>CM065424.1:5187311-5787311 GCA_033060865.1 Dorcus hopei
CACTCGGGGACCTGTAACTAACAAATGAGTTAATTGCCCATTTAATACTAGGGATACTCCTGGCCGACCTCCAGTCCTCCCTTGATGTTCTTAAAACAGATGCATCCGGAACCTGGCTAGTCCAGTCAGCAGGCGCAACGTCAAGAACAGTTGATCCAGGAAAATGAGCCCGAAACATTTCAGTCATGGTCTCCTTTCCTGTTCTAGTAAATTCTCCGGAGGGTTTTACCAGAACGTTTAGGTGGCCTTGAGGAGACTTTGAAAGCAACTTGTATAGTCTGGCACATTCTGGAGTACTTTCGATTTGCTCACAGTGCCTCTGCCTCCTCCACGATACCCTCTTAGATCTCCTCAAGTCTTTATTGTATTCAGTTATGGGTAATGAACAGTTTATAATTAATTTAAAATACTCTGGGACATCGCTTCTTATCATGGTTTTTTCTTTGTCAGTCACCCTGTATAATTTTCATTTTGTTACGCTTACGTTCCGCAGCTATTAAAAAAAAGCAAATTAATTTAATGTTATGGTATAATCTGCATATCCGTGAACTCTAGATGTTGTTGCCGAAGAGCGAACAAACAAACCGAAAACATGGCATAATATTTACAGAGAAAATTGTGCTCCACCCCAGTTCGCATAATTCCCGTTCCCGTATTTAGTCTGAAGGAACAAATAATTTCCGCATTCGAATGAAACGCAAATATTTTAATGCCGATAATACGTCGAGAAATAATTAACCCCGAGGATTTCTTTTTTGGTATCCTTGCGGGGCCGACCGCCACGCGCAAATATTGACGCAAATTAATGAAAGCAAAGGACAACAGGAGGCGATTAATTTTAAAACACGTTCGAGTCTCCCGGAATCCTTTAAGTCGGGAGTCACTTTTTGTTTAACGTTTTCATTAAAGTAATAAGATTCGAAGCTTTGACTCTATAAATTAAAATGAGTTATTACCAGGGCGCAAAAACGTCCGCGGCTTACACCGGAGCTTTTGAAGCTTTATTTACTTACCAAGTTTACGGCAAGTTTCCGGGTACCTCGTGCCGCATCAAGCAAAGTACATTACGGAACTTTTCGTATTAAAGACCTATTAATTATAACCTCTGCGAAAAACAAACTTGTTTCTTGCCGAGGATATTTGTTTCAGCTTTGAGGATGTCCCTTTTTTTTTTTAAAATAGAGCTTAAGGAAATCATTGTTTTAATAAGTTCAGCATAAGGATGCCTTGTTCTTTGCTTCCATCCTTTTACATTTTTTACTTTACGATTTAACTTGCAAAAGAAATTATTATACGTACAAGAAACTTTTAGTACTTCCATTTTAAAACCGTTATGAAATTTATACTTAAAAACAAAAAGCTATAAAAATATGTTTGGCGACGCGACGCGACGGTGAAAGCCAAACGAAAATGAAAAGGTAGTGCAAAAAAATAAACGATTTCATGCGTTTATTTAATTTAGCTTCTTAATTCGTTCTGTATCTGAATCGTAGGAAGCCGACGCAGAATAAATCAATGATGGAAGAAAACTCCCGCTCTCGAACCGGAGGGCCGGAAGAGCAGAAGATAAGCGCGGCTACGGCTTTTCCTTCCTATTTATCAGATTACGTCGGCGAAACCGTTTCAATTACTGTTGCTGAAAGACCGTGCACACAAGCGCAAACGTTTCGGCAAATCACACAAAAATCTCCTTCAGGCATGTCGAGCACAAATTCGACGGAAATTCGATGAAAGGAAAACTGAAAAAAATAAGAAAAGGTCTTTTGTGTTTACGTTTCATATTGGACATCCTTTATTATATAATATATACAGGGTGTAATCACATAAGAGAATTAATTCTGCAAAGATCAATGGTCTAGCTGAAAATTAAAAAAAACTGCTCGTGCGTATGCGGTTTTTATAAACACATCGTGAACGATAAAGCTCCAGCAACACTTCTCAAATGTTTCTTGTAAAAAGTAAACCAAGTTATTATTGACCTTTGCCCCCATACGTATGTCATAACTTCGATTCTTTTCTCGCATATTAATAGTGATTACAGTAAGTGAAACTTATTCGATTACACACTGTATATTTAATACGAAGGACAATTTGATCACTGGCTATTTGAAACTACGTGCAACTTTTCAAAGCTCCATCACTGACGTTCGAAAATCATTTTCGACTTGAGAGAATTGCATGCGTGCCAAGAAATTCCTCGAAGATATAAAATAGTTGTCAAGGTAAAGAGGATCTAATAAACGGCGTATTCGAGGAATGCAATACGTCGTCGTCGGTTTTTTTTTGGCGTCCGGTACGTGTCATATAAGGAATCGCCGGGGCAGTCACGTCAGGAACGCACTGCTAAAGTTCGCGTGATGAAATTCGCACGAGCGCCCTGGGAACGGCGAAGGAGAACTTCAATTCCCGGCACGGGCTTGATTGTCGCTGGCTGCACATAATGAAAACTAAGTGATCCAGGGGGGCATACCAGTTTTGCGCGGCCCGCACAACACTTCTGCCTAGGCATTAATCATCACTAGGCCATAATATATCACGCCTCCGAGCTTCTCCTCCGCGTTATTGCCGAATGGGACCTATTAGTTATTCAAAGTGTGCATGCATGCACGAGCGCCTGCCTGCTCGTATGGATCACCTTGATGTATGAGTTTCCAATCCTTCGCGAAACATCAACGACAAGAATCTGTTGCGAAAATCAATTTTCTCATTCTATCTCAGATAGACGGCCAATCTCATAGCTACACACACACACACATATTGATCAACGAACTTAATTACGTAACTGACACTTATCTTAACAAGTGATTGGCAAGTTCCTAAGTAACAGGGAGCAAAACGGGGGAGAAGCAATGAATTATTAATCCTCAAGGACGTGAAGTTTCAATCAGTACCCATGTAGATAATTAATTATTTAATCAGTGAAAGCTGGCTTATACGTCTCAAGTTCTCCTCGATCCATTGGCCTGGATAGCAAGGACACCTACTTTGTTGTAATTCTTCAACTTAATCTTGACTTTCACCATTTTCTTTACTTTCATGTTCGTCATCATTCACTTCATTTATCACATGTGTTTTGGAAAGCAAAAGACTTTTCTATATACATCATGTGACCTACTTGGTTACAAAGTTCATCTCACGACCGGCTAACTCGTGGAGATGGACTGGATCATACGTAATCCCGAAACAAAGGTTCGAATTTAATTCGAAAAGAAATAACAATCACCTGTAACGCAGAAATATGACAGAGGCATACCACTTTGAGGCGCTAAAAGCGGTGTCCTCTAGCGGCGAATTGAGGAGTATTCGGGTAACCAATATGAAGATGGCGGCCAAACTCGGCTTACGACACCACAAAGATCCGTCCATAGCGGTGACTCTTAGGAAAAATCGTCAGGTCACCTACGGTTACCAAAACTCCGGTAAAGCGTCCGGAATGAGGGAAGGGGGGTGGACTGAAGATGGAATAAAAATAATAAAACCTAAATAAAAGGAAAACAAGGATTACCCACCGACCGACGCACAACGTGACTCTAAAAACATACCTGCCGTAAATTCGACGGACAAGCTTGGAGAGGCCTAGGATTCGCCGCAAACAATTAACAACCAGGCAATATACCCGTTTACTTTTTCACTCCAAAACAAACACCGTTTAATGAAAAATTACACAGAAGCTAGAATAATTCTCAATGCGGTCTGAATGCAAAGTGACCGGAATTTCTCATCGGGTCGGCTGCTACGTGAACGGTTCGCAAGTGGAGGAGAGATCCTTTAATATATCCCACTTTCAACATGGGACAGGGGTTGCCCGGGGTTTTTTAGCGTTCTAAGCGTCGCACTATGGAGCCAAAAGCACTTTCGCGTGTCAAAAATCTGTAACTCTTTTATTTACTGACCTATGTTAATGAAATTTTTTACATAGATTAAGAAAACTATAGGCTTTATGACTGTGATGTAATTTGTTTAAAATTTTTATTTACTTCTTTATTATAAATGTTGTATCCGTGCTTCGTGTTTCATTTTAACTTAACGTGTTACATTGTTCATACTTAACGTGCATTTAATTTAGACCTGCGATTGTGTTGTGTTTCTTAATCGTTTTTTTTTTTGGTGCACAAATAAAGACAAGTGTGCCAGAACTGGTGACTTTTATTTATTTTTAATTTCGGCCCCTTTGCTTTGGAGTTACGTATGACCTCGACCCGTCCCATTGAGTTTAGCCGGCAATTGGGACGAACTTAATTTGCCCGTCCAAGGTTTGCAACCTTTAGGTAGGTAACAGAGTTCATTTTGATTGAAAACCAATATTATTTTCTAATCTAATCTACGAGTAATTGACGAGAAGGCATACAATGTCCGAAATCAAAACAAATATATAAACACTTCAGGAATTATTTTTTTCTACATCGAGATAATCGATATGCATACAGGAAGCGTTTTCGGCTCGATTGTTTCTGACGAAAACTTTCCGCTCACCACCTAATTTATTTCATCTTGCTCATAAGATGTACCTGTCTGATTCCTGCAAAAAATTATCAACATTTAATCCGATACCTCTAGTGTCTCACAAGTAAGAGGATAAATGGATACACCTTTGTTGGGGACACCATAAGAAACGATGTAATACCCATTTATCCAGGCCACTGTAATTCGTTGTCCAGTGGAATTGGAATCGGGTTGCAAAAGGATTCCTCCCCTCACCATAAATGGGAAGAACTTTTGTGATGCAGTCTCGTGATAGTCGAAGCACCGCAAATGACCAAAAGGTAAAGGTCACCACCAAGAGAACACCAATCAAGTCACAATATGAAGGGAAACTGCTCTCTGGCCACACTTTGACCACCAACAATTCTTGCGTCGAGATCCTCGGAAGCCAATACTTTTGTCTGATCAAAACCAAAAGGTCATCGCACCATTTAATTCCAAGCGAAATTACCGAAGTTGACCCAAGCAAGTACCACCACACCAAGCACACTCAAGTACATACAAGTTGATAATGGCGTGCCATCACTGATAAGAGTTCATTTATTCAGTGATTCATTCTTTTTAATTTAAGCAAGAAGATTAGATCTCCAAATCATTTAATTTATGTACTTGTAATCTCAAGTGGGGTTTGTAAGCAAATTGTGTTGCTTTAAAGTTTCTTTTTTTTACCGAATGAGCGGTATCCCTGTAGCTACCGGTAAGAGTTTTCCTTACCTTAGAAAGATCAAGGGTGAAGAGATTAGAAGTTCCCCAACCCCCCAACTCAAGCTCACTCAAACAATAAAAAATAATTTATGGAAAGGCAATGATTTATTTATTTTTATGTCTTTTGCTGCACGGTTTACAATAAGCTGTTTATCCAGGGAATAAACGCGCTTAGTCGCTCTAATTTTGTATTTGACTGTAACTTCTAATTCTAAACAACATTTTCTTGTGGCATTTTTATGTATCTTTTAAAATAAAGGCACTTTACTCTTAAGCAATCTTCGCTTTTCGGTGTTACAACATTTATAATAAAGAAGTAAATAAAAATTTAAAAAAACTTACATCACAGTCATAAAGCCTATAGTTTTCTTAATCTATGTACCAAATTTCATTAACGTAAGTCAGTAAATAAAAAAGTTACAGATTTTTAAGACGCGAAAATGCTTTTGGCCCCATAGTGCGTCGCGTCGCTTTTGGACCAGTCCAAGTTCTAAAAGTCAAATTGCGACACAATCACACTTGCATTAAGATACGGGATAACCCGAAAGCTAGAAATTATTTGCAACGAATTTTCGCACCGTAACAATCAGCATAAAATAATGAGACATGAAAAAGTGCGTGAAAATAGGAGCATTTTAAGCTTCGTTATTTTCCTTTGAATATCATCTTTTTTCCGCAGTTAATTTCTTGTCACCCGCACGTCTTGTGACTACCGATTTTTGGAATTTTGCACGAATTTGAATCATCATAACAAGTCTTTGGAAATAATCGTCTTAAAAAATTTGAAGTAATTTGCAGGCTTCTTCATTCAACGTTGTTTTCGTAACTTTTTCGCTTGAAAGCATTTTTCGTCCGACTCGTATTTTAGCTTCTTCTCTTGCGTCTTTATTTTACCGTCCTTGTTGGTTCCTTTGAATTTTTTTATGCAAATATCAAAGTTGGTCGAACTTTTATTTATTTTCGTAAAGGTCACTTGTCAGCAGCAGCAAATTTTGTGGGAGGAGAAAATAATAAGCGTCCCACTGCCGGCTAGTCATTAAACTATTGAATTATTATTGGAACACGTGAAGAAGCAGCACGTTAATGAAGACAGACAGAAGACACTAATAAATGACAAGTGACGTCGGCTTGCCAACTGTCAGTTATTATAAAGTTATGTTGGGGATTTTCTTTTTACTTAAATAAAATCAGCAAATTTAATCGTCTAAAAGTAGCCTGAAAATAAATAAATAGCTCAAACGGCGATTAATCGCCGTGTTGACAACCCTGGTTGTTCATGTAACGTGGTTAACGTAGGAAGGGGGCAGCACGTTCCCCTTATCAACGTTCATTGTATCAGTCAGAGGGGTCTGGTCCGGTCCAAAACAACATGGAGATACCAGTACTAAATACGTTCTCTCACACGAAAATCAGAATACCCCAACTACAGAGCTTAAATTATAAAGAACGGAAACAACATTACGAACTAAATTGCGCACAAAATCCGCTTGCAGTAAACGCCTGATTGATTTGTAGTCGTCAGGTTTCGATAAGCGGATAAAATTGCTTCAACTGTTACACGTAAGGTGCGTATTTCAGATCACGGAATAGATCAATCCGTTCAGCATTCTCAGTTTGATGGAACAACAAAAAACATGGGCCGGAGGGGGTTACCTAATTCACATTGACCAATCGCCCTAACCCTCTGGAAAAAATTTTCGAGCCACTAGGTAATTGATCAAGTCCTCTCCACATTTCTCACTGCACCACGTTCTGAGAGACAGTAACAAAGCATTCACAAAATAAAATAAAGGAGCTGAGAAAGACGAATTCGAATTGGCTAAAAAGCACCTCTTTACTTAACTATAGGTTTTTTTTCCAGCAGCGATGTTGACTAGTTGAAAACCGTCGGATCAGTTGCCTTGTTACGGTTGCAAAATTCATTAAAATTATTATTAGTTTTCGGATCACCCCATATATTGTGGGAATCGAAGATACTGGTTTTCCGTTAATTTCGCAAGATTACAAAATATTGCACAAGTAGACAAATGCAGCAACATGCGCCCAACGGAGTTATTCTGTTTCACTCACTCCCCTGCGTAATTCTGCTGCCTCTTTTAACAAGTTCCTTTGCAATGTTTATCCGCCAACCCCCACTCGTGTACGGCCGCGCCAATTCAGTCAGCCTTGTTGCTCCTCGCTTGGCGTGCGCCACGTGCTTTTGTGCTCTTCCGCCATGTTGACAAATTCACCAAAATGTTTTGTTTAAAGTGAAGTTCGAATGGAGGATATTACTCCGACATTTTATTAAGTGGCTGCTAAGCAACAAAAGACTTTCTTCTATGATTTCTGCAGACAATCAGGTAGGATCTTTATCAACAACTTTGTGCGCAGTTCAGGTCGTAACACGTGTTCTTCGATCATTTATTTTGTTCCGGAGACTTTCGTTCCGGGATTTTTATCGAAGTCTATTGGAGTTTCGATTTGGAATTACCTGGCTGTATTATCCTTGGGACCGTGGTAGAACATTTCGATGGCTTCCGTTGCATCCATCTTCGGTCAGCCGATTTAGCGACCGATAACCCCGTTGTTTGGCTTCACCGCCGTTAGAGGGAACTGGTTCTCCGGAATCGCCGGTGACATACTAGACGCTACCTCCCGGACGTTCAATATTCGAAGGACGTTGCATTCGGGCCTTAGGACGACCGAAGGTCAGAGTTTTTCTTTTATAATTTTAATTAAACGTTTGATTTGATATTTATTTTTGTTTGTGAGCGAAAAACGGATCCGTGCTTCGTATTTCAATTTCATTTAACCTGTCGTTAATTAATCGTGCATTTAGTGAACATTTAAACCCGTTTGGTTTAATTTATATTTCTTTGACGTGAACAATCATCACATCATTAAAGACAATGTGCTAGACTGGTGACTTTTATTTTATTTTTAAATCCAACCTTTGTTTTGAGGGTTACGTATAACCTCGACCTATCCCACTGACAATGAGACAGCCGGCAGTTGGGATTGTTACTTAATTTGCTCGCTCAACAAATTTGCAACTAGATACGTAGCAGCCTGCCCATCGAAATAATGATCGATCGATTTTAACAGCGCCATCAGTGCGTGCTTTTGACGACTTCAAACTACTCAGAAACTGCAGCTGGAAAAACCTTTGTATTATTTGAAAGGTATAGGTGCAGATACTCCCTTTGCTCTTTGCAAAATAATAGTATTTAACCCCTCCCCCTCAAAGCTGGAGTATCAATTCATCTTCGTGTATCAGAACCATCACCAGTAAGGAAATCCCTACTAGCCACTAGGTTAGGTCATCGTAATTACTAGGATCATTAAGACCTCCTCACACCACTTTTTTCAGAGTGGAGATAGGTACATTTTCGAAAATTAATTAATTTAACACACTCACCTAGTTAAGACATTTCAGAGATCTGATCTTGTTACTTGAATTAAAAACAACAACAGAGATTACTGATTTGGGGGGAAGCACTTATCATCAACGATCTTATCACCTTGTTTTTTGTATAAAACCCGATTGGTTCGCGAAAATAATTCAGCCAAAATGAAGCTACCGGTGGTGTTCGTTGTGACCTTCCTAGCTCGTGCAGCTGTCAGTAAGTTTCAAATAAACTAACGCTTGAACACTTCGGGATTATGTACTTCTTCTAGTTGGTACAGTGCCGATCCGGGAAGATCTCGACACGAGAGTCGTCGGTGGTCAAAACGCTGAGCGAGATCAGTTTCCTTTCATGGTATTATTTAATTGGTGCATCGACGCCGACTTTTGCCAATTCGTTTGCGGCGCTTCGATTCTCACACCTAACAGGGTCCTAACAGCTGCGCACTGCATCACGGAGGTACCCCCAATGGGTACGTTTGCGGTAAGGGCAGGAATTCTTTTGCTCACCGACCCCGTTTCGGTTGGGCAATTAATCGCAGTGGAGTCTACGCTCGTTCACCCCAATTACGCCGGGTAATGTTTTCGGCGAAACCCATCAACGCGGTACCATTTGATTAAATTTGCTTCAGCGGAGTAGGCCCTAACGACATCGCCATGGCGAATTTAGCAAGCGGTTTCACTTTCAACAGCGCAGTCCAACCAGTCGTGCTACCAGCGTTCCAATCTATACCTACAGGAACAGCCACTCTTATGGGATGGGGGTCGATTTTACCAAATATCTCACTACCATGGATACCTGATCAACTTCAGTACATCGGAGCGAAGGAAATCCTTACGCTTACTCGTAAGGGATAAGTAAAGCAAAGATTTAGGTGCATTTTTAGGTTGTGACCTGAATCCTTGCTTTAGTGATGTGATAGGTAAGCGAAATGGATAGTGGTGATTGTTAAATTGCAGAATGCGCGGAAGATTTGATCTATATACTTGGAACTCCTGGTGCGTTAGCCGACACCAACGTTTGCACTGGGGGACCTGGTCAGACAGCCTGTTCCGGAGATTCCGGCGGCCCCCTCGTTCAGGGCAACACACAAATTGGCATCGTATCTTGGGGTATTTCACCTTGCGGTGTACCTAGGGCACCGTCGGTGTACACCAGACTGAGCGCGTTTATTCCCTGGATAAACAGCTTATTGTAAACCGTGCAGCAAAAGACATAAAAATAAATAAATCATTGCCTTTCCATAAATTATTTTTTATTGTTTGAGTGAGGTTGAGTTGGGGGGTTGGGGAACTTCTAATCTCTTCACCCTTGATCTTTCTAAGGTAAGGAAAACTCTTACCGGTAGCTACAGGGATACCGCTCATTCGGTAAAAAAAAGAAACTTTAAAGCAACACAATTTGCTTACAAACCCCACTTGAGATTACAAGTACATAAGTTAAGTGATTTGGAGATCTGATCTTCTTGCTTAAATTAAAAAGAATGAATCACTGAATAAATGAACTCTTATCAGTGATGGCACGCTATTATCAACTTGTATGTACTTGAGTGTGCTTGGTGTGGTGGTACTTGCTTGGGTCAACTTCGGTAATTTCGCTTAGAATTAAATGGTGTGATGAACTTTTGGTTTTGATCAGATTAAAGTATTGGCTTCCGAGGATCTCGACGCAAGAATTGTTGGTGGTCAAAGTGTGTGACTTGATTGGTGTTCTCTTGATGGTGACCTTTACCTTTTGGTCATTTGCGGTGCTTCGACTATCACGTGCAATGAGACTGCATCACAAAAGTTCTTCCCATTTATGGTGAGGGGAGGAATCCTTTTCCGACCCCAATTCCACGGAACAACGAATTACAGTGGCCTGGGTACATCAACGATCGTTTCTTATGGTGTCCCTAACAAAGGTGTATCCATTTATCCTCTTACTTGTAAGAAACTAGAGGTATCGGATTAAATGTTGATAATTTTTTGCAGGAATCAGACAGGTACATCTTATGAGTAAGATCAAATAAATTAAACATCGAACGACACTGATTTTATCAACTAAATAATACACGATGTTCTGAAGATGCACTTGTCGACGATTCATCAGGTGAGCGGAAAGTTTTCGTCAGAAACAATCGAGCCGAAAACGCTTCCTGTATGCATATCGATTATCTCGATGTAGAAAAAAATAATTTCTGAAGTGTTTGTGTGTTTGTTTTGATTTCGGACATCGTACGCCTTTTCGTCATTCACTCATAGATTAGATTAGAAAATAATATTGGTTTTCAATCAAAATGAATTCTGTTACCTACCTGAAGGTTGCAAACCTTGGACGGGCAAACTAAGTTCGTCCCAACTGCCGGCTAAACTCAGTGGGACGGGTCGAGGTCACACGTAACCCCAAAACAAAGGGGCAGAAATTAAACATAAATAAAAATCGCCAGTTCTGGCACACTTGTCTTTACTTGTGCACCAAAAAAATGATTAACAAACACAACACAATCACAGGTCTAAATTAAATGCACGTTAAGTATTAACAACTTAAGTTAAAATGAAACACGAAGCACGGATCCGCTTTTCGCTCGCAAATCTAAAACTAACTCCGCGCAACAAAAATTGCTTGTTCCAATGCTAACGCAATCATAGTATTAGAAACAATCTAAATAGATCCAAAGGTGCGTTCGCATTAACTAAGGGCAGCGCCAATCTATCACCCAGCGTCCGCACGTGTAGTGACTCCCTCTTTCGGCGACGATGCCAAGCAACAGGACATGTTGGAGTCGAAATTGGGCGACCGGAAATGAATCTTACCAATGCCACAAGAGTTTTCTACAAGGCATCGAGGTAAACCAGCAAGTAACAGCTTCGATAAAACGTCCGGAATAAAACCTCCGATAAAAGTCTAATACAAACCGGACTTTCTTGCCAAAATAACCTAATTTAAGCGCAGAAATCAGGCTTCGAAAAGCATACTAGATGTCTCCGTCAAATCACGAGTTAATATCTTCCGTTCACTATTCAATTAAACGTTCCAATCTAATGAACACACAAGATGGCCAAAGAGCCTAAGAAACGACGACGTGCACACTAGGCGTTGAGCAGAAACACTGGCGCGATAGTGAAGGATTCGTTGCTGAAATACAAAGACAAACAAGGAGGGGGTCACCTGATCCAAAACGTCCAATTACAGGCTCTTCAAGTAAATCAATAATTTCGAACGGGAACGATCCACGGCAAGCACAGGGGCGTCGCGAGCTCGCCTATCGTTTTGGCGGCCATTATGAAGCAAAATGGCCAAACTCGACGGTAACTTGATTGGCCACTTAAAAAGAGGATCCAGAAATGAATGATTCAACTTTGTTGAAAGTGTCGTTTTGTTACAGTTGAAAAATTCATTTAAGTTATTCACATGTATATGTGTGGGAACCAAACGGCTAGGCTTGGCCTACGTGACTTTTGCCGTATTTCTCAATATTACGCCACCAAACACTACGCTGTTATTTAGTCCTACATCATCTCCCTATTTCACTCTGTCGCCCGGCTAAAAATGTTTTCATCCCGTAACAACCCCGTCTCAGCGTATAGTTGGAAGAGCGCAACATTGCACGTCGCATTCAGTTTGCCACTAGATTTCTTAGCGTACACGTCTATTATTTGTTTATTTGTGATTACAATCTTTGTGCTCCCTTTCACGTGACTCTGTGAAGGAAGTCGGAAACGGAATTTGCTCCGAGATTTGTTGAAACTGAGTAAACTTCAAGCTCGTTAAACAGCTTTTCGAAAGCCTGTCTTTGAGACAAAGAACAGGTAGGTTCTACCGGCCATTTTGTGTGTACGTGCTGTTTCGCAACGCGTATCTTTCTTCTCTTAGGCTTCCAGTGGTAGTTTTACCCATTTGATGAAAACCTTAACAATCCTTGTGGGTGAAAGAAAAGGCTGGAAATCTATGTTTTAAGCCTCGGCTTTACGGCCTCTCCCCGCCCGTGAAAGTTAACTCGACCCGTGGATTCGACGCTACTTGGTGACGCAACCGCTTCGCAGAATTACGGCATTGCCAGCGCTAACCCCCGTGGGAGGGCGCTCTCTCACTGTTGACAGCTGTCTGTCATCACGCTGGATTTTGGTTACCAGGTCGGAGATATTTTAATTATTTTCTGTGACTTATTCGTTGATTCACTTTAACGCGACGTTGTTATTTATTTTATTTCTTTGATATCTAAGTGCCTTCCGTGATTTATTTGAAGCTCTATTTGTAAACGAAGAACAGATCTGCTTATCGGTTAAAGTCTAATTTGACTGTTTGTCTGATGACAAAGTTTAGTTAATTACTTTACGTGTTCGATTCATTGGACCCCGTTTGGGTCGCACTAAACTTTTGTAAGTTAACCTTTTTGCTTGTCCTGACCAAATTTTGAGCGTTTTAGATAAAAACAAGTGTGCTCAGCTGATGACTTTTATTTTATTCAACTTGTTTGCCCTCTTGCGCTTGGGGTTTCGTTGAACCCTCCCTTCTCCAAGAGTCTAGTCGAGCGGTGCTGGAGAAACGTCAAAGTCACTCGCATAATTTGCTGTCCTTCAGGTAGGTAGCAGTTCTTTTGTTTACGTCTTTTACGCAAGCATTGATCTACCGCTTCTTCCTCTTGCTTTGAACTTTATCCCCGAGCAGTTTCGTCTTTATAACTTAACTATTCACCATTTTCTCGATGGAGTTACCTTTCCCTTCCAAGCTCCCAAAGCTTCTATTAGCTTTTTATTTGTTTTTGTTCGATTTCCTTTGTTTGTCACCAAATTTATAATTTAATTTACTTGCCTCTCACTTACCATTGACAAGCAGATGACAAGCTTCTGCTGACTAAACGCATCAGCTGTTCCCGGACTAGCAACAGTAAAGAATGGGGCGGGTTAATTACGTTGGTAAAATTATTAAAGGGCGCCAGAAGACTATATTCCCAGCCAAAACGTAATCGACCAGTCGACGTCTTCAATCGAACAAATCGGGCAGAAATAAATCAACAATATATAGAGTCGAGACTTTACTCACTGGTGTGCGTGAACGCAGAAATTAAACTCTAAGTTAAAGTTAACACAACTGAGGTTTTATTACATAAATCACTTTACACAATTACAAGTGGCTGCTCAACTATTCACGAGAAATGAATAAAATATAAACCGACCGATCTGCAAAACGTCAGATTAAATTAAAGTTGGAATACCTAACCTTTTGACAGCGCATCCAGTCATGCGGCAGGGTCTACGTTACCAACCGAAGCGAGGTGGCCGAAAATTATCCCCAAATGTGTTCGATGGTGTCACGAAATCTTCCGGCACAGCCGCAGATGAATTACTCCTCCCAAAGAGCAAGAACTCCGATAATTTTATTGTACACGTAAAACACGTCTGACTTGCGACACACTTTGAACAAGAAAGGACCTCAACGAGGCGAAATTGTGGCAGGCGAAGGTTGCTAGGATACGAAACCGAAATAGTCACGTGGTGCGTCATCCACTAATAAACTTCGCAGAAGCAAAGAAGGGGTACAGGTTTGCCAACTATCGAAAGCTGGCCAGATATCGTCTCGATTCCGCGTTTTCTTTGGCGGGAGATTTGAAACGTAACATGTTTCCATCTCTCCAAACCTATTCAAGATCTTCTTCTTCCTTGACGTCTTCCTTCTTTTCCTTTCAACTTTTTTAACTTAACTATTTAGCCCGTTTTTATTGATGTACACATTGAACTCCAAAGCTTCAGTGGCTTTTAATTTGTCTTTCGAATTTCTTTGTTTTCATCTCTCCAAGACCTTCTTGTTCCTTCTAGATTTCCCTCTGT
Organism: Dorcus hopei; assembly: GCA_033060865.1. Taxonomy (NCBI): domain Eukaryota; kingdom Metazoa; phylum Arthropoda; class Insecta; order Coleoptera; family Lucanidae; genus Dorcus; species Dorcus hopei. Next base: position 5,201,698 of record CM065424.1, read on the forward strand.
CAAGTTTTTTCGTTTTGATGACACAAACTGGCACATCATATTAGATATTGATCTTATTGTCATTCTTACGGTACTTGCTGACCTTGAGACTATTTTTACTTCTGGATCTGTCTCCTTTTGTCAATATCAATTCTATTTCTGGTTCTTCCTGCATTCAATCTTCACCAGGGTAAACTCTGAGACCATTTTTTTCTGTTACTTTGAGGCCATTGCTGCTGCAATTGCTGTTCTCCTTCTTGTTGCTGCTCTTTGTAAAGACTGCATGTCTGGAAACTCTGATGAAGATGGATGATGGCTTCAAGTGGTCCTAGACATTCGAAATGTTTCATCTTCTTAAAATTATGTGTTTGTCTTCTATTGTCTTTTTTACTTGTTCTGTCTTCTTGCTACCTACCCCCGAAGGCTGCAAATTTTGGGCGTGCAAATTAAGTTCGTCCCAAATTGCCGGCTAAACTCAATGGGACGAGTCGAGGTCATACATAACCCCAAAACAAAGGGCAGAAATTCAAAACAAATAAAAGAACGATTAACGAACACGATACCACCACAAGTCTAAATTAAATGCACGTGCAAATGTAAATGCAACTATGGAACATTGTACCTCTTTAATAAAATTAAAATTAAACACGAAGCACGGATCCACTTTTCGCTCACAAAGAAAATAAATATCAGCGCAATCGAAAACTAATTCCACGCAACAAAAGAATCCGACCTTAAGTCTTCCACAACGTGTGCGCATCAGCTGTACTAAAGTCGAAGAAGTCGTCCGAGTATCAAACGTCCGGGAGGGTAGCGTCAGGTATGCCAATCTTCCGGCGACGATGTCAAGCAACGGGGTTATCGGATTCTAGTTCGGTTGACCGGAGATGGATCACGACGAATTTTCTACCTCGGCTGCCAGTTAGCCCCAAATAAAAGCTCCGATTTAAAACCTCCAATAAAGGCTTAATTAAAATAACGAAAAACAACATTACAGCCTGAATTACGCAGACTTGGCTCGTATAAATACCTGACTTATTTGTTGAGGTCAGGCTTCAGAAAGCATAAGCAAATACTTTGGGTCGCCTAGAATGACATTCTCAGACCACGGTTTATGGATCTTCCGTTCACTATTCAATCAAACAAATCGTCTGATCAACATACAAGATGGCCAGAGAGCCTAGGAGACGACGACATGCACCCTAGGCGCTAAGCAGAAATGCAGGCTTCGGTGTTGATGAACAAACACTGCAAAGGGGGGTTGTTAAGAGATGATAGTCGAATTACTCAGGAGAATGAGTGAATTAGAGCACTTCCGCATAACGCAGATTACGGCTTTTGCTTGTGCAATATTTTGAAGTCTGATGAAACGAAAATAAAACACGCTGCTACCTACCTAACTATATCAAAATAGCCGACCTTGATTAGATTGGGAAAATTGGGGGAAACTCCTTTACATTGGTGAACAACCTCCTTGAAATTATGCCCAGCTCAGTGGAGATGGGAGTGGGCTACACAATACGATCATTGTCAATTAAGAAAGGAGCGCCACCTACCATTATATTTATTCCAAGTATAAGTAATACGTGTTACCGCTAGGACTACACACGTGAATTAGTAACCCTCAAGTTTGAAAGTCCGCGTTTAAAAAAAATATTTTTATCAGTCACCCTATATATATAAAGAAATCTAAAAGGAAAGTATGACAATTCACGACATTAAGTTTATTGATCGTTTTAAATGAAAATTACGTAACGTACGTTAATCACTTTAGATCGAAATAAAATTAAAATTCACAGAGCAAGCCTAACATGTAAACATCGGCATTTGGTTTACAAAGATGATGTACAAGTTATAAGCACCTGTCAGTTTGACAGTAGGAGGCAGTTATTAATTTACTTTATGCAAATTGTGACATGTTCTGAAGGAACTGTGACTTGAAATATACAGAAATATACAATTACAAAATTTTAACTACTCATTATGCAGCGTAATTGATGATTAACCGAAGTAAGGAATGAAAAGTGTACGATACCGCTCGCCGTTAAGTCCGGTCGTCTGATGCCATAAATCACGACATTTACAACGAAGTCGCGAGAGAGAGCTTTGATCCTACATGCGCGTCCGAACTTTCGCGGTATTTGATGGTAGTAGAATCGTACGGCTTTTCTGTTTACTGCCTATCACCTGCTACAATTTGCCTCGCATAACATGAAACTGCTCTGTATGACGAGAAACTGGCTCGTACAACGTGAAACTGCCCTGTACAACGTGAAACTGCCCCGTACAACGTGAAACTACCCCGTACAACGTGAAACTGCCCCGTATAACGTGCTAAAGGAAGATACGTGACGATAAGTTTGACAAATTCAAAGTTGAATCGGAAGACTTACCCCTTGTTTAAAAATAAGGGCCTATTAAAAGCTGTGACACATCCGTTTGATTGTGTGATTGAAGTTGGAGTTCGTGACGTGAGTTTTATCTGCCAAGGCTTAAGTAGGCCTTGGCCTTGAGTGTATTGACTGCTAGGTGGGCGAATTCGACACGAATCACATAAATTAGCTTCTACAGCAAACGACCTACACTCAGGAATGTCACGAACACCAAGTTGGCGATTTTAATATTAATTTTTTACAATCAGAAGATAACTTTACCTGAAGGTTTATTTCCATAGTAACAATTATGATCACAATTGTTACCAAAGGAATGAACCGTTGCTACCTACCTGCGTAGATAGGCAGAAGTTTTACATTGGAGCGAAACTTTACTCCAATGTTGCCAGCCAGCTACAGTGGGACGGGAGGGTTCAAATCCAAACCGCGAAGGCCAAAACCCATAAGAAAATAGGCGCCACTTAATTTTTTTTGAAAGGGGGACAAGGTGAAAATTAAGAAAACCCGTTACATCCAGAACACGTCAATTTACTTAGTCACAAACAACAATCATAAAAGAATATACACAAATAAATAATATATGGGGAACACAAAAGTTTACAACATATTCAACTTGGTCGGATCCGAACTTCGCATTAAACTATATTAAAATAATTCAAATCGTAACTAGTGCAACAGAGTACAACAGAATACAATCTCCGGTTATTTGCGCGCGTCAACGCTCGTCTACTTTATCATATTTAAATTACACTGGCGGTTACGCAATAAGTTGCAAGTTTAATTGCGCCAAAACCAAAGTAATGGATCAAAACTAAATCCGCGAAATATCGCTCAAAACTAAGAAAAGAAATTGTAACGCTCCGACCTTTATTCCTTTGATGTCCGATTCGTTTGTCGGTGTCTTTGCGGCAATGTCGCAACGACGCTTTGTAGTGTGCCGGCTTCCGCGTAGAGGAGCGAGGGAGGGAACTTCCAACGCCGTAATTCGCGATGCACCCAACGAGAAATAACTCTTGATATAGGTCCAAGATTAAAGTCTAGGATTAACGATAGCTCTTGCTAGAAGCTCACGATAAAAGCCTATAAGCAATAAAATAAAACGAACACATAAGTCAAACCGACAGTTGCTGCGTATAGAACTTACCTCGGTCTGTTACCGAAGCTGGGACAAACCACGGGACACGCGGTTTTTCCTGTCTCACAACTGGGTCTAATCAGAGTCGGCAATTAGCCGTAGACATGCACTAACATCCCTTCGATGTAATGGCACGCACAAATAAAAATATTTACGAAAAGAGAGTGTGACCCAAGAGACGGCAAGTTTCGTTCTGACAATGGCGCAACATTTCTCGTTTGACAAACAAGGAACGATTATAAACAAGCGCGACACCTTCTAATCTTACCTCCGGGGAACTTTCATAGTAACAGTGGGAACCAATCGGCTGAAAGGGCAAAGATCACGCATAATACGCGTCCAGAAGTAGAACTTCGTTATAATTCGTTCAATTCCTCACATACACACGATTTTGAACTCAAATAAGGATGGATTACTTATATAAAATGAATTTGTTTAAATAAATGAAGGTCCTGTTAATAGAAATATGCTAAAACGAAAGTTTAAGAAAAATTACGCCGGCGAAATACGGATATTCCTACACTGACTGCCATGTGTACAACGACGCGATCCAAGGAATCATCCGACACGTCGAATTTCGCATATACAGAGCGTGTTCGGAACAGAAATGAAAGCTGGACGGTGGCAATGCATATACAGGGGATATTCAGAACAGGAATGAAAAAAAATGAACTGTAACTGTGATTGTAAAGGTTTAGTGATAATCAAGCAAATAGAAGACAACGAAAATATACAAGCAGGGCAAAAGATGAGCATTTGTCGAATACGTAAATCAATTTATTACAAAGCAAAACTTCATCGTGCCCTAACAAGATCCACGCTCTCTTATTAATATCGAGTTACCTATCCCGTTCACTACCTACTCAGCAAAACAAAGCAGCCACTAATAGCAATAACAAGCGTAAACATGTCTCATTAAAAACCCGAGACGGTTTCCATAATTCGCGTCGTGAATAATTTACTTTTTAATTTCTTTGCGCGCCGCCTCCCAGAGAAATCGTCTCGGCGAAAATTCATTAAGCAGATGGATTTTTATTAAAGATGCGAGTCTTTGTTATTCGTAATTGACTGCGACTTTGAAAGAATGAAATTTTATACGACGGTCTTCAGACAATTACGCGCCTGGGGGACGAAACGCCTCGGCAAGGAAAATTAGTGCGATGGAGAAATAAACAACGCGAAAGGACGTGTTTTTTTTTATTTTTCTTGGTCGCCCAAGAGCAGAAAGTTCTGCTCTGGTGAAAACGCTTAGGTATACACTCGAGATTATATTAGTACGGTTACGTACAGTTCGAATTAAAATCGGTTTTCCAATAATATAATTCAAACCGTTCGAAGAATTTCCGAAATTGATTAATTTAAAGTAAAAAGAGAAACTCTTATTACTGTATTGGAGGTTTTGCTTATTTCACAAAGCAATCCCCGTGTGCGAGAGAGGGTCTGTGTGCACTGTATAAAAATCTATGTATCTAAAAGGTGAACCAACATCAAAGAGCTTTTTGCATTCTCTTATAATGGGAACGCTGAGAGCTCGCTGCAATGTAACAGATAAACAAAATACGAGAGCCGGCACGAGTAATAAAAGCAATCCGATATTGAAAAGAATCCAAAATAAAAACGCAGTCTAGTAGGAGCAAGTTCGTTTGAAAACGTCTTTTCCTTCCGCTTCGTTAGTTACACAATTCATTAAATGTCCTTACATACCGTGTGTTTCATTACAACAACGCATACTTGTCTTAAATCTCTTGATATATACAGGGTGTAATCGAATAAGTTTTAATAAATGAAACTTATGCGATCACACCCTGTATAATACTATAAAGCGACATAAATATTCGCCTCTGCCGCAATAAAAATTAATTGAAATCAGTTGTTGAAACCAAATCATACTAACTATGAAATGATTGATAGATTAAAATCGGAGGGCGGGGGAGGGAGGTACTTCATGAGCACACTCGTTGTTTATTTATAATAAAATTACACCGCCGCCTCTTATCGTAATTGAATTTGGCGCATCTGCTACGGACAATGTGTTGTGTGCTTTAGTAGTATAACTAAACGCTTCCGGTCCACGCAATTTCGGCAGAACATCGACGCCAGTGCGTTTATTATATTGGCGTATAATTAACCGTCCGAGATCTGAGGGGGACACAAATTGAATCTCCGCAAGCCGTCCGTCCCCCAGACATGACGATGATGATGATGATGATGCCAGACAGATCTCCCCCCGGTTCTCTGTTTGAACTTCTGTCAATGCAGTTTCCGACGCAAGTTTACTGTTGTGTTGTAGGCGAAACTTTGATGTTGGGGAGGTAGTAACTTAATGCAAAGCATCCATCGTGCTGAACACGCATCCCCATCGGCGTTGTTAGCGAAACAGCCGGGGTAAACTTTGCGTTAAAGCAAGGAAAAACCCGTTTACATACGCTCGTTAAATACTGTTGTGCAAAATGCGTCGCCGTCTGCGATCAATGAAAATTGTATTGCGCCAATAACTGCCCTTTTGGCGACGAGCGTGTCGTTAAAATAAATTTTATGCCCTCGACGAACGTCACCAAACGACTGGAAATATCATGTCTGTAATCAAATTTGTTTATATCATGTGTTCATTTAATATTCCGGTAGCATTGGCTATGGAAATATTTTGTTTTCGTAAAGGTATTGCCTACGTACCTGAAGGAGTGCAAATTAAGTTCGCCAACATAGCCGGCTAACTCATGTACGCAACCCCAAAGCAAAGGGGCAATAGAATAAAAATAAAATAATAACCACCAGCTGAGCACGCTTGTTTTTATTTGGTGTCACGCACATAGACAAAAATAAATCGTACAACCCAGACGGGGTCTCAATGAACTTAAAGAAAAGAAAGTAAAGGATATTTCGATTAATTGAGTCGTTAGCCGAGAAACAGATCTGCCTTTCGTTTACAAACATGCAAAAGTGACTACTCAAACTTATTCACATAAAACAAGCGCGTCTCATGCGACATTAACAAATCTAAAAGAAAATAAAACAAATCCGACCTTGTAATAAATCCACTTTGACACTTAGCTCACGCTCACAGTCAAGGTGAGGTTGGAAATATCAATCGAGATACAATCCGGCGGAGGAGGATGGTGTTGCCAATTGCGTCACTACGCAGGGTGACGTCAATGTCACATCACGGTCTCTCCTGTTGACTGGTACCGTTTACGGTCGAGTCCGACTCCAACGAGAGAAAGGGGTAGGCAGCGTTGTTTCGACATTTAGCAGCTAAGGCTCCGCTTACGGCTTCTCCACCCAAGGGTCGGTCTCAAAGGGCGTTACGAAGAAAGAAGTAGTCAGAGAGGTGTACGACTACAAGCCTAAATAGTAAAAGAAAGACGCATGTTGCAAACCGAAATACGCAATAGAACCCTGCCTGTTCTTTTCTCGCTGCACAGGCTTAGAAAAGCTTATAAGAAAGCTCGTATTGCTTAACGTGCACCTAAGCAGATCTCGGAGTAACTTCCGTTTCAGGCTTCGATCAAAGAATTCAATATGATCAAGGCACAAAATCGTGGGCACTTCACTGACACTACGTGTGCACGTTAAGACTTAAGCGGCAAGAGTGACGCGTCGAAGAAAGAACACGCGCAGACTAAATAGATCGGGGCGGGGTTGTTACGAGATAGACTCTGTTTTATCCGGGCAAAAGAGTGAAATAGAACACCGCTAAGAGGTGAAGATTATTGCAGCCAAACGAAATCACCTCATGTTGAAACATGTCGAAAGTGACGTAGGGACAAACGGACTTTTCGACTTCCCACGCAATACAGCGTGACTGGCAATACCATGAATTTTTCACCCGTAACAGTATGTCGTTGTTTAAGCTCGCCGCGAACAGAATTGTCACTAGTGCCGTGTCAACTTTCGAGTGAATGTTTGCGTTTTTGTTGTTTGTTTTATACAAAAATAAGTTATTTTCAGGACTCATTCACTTTACATTTATTGCATTAGAAAATGGCGTGTTTACATTAGAAGAGAAAACATTTGTGATTGAAAGTTATTTTCGTAATAGTTGAAAAATCGGTGGGGCATGTGTGTACTGAGTACGAAACTGCTTGGAAGAGTTTAGAGTTGAATTTCCCGATGTCATTATTGACCACGAAACACTCGATGACAAATATTACTTGATTAATACTGTAACGCGCCCCGCTGATTACTGCTATCAATTAATACTGACAGGTAAACAGACAAATAATTTACATAAGTAAATAATAAATATGGGTCAACGGAATTCCAACTGAGATTTATGACCGAGTACGGTCGGCCTATCCTTTACCTGCGTGGCGCCCGTCGACTCTAACAGTGCAATTCCCCAGATGTTATTACAGGGTGAGTGACCCGTCGGAATTCGTCCTGGTTGAACTACTTTCGATATTATTTAATTATGACACAATTATCGAAAGTAAATGGCCCTACGTTGTGGTTTCCCAGATTCTTTGTTTGGTGCGATAGTACAATTAGCTTTAGCAAGGAAATAGGCAAGTTGATAATAAAACGCAACTCTCCGTCTCTCCTCTTCTGTCGAATCAGAGAAATTGAGAGTAAAAAACCCGGATGGTTTGAAATCAAATACAATTAATCAAAAAAATTTACGATTTTCAGAAGTACAGTGTGACTTTCGTAGTAGTTTTCGACTTCGGGTGTCGGCGCGATCTAAATTCCTCCGATTCACACCGTTGGTGGTAAAATGTTACACAGATGTTTGTTGGAGAGCTCTGCTCCGGACTTAGATCAATAATTAATTGAGTTTCAAAGTTTCGAGTCTTTGCTTTCCTCTTTTAGTTTTTGGTAATATTTCAATGGCAATATACTACACACAGCTCCGGTGTCAAGTTTAAAACTAACATGAATCAAATTATTTAAAAGGATATTTTCTCTCCATTGCCTACTTAAAAAAATTTCTAAGTCATTTACATTTTTACAATAAAAGTTATTTACATAAAACGACTCATTGATTTCTTCTTTCTTCTTCCTCTTCTTTTTCTTCTTCCATTTCATTAATGTTTTTGCTTCTAATAACTTTATTTCCAATTCTTACATTCTTGAAGAAGCATGCATTGGCAAAGTGATTTTTATTTTTACATAATACACACACTTTTCTAAATGCTGGAGAGTTTCCTTTTTCGTGGTTCTTGAAACATCTTCCACAAATAAATTTAATAATTAGTAATAATTACTAATAAATTTATTTCCACTTCTTTTTCCGTTATTAAGGTAATCAGATTCATTAATTACAGAAATTTCCTGTGATTTACTCATTTGACTCTGAAGAGATTTGGCTTGAATTCTTTCTATTTTGTTAACTCTGCATTGATCAATGAGTTTTGATAATGATAGATCAGCAAGTCGTAATAATCTTTCTTGTAAAGATAGATCATTGATACCAATAACAATTCTATCAAGTATTAATGATTCTTCAAACTCACAAAGTTTTGCTTGTTTTGTAAGAATCCAAGTATCTTATAATTATCAAAAGCATAGAATGCGAAATCCGCCCACATAAAAGAATTGCGTAACCGTAGCAGGTGTTCGCTTTACTAAAAAACCTTGCGCTAGATAACACACGATGGACATTGCAAAATTCTAAGAAACGCACCTGCAACTGCAGTAAAGATGTTCGCTGACCTCGAGCTATATCGCACCATGATCAAGAAACACGATTATCACAATTGGCGAAACACAATTATCAGACAGCTTCAAGCAATTTGGTCGCGTACATCTCCAGAGCCCGAAGGCATTTATAGAATGTCATAATGGATGTTGCTGTTCTCCAAAAGTCCGTTCGTTTCTGTATCTAGTGCTATGGTTTGGTAAGAATTTTTATTATTAATTTTTTATTATTTTGTCTTGTGTGTTGTTCTGAAGTAATCTGTAATTGTATTTAAATTTTGAATTTGTCTAAGTTGTGTCTTTAGTAATTTAACTAGAGTGTTGTAGGTACTAAATCAGTTTAAAAATTGTCCTAATCAATTTATAATTGTTTGCTTATTCTTAATATATTTATTTATTAAATTTTCTCCTTATTTTCAAGTCAATGTTATTCTTAAAAAGAAGAACGTAATTTTTCGTCAATCCCGAAAAATATATGTAGTGGCGGGCAAGGGCTGAAATTCCATTCCGTATAAAGAGAGCGTAATAGCAATATCTGGCTCAACAGCTCAAACCAGACACCTACAAACAAAGAAATTGCTAGTTGTGTCCTTTACGGTCTGATTCAAATTTCAGTAAAAGAGTGAGGAGAAGAAGTAGAAATTGTTGATTATTGTGGTGTGACCTAGTTTGGGCATCACAATAGAACTTCTCTCTTACTCTCGTCGAGATATCTAGACGGACATAGTATTTCGACGAAGCCTTGTACTAAAACTTGATGAAGTTGAAAGTGAAGGGATAATTCATCCCCTTTCTTCTGTTATCATTCAGTTTTAACCTCCCGTCCGTCACAGTTTTTTTTAATTCAGCGAATAAGGAACCAAAATTTTCGTCTTCCTTTTGAGCACGTGAACTTAAAGCGTTCATAAACTAAATTTTTACATGGAACGCAATGTTTTTCAAATTTGTCTATGACATTGTTATACTTTTTACGATCACTGTCAGATGAGTCAAAAGTATTAAAGTTATCTAAAGCATCTTCGCCAGCAACAGTAAGGAAAATAGCTACCTTATGTTCGTCGTTTTTCTTTAGGCAACTATTTTATGATTTATGTCATGCTGAAATTAAAAGCCAGGTTATGTTTAATTTTAACACTGTAGGTGCTTTCCTTTTACCACAAATCTTACCTCAGATCAGATAAACGTCATTTCCGTTAGCACGAACAAGTGAGTTTGAATTGACATTTCGATCTCCCACCTTTCCGTTCGAATACTCCCATTAGTTGTTAGGTTGAAATATCCATTCCATCTTACTTGTTCGTGCTAACGGAAATGACGTTTTAAGTGATCTGAGGTAAGATTTGGGGCTGCTATAGTCATGCATTTTCCAAAACAAAGGTAATGCTACCGTATTATTAAATGAGCACGATAACGTGCTGATTCTTAGGGTGCCATTAAAAATAAATCAATTGTATATTTATGGTAAACACGTTGTCATCATGTATCTCTCAGTCTGCTCATTTTCTTTCTGTATTACGTACGAATTTCAATGAAGAACGCAATAAGGCATCTCGTTGTTTCCGGCTCCTTCTTCTTCCTTCACGAGAACAAAATGAAATCTCACGGTCACGTACTTTATGAAAACGATCGCCCGCGGCGTTGCATGAAAGGAAAATATACTTAGATGTAAACAAACGATGTTGAACGGCCCCCCGCCCGCGAACCCCCCCGCGGCGATGTTTCATTTGCAGCGGGAAAAAATCGCGCGCGAAATTACGACAATGGGCGCGATTTAGAATTAAAAGCGGCGACCGACGGCGCAATTAGAAAGGAGACACTTTGAGGACGTCACGTTCCAATCTTTCTGGAGATTAAATGACAAAAGGCGCGACAGAATTGAATCCAAATTGAATTCTTGTGAAACGTAAATATTTAAGCGGCACCGCTCGGTTTTTCCGATGCGCGCGCTCTTTAATTCCCGAAGACGCTTGTTGCTGTATAATTTATTCCATTATCGGAATTGAGAGCGTTGCATTTCTCGATGAAAATTCTTGGCTTGTACGAACAGGTTCGATAACTGACGTTATTTTCTCTCTGCAGTATTGGGCGCAGTGCAGTCGGGAGGAAGCGCAGCGGGGAACTCGCTGAGCGAAAGTTTCAACAGGGGTCCTCACTTCGACACCAGCGCCTCCAAAAATGTCACGGCGCTCTTGGGAAAAACAGCCTACCTAAATTGTCGAGTTAAGAATTTAGCTAACAGAACGGTAAGTACATATAATTTAATTTAATATCATATGACTATTTTTCCCCTGCTAAGAGAATCGGACTTAAAGAAAGTATTTGCCTAAATATAATGTACTATCTATCTATATACAAAGAAATTTTCATTTCGTTCCTCTACAAAGAGATAAAATTATTGTTTATGTATGATCCGACGTGGAAAGCCATTTTGCTCCGTTCAAAACTAATATCGCGCGCGCGCTACCCCTAAAACACAAGCGCCACCGTGTTGTCGAGTTTTATGCAACAATTGAGACACGCAACAATCGATTCATTGTTTTATTGTCTCGGCTTTCCCCGTTGCAGCACGATTTTACCTGCAGCCAATTTACTGCCTAACTATTGAATGGCGTGTGCGGTTCGTTCCCAAAAACGAAACCTATCAATTGCAGGCACGGGTTTTACATTTTTCAATATTTAGTTATTGCATTCCCTTCGGCGATTCACCCCCACGCCCCCCGCCAAAATAAAAAATAAAATAAACGACGTGGTGACGATGGCGAGACTTGCTTTGATTTACGAGGTAATTGGGTGGGCCGAGGCGCAGCGTTTCCATTAAAACGCGGTTTCCATTTCCATATCTTCCTTTCGTCCTGAATATGAAACGGGCGAGACTTACACACACACTCATGTTATAAACTTAACGACCGGAAAGGAAGCGCCACCTGGGTCCTGCTGCACTATTATATACTTTTCGGATACGTGGTGAGAATTTGAAGAGCGCGGAATTTTGCCTGGATTAAATTTTGAACCTCGGGGACTCACAAATGAACGTTTCGAAGCATAAACCATAATCTCTTTTTATTACTCTGCAACTTCTTGTGATGACTTTAACACAGATTATACCATCGGATGAAAAAGTTTAATTTAACAATTGAAACAGCCAATATAAATTATTATCTTATCATAAATACAGCGTTTCTATAAATGATTCTAACATCAAAGTAGGCATTGAATATTGCGTTGGATATTCCACCTCCTTTTGAATATGTATTCTACTATTTGAGAAATATCAGTGTCAACACTGTCATAAACTTGAAACTTTTAAATAAACCATTATTGCTAAAACACAACATCAGTATCAAATGTTTCAATTTGAGTTTACAACTTATTCCTTAAATTGATGATGTTGCAACAAATAAGTTTCTGAAAAAGATGTTTGATTATTTAAGAATTAAAACCGATGACGTTACCAATGACTGTGTTCAGTATCGGTGGTTAGTGGCACGTGGTCATTTGTTCATCAGAGGTAATGCGATGTTAGAATCATTTATAGAAACCTTGTGATCAGTTATCATAATTATGTTCCTTTCCAGTGGAAGATGGGACAAACGATACTTATTCTAAAACCATGTAGAGACCCTACAAATGCCAAGACATCAAACCTATAGGGTCTTTTACCCATCTTATTAAAAGTTTTCGAAAAACTCACTTTTTAAAAAGATTAAAACCCCTAACCCCTAGACCTAGAAGAAAGATCGATTTCTGACCACCTATTCGATATCGTGACTAACATGTGACCATTGAACAGGTATATGGAGTTGCCAAAATTATGAGACACTGTCTGGAACAAAAAGGCATTCGATAAGGTCTGTTTTCTAAAATTAAAATGAACCTGTCTTATACTGAAATCTTATCTTACCAAAAGTTATTTTCAAATGAAACATCGAAAACACATTCTGCTTCGATCAACGCTGGGGTTCCACAGGGTAGTATACTTGGTTCCATCTTATACCTACTTCACATGGCTGATCTTAACGTCTTAACATCACACGAAAACGCTTGTTCTTATTCTTGAGTACTCTATCCATTATTACTTTCGTTACAAATTCCAAAATCTCTTTCTAATTAACTGAACTCTGCCAATTACCTTTCTGTATATACTTTTTGATATCCAAACACGAAACACGATAAAATATTTTTGATTAATAAGCGATCGAGTTCTTGGGCGCATGTGAGCACGAGAAGAAACAAGATCACATTAATAAAAAGAAATTGTTGAACAAGTACACACGAAAACACGATAAAATGTTTCTTAATGATTATGAAGGATCGGGTTCTCAAGCGCAGGTGAATACGAGAGGCCACATTAATAAGAAATATTGGATAAATTAAAACAAGTACATTCACGGGCGCATGTGAGTACGAGCGGAAAATCAAAATCACTTTATCACAGAAACGAAATAATCAAAACACATAAATTAATACTCACTTCACTGACGAATTCATCGCCCTAAGAATAACTCAGTAAGCAACAAAACAAATAATAATAAATTGACAACCAACGAAGGGCGACAATAAACGAAACGACCCCAATCATCTTCACAAAACTACCAAAAATTGCTGCCCAACACGAGGGACACGATAAACACCAGAATACAAGATACTGTCACGATGTCATTATCTGGGAAAATAAGTAAATTTAAATTCGTTTCGTAATTATTGGAATTATGTGCATTTCAAAATTATGCGCGATCAGCACACATTGACGATTAGTAGGACAAGCCTCATGACACATGCTCGCATTCCGCTTACGTATAAATACAAGCTCTGCGGAATGTAAGCGTGTTGTTCACATGTGCCAATTAAGATCGAGGCAATTAGAACATTTTAAGAAAACAAATTTGGCAAGGGTTAATTGATGCTGACACCTTTAGAACTTTGTACTTTGGACCGAACCCCCAGTCACCAGAGCGAAGGAACCAATTGTGACGTAGATTTAAGAAATGTTTAAAAGATCGACCCGCAGGTATTAGAGATTATTAATTATTAATTAGTCGAAGAGTAGTCATGTAGAAGATTATTAATTAGTAGTCAGGCAGTAGTCGTGAAGTAATTAGAGTGAAACCAAGTGCGCGTAAACAAAGCCAAGCGAGTGGACTCTACGAGCCAGGGCTGGCCGGTCGGGCCAGGCCCTCCCCCTAAGTTAAAGTCATGTAAAGTTTAAATTAAAGTTTAAAAAGAAGTCAAGATTAAATAAGTTCATAAAGTTTAATATCACAAAATCTTCTAAGCGGACACTAAATGGCGCAACTATTTTGACAACATAATTTTCACTTCTGACGAAGCAGTCGAACGACTGCGAAACGTAAAGTATATAGTTGCGCCATTTAGTGTCCGCTTAGAAGATTTTGTGATACAAATTTCATCGGACAAGAACCAACTGTAAATATAAAGTTTAATGTTAAGGATAAATTATTTTATAATTTAAAAGGACTAAGTTAAGTTAGATTAAATAAAAGTAAATTAAGGACATTGCCTTATATTATTATTCGTAACTTTAATTCACATAATCACGTAATCATAATCATAACTTATTTTTTAATTCTTATTTTTTAACGCGACAATACCAATCAACGTTAGGGGCAATTAAAAGAATCTGCGATAAATACACAAAGTACTACAACATGTTGTCGGTGGTTCACCACTTGTCTTTCTTCTAATTTCTCTTCCATGACGTTTTACTCTTATCTCTGTCATACTGGTACCTATATAAGTTGAAAGCAACCAAAGAAGAGACACGACCCCATAATTTCCACATTCTAATTCATCTCCTTTTTATATATTGGTAATAAGTAGCGGCCGGATTCGAGGCGAAATGCCTTTGTTTAGTTCTTAAGGTTTTAGTTTCATTAGAAATAGAGTCAAATGATTCGAAATGGTCGAAACGAAGAGGTATCTTTATAACCTTAAGAACAAAGGCATTTCTCCTAAAATCCGGCCTCTAGTAATAAGTAATACGTTTTCTTCCCAGGCCTTGGGTATTGTGATCGGTTGCCATGCATCCCTCGTTATTTCTAGCAGACACTCTTCGGCTTCACCATCATCTCCTAACCATTTAATCATTTCTGGGTCACGTTCCTCCTTCCTCAAACCATCTTCTGGTGTTTTCCACTTAATTTTCTCAATCTGGTCTCCACTTTCAGGTGCTAGCTGGCTCTTTTCCGGTACTAGATGATGTTCTTCCTCTGTTCCAAGTTCTTCGGCGTAACAATCCCTTCATGTTTCCAACACTTCATCAATTTGTACCTTTTTCTTTCTCAAGTTGAAGAAGTCCTCAACCATTTGAACGAAATGTCCCTTTTAAAGCTACATGGAAAAGTAAATTCCACTTTCGGGTCTTGTCTGACTTTCTTCTTGTGTTCGTTTCCCGTGCTTCCGTTGGTATTTTCAGTAGCCACTCTTTACTATGACCTCCTAACCGTTTAATCATTCCTGGGTTACGTTCCTCCTTCCTCAAACCATCTTCCAGTTTTTCCCCACCTAATTTTCTCAATCTGCCGTACACTTTCAGATGTTATCTGGCTCTTTTCCGGTAGATGATGTTCTTATTCTGTTCCAAACTCATCGGCGTAATAATCCCTTCATGTTTCCAATACTTCATCAATCTGTACCCTTTTCCTCCTCAAGTTGTGGAAGTCCTCAACCATTTGAACGAAATGAAAGCTACACGGAGAACTGAATTCCCCTTTCGGGTCTTGTCTGACTTTCTTCCGGTGTTAGATGATGTTCTTCCTCTGTTCCAAGCGTAGCAATCCCTTCATGTTTCCAACACTTCATCAATCTGTACCTTTTTCCTCCTCAAGTTGTAGAAGTCCTAAACCATTTCAACGAAATGTCGCTTTTAAAGCTACAAGGAGAAGTAAATTCCACTTTCGGGTCTTGTCTGACTATCTTCCAGTGCTAAATGATGTTCTTCCTCTTTTCCAAACTTTTCCGCATCATAACTCGTCTGTGCTTGCAATATTTCATCAATCTGTACCTTCTTCTTTCGACGTCGACGTCGATTTTAAAGGTACCATCTCAGGCGAAGGTCTTACTCTAAGAAGTCCAACTAATCTCATAATCTAATAAAATCTCATATCTAGACGCGCACTAGTAAGGTTACAGATTTCTGTAAAATTGCTGAAAGTGTGGCTATTGGCGCTGATCTGATTTTTAAAACTTTCTCACAGCGCATCCACCAAATTTATATTAAGGACCAGTTTCATAAAACGTAGTTAACCCCTCGATCAAGTTAATTGTGTGATTAAGCAATATCATTGGTGGAAATTTAAACTTTCCTCCAATGATTTCACACAATTAACTTGATCGAGGGGTTAACTACGTTTTATGAAACTGGGCCTAAGTTGATCACTAAGATCACTAGTAATCGAACTTGCTTTTCTGCTCTCTCAAATGCAAACCTCTCATAGAAACTAACAACTTACAAGGCTATATAAGTCCTACATGCGTTTGGGCGGTTGACGGGGGTGGGCGGATGGCAATCGTATCAACACACTTCAGACCTATATGAAAGAATAATAATTGCATAAAATTTCAGTTAACATTTTGTTTATAAATAGGGGGAGGGAAGTTCCCCCGAGGAAGGAAATCCCGCTGGGAAAACAAAACTCTCATGTTTCAAATGATATAAACGCGCACTAGTAAACTACAGACTTCTGTATAATTGCTGTAAATGTGGCTACTGGTTGTTAGATGGCGCTGACCGCGACGAAATTTTTCCTCATTATCAGAAATGTTTCTTCCGGAATCATTGGCGTTTAGTGTGGGAAAGAAATGTGTCCAAAGTGTAACTCCGTGCAAAAAGGTCCTGGCTGGAGTGGGTTAATCCAAAAGCCAAAATCTGCCGAGAAGAAAAAGAAGAAGAAGTAAAACTTAAACCTAAAAGTACGAGTAGGTAAATTCTTAACGGCCGTTTTAATGTGCAGGAGGGACGTGGAGTATGTTTGATTTAAATGGAATAGCGGCGGGAAATTTGTATTAGATCTTTCATTTAGCATGCATTGAATGATGGAAGCGACCACAAAATGAAAACAGGTGTTACTGAATTAATAAAAAGTTTCGAAACTAAGGAAATGGAAACAGGAAACACGAAGAGAGAAAAACGTAAGAAAACGAAACATTGCGAATATTTAGCTTCGTGAAGATGTTATCACAAAACTCTAAAATTAAAGACTCCTGTTTACTTACTCTGATTAACAGTGAATAATGGAGTGAGAATTTGATGTAAATAAAGGCGCCAGGGGGGACAAGGTACGCAGCTGATCCGTAATAACCTTGGCAGCGTTCCCAAACAGACTTGAGGCGGTTTTGCAGGTGATCATTCGCAATAACCAGGAGATTTTATCTTACTCACTTGTATTCTGAAGGTATACGCATAACTAGATTAACAAATACCTTAATTAAAGGAAAACGCATAACGTCACATTATCGGTTTAACTTTTCCTGAAGTTTTCCAGCAAACGCACCAGCACAATTAGGCAAGAAGTAACGCCGTGCAACAAAACGAAACGGGTTGACGCGAGATAATCGCAAATGAAGTCAGCGGCGACCAATAGAATTGTTAATTTTTCATAAGGAGTCGACGGACGCGGACGGGTTGATTCTTGCGATCAATCACTTCGAACTTACGCCGCGCCGCAGTGCTTGGGAAATCAGGGTTGCCACAATGAACTTTAAATTGGCCGATATTCCCGAAGGTCGCCAGGTCTTGACACGTAACAAAGAAGCTGTCAAACGGTGGTGCAACGTTGAGATTTATGCCGCCTGTAAGAAAACTATTGCAGAAAAGATTTGGAATTAAATATAAAAAAAAAATGTGTGTAGATCCATTTCAAAATCAAGTCACGCTACATTTTCTTTTATAAAGTACCCGTGACATTTATTTTTTATCGAATGGTCACTCCACTCCGCCAAAATTCAACGTCTTTATTGCCATTAGTTTTTATTTCCGCCGATAAATTCGCAATAAAATGTTTATAGTGGCCGGCCTCCTTCCCGGTCGCCGTTATTATAAGGCACTTTTATACTGGCTGTTTCGAAATACCGAGATATATGTACGTACGATTGACTGCCCATCAAAAATTTCCGCCGTTCTGCGTTCCGAATACTAAAATGTGCTTACGTAAATGCCGTTCGCTTGAAACAGAGTCCGTCGGCGCGGATTAAATATTTGAATAACTGATAGATGGAATGGAATTTGTCTGCGATAATGGCAAGCGTACCCGGAACCGGCGGGGGTTGTTGCATTTAGATACACTTTGGGGGTGAATGAAAAAGGCTTCGCAACGAATCCGTCACGTCCTTTATGGAGTCGACTTGACATGGCTTTGTCGCGAATTCATACATTAGTGCAGCTAAAATTAGACCTGACTGTGTACTAGCAGAAATAATTTATGTAACTGAAATAAGGGTCGTAGCTCAGTATAACGCAACATTTAAGGAAAACTTACATGGCCTGGTCACTTACACAATAACACAAGACTTCTGACTAGCTATCACACTAATGATTTAATTATCAACTCGTCGACTATTTAAAGGGGTCTTTCCCGGGGATTATGAAATTATGCCCTGGTATATGACTCATGCGGAACTGAAAGCGTGTTGTTACTCGGAATTTGCGTATTTCTTCCTTGATGTTTCCGAAAGGTTCATACTTATATAATTGTTTACGGAAAGCTTTGGCTGACTGATTTTTGTAGCTGCGAATTCTTGCATTGGTGGCGTTTTAATTTAAAAAAATCATTATATTTGCATTCGATTTATGTTTAAGCTGAAAAATACGATTGAATTTTGTGCATGGGCGGGCGATAACGCACCCCGATTAATTTTTAAATATACACCCTCACCATACGTATAAATTACTGCAAAACGCGAGCCAATGAATCGGAACGAGATATGAATTTTATTAACGAACGCGCGTCCGTTATTTTCGAAGCGAGCCATCGTTATCGGCGGCCCATGAACCGAATGAAAGCGCAGAAAAAATAAACTACGGCCACATATCCGGCGGCGATCGTACAATAATAAACTATTCATCGAAATAAACGCAAATATATTTAGTTATTAAATGCGATGCCCCCGTCGAAGCGGAGCGATTTTTTTTCTGTTTTTGAGGGGGGCGAGCGCGCAAAAAAAAAACTCATAAAATATGGTAATTAATTCCATCGATTCTCCCCCGAGCTTCGTCCCGAACTCGTTAGATAATTCCGTGCGTTACATTTTCCAGAGATTATTTTTAAGTATCGATTCATAAATCACCGGAAAATTCCGCAAGACGTGAAATTATCCGCACGCAAAATTGTATCAGTCGTTGAGGATGGGGGACTTGCGATGGGGGCCGGGGGAGAGGGTGGTCACAGAAATTTGCTTTTGCTTTTAAATAACGCAGCTCGCGTGTCCGGATCTGTACACTGTTTCGCGCTGATTAATGGCATAATCCGAAAGTAGCGCGTCGGTGATTCCCCGGAATTATTAAAAGTGTTAATGGTACTATAAATGCCAACGCGGTTCGTAGGAGATAATAAATAAAATTTGTTGCCTGGGATTTTATGGCGGGTCCTTATCGCCGGGGACCTGCTTTTTACTTGTTACTAGAGGGCGTAAAAGTTAAAGGATTATATTGCCCGGAAGAAAATTCTGCACTATACATGGAACAATCTGATTTAATATTCGCG
The DNA here is from genome assembly GCA_033060865.1 of Dorcus hopei. Lineage (NCBI taxonomy): Eukaryota > Metazoa > Arthropoda > Insecta > Coleoptera > Lucanidae > Dorcus > Dorcus hopei. The sequence continues at coordinate 5,221,560 of CM065424.1, forward strand.
CGCCCGGAAACCGGGGCAATATAAATCAATGTGTATTTTCACTTTAACATGCTTGTTACGAATTAGATCGTCAACTCAAAATTTCACACACCACACAAAAGAATCACTTCATGTAAAGAATAAATTAGAAATCTGTTAAAGCAAAGCTCATACGTGTACATACGACAGGAAGGTACAATTTTCGAACGCACCCTACAGTTAAATGTAAAAGATTTTGGTTGGTAACAGTTTCAAATGATGTGTACGATAAGGACAACACATTTTGTAAGGAGCTGCGCTGCGAAACACAAAATACGCTAAAAATTGGAAACGAGAAAGATGCAAACATAGTTTCCGATCGCACCCTCAAAACAAAATGTCAAAATTTTAGTTGGGCGCTGGCAGTAGTTTTAAATAATGCGTGTGACACTCTGCAAATTATACAGAATATGTTATGAAGTGAAGGTACAGTTTCTGACCACACCCCTACTACATACAACTGTTAAAATTTTGGTGATATCGATTTAAAATGATGTTTTATGTTCGAGAAAAACAAACCATTCTGTAAAGCGCAGTGTTGCAAAAAATAAATTATGTTATGAAAGAAGTGAGAAAATTGCACACTACACTCAAAGATATCGTTTCCGAACGCACTCCTGCACTTAAATGCTAAAATTTTGTTTGGCAGCAGTTTAAAATAGTGTGCGTGATAAGGACGAAATATTGTGCAAAGTGAAATATTACGAAGTACAAAATATTTTATGAAATAAATACGAAAAATGCAGGGGTACGGTTTCTGAACGCACCCGTAGGGGTTAAGCGTCAAAATTTGGATTGATAGCGGTTTAAAATGATGTGTACTTTAACAACAACACTTTGTGTAATGTGTATTGTTGCGAAACAATAATTAAAAAAGTGAGAAAGATGCGTTATTCGAAGTTCTAGTTTCTGAACGCACTCGTATAGTTAAATGTGTGCGATAAATACGAAACATTGCGAAACACAAAGTATTTTAAGAATTGGAAGCGAAAAAGATTCGAAGCTACAGTTTCTGATCGCACCCCTACTGTTAAGCGATAAAATTTTGATTGGTAGCAATTTAGGATGATGTGTGCGATAAGGACAAAACATTTTACAAAGCGCAATGCTACAAAATACAAAATGTTTTGTCACCAAATTTTAAATTTAAATTACTTACCACTGACAGATGACAAGCTTCTGCTGACGAAACGTATCAGCTGTTCCCCAGGCTAGCAACAGTGAAGAATGGGGCGGGTTGATTAAGATGGTAAAAATTATTAAAGGGCGCCAGAAGACAATATCCCCAGCTCACACGTAATCGACTAATCGACGTCTTCAATCGACCAGATCGGGCAAAATATGAATCAACAATAAATACAGAGGCGAGACTTTACTCACTGGTGTGCGTGAACGCAAAAATTAAACTCGAAGTTAAAGTTAACACAATTTATTACACAAGTCAAAACAACACTTTACACTATTACAATTGGCTGCTTAATTATCTACGGTAAACGCAGCGCAACACGTAGTTCGAAATTTTTACTCGCGATTTAACTATTCACAAGCAAAGAATAAAATATAAACCGATCGGTCCGCAAAATGTCAGATTAAATTAAAGTTGGAATACCTAACTTGTTGAATGCGCGTCCAGTCAGGCGTCAGGGTCAACGTTACCAACCGAAGCGCGGTGGCCGGTGGGTAGTTACGACACCCTCTGTCGATCGCGGGTAGCGTCGACAATCTGGATCAAACTGGATCCACTGGAATCGTCAAGATGGCTGGTCAGGTTTCCACGATCGGGTTACGGTACATTCACAGGGCAGGAGTGTCACTGAAGAGCTAAAAAGCCTGGACTAAAGCCTGCGCCAGAAAACTGCGCCCAAACAGAAAAGCTTACATAGAAGAAATGATTTTTTGTTAGCCATGTTAGGTACATGCCCTTGCCCGTTTTACGTTACCTGGGATTTTCTAAATTTCCAGGCTTAGTATGGAGCTTAAAAGTGCCCCAAATGTGTTCGATGGTGTCACGAGATCTTCCGGCACAGCCGCAATTGAGTTACTCCTCCCAAAGAGCAAGAACTCCGATAATTTCACAACACACGTAAAACACGTTAACACCCAACCAAGGTCTGAACACAAAAGGACGATGATAGAGACGACTCGAAGATGGTGGTGGCCGCTAAAATACTGGCGGTAACCAACGGCGTTACCAGAAGGCTGTCACGTGGTGTGCCACACAAATGAACTTCGAGCCGTAAAGAGGACGGATACAGGGTAACCACCTGTATCCAAACGCGGTTCATATATCACTTTGCCTCCGCGTTTCCTTTGGCGGGAGATTTGAACTTAACAGTTTATGAAAGAATGAGAGAAATGCATATTACACTCGAAGATACAGTTTCTGAACGCACCCTTAAAGTTAAATGCTAACATTTTTATTGATAGCAGTTTCAAATGATGTGTACTAGGTGTTTTTTCTTTTCATTATGTCCATTATTTCTTTTTATTACTTTCATTATTTTATAGTTGATTACTTTGCTTTCTTTTTTCACGATTGTCATTTGTTTTTCTTTTTTCATTTTAGTTGCTTGTGTTTCGCATTAATTTTATTTTGCTTTGTTTTTCGCTTCATTCATGATTTATATTTTATGCCTTATGTTTTCTTTTCAGTTGGTTTTTATTTTTTGTTGTTCATTCTTAATTTATTGTCTTGTTTTTTTTTTTTGATCGACGATTGTCATTTGTTTTTTTTATCATAAATCGCGCTCTGCTTTAATGATTATTTAATTTTTATTTTTATTTATGATACTTCTTTTTCTATTTTTGTTCAAATCCTTCTTGTTTTTTGCTTTTGTTATATGCGAACGATTGTTTGGTGCTTTTCTTCGTTCGTTTTCAAATTTCTTATGATTTCGTTTAACACTTCTTTTTATACAGGCGTTTATCAGGATTTTTTTTCTTTTCATTATTTCATAGTTGAATGCTTTGCTTTCCTTTTTTGACGATTGTCTCTTGTTGGTCTTTTTTATTTGTATTTCTCATTTTTTAATGCTTGTATGTCGCAATCATTATATTTCGCTTTGTTTTTTGCTACAGTCATGATTATGTTGTTGCGCACACTCTCACCGGACAAACCGAAAAACTAAACTAAAACAAAATAATACGAAATACGAAGCAGAAATAGGACTACTCGCATACTAGTCCCACAGTCGAGTGTGTACGTCAGGTTACCTGATAACGAATAATAAAAAAAAAATGTCGAAACGGATACAAACGAACCTACCTGGATCACCCGATGTTTGGGGCTGATGTTGCGACCAAAATCCCGAGTCAGCGGAGAAGGCCGTGGGCAAACAGTTTCGCACAGGTAACTGTGGTTCTAAGGAGGCGCCACTTGTTGACGATCGCAACGACTTGCAACCAAAGGAATTCCCAGTTACCAGTCGGTTCAGTGCCGAAGTAATCCGTTCCGAAAGGAAAGGGGGGGGGTAATCCCCAATTAAATAAGGAACGCAAAAGTGAAATCCAAGAATAGATAAACAAACAAAACAGAACAAAAAAAAACACCCGCCACTTTAAATAAACTTCAATGGCAATAGAAAAATAAACGTCTCGCCAAGCCACACTAGTGAATGGTGGGCTGAACGCAGCGGCGAAATATCACAAAAGGGGCGGAAATCCGCGTTATTCTTTTCGTTCTTAAAAAAAAAGAAATTATAGCACAATACAAAAACATCCGCGCAAAACGCGCCAAAGACAAACTCCGTCCGCTAGGGATCCCACACGTTCGTTTACAAGCAAGACTGAGAAGCAGTCCCGTACAAGTAAAAGTAAAATTACAAAGCAAGAAGGTAAGACAAAAATATAAACATCAGGATTATTGTAACAAAGCCGAGCGGCAACGTAAGTGTGGCGCACGCATAATTAAAACATATCTCAACAGGCGTAAATTAAAGCACAGAAGATGCGAGAACAAACAGGAAAAAGAACTTCCGACAAAAATACGAAGTAGTGCCACACAAATGTGACCAGAGCGTAAAAAAAATTAACAGTCCGTCGATGGCAAAAGAAATTCAAGAGGTACAGTACCGTGAACCATACGAGCACGTCGGCTCTACTCCGACCTCCACGTCCTGGGGGGATTGCAGGCTCTCCCAGCACTCTAGTGACTCTGCAGAAGTCTTTTCCTTTCCGTTGGGGAATCGGCGAGATACCTACGAAGTCAAGCGATGAAAATGATAACACACAATCGCGTTCAGAGCTTCCAAAAATTTCTTCACGATAGCATAACCGCTCAAGACAGGGAGGGGGGTAACTACCCGCTACGTTAACAAAAACAACCTAATTAAAATCACACGGAATGAACGAACATTAACTAGTTAACATACCTCGGCATAAACGCGCCGAGCGCCTCGGAGTGGTTTTTTTTTCCTTTCTGCCGTGGAATCGGCGAGATGCCTATGAAGTCAAGCGATGAAAGTGGTAACACACAATCGCGTTCGCAGCTTCCAAAAATTTCTTCACGATAGCGTAACCGCTCAAGATAGGGGGGGGGGATGGTAACTACCCGCTACGTTAACAAAAACAAAAACAACCTAAGTAAAATCACACGGGATGAACGAACATTAACTAATTAACTTACCTCGGCATAAACACGCCGAGCGCCTCGGAGTGGTAAAGAAGCAAGCAGTGACCATCGAACCAAACAGATCCACCAGAAAAGAAGGCGCCGGAAAAATAAGGACGAAGACTCTCTCGAATTCCGTGGCGTCTTGAGTAAATCCAACAAAATCTCAACTGGGCGCGGTACCACCGAAATTTCCAAACCAAAGACCGCGGAAGTACGCAAAGGATCAACGGTAAATGTCGCTCAGCTCACTCCACGCTACCAAAAATGCAAAAATCTTAATGCGCCGGGCCAAGATTAGAAACCTCACGCTTGCGCATTCGACTAAAGGCGGAAACAACTGCACGGCGGGGAATTCAAATCCACCGAGCTGGTCAACAGATAGCACACGACGACAGAAGCCGTTTTAAAATGACATACCAAAAGCGCGCTAAGGACGTCGAGATAACTGCGAGACAGTAACTAATGAGTGAAAACAACCATAACAATGTCTTATGTTCTTTTTCATCCACGATTGTTTTTTTCTTTTACTATAAGACGCGTTCTGTTTAAATGATTATTTAATTTTTATTTTATGACACATTTTTTTCATTTTTGTTCAAATTCTTCTCGTTTATTCCTAATTTGTTGTTTTTGTTTTGTGCTAAGCGATTGTTTGATGTTTCTCTTCGTTTTTTTTTCTTTCAGACGTTTATCAAGTGTTCTTTTCTTTTCGCTATTCTACAGTTGACTGACTGCTTTGCTTTTCTTTTTTAATGTTTACCTTTTTTTTTTTTCATTCTTGTTGCTTGTATTTCGCGATTATTTTAGATTGCTTTGTTTTTCACTTCAGGAATGAGGAAACCATTCTCCAATCAAGGAATAAATTTTTTAATTATATCACCAAGCAGCTCAGTTCTAAGGTGTCTACCTTTACGTTGAATATTAAAGATGACCTTGTTAATGACCCCTTGTAAATTGCTGAGGAATTCGCCGCCCATTTCAATGAAGTTTTTGTCAGGGAACCTACTACTGACATACCGAAGATCACAAAGACATCCCAGTGTAAGAATATTTTAGAAACAATCAACTTTTCTGTGAAAGATGTTGCCGATTATTATCTAACCAGTCTCAAGGATACTTCGAGCTCAGGACCTGATGACATACCTCCTGTCTTTCTTAAAAGCTGCGCCAAAGCACTTGTTGGTCCACTGACAAAAATTATGCAGTCATCCATGGATGCTGGTGAAGTGCCCCGAACAGTGGAAATCCGTTATTATCATACCCATCTTCGAAAAGGGTGATAGGACGGATGTGGCTAATTACAGTCCAATTAGCCTGACTTCATGCATTTGTAAGGGTATGGAGAGAATCATTGCTGGCAGAATTAGGGCATTTCTCAATCAAAGCAATATTCTAACACCATTACAACACGGGTTTACTCCAGACCGATCCACTTTCACTAACCTTCTTCTGGCACTTGCCTCTTGGACCTCTAGTTTCGAAGTGGGTGACCCTATCGATGTTGTCTACCTGGACTTTCAAAAAGCTTTTGATAAAGTACCGTTTCAGCGTTTACTGTTCAAACTTGAAAGTGTGGGAATAAGGGGCAATCATCTCAGTTGGATCAAGAATTTCCTGACATGCAGAACCTGTAGGGTGAGAGTCTTGAACAACTATTCCAACACTTATGATGTTCTTAGTGGAGTTCCGCAAAGCTCAGTTGTTGGACCTCTCCTATTCTTGCTATATATCAAAGACGTTCCAGACCATCTGAGTAGCACATTGTTACCCCAAAAATTGTAAACACTAATACTCCTGAATAATTTGAAATACCAGGTGACAAGTAAGCGTTGCTTCCCACAACTGTTTCCCATAACTAGCTCAGTGAAGACGGGAGGGGTACTATTAAAATAAACCAGGGCGCCAGGGAATTTTCCTCTAACTGTAAGAAATCCACTTCGAAAACCGTTCCCAAGGTATCGTCGTGTTCGCTTCAGATAGAACTTAAAACTTCAGGAGAATTAACTCGCTTGGTGCATTCAGCGTAGGAATTGACAAAATACACACTGTAATACAGAATTTATTTGAGCAACCGTACACGGTAGTACGATAAGTTCAAGACAAGAGGAACTTGTTAAAATAAATGACAGATAAATGACACGCCGCAATTAATCAGATCTAATTGCACAAAAACAAACCGATAAATCGTTAATTTAATTTTTAGATTTAATTAAATTCAGGCTCCAGTCGGCCTCGTATTCAAAATATAATTCAAATAAAAAAGAAAACGTTTCAGTACGTCGCATGTAAGGTCTGCCAGGTGATGTCACGTTCCTGCCTTTCAATCAAGGTGGCGGTGGCTGTCATCGTCAACGTCGATTGTAGTTCGATTACGAAGTAGGTACGATGACTCTTGAATATTGCGTCATCCAATGCAAGCATCCCCACGGGTCCGCAATTAACGCCTCCGTGGATGAACGATAATGCGTTCAATCGTATCAAACGTTTTACAGAGCAGCGAGATGAACTTATTCCTTTCCGGTAGAACCGTGTTTAAATCGAATTTTGCACTAAACTTGCAACAATTCACGGGAACAAGCGTTACGTGTGGTCACTCGACGCTACTGTAACGAAAAGTGGCCGGATAGATGAGAGCTTCCGGGAGTTGTACAAGGAAACAATGGCGTAGCCAATAGAATAATTATGACGCAAGAGTTTTGAATAAAAGAGCCAACGTGAACGCGAGAATTCAAAGGGACGTGTCCGGCGCAGGTTACGGTGTTGTCGGATGTTCAGACAAGATATAGATACGAGCGACGTTGCAAGCTCGCTACAAATTGGCAGGCAGACTCGCTACGACGAAATTAAACCGTAACAACATGTGCACTATTCGCCGATGATACTAAGCTAACGGGCTTTCCAAGTAACTTCTCCTGCAACATACATGATGGACCTCGAGGGTATTTTCTCCTGGGCCGAGAAATGGATGGTCCCGCTCAATCTTGACAGGTGTACCGCGCTGTACATAGGGAAGAATAATTACAAAATACATTACTACATCAATGGAATTCTGGTGAAAGATGTGGACTTCCAAAAGGATCTTGGAGTTACAGTGACTGAAACACTAAAGTGGGATACCCATATAGCAGAGATTGCGAAGAAAGCTAATAAGCTGATCTTTATGACAAGGAAAGCATTTACTAGAATAACTGAAACCGTTTCTCTTGCCATCTATAAAACATATATTAGACCTATGTATATTGGAGTGTGATCACAGTATCTGGAATCCTTACTTCTCCAAGGATATTGAACTCCTTGAAAAGGTACAGCGTAGGGCAACTAAACTGCCAGCAACGCTTCGTAATTCTCGTAACCACGAATGCCTCATCCGTTTGCAACTTACATGTTATGTGAAAGAAGACTTAGGTCCAATTTATTCATCTCGCAGTAAAGTGCCAAGTTATTACTTGGAAAGTTGTAACGCAGAATGCGTCTGCTTGCATTGCAGATGCGACAGTCTGTCTGCATCAGTGGCATCGTCGTCTTGGACCTCGAGATCAAGCAGCTATTAAACGTCTCGTACGTGAAGATCTTACAGATGGCATCAAGATAAAGGAATGTGCCGAGGAAGTTTTTTGCGAGTACTGTATTAAGGGAAAATTAACACAAACGAAGTTTCCAAAAAGTGCGAGCCACCGAGACTCATACATTCAGATCTTTGTGGACCCATGCAGACGTCGACTCCAAGTGGTAACAAATATTCCTTAACATTTATTGATGATTTTTCACGTTTCACAGTCGTGCGTCTGCTGAAATCAAAAGAAGAAGTTACTGAAGCCACGAAGGAATACATCGCAGCCATGACAACAAGATTTGGCAGAAAGCCTGTTGTTCTGCGCACAGACAATGGCAAAGAATATGACACTCGTGAATTGGAAAATTATCTTCGCAAAGAAGGCATCACATCAATTTACTGTTGTTTATACACCCCAGCAAAATGGAGTGGCCGAACGAAAGAATAGAACATTAGTTGCATCAGCAAAGTGTATGCTTCTGGATGCTGGTTTGAATAAATGTTTTTGGGGAGAAGCGATTTTAACAGCAACGTAAATAACTACAGAACAGGACGCCAAGTCGCAGTGTAGATAAAACTACGTTTCAATTATTCAATGGGCACAAACCTGATCTCAGTCATATTAGAGTTTTTGGATCAAAAGCTTATTATTTGATTCCTAAGCAGAAGAGGAAGAAATGGGTGATAAAACAGAAGGAGTTTTAATTGACTATGATGGTAATTCAAAAGGTTATCGTATTTTAGATCCTAAGACAAATATTGTGAGAATATGTCGGTCAGTAAAATTTATTAAAAACGAAACCAAAATAGTTGAAGACTTGTAAAGAATTTGAGTCAAGGGGATTTTTTCTATGTTCCGCGGATAAAAATCATAAAAAGTATTTGAACGCGGACTTGTGTAATTGAGGGCAGCTTACGACCGTGTTGAAAATGTAAACACAATAAGGAGGTAACTAATACGCAAATGTTCATATTTCATAATAACACATCAGCGGAATTCATTTCAAACGGGGCCACGTGCTTATACGCGCGTATACGAATGACGCAAACGGGGACAAAGCAGGTGATGAAAAAATGCAACGCGCGACTAGGCAAAAAACGTGTATTTAAAGTGCGGGCCAAAATTAGGAAGTCAGTCGTTTTCCACCGGACCGACTCAGGGGGCACTAGCGCCAACCAACGAGGGGACGCCAACATTGCCGCCGCCAACGCTCAACAACGCCGATACCGCCGCCCGCTTCATCGTCATCGCCACCCCAGCATCAGCATTGCTGCGTCCGCCATCATCTGCTACTGCCATGGTGAGTTTAGCATCTACCACTGCCGCCTGGGTCCCTTAGCGTGATATGGTGGAAGCAGCCATCCTTCATCGCGACAGTATTGAATATTATGAATTATCAAGAATTCTGAGAATGATGATCACAATCAAGTTTTACAAGAAAAACGGAGGTCGAAGTGTATTAACAAAGGAATTCCTCCAAATCGTTTTGCATTTAAAATAGAAACTAATTCTATCAAAGAACCAAATTCTTGGAAGGAAATGCTTCAGCTTCCTACTAGAGAGCAGCAAAAATGGATAGCTGCTGCAAAAGAAGAAATTAAATCTCTCAATGAGCATCAAGTCTGGGAATTAGCAGATCTTCCCGTAGGGAAGAAGGCGATAAGTTGTAAATGGGTTTTTAAGAGAAAATTAGATGAAGAAGGACAAGTAAATACTCATAAGGCACGTTTGGTAGCAAGAGGCTTTTCGCAACGTTTTGGAGATGATTATGATGAAACTTTTGCTCCAGTTGACATGAGACCACTCGCGTTCTTTTGGTTGTGGCAGCTGCAAAAGGATTACACGTACGTCATTTAGATGTTAAAAGTGCTTACCTAAATGAAAATTTAGATGAAGAGTTGTACACGGAACAACCACCACAAAATAATCTGAAAAATAGTCTGTCAATTAATTTTTGTACTACAAGTTTTTAAATATTAATAAATAGTTTAGCGTACAGCTGTGTTGTATATATGCTTTTCAAGAAACACTTCTTCACAAATCGAGTTGGTCAAATATGTAGCTACGTAAAAAGCTTTACTAAATAACTTAGAATATCCAATGTTTAATGCACTCGCAGCTTTCTGTAAGATTAAGACTTAATTAAATAAATGACAATCGGAAAACGAAACCTCGAATTGTATAAAAAAAAAGATGATTGCACCGAATTATGTGTTATAAAAAAAAAGTAATTTCTGTTACGTTTCCCGGAAGAACGTTATAAGCTGCAATAAACTGCATTACACGGCAATCCCCTTTCAAATAATGAGGGTTTATGGGCCGCCATTCATAGCTTATTATCGTTACTGGAATTTCCATTAGCTTTATAAACACCATTATTTTTAATAACTAAAAATTACGGCTATTATATAGCATTTTCGAAAATGGTATTCAAATGATACCTTTACGGTTCCTTCGATATTTATCGTTGTAATTTGTTTAACCCGATTTGAACAGGCTGGCATGATGGCAACAGTAATAATAATTTACTGGTTCTATGAGATAGAAAATAGTAAGCAATGATTGTTGATAATAAGGCAATGAAATAAATCATGCTGGTCGCAAGCTTAAGTGCCAAATGGATTCTGTTACGTTCGCAACTATATAAGAATGTAGCTGCACTTCGGTGCGCAGCTCTTCACCTAGGTGTGCGAGCAACAGAAGATTTTAAAAATTTCAATCCATGTTTGTGTGTGTGAATCAACTTTGCAAAGTTTCTTTCAAAAGCCCCCCATCAATTTTTGGATTTCCTATTTCCCTTTTTTTTAAAGGGAACCAAATTCTGTGGATTCTGATAGATTTGATTCTGAGCGTATCGAAACAAGAAACTCCCCAATTTTTGTCGTAGCCTTAATTAAATCTCCGTGACTCCTAAATACCTTTCAGATATCTCTACAGGTGTCCTGGGTAAGACATCGGGACGTCCACCTGCTCACCGTCGGTCACTACACCTACACCAGCGACCAAAGGTTCCGCGCGATCCACCAGCCTCATTCCGAAGACTGGACCCTGCAGATCAAGTACCCCCAGCACAGGGACTCCGGAGTCTACGAATGCCAGGTGTCTTCCACCCCACATCTTAGCCACTTTATACACCTCACCGTAATAGGTAAGTGTGCTGTTTTTCACGACAATAACCCCTTGATATATTACGTAGGAGATAAGTCCTGCGCGCCCCGGTATAACGTGCGGCGAAGTAAATTCGAAATTTATTGCTGCGAAATGATAATGGCCGAGTCGCGACTGTATCGTAACTAATAGCGCATGTAAAAGGAAGGCGGGAGATTTACAGCGCCACTTTAAATTCACTTGTTTCGAAGTGCTTTATTCTGGTTTTCATTACCCCCCTCCCACCTCCTGGAGATTAACTGATTTTGATAAGAGGTTCTCTACGATTAAAGATTGAAGATAGATGGAAGCATCAAGAGAAATGTAAAAATAAATCAAAAATCATCAAAGTCTTAACTAGTTTCAGGAAATTAACCAATTAAATGTAAATGGGATCTCAAATTTTCTGAATCTAGCTAAGACATGATTTTTTATTCCATGGCCTTCTAAAAAGAACTCCAAATCACTTGATGGTTTAAGCAATTTTGGTAGTGTTTCGTTTTACATGAATGCCTCTCCTGGAGGCATGTCATCAGTTCATCACACATCACAAATCATCTCAACCATGACTAAAATCAACCAATAAAAAATTGTCAGTTGAATTAGAAAACAATTTTCATAATATCGAAGGCGCTCCATCTATTGATCAACCGAAGAAACATTTGAAGTATTGGTTGTTTTTCAACTTCATACAAAAAATGAAACCTGTGAAAGTTGACATTAAAAGTGATAGAATGAAGCAGTTTCTGTATAACAATTGATTAATAAATATTAGAGATAATTAATGTTTTCGGCGAACGATGAAACCGTTACGTAATTACGTAATCGGAGAAGTATGCCGATGTGTCAGCGTCGGCTGTTAAAGTGGGTCAGTTACCAGTTCTCACGTGCACGTCGGTCGTCGCCGAATTTTCCAGTAGTGTTATTGTTAATTTACGGCGAATGTGGTCAAAATGCGTCGGCTGCAAAACGTTTGTATGCACAGCGTCACCTACCCAGATTGTCCTTTGCCAAATAGCAGATCCTTTGTGTCAGTTGTGCAGTGTTACGGTTCATTTTCCATTTCGTTTTTTTTTTATACCCGCTCATCCTATGTTAACGGTCTTGCCTTTAATTTGGTGTACAACATTCTTGATTCCATGGCTTGTGTTAGTTGCGAATGCCTGATGTGACTTGTGACTTTTTGTGGGAGATTTGTCTGTTGAGATGAACCATTGCACTGCCTGAATCCTGAACATTGTCGTTTCCCCTCGACGAGGTCGTCGACCCCTCTTCTGGCTTTTTGGATTTGTTGGTAAGTCGCTTTCCCTAAAGAATACGTTTGTGTACTTTATTTAACGTGTACTACTAAATACCTACCTGCAGAGTCTTGGAGTTCTTGTGTTGGGGCCCGACTTTGGTCGTTGCTGTTTTCTCTACTTTCTTCGTTTCAGGATTACAGACAACCGGCTTACCTTGTGGCAGTTCTCTCGAAAATCGGTTTTTCAGCCTTTTATCACCGGCATTTTCTGCAACAATTTGTGAGCAAGCAAACATGCAATTGAAAGTTAGACGTTTTATTCACTCACCTGACGTCTTCGCGCAGTGCTCCCAACGGACGGATGCGTTCAATTTAGGGTCGTTTCGACTGTTGAGTGTTGATACCTTCTAAGGGCTGTAGAAGTTAACCCTCTGCGGGTCAACCTTTCTATTTTGCACGGATTTGTAATCGTGTCAATTTCTACTTTGTTGTTTGGCTTTTTGAGTTCTTGGAATCTTCTTTCTGGTTTGAGTCGACAGTTGGCAACCCTTCCCCGTTTTTGAACTTCGTTAATTTTCAATTGACCGGAAACTAGAGTGGGGTTGGTTTGTTCTGGAACGGGAAGAGTGTCCGCCCTGTCGCGCACTTTTGGTGCTGGCTGTGGAAAAATTCAGACGTTGCCGCGTTGTCGAAGGTTTTGCAAGTTTTGGGGCAAAGGCCCATTGTGTTTTGTGATTATATTGCACCGTTCTATGGGATTTGTCCTTCTCAACGTTTGTGTTAGGGTTGTTACAACCAGCACGCGGCTTTTGGCGGATGTGAAGAGGTAACTTTGATTTTTGGTTTCCACGAGGCGGCACCATTTTGTGTTATTTATGGCCCATTCGTAGGATTGGGCGGTTAGTGACACAAGGTTAGTACTGAGTCAGCCCTTATAGTACGGAGACTCCCTGGTGGTACGCAGACTCCTCGCTGGTACGCAGACACCCCCCTTTCATTCTGGACGACCTGTGGCGCTTGGGGTTGTTGAGTTCGACCTTCCCGTATACCCTTCATGGTACCGTTCTTCCCGAGCTGCTGAACCCTGCGAAATACACCTCGAGGGACGTCAACTGTGCAGATAAGAGAAACCAACCTATGTTTTTTTTGCGTCCTTCTTTAACGGGTACCAATCCTTTTTTTTTATGCGCCGCTTGACGAGCTTTTCTTGTCATCCCTCTCTGGAGCGAACCATTCTTAAAACCATTTAATGTTATTTTTGTTGTTCGTGTTTTCTTTTGAAAGTCATTTACCCCTTCAGGGTACTGTTGTACATTAATTGCTGTAATTTTAATGCGCAGTTTCCTTCTGAAACTTTACCTTCAGGGTTTGTTTGCCGGATTTGATTCTGATCAGCCGTGTTTTACAATTTCCGTTTTTGCGAATTTTTGAAACGTGTCCTGGCCCCTTTTCTCTTACTGTGAAGCGCAGGTCTGGTACCATACGCACGCGGGCAGTTCTTTATGAATGTTTTGTTTTATTTTGCGCATACCAATTTTGGATTCCAGTTACGGTACGTCGGAATCAAATATTTAAAGGAGCTATTTACATATACTGCGCAATCCTTTTTTTTGCTGTGTTTTATTTGGTATTTGCGGAATAAACCTCATATTTACTTGATTTTGAGAATTAATCTCTCCTCTGGAACGTCAACCCTATCCCCCCCCTCGTGCTGCATCCCCTTTCAGCTCCTACTACGCAGAGCTTCTGCGCCGACGCTGCCAGAACTTCGGGACCTCATTCCTAGTGGTGAGCTTCGCCCTACGTACCCTTCGCAGGGGCACACTAGGTGGTGCCCCCTCTTTTTCTGTTCTTTTTTTTGTCCGACGCTGACTACCTTGCGTTGCGACCCATTATATTGCCCACGACCGCATTTCTCCCTGAGCTGGGTACTCCTGCGAACTTTTACATTCGTTCAGGTAGCCTCGACCCTTCGCGTAGTTACCCTCCCACTGAACTTTAACGCGAGAAGGTAGCAGCAGTTTGTTGTTTGCCAAATTATTCGTGAGGAACAATTACCCGTTCCATTTTCAAAGAGTGCAAGCTCAGATGCCCGCAGATTACCTCCAACACATGCGATTTTGTCGGTGGTTACCCCGGGAACAGACCGACAATCCGAACTTTGTTAATAACCTTCTCTTCACCGACGAATCAATTTTTACAAGGGATGGTATGTTTAATTTTCACAACATGCATGTGTGGGCAGGTATGTTAAACGGCACTTTAATCGGTATGTTTACGTCTCGCGCATGGGTCACCGTCCGTTGCATCTAGCGGTTCTAAACATTTCACAAGGAATTGTCGGATGTCGGTACGAATTTTTTTGATTTTTTTTCCATTTAATTTTGGTGCATTCGTGAGAATATCTGTTACCAAATACGCCATTAATTTTTTTGTGTGAACTTGCAGAACACCCTGTATAAGGCGACTCTGTTCGAATATGCACAGTGCCCATCACTGGATGAAAAAATTTCTTGCCGCAATTTTATTATTTATTTATTTATTTATTTAAGTGATGGCTGAAAAGTGATTTTGAATATTAATAAAACTGTAATAGAAATATTTTTTCATTGTACTGATCAACGAAAAAATGAAGAGATGGCGCTGAAACTATTTTTTTTAAATAAAATCGAAGTCATTTCTCAAAGTAAATGACGGAAATTAATTTTAAAGATAAAGCTGTAGTGTTAAGATTTTCTCAGTTGATCAAGAGATGGCGCAGTCAATTAATCGAAGCAATTAATTTTGCTTAAAACAAATAAAGAATAACTGTACGAATACCAGTTAATTTGTTAGTCAAATGATGACGCTAAATTTATTTTCATAAAATCAAAGTCGCTGTTGCGATACTCAGCGCCATCTATTGATCAACCGAGGAAACTTTTGAAAGCCAACTCGATCTTTCAAAGAAGGTGACAAAAATTAATTTTAAAGATGAAACAGAAAGCAGGCGACCTTGTTCAGATCAAATTAAAATAAAAAAGTATTAATGAAACTATAGCACAAGAACTGCAAGCGTCGACGTTAAAATTGATTTTTGTAGAATTCGTGTCGTTAACCAATAATCAGCGCCATCTACTGATCAATTAAGAGAACTTCTGGAACCAAAGTCAATTTCCATCGAAAAAAGTTTCAAAAAACGTTTCTCCCTTCTTTGCCTATCTTTGATTTTTTTTTACTGTCAACAGAGGGGAAAACACGCCCCGAACTAAACATTATTTTTTATTTTATCTCTAGTTCTATTCAATTAAATACAACTAGCGTCATCGGAAATATCTATACATACCTTAACGAAAGAAATTCAAATGAGTGTTTGAGGGAAAGGGGATTTATGTGCGTGTATATACACAGGTGTCTCTAAAATGTGTCGACGAGGCTTAGCCATAGATTCCTGTACCTAAAATAAGATGACTTAACCTAACGTATCTATAGCCAAGTATGCTACGTTAAATCAGTATTGTGCTTGAAAGTTCTTGAAAAAGAAGCGTGTCTTTGTTATAAGAAAAATTATTTTTTTTTTCTCAAGAACTTTGAAGCAGAATACTGGCTTAACAAAGCACTCTTGGATTATCGGGTTAAGTCGTCTTGTTTTGAACCCAGGAATCTGTAATTAAGCCATGTCGACGCATTTTAGAGACACCTTGAATAACTACGTCTATCGACATCATGTTAGATCGGAATCCCCCCCTCCCCAAATTGTGGGTTATGACTATTGAGCGGAAGAATTATATGTTTCAAAGGTTATCTGTCAGAGACGTATTTCCATTACCTACAAATTAGTTGATTTCTACTCGCGTGCTAACGACTAATTCGATACATTGCACTTTGCAAGCATTTCGCTAACCGATAGGTAACCGTTACGGTGAAAAAATTCGTTGCAAATAATTTCTAGCTTTCGGGTCTCGACAAAAGTGTAATTGCGCCGCAGTTTGACCTTTGGAACTTGGACTGGTCTAAAAACAACGCTTAAACAACTTATTTCTTTTGTAATGAGACTGCTCCATGTTGAAAGTGGGATATATTAAAGGCTTCTCATTGGCCAATGTATCTCTCTCTCGCCCGTGAACCCTTCACGTCGAACGCCGACCCGATGCGAAAATTTCGCCAGTCTTCTGACCGCTCGCTTTGCATTCAGACCGCATTGAGAATTATTCTCGCTTCTGTGTAATTTTATATAATTAAACGGTGTTTGTTTTGGAGTGAAAAAGGAAACAGGTGTGTTGCCCGGTTGTTAATTGTGTGCGGCGAGTCCTAGGCCTCTCCAAGCTTGTCCGTCGAATTTGCGGCAGGTATGTTTTTAGAGTCACATTGGGCGGCGCGGCGGTCAATTCGTAACACGTGTTTTTTTTTATCTAGGTTTCACTACTACTACGATTATTATTGTTATTTGGTGGTTCTTCTCCCCTCCCCCCGTATGGTCATCCTCTATTTATTTTATAATAATAATAATAATAAGTTTATTAAGCCCATGGTACACAAAATGTAAATTGGCATCGTCAGTACAGTAGTGAGATAGCTACAAGTACACCATCTGAGGTGGTTGTCAGATATTACAAGTCATAGAATACACCTGTTTAACATACATATGCATACATACAAGTTCAAAATAGGTAATATTACATAAACATATATAACTATAATTACCTTAAGAGGAAAAATTCATCAATTGAATAAACAGAACGTTCTACCAGAAATTTTTAAAATGTTTCTTGAATAACTGGATTGAATTGAGATCCTTAATACTGACGGGTAACATATTATACAATTTCAAACCCAGAACATTAGTGCTAAGCTTACTTACATTCAATCTGTAGGAGGGTGCATGAAAGCTTGAACTTATTCGTGTATTATGGTGATGGATTGTGTTATTTAAAATGTATTTTGCTTTATTTTGATAGATGTGGATGCACAAGTTGTAAATGAAAAGACATGTGAGCGTTAAAATATTAGAATTTTTAAAGACATTTCTGCAAGATTCAGTTTTGTTAATACCGAATATACATCTAAGTATCTTTCTTTGGCAAATAAAAACATTCTTAGAAGAACTACTTCCCCCCCACAGACAGATGGCATAATTTAACCTGCTTTGCACATGAGCATAATAAAGGTTGGTTAGTTGGGCCGTTGTGAGAACTGTTCTTAGACATTTGAAAAGATAAAAAACTGAATTTAGTTTCGAGCACAAATTTTCACAGTGTATTTTCCAGCTAACATTTTTATCTAAGGTGATTCCTAAAAATTTTATAGTTTCTTTATTGGATAAGGTTTGTCCATTTACATTTAAATTTGTGATATTAATTGGTTTTTGTCTATTATGGAACGAAATACTATGTGTTTTATTTAAATTCAATAGCAAATCATTGGTCGAACACCAATTTGATACTGTTTGAAGTAGCGTGCAACAGTTGTTGGTTAAAGTATCCTGAGATTTATCTGAGCCAATTAATGATATGTCATCTGCATAGATAGTTAGATTAGTATCAAAATTTAATGTGTTAGAGGTGTGAATTATGTCGTTGATATATATTATAAAAAGAATTGGGCCCAATACAAACCCTTGTGGAACCCCTGTATTTACTATTACTGGTGATGTATTTGTGATGTCAATTGTGATCTCGTTATTGTAATTGATAGAAACATACTGTAGCCTATTGGTTAAGAATGATCGAATCCAATTTGAGGAATGTCCACGAAAGCCATATTTTTGAAGTTTCTCTATGAGAATAGTATGGTTAACGCAATCGATGATTTCATTTGAATTTATGTTACTTCATTGTTTCATGTAGCCATTTATTTTATTTGATAGGAAGGAAGGATTTAGAAAAGCCATAAATATACCGATAGGCACAACAGAATGAGGATTCAATCCCGGGCAGAACCACTTTTTTCAATGCAAAAATCTTCTTGTATAAAAAGAGCTATGACTACACGAACGTTTCAGTACTATACGGTTCTGTAGTGTAGCGGCTATCACGTCTGCTTTACACGCAGAAGGTCCCCGGTTCGATCCCGGGCAGAACCACTTTTTCCATTGTTCCATTGCGAAAATCTCTTTCTTTAATTACCTTGTATGAGAAGAGCTATGACTACACGAACGTTTCAACGCTATACGGTTCTGTAGTGTAGCGGTTATCACGTCTGCTTTACACGCAGAAGGCCCCCGGTTCGATCCCGGGCAGAACCACTTTTTCCATTGCGAAAATCTCTTTCTTTAATTGCCTTGTATGAGAAGAGCTATGATTACACGAGCGTTTCAGAGCTGTAAGGTTCTGTAGTGTAGCGGTTATCACGTCTGCTTTACACGCAGAAGGCCCCCGGTTCGATCCCGGGCAGAACCACTTTTATCTTTGCGAAAATCTTCTGGTATAAAAAGAGCTATGACTACTCGAACGTTTCAATGCTATACGGTTCTGTAGTGTAGCGGTTATCACGTCTGCTTTACACGCAGAAGGCCCCCGGTTCGATCCCGGGCAGAACCACTTTTTCCATTGTTCCATTGCGAAAATCTCTTTCTTTAATTACCTTGTATGAGAAGAGCTATGATTACACGAGCGTTTCAGTGCTATACGGTTCTGTAGTGTAGCGGTTATCACGTCTGCTTTACACGCAGAAGGTCCCCGGTTCGATCCCGGGCAGAACCACTTTTTCCATTGTTCCATTGCGAAAATCTCTTTCTTTAATTACCTTGTATAAAAAGAGCTATGACTACACGAACGTTGCAATGCTATACGGTTCTGTAGTGTAGCGGTTATCACGTCTGCTTTACACGCAAAAGGCCCCCGGTTCGATCCCGGGCAGAACCACTTTTTCCATTGCGAGAATCTTCTTGTATGAGAAGAGCTATGGCTACACGAACGTTTCGAAGTTATAGGGTTCTGTAGTGTAGCGGTTATCACGTCTGCTTTACACGCAGAAGGCCCCCGGTTCGATCCCGGGCAGAACCACTTTTTCCATTGCGGGAATCTTCTTGTATGAGAAGAGCTATGGCTACACGAACGTTTCGAAGTTATAGGGTTCTGTAGTGTAGCGGTTATCACGTCTGCTTTACACGCAGAAGGTCCCCGGTTCGATCCCGGGCAGAACCACTTTTTCCATTGTTCCATTGCGAAAATCTCTTTCTTTAATTACCTTGTATGAGAAGAGCTATGATTACACGAGCGTTTCAGTGCTATACGGTTCTGTAGTGTAGCGGTTATCACGTCTGCTTTACACGCAGAAGGTCCCCGGTTCGATCCCGGGCAGAACCACTTTTTCCTTTGCGAAAATCTTCTTGTATAAAAAGAGCTATGACTACACGAACGTTTCGAAGTTATAGGGTTCTGTAGTGTAGCGGTTATCACGTCTGCTTTACACGCAGAAGGTCCCCGGTTCGATCCCGGGCAGAACCACTTTTTCCATTGCGAAAATTTCTTTCTTTAATTACCTTGTATGAGAAGAGCTATGATTACGCGAGCGTTTCAGTGCTATACGGTTCTGTAGTGTAGCGATTATCACGTCTGCTTTACACGCAGAAGGTCCCCGGTTCGATCCCGGGCAGAACCACTTTTCCTTTGCAAAAATCTTCTTGTATAAAAAGAGCTATGACTACACGAACGTTTCAATGCTATACGGTTCTGTAGTGTAGCGGTTATCACGTCTGCTTTACACGCAGAAGGCCCCCGGTTCGATCCCGGGCAGAACCACTTTTTCCTTTGCGAAAATCTTCTTGTATAAAAAGAGCTATGACTACACGAACGTTGCAATGCTATACGGTTCTGTAGTGTAGCGGTTATCACGTCTGCTTTACACGCAGAAGGTCCCCGGTTCGATCCCGGGCAGAACCACTTTTTCCATTGCGAAAATCTCTTTCTTTAATTACCTTGTATGAGAAGAGCTATGGCTACACGAACGTTTCGAAGTTATAGGGTTCTGTAGTGTAGCGGTTATCACGTCTGCTTTACACGCAGAAGGCCCCCGGTTCGATCCCGGGCAGAACCACTTTTTCTATTGCGAGAATCTTCTTGTATGAGAAGAGCTATGATTACACGAGCGTTCCAAAGCTATATGGTTCTGTAGTGTAGCGGTTATCACGTCTGCTTTACACGCAGAAGGTCCCCGGTTCGATCCCGGGCAGAACCACTTTTTTCATTCAACCGGTTTCGATCTACATACGTGATTTTTATTTTGTTTTATGTTTATAATAATCGTATGGTTACGACGACGTGACCTTGCAAAATTTGCATTTGACATAAGCCTACCTTTTTTTTAATGCTCTTCACTTGATTTTATCTTAGATTTTAGACAATAGCTGACGTTTTATAGAAGTTACAAATTGTAAAGATTTTAATGAAATAAAATTACATTATTTTAAAGTTGAAATAAAATGCTTCAAAGGCCATGTTTACATGCACCGACAAAGGAAGTCTCTTTCATGTTTTACACGGCGAGCTTCCATTATTACGTTATGTAATTAACAACACCGGCGAGTACGGCGAAGAACCGGCGGGGAAAAACAAAGAATCGTAATCTATTTTAAACATAACTATTTACAACTGCAAACGCCGACTTTTCAGAACCGAATAAATTAAGCCGGTGCGCCGCGAGTTATTTCATAAATCAACATTACAAGTCGGCGTTCGTTCTCCGCACCACCGTGAAACCACACCCTTGCTTACGAATAAATTTTTACGGCGAGAAGATGCGCTTTATTCGCCGGAATTGATAATCGAAATAAAAAGCGCCGCGCCGCCGTCCGTAAAGTCCGCCGGAATATTCATGCGTTCTTTATGCAAATGCGCGCAAGTAAGAGAGAAAAAAAAACTTCTTCCGGAACTGCTCCGCTTTCGCCTGACAGACGGCGTTGTGTCTCCTCATGAATAAAAAGTCAAAAATATATAGTCTATTACATTATTTCACTCATACAATATTCATACGAATAAAAGTTTAAAGCGAAGGGGATAGAGTTCGAATCTTGGATACGCTGAAAATTCCATTACGAGCACGAACAAAATGAAAATGGCGACGCGTACATAAAACGCCGGGCGCTGTTTGCGTCTTATTTGCGACCCGGTTTAGATTTAAATTAAATTTTACTTTATCTCTTCGCCCGATAAGTTTAAAGTAGACGGTGAAGTTGCATCGTTAGGATTTATTTTTCAAGTCGAACTTGTACAAATTACGTCTCCAACGGACGTTTATGTGACAACTTCGAGAACAAGAGAATAAAAACTCGAACTTGATCTACACATAAAAATATAATTAACAAAAACGTAAAAAAATAATGGATTTACATTTACTTCTTTCACGATGTTATTAGGTACTTCAAGGAGAAAAAGAAAAAGAAGAGCTTTCGCATCTTTTCTTTCCTTCTCCTATCCTTTTTATTAATGCAGTGGATCATTCGTCAGCGCTGGGGGAAAAAAAATTTCCACCGCCGTCGCATAACTCAAGTAAGCTTTGACGGAGCTCCCGTAATTTCCTGGAAATAGTTCGGTAATTTCCCGCTTCCTCGGTTCAATAATTCCGGCGGCGTCGCGACGCGATTCCGCGATATTTTCGCCTGCGACCCGAGAACAATAATTGATCACGGTGAATATCTCCTGATTTTCCCGGCCGGCTGATTTCCCATCTCGGCGGCGCTTCGAGAACGGCGGCGGCTCGGAAAGATAAAAAAAAGCACCGCCGCAGCGGAAGCTCGGATCATGAAAGAAATTCCGCCCGTGAAAGCTTCCGTTTTCCATTAGCGGTCACGCAAAAAGTACTTCCGCGGAAAATATTTAAATCGACAATGAGCGGCGGGACGCCGAACGTTTCTGCGCGTCTCGTCGTTAGGGGAAGACGCAGAATAAATTCGGAGACAAATGTGACGGTTTTATTGCTCGGAATTTAGGCCTCACTAACGTTTACAAAGGGCCTAGCGAAATGAATCTTGATTAAACCACACACAGAAGCAATTCTATCAAGTCAAACCACTCTCACTCTCACGTCTCCTCCACTGATTACATGCTATATGGGGAATTTTGAAATTTTCGCCGGTGTTATCGCGATGCATACGCCGTTAATTATTTGACCTTAATTAAACGGCCAAAGTTCCATCATGAATCCCCATGAACATAAAGCGTGCACTAATATAATGCGCTGCAGGAAGTGCCGTTAAATTTAATCACCCATTAAATTTTTAAACGCGCGTTACTTTTTTTGCTGCTGCGCGTTAAAGCGGAACTTGGGGTGGGTTTTTTTTTTTTTATTATTAAAGCGCAATGTCTTCTCGCTGAGCCGAAAACGGCTAATTTATGCCCGAAAATGGAAAGTGCGGGGAAAGTTAAAATTGCCTTCCGAAGAATTTCAAACCAGCATTTCGTAAATCATTAAGCTTAGTACGTAGGTAAGTTAAATTCGATACAACGTCGCCCATGCGATCGCGGAAAAATTCGCCCACCTAAAAATTAAGTAAATAAACGACTTGCCTTTTCAAAGACTTTGCCATCATGTGTCATGACTAGACCTTTAAAATAAAACCGCGTTCGGAGAACACCAGCTGCGTATTGCAATATCAAACAATCGCCGAAGAGATTCATCAAAGAAACCACCGACTTATGCAAACATAACTAAAAGCGAACGATCCAGGAAATCACGATGAGTCATAGGGCAAGTGTTCCATACGCAAGATTTTTCGTAATCGGATATTCCGGTCTAAAACCATATAAAAGGGACTGGGTTTCACGATACGTATCAGATAGCCAGTAGTCGTGTAGTCGTATACACCTCTCACTCGGAGGCTCGCAGTCTTAGAACGTACCGTTCCTAACACAGACAATTTTTATTCGCTCAAGACCGCGTGCTAAGCATTTGTAAAGGAAACACTGTACGCAGTTATTCCCTCATATTGGGACAAAAATTCCATTCTATGCTTATTTTATCCATCAAATTGCAATTTTAAACCATTTTTGTGCATTTTCGTTAAGATTTGCCTAAAAATGTCGGTAATTTTGTCTTTAAAAAATTTCCCTTTTTGCAATTTTAAAGCATGAAAATTACCACAAAGTTACTACAAATTGGCAACACTGACTGTACTATTGGAACGTTTTAGAAAACGTGCGTTTCTAAACTGTACGCTCTTTTTGCATTCAATCACTTGCGACTGAAGCGGCACACTCAAAGCATGCGCAATTGAGCGTGCATGTGAACGCCGCTATTGTCTTAAGCTAGGGTTTCCTAGGATAGCGTTTGACAACAGTGTTGTTTGATTATGTACTAAATTACATCAAAGAAGATATTAGTTCAAAACCATATAACAGAAATAAGAATCCAATAACCCCCGAACAAAATGTTTTTTATTCTCTTGGGATAGTATGGTTACTCCTTCATTAATATCAGAGTTTGTATGTAGAGGAGTACTTGTTGAAGCCGAAGAAGCCTCGTTTGGGTAATAATTGAAATTACTGCTGTCGCTAGAAGCTGCAGAGGTTGATCGACTACAGTCATTATACTTCTGTTGGTGAAGACATCTTAGTTCAGCATTTCCAATCATGGTGCCCATTTGTAATCTTAAATAAACAGGTAACTTCTTTACGATTTTAGCCATTGAAGCAAGAAACAGATCGATCTCATCGTGTTCTTCGGATTTATTGCCTTTTTCGGCTACTTTCCTGAGCAACTTAATACGTTCCTCAGAATTTGATGAATGTTTTTGTCTTTTTGGAGTTTTTGACGTTGCATGACTTATTTCTCGGTCCTTAACAACGTCATTATTCACTTCCTTCATTGGCACTTTAATTTGTGAAGCATATTCTCCTTCCTGCGTTTTCTAAATCCTCATTGAAATCCTCTTCTAGGACGTCAGAGTACTGAACGTTGAAGCGTTCGCGAAATTTGTTTTCAAAACAAAATCGACTGTTGCATGTTTCGTTCCAAATAACGAACACGTGTTCGAAAACTGCCTGGGCCTTTATAAATTCCGTAATCGCAGGCGCCATGTGCGTACGTTATGTTTGCACAGACGTCATAAGACGTTTTAGATGGATTTTCTTAGATTTTCTATACAGTTTGTCGCGTTAAAATCACGAATACATGTACATTAGCGGAAAAGGCATATCGAATTACGCTCAAGTTAAAGTGTTTTGTTTTTGTCTGTTTCTTTTCAAAGTTGGCGACATAATTCTGGGTCAGCTCAAGATGCGCTTGGAATGCAGGAGAGAAAAACAAATCGCAGACGGTGAGGTAGAGACGCGTTTCATATGACAGTTCAAGCACGTAATTTATGGGTGTATGAGAAAATGCATTCAGGACGGGTTAGAATTCAAATCAACGGTTACCATTGGTCGGTGGGTTTTTAAAAATCTATCTGACAAGTCCGAAGGGGTGTTGTTAATTTTTACTTGCGGAATAGGAACACGAAAAAACAGGCAGATAGGATTGACGCTTTACCGAGAACGGTTCTGTTCAATTCTAAGTTGGCTTAGCTGTTTCTTCCTTAAGCGCTTGTGGTCTTTATTCATTTTATAGTTAAATTATTATTTCGGTACGATTTAAATACAGTGTGTTAAGAAGGGCAATTAAAACAAATACGTGTGCGCCGCGTTTAATCAGAGTGAGCAGTGCGAGTGTGACATGGATTATATGGCTTTAGGTAATTGACATTTATTTGTATTCTTCAGCGCACCTTTGGTGGTAACAATTGTATAGAGATAATTTGATTTTCATTAATTAGACTAAAGATATTATTAATTATAGCGAATTCTCCGAAGGGTCGTTCAACCTCACTGAAAATATAGGTAAGTAGAATAACTCTTAGGCGGCCGCAGTAGTCGTCGACACAGAAATGACGTTGCCGCTTATTTACTTGGCGGTGTTGTCTCTCGTCATCTAAAATACCGCATGCATATATAATGCAAGAACAACGTTTTAAATGACGTCATTAACGTCATATTACGGTCGCTCTGTTGCACCGCTATCCTAGGAAACCTTAGCTTTAGTGTGTGAACAAACTCCGAAAATCCGTCCGTCTCTCTGTATCTAGTACCATGGTTTGCGTGAGAAAACGTTAATTCATTTGCCAATTAGTTATGTTATTAGAAACCAAGGATATTAAACTCTATAGGACTGCTCATTCCCCATCATCTCGTAATGTTCGCATGTTTTCTGACGTCAGCGACGGACCTACTTTAAATTTAAGGACGAACGCTTAATTTTTTTTAATGAAATTAAAACAATATAGTTCCTTATTGAAAAGAATATAATTTTGAAAGTAAATATCTAATTAACGTAAATTACTATAAAGTGTACGCCTTTTTTAATTTCAAATTATACGAACCGATGCTTACGTCACTAGCGAACAGGAACTCGTGTTTGAGCGATCCTATAAGCTTGATTATAAACTAACAAAATGCCGTTCCTTCTCGTTGTAAGGTTATTTTGAATTTGTTTTACATTGTGTCGTACGATATCGTTCTGAAGTAATCTTCAATTACAATAATTAACTTTTTACATTCATCTAAATTACGCTCTTTAATAATTAAACTGAATTAGTATTCGTCGTATCATTGTGTCTTAAAGTCGTCTTAATTGTTACACGACTTTGTTGTTTACTGTTTAGAATCTCGCCAAATTCCCTAATTGAATTTGTAGCTACTTGTCTTTAGCAATTCTGAATGCACACATTGCACACGTTTATGAATACGTTTTCTCTTTATTTTTAACTCAGAGGAGCATAGCGTCTCGACGAGACCTTGTAAAATAGATAAAGTTGAAAGTTTTTTAAAAGAGAATTTTTTTAACCACCCTCATATAATTTTGCAAAAGTTCTTTAAACAACAGTTTTAAGTCCCCCAATTTTTGACCTAAAATTGTGTGAAAAATTACAAATGGCAATCGATTTGCTATTCTTCTGCCGAAGAGGTTCCAAGTAGGGTCGAAACAGCTATCCAGAGGATGCTCGAAAACCGACTTGCAACAAATATTTAAATCTCAAAAAGTTATTTAACATTTTCCTTTGTATGAAAAGAGATGTCTGTAAAGGTACAGTTTTTTTTTTTAATTTTATTAAAGCCTCTTCCCTATTGGATGACTGGAGATTTTAGCATTTTGCGATTCTTCTGTTTTATTAAATCAAGAGAATACAGAATCATCTTTTATAGAAAACGTATGGACGTAGGGAAAAGCAAAACCATTTATTTGAGAAAGTTTATAGAATAAGAAAATTAGTAATTTCGTAAAAGTCTAAATCGATGGGTAGTTTTGATATTTTGGAAAACACATCAAAGGCTCTTGAAGCAAAGATATTAGAGAATAAATATGGTATGAAAAATGTGTGGAATTCACTAGGGGGCAAAAAGAAGAATAATAATTTACCCAAAACTACCCATAGTTTCCTCCCTCAACGAAAGATTAAAGAATTAATATCATCCACCGTCACCGTCATCAACAGTTTTAATAATTGAGACACTCACATAATTTTTATTATACATTTAATACTGACGCATAAAAAGTTTGTAAATATTTATAATATTTTTTTATACATATTAATTTGTGCATTGTTATTTTATTTTCTATTTTTCTTATGTAGATTAATTAATTGTAGTAGTCGTAGCTGTACCTTTGTTGTACATACACTTCTGTATTCTTTTGTACCATTCGGGATTTCCCGAATAGAGTAGAAAATTATAAATTAATAAATAATTTAACTTGAAGGCTTCCGCCGCCGTCTTACATGTTTGAATTGGCTTCCGGTTGGAACCACGTCACGTTGACTTCTTCTACTGCCGACGTCGTTTCGTTCTCCACTGCAGAAGAACTTCCTCATAGCTGCTGCTGCTGGTGGTGTTGCTGCTGCTTCTCGTTAGTCGTTGAGACTGAGTGGGTCTGTCTGCTGTCGTGGTATTTATAGTAATTGTTGGGCGTAGTGGGTCGTTCCGACCCACTATCCCCACCGAGCACTATAAATACCACAACGACAGACATACCCACTCAGTCTCAACGACTAACGAGAAGCAGCAGCAACACCACCAGCAGCAGCAGCCCTGAGGAAGTTCTTCTGCAATGGAGAACGAAACGTCGGCAGTAGAAGAAGTCAACATGACGTGGTTCCAACCGGAAGCCAATTCAAATAATTAATAAATAGTTTCTTGAGATATAGAGCGCTCATAAATGCTTGAAAGACGTTTGAATTTAGCGCGCAGTTGTCAGTAATTTTCGTCTTACAAAGTTGGTATTTCTAACGCGCTCAAGAACCGAAAGCAAACGAAGCAACCCACCGACACAGAAACAAGGTCAAAGTTTTTTGGAATTTGCTTAAAAAAATTATTTTTTACCTTTACCCACAGTTTTCAAAATTTTATTTTCAGGACATTGCAACGAATCGAGTTGGCAGAAGAAAAAATCATGATAAATGCAATTATGTACAACATGCTTAAGCGATTGCTCCCTCATTTTATTTTTCATTACTACCAGGGCTTCGGGTTTGGAAAGAATCCAACTTCTTCATTAGCTGGCGTTTCATTCTTCAGAGAAACTCAGCATCTTTACAACTTTTTTTCTTTTTTTTGTTATGTAGTGAAGGGTTTCTCTAAACAATAGGACTTGCAGAGTGTGGCTGCTGTTAC
This sequence comes from Dorcus hopei, assembly GCA_033060865.1. Classification (NCBI taxonomy): domain Eukaryota; kingdom Metazoa; phylum Arthropoda; class Insecta; order Coleoptera; family Lucanidae; genus Dorcus; species Dorcus hopei. The sequence goes on from CM065424.1 coordinate 5,249,748, forward strand.
CTTGCTGCAATATTTCTTGCTGTTCTTGCTCTACCCGTCACTGATTTTCAGAACGAAAAAGCGACAATTTCCATTTGTTTTTACCACTTTAGTCTTTGCATCACTTTGTTTTTTATTTGAGTTTGAGTTTCTTTTCTTTTTAATTCTTTCATTTAAATTTTCGTGGCATTTAATTCTTCACATCTGATTGTCATTCATGCGAGCCGCTGTTAAGGCTGCTGCACACCATGCATCTTTCGGCGATTGTAAATTGCGGCGGCGGTCCAGGATTTTATAAATCCAACCTGTAAATTGGGCGGCTGGTCAAGTAGATGTTTAAAGAAATATGTAAATTGCGGCGAATGGTCAATTAGAGTTCTACAATCTTCTCTGTAAATTAGACGAACATATACCGTGAGTTTTTTTATCTCTGAATATACAAAAATATTCCTATGTTCGGTTTGAAAAAGAAAACGAGTCAATGTGCGTTCAGTGAACAGCAGCTGCTGAGTTGCTGACTCAGCAATCATTTGTGATTGGCTATTACCTTAATGTGAACCAATCACAAACGATTGCTGAGTAAGCAACTCAGCAGCTGCTGTCCGTTGACCGCACACAATGCATTGCAGGATATAGAAGCAATCTCCTAGCAATCTTCAACAAAATAAATGTGCTGTCAGTGTCAGTTATGAAATGTCATGAGTTATATCCCGAAATTTTAAGAAAATCTTTGTAAGTATAAGATAATTGCTTAGCACATTGTTTAAAACGTGAAGGAGAACATTTCGAACATTTATTACAGTGTTTTTGTTAATAAAATAAATCCTAAAATTACTTTACTGAAACTAGTTTTGTTTCATCATGAGTAACTGGTATACCCTTGCAAGGCACTGACTCGTTTTTTTTTTTAAACTGAACATAGGAATATTTACATTGTATGTTCAGAGTTAAAAAAACTCACGGTATATACATTGTATGTTCAGAGTTAAAAAAACTCACGGTATATACCGTGAGTTTTTTATACCTCTGAACATACATAAATAGTCCTATGTTCAGTTAAAAAAAAACGAGTCAATGTATTGCAGGATATGGAAGCAATCTCCTAGCAATCTTCAACAAAATAAATGTGCTAAAACTGGTTCAGTTTTTAAAATATCACGACATATTTTTAAAGGTCTCATTGAAATGTCTTCCGTAGCCTTACGTTTACAAAAAACACTAATTGTTTGAGAATTTTCCTTGCAACAGCTTCGTGATTATGCTTCAGATCCTTTTTTGACAATATTCGCTCGGAACCCTCTCCAATCGTATATAGTTTTGCCGTGCATCGTTTTGATGTACAACACCATTTCACTTCTCCACCCCTTCTATGATTTAATTTCAGGAAATTTTCATATTTTTGTGTACAATCATTAAACTAAGAGATTAAGATGGACAAGATATTTATTTGACCACCCGCCGCAATTTACTATAAATATTTTGGGGAGAAACCTGCGGAATGGATTAAGACCCAACCATCGCCGCAATTTACATCTGCCCGCATCTTTATTGCTGCAAGTTTGTTGATGCAATGTAATTGCAGGAAATTTCCATGCACACCGTCAGTTTTTAATGCAAGAAGCTTGCCGCGACAAAGATGCACAGATTAGAACATGTTCTATTTTCAATGCAACTCTTCCATGCAATTTTCGAAATCGCTTGTTAACAACGCATAGATATATGGTATACATATGTGCCCGTGCGGATATGGTTTCTATTTTGATACTTTACATAACCAATTTCACTAAACAGTTGGATGAAACGAAAAGCACTAAAGAAATTGTTAACGTATTACATAAATGAATGTGCGTATTGATGTTGCTGCATCAAAATTGCATGCTGTAAATGAACGTTGCATGCATCACAATCGTAGATGCATGATGTGCGACGGCCTTTATGCTTGCTTACACAAACCTACATGCACTACACAATGCTCGCGTTGTATCAAGTTTAACTTATTAATGAGCTTAATGATTATGAAATGCTCGATTTCTTACAGAAGTTTATGTTTCCAGCACATTACCTAATTTAATGAATGAGTAAAATTGGGATTGTAATTCCGTAAAGGGAGTTTCTATTGTCAACTGCTTTCGACGTATCTGCCAATTTAATGTAACGAATAGGAACGTTTCTATTACTGAGGTAATGATCGTGGAAAATATCGTGCATTTGTAACAAGAAAAAAAAACAACCAATTCCCCTTCGCGATCGTATTAAAATAAGGTAATTTTCTTTGTCGTCCTCTCCATTCTGTTCTGGTTTTGTGCAACCGATAATATCATTAAAATGGCGGTTCGTCGACCCCCCGGAATAACAATGAGCGGGTCGAAAGACGTCGAGTCACTTCACTATTATTATAATTTTTTTTTGCCCCGGAAGCAAAAACATAAATCAACTTTTATTTTACATTTCCGCTACATTTGTTAGGGCCGATTTATTATAAATAACGTCCCACGTCGACCGCTGAAATTGGCACTTCTCGGCAAATTGCAACAACACTATTTATACGAAGGAGAGACAATTCCCGTCGAACAATAACAATTCGAGTAGTTTACGGCGGATCGTTCCGTCCTATTCCAGAAGGCGTTATGAAAACAAGCAGTCAGAAATCAAGGATCGATACTCTTGATGTGTTTCGGCAAGAGGACGTGGGGGTTTTAAATTTCGAAAGAACCACGAAAATCGGGTTACTTCGTCTATTCCTCGCCCTTTGAGATTCCCCGCGCCCCCACCAAAAAACGAACAGCAATATGAATTTTTATAAACGTACTTTGCATACCAAATGAAACGACTCGCGTAAAAGACCTCGCGAAACGCAATTTGTACTCGAAAATCAAAAATAAGTTTAATAAGGCCGAGCGTGTAATTTAAATTTTGCCTGCGAGGAGACGAAGCAAAACATAATACAAATGTAAAGTAGGTGGATATCGCCATTTTCGGCGTGCGCCCCTCGGAAAATTCGGAAACTTCCATCCGTCGAAGTGAGAGGAACTCGTCTCGTCGGAAAATTAGAAGTGACTGGGGGGATGAAATTTATACTGCGACTCGGGGGGCCGTGTATTTCTTGTAAATAAAGTTGCAAATGTCGTCGATACTTTCCTCGATGCGCTGAAGGCCCGAACTGAAAACGATGTTTTCATATTTTCGGTAAACAACCCGGGGCTTACACACACCTAATAAACGAGGGAGTTCATCGAAGTTTTCTCATTAAATCTAGTTAATGAGGAAAGTTTTCTGTTCGGGAAGAAATCATTATAATATTAAACTCATTTGCATTTTGTCGAATATACGCGCAGGTGCGGGGGTGTCCCGGTCCCGACTCATTATAGTTTACTTCCAAATTTAGGCAAATTTACAAACTTGTAAACAACTATGAATAGGGTTGTCAAATTGGGGGTAAATAAATTATTTCTTACTTTTCCATTTTCGTCTGCAATTTCCATTTTTAAAAATGAAACCGTCGCGCTTTTCGTTTCTCGGCTCGCCCTGATTGCAGACACTTATCCGGAAAGAAGCGGCCCAATGGTTGTTTATATTTCAAATTGCAGTTTCTATAAGCAGCTCCTCTGTATTTTCCAGTGTAATGATCATGATCTCTTACTTTTGGGTTGGGTTGAACCTTACGTGCATCAAATTTACAAACTTGTAAACAACTATGAATAGGGTTGTCAAATTGGGGGTAAGTAAATTATTCCTTTTGAATTCTAGAATCGCCGTTCCGTTTCTATTATTTAATTCCTTCTTACTTTTCCATTTTCGTCTGCAATTTTCGTTTTTAAAAATGAAACCGTCGCGCTTTTCGTTTTTCGGCTCGCCCTGATTGCAGACACTTATCCGGAACAAAGCGGCCCAATGGTTGTTTATATTTCAAATTGCAGTTTCTATAAGCAACTCCTCCGTATTTTCCAGTGTAATGATCATGATCTCTTACTTTTGGGTTGGGTTGAACCTTACGTGCATCAAATTTACAAGCTTGTAAACAACTACGAAAAGGGTTGTCAAATTGGGGGTAAATAAATTATTTCTTTTGAATTCTAGAATCGCCGTTTCGTTTCCATTATTTAATTCCTTCTTACTTTTCCATTTTCGTCTGCAATTTCCGTTTTTAAAAATGAAACCGTCGCGCTTTTCGTTTTTCGGCTCGCCCTGATTGCAGACACTTATCCGGAACGAAGCGGCCCAATGGTTGTTTATATTTCAAATTGCAGTTTCTATAAGCAGCTCCTCTGTATTTTCCAGTGTAATGATCATGATCTCTTACTTTTGGGTTGGGTTGAACCTTACGTGCATCAAATTTACAAGCTTGTAAACAACTATGAATAAGGTTGTCAAATTGGGGGTAAGTAAATTATTTCTTTTGAATTCTAGAATCGCCGTTTCGTTTCCATTATTTAATTCCTTCTTACTTTTCCATTTTCGTCTGCAATTTCCGTTTTTAAAAATGAAACCGTCGCGCTTTCGTTTTTCGGCTCGCCCTGATTGCAGACACTTATCCGAAAAGAAGCTGCCCAATGGTTGTTTATATTTCAAATTGCAGTTTCTATAAGCAGCTCCTCTGTATTTTCCAGTGTAATGATCATGATCTCTTACTTTTGGGTTGGATTGAACCTTACGTGCATCAAATTTACAAACTTGTAAACAACTATGAATAGGGTTGTCAAATTGGGGGTAAGTAAAATATTTCTTTTGAATTCTAGAATCACCGTTTCGTTTCCATTATTTAATTCCTTCTTACTTTTCCATTTTCGTCTGCAATTTCCGTTTTTAAAAATGAAACCGTCGCGCTTTTCGTTTTTCGGCTCGCCCTGATTGCAGACACTTATCCGGAAAGAAGCGGCCCAATGGTTGTTTATATTTCAAATTGCAGTTTCTATAAGCAGCTCCTCTGTATTTTCCAGTGTAATGATCATGATCTCTTACTTTTGGGTTGGGTTGAACTTTACGTGCATCAAATTTACAAACTTGTAAACAACTATGAATAGGGTTGTCAAATTGGGGGTAAGTAAATTATTTCTTTTGAATTCTAGAATCGCCGTTCCGTTTCTATTATTTAATTCCTTCTTACTTTTCCATTTTCGTCTGCAATTTCCGTTTTTAAAAATGAAACCGTCGCGCTTTCGTTTTTCGGCTCGCCCTGATTGCAGACACTTATCCGGAAAGAAGCGGCCCAATGGTTGTTTATATTTCAAATTGCAGTTTCTATATGCAGCTCCTCTGTATTTTCCAGTGTAATGATCATGATCTCTTACTTTTGGGTCGGGTTGAACCTTACGTGCATCAAATTTACAAACTTGTAAACAACTATGAATAGGGTTGTCAAATTGGGGGTAAGTAAATTATTTCTTTTGAATTCTAGAATCGCCGTTCCGTTTCTATTATTTAATTCCTTCTTACTTTTCCATTTTCGTCTGCAATTTCCGTTTTTAAAAATGAAACCGTCGCGCTTTTCGTTTTTCGGCTCGCCCTGATTGCAGACACTTATCCGAAAAGAAGCTGCCCAATGGTTGTTTATATTTCAAATTGCAGTTTCTATAAGCAACTCCTCCGTATTTTCCAGTGTAATGATCATGATCTCTTACTTTTGGGTTGGGTTGAACCTTACGTGCATCAAATTTACAAGCTTGTAAACAACTACGAAAAGGGTTGTCAAATTGGGGGTAAATAAATTATTTCTTTTGAATTCTAGAATCGCCGTTTCGTTTCCATTATTTAATTCCTTCTTACTTTTCCATTTTCGTCTGCAATTTCCGTTTTTAAAAATGAAACCGTCGCGCTTTTCGTTTTTCGGCTCGCCCTGATTGCAGACACTTATCCGAAAAGAAGCTGCCCAATGGTTGTTTATATTTCAAATTGCAGTTTCTATAATCAGTTCCTCTGTATTTTCCAGTGTAATGATCATGATCTCTTACTTTTGGGTTGGGTTGAACCTTACGTGCATCAAATTTACAAACTTGTAAACGACTATGAATAGGGTTGTCAAATTGGGGGTAAGTAAATTATTTCTTTTGAATATCTAGAATCGCCGTTTCGTTTCCATTATTTAATTCCTTCTTAGTTTTCCATTTTCGTCTGCAATTTCCGTTTTTAAAAATGAAACCGTCGCGCTTTTCGTTTTTCGGCTCTCCCTGATTGCAGACACTTATCCGGAAAGAAGCGGCCCAATGGTTGTTTATATTTCAAATTGCAGTTTCTATAAGCAGCTCCTCTGTATTTTCCAGTGTAATGATCATGATCTCTTACTTTTGGGTTGGGTTGAACCTTACGTGCATCAAATTTACAAACTTGTAAACAACTATGAAAAGGGTTGTCAAATTGGGGGTAAGTAAATTATTTCTTTTGAATTCTAGAATCGCCGTTTCGTTTCTATATTATTTAATTCCTTCTTACTTTTCCATTTTCGTCTGCAATTTCCGTTTTTAAAAATGAAACCGTCGCGCTTTTCGTTTTTCGGCTCGCCCTGATTGCAGACACTTATCCGGAAAGAAGCGGCCCAATGGTTGTTTATATTTCAAATTGCAGTTTCTATAAGCAGCTCCTCTGTATTTTCCAGTGTAATGATCATAATCTCTTACTTTTGGGTTGGGTTGAACCTTACGTGCATCAAATTTACAAACTTGTAAACAACTATGAAAAGGGTTGTCAAATTGGGGGTAAGTAAATTATTTCTTTTGAATTCTAGAATCGCCGTTTCGTTTCTATATTATTTAATTCCTTCTTACTTTTCCATTTTCGTCTGCAATTTCCGTTTTTAAAAATGAAACCGTCGCGCTTTTCGTTTCTCGGCTCGCCCTGATTGCAGACATTTATCCGGAAAGAAGCGGCCCAATGGTTGTTTATATTTCAAATTGCAGTTTCTATAACCAGCTCCTCTGTATTTTCCAGTGTAATGATCATGATCTCTTACTTTTGGGTTGGGTTGAACCTTACGTGCATCAAATTTACAAACTTGTAAACAACTATGAATAGGGTTGTCAAATTGGGGGTAAATAAATTATCTTTTGAATTCTAGAATCACCGTTTCGTTTCTATATTATTTAATTCCTTCTTACTTTTCCATTTTCGTCTGCAATTTCCGTTTTTAAAAATGAAACCGTCTCGCTTTTCGTTTTTCGGCTCGCCCTGATTGCAGACACTTATCCGGAAAGAAGCGGCCCAGATTTTCTATTTCTGCGCTCTTGCAGACTTCAGAAGTAAATTACAACCCTCCTCGCAAGCAACACATGAAACGTCCGTCCGACTTTTATTCTCCCGCGGAGCTCGCGTGCGGAATTCTTTCGCCGCACTTACGCGAGGAGCGCAATTGCGCCCCGCTTCCATCCACCCCCGAGAGAAATTTATTAGGCACGCCAGAATTCGGTGCATTTAAATGTCCAAAGTGCGTGTGTGTTTCGGGGATTTACTGCGCCGCAATGAATCTCATTGTTTCGACGCCCGTCACTTTTTGCCCAGACCTACATAGCCGTATGGATATATTTAGCGCTGGTTCGGCTGGATTTTGGAGCTTGCACCATCGACCATGAATACCATGAATAAAATACATTCGCCGGACTGAAATTCACGCCGCGATTTGGCGTTCAATTATGTGTAAGGATCCTGCATTTCATAATCATTAAGCTCATTACATAAATTAAATTCGATACAACGTCGCCTACGCGAGCGCGATCTTGCTTTATCAAATTTGCAAATTCAAAGAATTGCAGTTGCATAGGTGACTCATCGAAAAAGCCGAGCTTATGCAAGCTTATGAGCAGACGGCTTCAGAAAATCACGATAAATCGTAGGGCAAACTGGCACACATATAGAATATTACATAATCGAAATGACCTTTGTAAAACCATATATAAAAGGCCATGGCATAGCACGACAGATGAGACAGCCAGTGCCCGTCTTGTCGAGTACAACTCCACAAGTCCGAGGGCGTAATTAACTTTCACTGAATGTCTTAGTGTGTGGTTGATCTACAAAAATCCGTCCGTCTCTCTGTATCTGGTCCATGGTTTTGGGTGAGAAATCAATAATTAATTTTGGCAATCAGTTAGGTTTTTAGAAACTAACAACTTCTGATTACTTGTTAGAACAAGACAAACTATTATGACATTTCGAATTACATAAAATTCCACTCTTCTTGCAGCTAAATTTCATTGAAAGACGTTTGACTTCGCAATTGCATCTCTTGAATCCTTGGCCGCCTGTAATGGATGATTTCCTGGCACATTCACGAAGAGACACACTTACATTCTCTTTCGATATAAAGTTTTCGTCACAAATGTTAAATTGGTTCCTGAGCCAAACGTCCTTCTTTGGTGCCAATGTCATACAAGTCATTTTCCTCATCCACCTTCAAAATTATTCCAAGAATGTTTCTGGAATCACTTTTTCCTCTGTCGAACTCAGGAACTCGATGGTTGTTTATATTTCAAATTGCAGTTTCTATAAGCAGCTCCTCTGTATTTTCCAGTGTAATGATCATGATCTCTTACTTTTGGGTTGGGTTGAACCTTACGTGCATCAAATTTACAAACTTGTAAACAACTATGAAAAGGGTTGTCAAATGGAGGTAAATAAATTATTGCTTTTGAATTCTAGAATCACTGTTTCGTTTCCATTCCGTCGAACTCAGGAACTCGAATTTTTACGGTGTCTCCCACTTGGCCTTTTGGTAACTTTCTTTCGGACATTTGCTTGCCTGACACTCCAAAGCAGTTTTGACTTGTTCTCTCTTTTTTCTTAATAGAAATGATTATATAACAAATGGCATCCTCCGAGGAAGTTTCTTCTGAAGTAGCTAAAGGAAGTGTTGTATCCTCTACTTGCGCTAACTCTTCATCCTGCTCCGTTTTTTGTCCGTGGTCTTGGTTCACGTTGTCACCGTGTGTTTCATTTACGTGTCAATTAAAGCTTCAAGTTCTTCTACAGTTTTCAAGTTTACAACAGCATCTATTGAAAGTGATGAAGTCGCAAGACCAACTTTTGCTGTAACACAAAACATGGCCTCGTATGGACTACACTTAATGCCTTCATGGTGAGCTCTGTTCTTCATAAATTGGACAAACCTTAGACCTTCAGATCAACGCGAAGTTTGGTTTGCTTCTGTCCAAGTTGCTAGCATGTCCTGATTTGCGAGTTCCACGGAACCCTGACTGTGCCTCGGCTTGCCATGAACCATCTTCAAATCCTTCCACATTGTACAAAGTTCTTCAAGATTTTTGAATCAAGAATCCGATTACAGAACTCACGGCCTTTGTCGCTCTGAAGAATGCTTGGTGCTCCTAAAATAGAAAAAATATCCAGAAGTGCCGCTTCTCGTTTGCTTTTCAAAGGGCGTAACTATGCCAACTTGTTAAGATGATCCTGGTACAAAAGAATGAATTTATAATCAGATCTGGTTGACTCTGTATGTCAATTAAATCCACTTGGCATCTAAAGTTCATCTTCTTAAAAATCAGTTTCCGAAGTCCCTTTTTTGACATTTTCGATTTTTTCTGGCAGGGTTCATTTAATGTTAAGTATAGTTTCACTTGTTCTTGAGTGATGTTTTTATATTTCCTACGCAGATCTTTCAAAATTCTTGTTCTTTCCCCAAGTCCAGTAGCTATGTGCGTCTGAACAATTATTTAAAAAATTTCCTCTGTGAGTACGTAATGTTGGATTGATGATGAAACATTGTTACGGGTGAAAAATTCATTTAAGTTATTTACAATTCTGCCAGTCGCCCTGTATTTGTGCGTGGGCCCACGTGCCGGTCGTCACATTTCATCATATTGCATCAGAAAACCATACGCCGCTACCCTAAGCCCTACGGTATTACTCCATTTCACTCTTTCGCTCGGTTAAAATTGAGGTCATCTCGTAACGACCCCCGTCCCAGCGCAGTTGAGCAGAACGCGTCGCACTCATTACTGTGGAAGATTTCTCGGCGTGCACGTCTATTGTTTGCGTGTGATTACGATTTTTGTGCTTCTTTTCATGTGAATCTTTTGAGTGAAGCCTGAAACGGAATTTACTCCGAGATTTGCTTAGGTGCACGCCAAATTCAAGCTCTTTATAAGCTTCTCTAAGCCTGTTCCTGGGACAAAAGAACAGATAGGTTCTATCGGCAACTTTGTGCGTATTTTCAGTTTGTAAGGCGTATCTTTCCTTTACTATTTAGGCTTCCAGTGGTAGTCATACTCCTTCTTGACAATTAACATCGACCTTTTGTGCGGAAGAAAAAGCCGTAATCGGAGTCGTAGCTGCTAAAAGTCCTGGCATTACGGTTCACCCCTCGACAGGTAAAAGTTGAACTTGACCTTCGACGTCGCAACCAGAGAGTTCGTGACGCAATACTTAATGCCATTTGACGTCATTGGCTTGATGGCTCTCACTTGGATTCTTCCACCCCACTATTGACTTGGATTTTGTTTACATTGGCGTCGACTAAACGATGTATTGCGTTAATCAATTTTAAGCTTTCTCTGTAAACGATAAGCAGATCTGTTTCTCGGTCAAGTTTCAGTTAATCATAGACTGATAACAAGTTTATTTATTTCTTGCTCAACGCTTTGTGACCCCTTCTGTGTCGTACTAGCTACTTGTTTTCTTTTATCACATAGCATAGCTTTTATCTCTAAAATTAGTCCCCTTTTTTTGTACTTTCATATTTTAACTCATCTTTAGTGTAAGTATGAATTCCATCCATTCCAAGTATAATAAAACATGTAGATGTTTGTAAATCATACCATCCACCCAAGTTTTTAATTTTAAAATATTTCCATACATTCACTGCATGTTTGAGAAATTCCTTCTTTTATGAGCGAAAAATAAAATTTATCTAATGATGGCAGTTTTGTTTCAGAAAATTTTTCAAAAGAATCCATGTATTCACAGGGATAAATTCCTTTTCTAATTATCTTGCCTTCTTCTTTCCTAAATAACACGTCTAATTCATGATTTGAAAAGTATTTAATTATTTCTCTCAACTGACTTGATTCTAGATTAGATGAAAAATTGTCTAGGCCACTTGCTAAAACTCTAAATGAATCGATAAATCTCAATTCGATATATTCATTATCATCCATTCTTAAAATTTTACTGAAAGAAATACATACACAAATACTTCTTCGTTATTAAGTATTAATTTCGATTGACTCTTACCTTCTCCTAGATTCTTGATAAACAAATGACAATCGTAAGAACTTAGATTATGAAATAAAATTGGAATAAACAATGGTTGTTTATATTTCAAATTGCAGTTTCTATAGGCAGCTCCTCTGTATTTTCCAGTGTAATGATCATGATCTCTTACTTTTGGGTTGGGTTGAACCTTACGTGCATCAAACGCGTCTAGCCCTCTGGCGGAGAAAAGCTAGACCACCGCCAACCCCACCGTTACAGCAGCCGAGGGGCCTATTGTAACCTTGCACTTTGCACTTTTCATTTTGTAAAAACAAAAAAGCGTAGTTTATTTTGGTTCTTACAACATTTATCAGATTATGAAATAAAATTGGAATAAACAATGGTCGTTTATATTTCAAATTGCAGTTTCTATAAGCAGCTCCTCTGTATTTTCCAGTGTAATGATCATGATCTCTTACTTTTGGGTTGGGTTGAACCTTACGTGCATCAAACGCGTCTAGCCCTCCGGCGGAGAAAAGCTAGACCACCGCCAACTCCACCGTTACAGCAGCCAAGGGGCCTATTGTAACCTTGCACTTTGCACTTTTCATTTTGTAAAAACAAAAAAGCGTAGTTTATTTTGGTTCTTACAACATTTATCAGATTATAAAATAAAATTGGAATAAACAATAGTCGTTCATATTTCAAATTGCAGTTTCTATAAGCAGCTCCTCTGTATTTTCCAGTGTAATGATCATGATCTCGTACTTTTGGGTTGGGTTGAACCTTACGTGCATCAAACGTGTCTACTCCATTGCGCATACTTACAATTGAAAAAAAAAATTAAGGGAACCATGAATAATCAAAAGAAATAATAGAATTTTTAAAAAATTGCATTGTGTGCAAGCGAGTAGTCAATAAAAAAATCTTTGTAGTCCTATTATACTGTCACATTTATAGAGCGTGGCGTCGTATTTCGTACGCAGTGCCGCGGTAATTTTTTAATTGATTATAAACTGCTCATTTTTCCCGTAATCTGTGACATTCACCTGTTTATAAATTCACGATCCGCAATAGTTATTACGGAGGGTGCCAACAGCTAAAATTAAATTTGCTCATTCCCACTTTCGAATCTCAATTAATTAGCGATTCCTTGCAGTCCCCGCAGCAAATTAGGTTTAATCCCGCTCTGGTTTTCTTGGGGCGACCGAATTACGCAGATGATCAATTCGTCGCATCTTAGCGGGGGGCGGGGGGGTCCTAACCGAATTTGCGCCCGAAGATGAGGGCCCGACTGACCTACATAGCAAACGTCCACCGGGACGCATTAAAGTGCGGCCGGCGTCGGTCTCCGCAGTAATCTGTTTAAACAACTTTTATCTGTTTAATACTGGCGACGAATGGCGGTGTTTGTCCGTTTTTTTTTTCCGCGGGCCGACGCTAATCTTTACAAAGGGACGTGTAAATCCGGGGCGAAGCGATTTTAAAGGAAGAAGGGCATTTTTCAGTCCTAATCTCTATATAATTTCGGCTTAACTTGCCGAGATCGTCGGGCAGATTTTGTAATACGTAGCCTTCCGGTTTATTTTCTCTTCCTTATTGTCGCAACGAAGAAGGACAATTATTCCACTTTTACAAATTCAAAACTTCCTGCGATACTATTAAATTAAAGTTCTAGAAAAGATGGCAATTCGTTTCGCAAATAAGCCAGCAATTTCTTAGGCGGAGACACAAATAGTTTGTAGTCGAGTGCTTCAATCGTTATCCTTTCAGAAGTACGCAAGGATATCACATATCGTTGTAAAAATGTTGACGTGCTCATGTAACAATAAGTTTCCTGGGGACTTCAGTTTTCTGTTAAAGTTAAGTGCAAAGCAGCTTATTTATATCCCTTTTCCAGTAATGGTTAGTTTACCCCTAGGCAAAACATTTTTCCAATACCGTCGTGTAAAGAAAATTCGCTTGCTTCTGTCTGATACTAAAGAAATAACTTAAAATCGTAGGAAGTTACATCAAGCATCAAAGTATACAAAAACTAAACTGGTTTAATAATTTTCAGATGTTATTTGGCTTCGTTCACCTTGCTTACTTAATTTATGGTTTTATTACTTTATTACGTTCAGACTATACAAACAAAATTCCGAAAGATCGTGTAGATTAACATGTATTCATTCAATAAAGAAATAAATAAATGCATTTGCGAAAACTAACTAAGAACAACATACATTTAATTTTTCAATCATTTAACGAATTAAATCACATTATTTGTTTACAAAGTATGGAATATCATGACGTAATTATTGTCGATTATCTGATTAAGATTGTAAATTGCTGCACCGTTATGAGCAGTAGTCATAAACTGTATTAACAGTACGTAAAAAATTTGTTAAAATCGATCATACAATTAGGTCATTAAACAAGAAGAGAAAGCAATAATAATTTACTAAAACTTATTGAACTCATTCGGAGAGCTTCGATTATTCAAATGGTGTTAGTGTGGATAACTCGTCGTAATAGTTGTTTTCTAAATGGATGGCTAACCCTTTGCAGGACCCTCAATTTAAACTAGGATATTTTATCTCGGGGTTATCTACCCTTACCCCATTTATCCTAGTTTTAAGACGTTGCAAGCCCGCTATTCACCCTCCATTAACTACATAACGCATGCGTTTAATAAGAAGAAGAAGAAGACATAATTATTAGGCATTAAAATGCAACAAGAATTTTAGTTTCTTGAACTAGAAGGTTTTGTTTCTATTTCCGAATTTCAATTTTAAACTAAACTTTGTATGCGGGTAGATGTCGGGATAAGAAAGAAAAGTTTCTGATTCTTTGTAAATTTTTCTGTGTAATGAATAAATTTAGAGAAAATCGAAGGGAAAGCAAAGCGCATATTTTTAGGATGGACTTTAAATGAGAATGAATCGATTGTTACTCGTTCTCATTTTTAAGATTCGACAAATTTTATTTTAATAACAATTTGTAATGTGCGACAACAATGCACATTTTTGCATAGCCCCACATTTGTAATTTATTATTAAATGAAATAAGTTTAAATATCCACGCGATTTCACATCGTTGCTGCATGCGACGCGACGATTGGCAAAGTTGAATAGACCAAGCGAGTCTTTCGGTCAAGGGCAAAACAAAATCAAGTCATAAATTTCTTCGCTGTTTATAGATTTATTGCCCCCCTAGAACTGTGTGCCATTCATAATGCAATTTAGATCGACGGTTTTGTTTCACGATTCCGCGCGCTACAGTATTTCAAAAGAAACATCGACTCCAAATTATGCAAATTTCAACTTGCTCCGATTTAGAAAAATTTATTAAGATATTTTGTTTGAACTAATGTCAGAAACGTGTCCTTCAATGAAACACCCTGTACGTGTAAAACCTAAAATACGTTCTCTTCTGAATACGATATAAACTGTGGAGTTCCCCAATGGTCTGTGCTGAGACCGTTAATCTTTTTTACTTTTTGTTAATGATTTAACGAAGTACGTAAGAGCTGAAAAAATCAGCGTGTGTGCGGATGATACTTCTACGATGGTGTCAGCTGGGACCCATGAGACCCAGAAAATAGCACACAGTTTGGTATATGGTGTGTGAAAAATAAATGCCGACAAAACCATGATTATAAAATTTTTCAATAGAAAACATACTGATAAAGAAACTTATAAAATCAATGGAACTGGGATACAGGCTGCACAGGCATCAAAATTACTGGGTGTTATTGAAAGTTGTACAGATATTTTAACTGACGATAGTACTCTTTAAATAGATGCTAAATACCTAAACTTCCTTTATACAAAAGTTAGGTACTGGTTTCAGAGATATACAATTTATTGTTTTTGTTTGAGAGCCACCGTATATTTTTAAATTTGGCGCTCGAGCTTGATGGCGCGAGGCGTCAACCAATCAGACACATTTCTTTCCCTCGCTAAACACAAATACCGTAAACGACAATAGCGAGTTATCGCAACCATCACGTTAAGTTACATAATCTTAACGTTTACCGTAAGTTAACGTGATGGTTGCGATAACTCGCTAATACCAAAAACTCCGCTCCAAAACCGGCGACACTTTTAGCAGCGCCTCTGTCGTCTACAGTTGTACACTAATAAAGGTTTATTTCGTCATAAAATTGAGTGTCTGTTATTTATTAAGGCCTAAATATTTGCAAAACCTATTCTATTATTCCAGAACTTCATAAAATATATGATAATTTCACGTTTATAATTGATCTAATTTTCATACTAATCAGTGTAGTATACCAATAGTGGGCGCTAGTGACGATGTCGCCGTCAAAACATATAACATACAAACTTCGTCGCGGTCAGTGCCATCTAATAACCAGTAGCCATATTTACAGAAATTATATAGAAATCTGTAAAGTTACGCGTTTAGATATGAGATTTTATCATTTTTTAAGCACGAGAATTTCAGTTTTCCCAAAGGTATTTCATTCCCCAGGAGAAGGGAACTTATCTCCCCATATCATTCTATAAAAAGAATGTAAACTGAAACTTTATGCAATTATTATTCTTTCACAGACTGAGGTCTGAAGTGTGTTGATACGATTGCCATCCGCCCACCCCCGCCAACCACCCAAGCGCTTGTAGGACTTTTATAGCCTTCTAGGTTGTTAGTTTGTATGAGAGGTTTACGATTGAGGGAGCAGAAAAGCAAGTTTGATTACTAGGGATTCAACCAACTTAACATAAATTTGATGTATGCGCCGCGCCGCCAGGAGAAAAAGATTTAGAAATCAGATCAGTGCCATCTAACGATCAATAGCCACACTTTCAACAACTTTACAGAAATTTGTAACCTCACTAGTGCGCGTCTAGATAAGAGATTTTATTAGATTAAGGCCCAGTTTCATAAAACTAGTTAACCACTCGATCACACGACTAACTTGATCGAGTGGTTGACTAAGTTTTATGAAACTGGGCCTATGAGATTAGTTGGACTTCTTAGAATAAGGCCTTCGCCTGACATGGTACCTTTAAAATCGACGTCGACGTCGAAAGAAGAAGGTACAGATTGATGAAATATTGAAAACACAGAGGAATTATTAGGCCGAAAAGTTTGAAAAAGACGAAGAACATCATCTAGCACCGGAAGATAGTCAGACAAGACACGAAATTTACTTCTACTTGTAGCTTTAAAAGCTACATTTCATTCAAATGGTTGAGAACTTCTACAACTTGAGGAAAAAAAAGGTACAGATTGATGAAGTGTTGGAAACATGAAGGGATTATTACGCCGAAGAACTTGGAACAGAGGAAGAATATCATCTAACACCCGAAAGTGGAATTTAGTTCTCCATGTAGCTTTCATTTCATACAAATGGTTGAGGACTTCTACAACTTGAGGAAGAAAAAGGTACAGATTGATGAAGTGTCGGAAACATGAAGGGATTATTACGCCGAAGAACTTGCAACAGAGGAAGAATATCATCTAACACCGGAAGAAAGTCAGACAAGACCCGAAAGTGGAATTTAGTTCTCCATGTAGCTTTCATTTCGTACAAATGGTTGAGGAGTTCTACAACTTGAGGAAGAAAAAGGTACAGATTGATGAAGTGTTGGATATATGAAGGAAATGTTACGCCGAAAAGCTTGGAGAAGAGGAAGCACGAAAGAAAGTCAGACAAGACCCGAAAGTGAAATTTAGTTCTCCATGTACCTTTCATTTTGTTCAAATGGTTGAGGACTTCTACAACTTGAGAAAAAGAAGGTATAAATTGATGAAGTGTTGAAAACATGAACGAGTTATTACGGCGAAGAGCTTGGAAGAGAGGAAGAACATCATCTAGTACCGGAAAAGAGACAGATGGCACCTGAAAGTGGAGGCCAGATTGAGAAAATTAGGTGGGAATGACTTTAAGATGGTTTGAGGGCGGAGGAACGTAACCCAGAAATGATTAAATGGTTAGGAGATGATGTTGAAGAGTATCTGCTAGAAATAACAAGGGATGCAGCAACAGCGAAATCGAATGAATAGAGGCGCTTTCGTTTCTGACCGATCACAGGAACATAACGCGTTTAGATCAGCGAATCGTGTTCTTTTCTGAAAGTGATTCATTCCCTCCACTAATAGTTTCGGATCATGATTCGATTTTCGGAAACATAAAGTGTTTATGTTTTGCTTGTTCGGATCAGGATTAGAGAGAAATTTAAACTCAAATTTAGTTTAGAGGTTACAGAATACTAGACACTAGACACCTGCAATCTAATATGTTTAATACATTTGACACTTCGTTTTGACAGCTTACGAAGCAATGTTCCAAACACGTTTCAAAGGAGTGTTCTTTTCTAACAAGAACAAACGAATCATGATTCTCTAAACATGTTCAGATCGGATCAGGATCATTTCAGAAACGAAAGCGCCTAAGTTTAGCGTCATTGTCATAACTGTCAGAACATTTCAGTGTCACGATGACTTTTGTTTTGTCATTTTATCTTGCCAAAAATGTTTGCAAATTTGAGTTTTGTGAATAATGCGCATTTAGAGTTCGCAATAATGTTCTCTTTTCCTAGAATTGTTGTCTTCATTATATTGCTCTTCCTACCCTTTCGTTTATTTCCCTGTCCATTTTCCCGTTCTCTTCTATAATCGCACCCAAGTATTTAAAATGGTCTACTTGCTCAATTGGTTTTCCGTCCAGCTTTATCTCGTGTGTTTCTCTGGTGTTTGATATTATCATGGTTTTCGTTTTTTGTACCTACACTGATTTTCATGTTTTCTTCTCCAGTTCTTCTTTTATTACTTCAAGGTTATATTGTAGGTTTTCCCCCGTATCTGCTATTAAGACCATGTCACATGCGAAGATCAGTTCATTCAGTTGTATGGGTCTCATTCGCCGGTATCCTAATGTCAACTTTTTCTTGGCCTTCTTCGTTGCATCATCTAGTACCGTTATGTACAGCAGTGGGCTTAACCCCCTGTCTTGTTTCGAATTCTTTTGATTCTTCGTTGTTTGTTCTAACCATGTTCGTATTTTCCCTGTACATACCTTTTGTTACTTCTATGATGTTTCTGCTTACCCCTCTTACTCTCAGCACCTCCCACACGTCCTCTCTTCGCACTCCATCGAAGACTTTCTCCATGTCTATGAAGCGCATGTGTGCTTGTCTGTTCTTGTTTACTATCTTTTCACTCGTTTGTCTAATCGTAAATATAAGGTCTTGTGTACTTCTGTTATTTCTAAATCAAGACAGGGGTTGTTTCGAATTCTTTTGATTCTTCGTTGTTTGTTCTAACCGTGTTCGTACTTGCCCTGTACATACCTTTTATTACTTCTATGATGTTTCTGCTTACCCCTCTTACTCTCAGCACCTCCCACACGTCCTCTCTTCGCACTCTATCGAAGACTTTCTCCATGTCTATGAAGCATATATGTGCTTGTCTGTTCTTGTTTATTATCATTTCACTCGTTTGTCTAAACGTAAATACAAGCTCTTGTGTACTTCTGTTCTTTCTAAATCAAGACAGGGGTTGTTTCGAATTCTTTTGATTCTTCGTCGTTTGTTCTAACCATGTTCGTATTTCCCATGTACATACCTTTTATTACTTCTATGATGTTTCTGCTTACCCCTCTTACTCTCAGCACCTCCCACACGTCCTCTCTTCGCACTCTACCGAAGACTTTCTCCATGTCTATGAAGCATATGTGTGCTTGTCTGTTCTTGTTTATTATCTTTTCACTCATTTGTCTAAACGTAAGTATAAGGTCCTGTGTACTTCTGTTCTTTCTAAATCAAGACAGGGGTTGTTTCGAATTCTTTTGATTCTTCGTCGTTTGTTCTAACCATGTTCGTATTTGCCCTGTACATACATTTTATTACTTCTATGATGTTTCTGCTTACCCCTCTTACTCTCAGCACCTCCCACACGTCCTCTCTTCGCACTCTATCGAAGACTTTCTCCATGTCTATGAAGCATATGTGTGCTTGTCTGTTCTTGTTTATTATCTTTTCACTCATTTGTCTAAACGTAAATATAAGGTTTCGTGTGCTTCTGTTCTTTCTAAATCCGCATTGCGTATCTTCGATTTTGTTTCTTCTCTACTATTCTTGCGAATACCTTCCCTGGGACAATAGAAAGTGTTATTCCTCTATAGTTTTTACAGACTCTTTTGTCGCCCCTTTTATATATTGGTAATATAATATCTGTTTCCCAATTCTTGGGTATTCTTGCTTTCATCAGAATGTCATTCATTAACTCCACTAGCTTGTTTACTTCTTCTCCTCCCATATATTTTATCATTTCCTTTGCCTAGTTTTATCCTTCTTATTGCTTCCTGCATTTGCTCTTCATCTATTGCTACCTCCTCATCCTGATGTCTCGATATATCAATAGCTGATAGCTCTTCAAAATACTCTCTCCATAGTTCTATTATTTTATCTCCATTTGTTATTATGTTGCCCTCTTTATCCTTTACATTCGGCGTGCTATATTCTTTTCTCTGTCTGAGCTGTTTTAATCTACCGTAGAATAGTTTTTGGTTGTCTCTGTAGTTTTCTGTCATTCTGCTCCCGAATTCCTCCCATGATTTGTTTGTTGCCTTCTGTATTGCGGCTTTAACCTCTTTTCTTTTCTCTCTGTATATTTCATAGTCTTCGGTTCTTCTTGTGCTCAGATATTTTTTCCATTTTTCTTTTTTGTTTTTTACCTGTCTTCGTATATCATCCGTCCACCATTCAGTTCTTCTCGTGTTGCTATTTGGTATTTTCTCCATTCCGCTGTTCCTGAGATATTCCCACTTTTTCTCTATATTTGCGCTAATTGTCCAACCTTTCAGTTTCTTTCCGAGGATTAACTGGTACTCCTTTTAGTCTTTTTCCTCTCTTAGTTTGGCGCTCTTAATTTTTTCATTTACTTTCTTCCTTCTCTTATCCTTTTACCCTCTTTCATTCTTTTCATTTTCATTATTACTAGGTAGATCACTGCTTCTCTTTTTACTTTCACGTCTTCTATTCTTTTCCATTTGGTTCTACTCAACAGGAAGTAATCAATAATTAATCTTTCATTCCTCGTCTCGGACACTCTTGTGTACTTGTGCATGTCTTTGTATTTGAACTTCGTGTTTGAACTTTGTGTTTGTTATAGTTAGGTCGTTTTCTATTATTATTTTCCCATTATTATTGAGGGTTTTTTTCTCCTTATATTGTTCCGCTCCCCCATTCTTGTTTCCTACTCGGCCATTCAGATCTCCCATTATCAGTATCTGTTCTCCACTGTCATCTGTCTTTGCAGCTGTTCGAAAAGTTTATCCTTTACTTCCTTTCTTGCATTTTCGTTTTCACCATGTGCTGTTATTATTGTCCATGTTTCTTCATCTACTGTTGGCATTCTTTCGTTCACACACTCTTCCTGTATCACATCCTTCAACCTGTTGGGAGCGATTATCAGTTCGACTCCTGCGCTTGGTCATTCTCGACCAAAACATCCAGTAGCCTTTATGTATTTTCTTAATCCCTTTTCTTTGTTTCCGTAATTCCCAGTATATCCATTTCTTGCTTTATTATTTCTTCCACTAGTTCTTCCTCCTTTACCACATTCCATGTCCCTATCTTGATCTCGGCGATCTTTCGCCATTTTTCCTGTTTTTCTGATTCCGTTTATTCTTTTTTTCTCATCCGCCACAATCATTTTCCATTTCTTGTCCTTGTCCTTTGCTGAATTCGTTTTTGTTCCCCCACTCCGTCCCCTCTCTGCCAGTTTTTTGTCAGGGGTGGTGTCTTCTATCAGTTTTCCACTCTCATCGTCCCATTTATATTCACGTCCGTTCATTGTTATTTTTTTGTATCCTTTCCTCACTTTTTTCCCTTTTTTTTCTCGTCCTCTGCTATTTCCTTTATTATTTTCTGGGTTTCTCTCGATCCTCCCTTGTAAGTTCGTTGTTAATATATATTCTGTCGTGTAGTGCTCTTAATTTATTCTTATTTTTCATTACAATGTCTTTCTTTATGGCATTATCTAACTCAATTTTGTAAACTGCCTCTCCTAGTTTAGTAGTTTCCCTTATATGTATTTTCGCACCCAAATTCCTCTCACTAAAATCCGTCATCCCGATCTTCATATCCATTTTGTCATCTGTTTCCAACTTTAGCCCTTGCATCACGATGTTTTTCTTAATTTGGTCTTTTTCTAATCTCCTTACTTTTTCCTCGATATCCTCCATTTTATGTTTGATTTTTCTATTCTCTTCTTTCAGTATTTGATTTCTCTTCTCAATTCTTTCAGTTTTCTCTATCTACATACAATGGTTGACTCGTTGCTTTACAAATAGCAATAGAGGACACACAATTTATAACAACTTGTTGTTCATTATAGTTATTCACTTATTCACTATACTTATACGCAATATTTTATTTGTCGCGTCCTCATGTGGTGCCGTTCGTAGTACGAGATCAACACCGCCGCCTGAAACACGACCTCTCCGCTTGCCATCCGCAACTCAACTCGAAAAGACGAAAAGGTTAAAAAAGAAAGAAAGCAATTATGACAGAACCAATGAACCATCTTTTGTTTTTGATAGATCGTCTTTTGTTTCTCAGCGATTGGTACGTTTCTCCCTAACGTTTTTCCTTGCCTACATTTAGCGACGCTTAAAAATAATTCATCTTTTCTTTTATATTTAATTCGAATTGAATCCAAGAAATAATTTAAAATGCGCGCAAAAAATGGATGAATGAGAAAGAAAAGACGATTTATCAAGAAAACAGGCGACACGACGTTTTC
This sequence comes from Dorcus hopei, assembly GCA_033060865.1. Taxonomy (NCBI): domain Eukaryota; kingdom Metazoa; phylum Arthropoda; class Insecta; order Coleoptera; family Lucanidae; genus Dorcus; species Dorcus hopei. The sequence continues at coordinate 5,271,615 of CM065424.1, forward strand.
TCAAAGATCTCCTGCGAAGAATTGGGCTTCCTGCGTTCGCCTTCAAGTCGATTTCCGCCTATCCAGAAAAAAATGCTAAACCAATAAACATAATAAAAAAGGGACCGAAAAAGAATCTGAATTCCAAACAATTTGCTTGAAAGTCTCTCGCCCGTTAAAGACTTGAAAACCCCGAACGTAAGACGAAAGAGGGGCCCTCCCTAATTAATGCCCGGTACGTTTCGCTCGGGCGCATTTATGTAATTAAATTTACACCGAGGAATAACTATTAAGGACGAGGGCTCCGCAATCGAATTTCGAATTAATCGCCATTCAGTTAGCATTGAAACGACCCGAACCCCCGTCCCCCACCTCGAACATCTACATTTTACTCCCTCGCCTGATTTTGTTTCTTATTCGCTTTTATTTCACGTATTTATTCGCACATCCTTTTAAAGGACGTGCGCTTTTATTTCGTGAAATTCCCATATATCGTCCGATATTCCCCGAAATCATAAACTGTAAATTCGCAATGAGATCGGAAATTGTAAAATTTGCTTCGGAAGAAAACTCGATGTTCGGCCATCAAATATGCACAGTCGTTTCAATAATTCAGACTGACTGGGTAAACACTTTCGTTCCGGGGGACCCCCCCCCGGCTCTCGCTCTCCGGTACACGTCTCATTTATTCTATTATACGCGTTTACTGCAGTTCCATAAAGGACTAAAAACGATAAATGGTATTTTCCATTGGAAAAACGTACGTCTGCTGAATATTGATCTTCAAGTTTTAGACTGCATACAAAATTTTTATTTTTTATTTTAAAAAATGTATAGGTACACTCTTGTTCAAAAAATTCCGGACACTCACTTCTTTCTTTCATTCGACTACGTTTAATATGTTCTGATTACGACTGAATGAGGGGATAACAATTTTATTATTTTGTTTATTATTTCTATAGAGCACAAGTTAATGAGAGCGCCCTTAGCAATTCACAAACAAACAACGTACCCAGCGAGAAAAAAAAGAAACGAGAAAAAAATCCTTTGGGTAATTTAATTAATGTCTGGGGCGAGAGAAGACAAAAAAGAAGCAGCAGCAGCGAAAGTAATTACAAGGTACAATGGAAGATGGAAATAACAGCGCGAAGAGCAGACGTTTTATTCCGACGTCGAAAGGGTGAAAGGGCGACGCGACGGAAGCGAGTTATCTTGCCCACCTTCCGGGACGTTTTTAATAAGCGTCTCTCTTCAAAGTTCAGGCTAATTCCGCCCTTCCGCGATGACCTCGCTAATTTGTCGCGTGCGAGAGCGGGGCTTTCGCTCGAAAACAACGTGACCCGTGAAATTTCACGGCAATTCAAATGTTTGCGAAAGACTGCCGTCGTAATTTAATCCTCGCTCTGCACACTTTAATTTCCAAAAAAAAAAAAAACTTCTATTCTATGCGTCCATGTTAAAAGCCGAAATTTCAAAGTTCCAAGCCAAAATTTCATGCTTTCGATAAGATCATGTCAAAATAGTATTTGCTGCTCCCGATTCTATTCACAACAACACAATACGCACATACTATTTCCAGTACAGAAAAATATTTAGAGTTTAACCACAAACGAGGGTGGTGTAGTTTAGTAAGAATTAAAAAAAATGAGACCACGCGTCATTAAACACTTGCATATTAAACCCGTGACGTCAAAAGCGGAGCCCGGTCGTGCGTTCCAGGAACACCGGATAATTGAGGACCTATACAAAGCGTGCCACGACGGCCAAAGCTCGTCCAATGTTGTTGCCGAAAGGTCAGACTGGACGAACGCTGAGCTAGTATATTGCAAATAAAGCATTTGTTGGTAGACACATCTTTTGAGCGCATAAGTGTGTCACCAAATTTATAATTTAATTTGACTTGCCCCTCACTTACCATTGACAGATGACAAGCTTCTGCTGACCAAACGTATCAGCTGTACCCCGGACTAGCAACAGTGAAGAATGGGGTGGGTCAATTAAGATGGTAAAAGTTTCTAAAGGGCGCCAGGAGACTGCACCTTACAGCCAAAACGTAATCGATCAGTCGACGTCTCCAATCGACCAAATCGGGCAGAGAAATCAAAAGTAAAACACTCACTTGTACGTCAAGTGGTAAATATAAACACAACAGTGAAGGTTTACTTAAATCTAATTAACACAATTAAACAGGTCGTACAACGATCAAAGTACTGACAGGTTTTACAAGGCCAATGCAATGGCTTACGTTACATGAACTTACTTAAGAATAGGGCGGTTGGTTCTTTATTACAACATGCAAAACAAAGAAAAGGCCGTATTTCGCTCTTAAAAGTGCATGCGCAAATTGGATTAAATAATAAACTTACGATTACGACCGAGCTGTCAAGTCACTGTGTCAACTACGCTGTGAAGTTGGCGGTCGTCACGCCACCTGGTGGTGCTGGCCAAGCCGACAACTAATTTATACCGGACGGGATCCGGTTGTGAGGGACGGGAGGTTAAAATTCAATAATAACAGAAGAAAGGGGATGAAACATAGCCAAAATAGTAAAATATCAATTATTAAAATTCTTACCCAACCATAGCACCAGATACAGAGACAAACGGACTTTTGGAGAACCGCAACACCCACTATGACATTCTATAAATGCCTTCGGGCTCTTGGAGATGTACACGACCAAACTGCTTGAAGCTGTCTGATCCTTGTGCTTTTGCCACGCTACCTTTTTATTTGGTTTTTCTTGATCACATGTGCGATATAGCAGCTAACATCTTTACTGCAGTTGCAGGTGCATTTCTTAGAATTTTGCAATGTCCATCATGTCGCAATCTAGCGCAAGGTTTTTTTAGTAAAGCGAACACCTGCTACGGTTACGTATTTTTTTATGTGGGCGGATTTCGCGTTGCAGTTAGTTCAATGCTTTTGATAATTATATAAGATACTTGGATTCTTACACGGTTACAAGATGACTGACTTACGCTACTCGTCGCTACAAGGTCGACACGGTCGTAGCCTATCTCGAACAGCACGGTGAACCACAGAGAGAGTTCGATGTGGCACCAAAACCCAATTTAAATCAAACGGAAAACCTCGCGTAAAAGCTTGCGGGGTTAAGGAAGAACCTGAGAGCTAATGAGTTCCCAGGCTTGGAATTGGAGTTAAAATTATCCCCAAATGTCTTCGATGGTGTCACTGAATGTTCCGGCACGGCCGATGCTGAATTACTTCTCCCAAACTGCAAGAACTTATAGTGCACGTAAAACACGTCTGGCTTGCAATACGCGCCGAACAAGAGAGAGCCTCATCAAGGCGAAATTGTGAACAGTGATGGTTGCTACGATATGGATCCGAAGACGGTCAACACCAATAAATTTTGAGAAAGCAAAGGAGGGGTACAGGCTTGCCAACTATGTCGAAAGCGGGTCAGATATCGTCTCGATTCCGCGTTTTCTTTGGCGGGAGATTTGAAACGTAACAAGTGGAGTTGCGCCCACCACGCAGCCGTCACAGAAATATTCAGAGCCCCTCGCACAAAATAAAATACAATAATTGTAATGAGAAACGTCCGAAAATGTTAGGAAAGTCGGCAAGTTCCAATAAAAAATATTGCAACAAGGAAATTAGAACGCCACCGACGCAACGCAAGAAACGAAATCTGCATTGAACAGTCTGCCGAAGCTTCCAGGAGGGATAATTAAAATAAACAATTACATAAGGTGGTCTTGCCAAGCACGGTATCACCAGCCTGAGTCATTGGAAAAAGCAAGATTAATCCTTTGGTACATTTTCGCGATGACTAATACGTCATGGCAAGGATTGCATGAATACCTACGGGAGACTTTCTAAAAGGCGAACCCTTTATATACTTGAAAAACTGATTTGCAGATTATTAGAGTAATTAGGATAGCAGAGTGTATTCTAGTCAGAGGGAAATTCCTCTTGTTGTATCATAGTGCATTGTGGAACATGTAAGTAAGAGAGGGAAGTTTCTCTTGTTGTATCATAGTGTATTGTGAAACATGTAAGTAAGTTAATAAATATATTGTTTAGTTTATCGAGCTGCGTTATTTTAAGTGTTAATTCACTCTCTGCAGAAGCGTCAACATATGATTGAATGATTCAGTTCATCATTTTATGAATTTGAGATCTTGAGATCTTAAATATTCAGTCTCTATAAAAACGTTGATACTGTTTATTCAATAAATCTGCTTTAGACATAAATCTTAAATTTTATTTGCGAGTTAACATAGACCGAGGGGTGGGTCTACTATATACATGAATAAAATAATATATTTCAATGCGCGAGAAATTTAAATTAGAAATGATGAATGTTTTCTAACCCCCGAAGGTCTCTTCGGATAATTCAGAGCTCAGAAATTAAGTAAGTGTTTGACCCCCCCCCCTCCGTTTAAAAGGCCTATTCGTTTCCGCAAGATTTACGACTTTCTTAACTACCTACTCGAGAAATCCCTTTGTACGTAAATTTAGTACTGCTCGGTCGAAAAGGATTGCCGCCCCAAATTCGATACATCGCCTAATAAAATCTTCACAATAAAGAAGTTGATTCAAGAAGAAATCAAAATGTTCCTATTGTATGACACTTGAATCTGTAACCACCACAGATTACGGGAAGTATATTTTAATTGTTAAATTTGAATGAATTAAAAATTTGCTTTAAGATCATGTTTTGTAAACGAAGCAGTAAAACTGCAGTACAGTTTTAATTACGCGTGCAGCGGGTAATTAAAATATTATGTCACGTAGGTGTCAGCTGGTTCGGAAGAATGAAATCGATATTCACTGGGAGAGCAACGCGAGTGGTAATATCAGAATTTACAACCGATAGAAGTGCCTCAAGATGCGTATAAGTTAATTAATTATTTGTGTTTACTAGTGAGCTTAACGACTTAAACTATACGAGCATTCCTTGCGTAAGCTACGCTGCATTTTTTTTCCAATAGTCGACTTGCGAATGTGCATATCGTTTTCTCTGTTGCGTTTTGTTTCATCAAAAGTAGATAGGCGGCCCTCTCTATACAAAAAAAGCGCTACGTGAAGGATCGCTCGTCTAATTGGATTTTTTTTTTATTCTTGATCCGTCTTTTTTCTAACCTATCCTAGAGAGACTTGAAAGCTTCAGCTTTGACCGTAGTTTGTCTTCTCTATTGCTTCCGATAAAATCATGTACTATGTTGTTCTTCTGCTGATGTTTCTACCAAGTGGCAGCAGCGAGAGAAATATCAGTGACCTTGAAGAAATCCTTCTGTAACGTTCGCAGAAGAAGAATTTACTATGCAATTCTATTCTTTGTTTTAATTTCTTTTTGTTTTAATTCGTCCTATCTAGTGATGTGAGTGTTGAAAGTTTCATTTTGAAACTTTGTACGCGTACGGTTCGTTCAGTGCAAGTCTGGACGCAGCCTAAGAAAAGATGTGAACATGATTTAAAAAACAAGTACACTGCCAATTTATGTGTTGTTTAGCCTCAAGTTTGTGTGCAATATAAGTAAACTAAATTATTGTATTTTCATCATATCCAAAGCACTATTGATAACAAATTTAAATTATTTCCTTATTAAAAATCTATAATTATAATTGCTTGGACAAGTTCTTCAGAACTGTACAGCGAAATGTCGATCTTTATAGCGATTTTCTAAATGTTTTTTAATTGACCCGTCCACTATTTTCCTATTAATTCTATTGTCTAACCTTTTTTATAGGAATAAAGGAATTATTAATATTATTGTAACGACACCAACTCCTTTGTATGTTCAATCAAATGAAACGAAAACTGAGAAGCATAGTGCTGAATATTTAAAGGAACTTTTGCAAGAGAAATATAATGCAGCAAAATTTTTATGTATTGTCACAGATAATGCCAGAAATATGCGTAAAGCTGCTAAAGATCTCGAAGTAGAATATCCCCATATTACATCATCTGGTTGGCTAGCACGCACTTTTCATTTGATATGCAGTGACTTATTGAAAATTCCTACTGTAAAAACTCAAGTACAGAAAATTATAAAAACTATAGATCACAAATTTTGGTAGCACTATTTAATGAAACAAAAACAGAACTAAAAATCAATAAATCATTGCACCTTCCGGTAAAAACTCGGTGGGGTTCTCATTACCAGTCATTAAAGAGTGTGATTGACTCAAAGCTTATTATAAAAAAGGACACGAAATAGTTAATAAACTAATTTATTTAAAAGCGAACTAATTAACACTAAATTAAACACTAATTTATTTACAATCTTATGCCTAATTTATTTTAACAGCCGAGCGAAAGTCTTATTACGCCGAATTGCCACTCACTCCCGGTCGCGTGCTTTTATAAGCCGGGGTTGTTTTTCGCGAACATTCGAGTACGCGACAGAAAGTCTAGGGTTGATTCAACCGCTGGCGTAATCTTGAAATTCCCGAAGTTTCTGCTCTAAGGCGCGTCGGCGATGACGTATGAGACGGGCTGGAGCCGGAATCGTCACACTATTTTCGATGAACACTTCTGGAATTTCATTTCAAATTTAACGATTATTTTGGAGCCGATTTCTCTTTGGATTAAAAAGTTGGAATCTGATGAACCAACAATTAGCCTTTCTTGTCAAGCATTAAATGATTTGGCAGTAGACTGGTTGCCTAAGAATGAAGTCAAAATATTAAAAGAAAAATACGGTGAAAGGAAATCAGCAGCTTTAAAACCTATTCGCTTTACAGCCGATTTGTTGAATCCTAAATCATTAGGCACTTATATTAAGACACGTGAATCAAGAATCAGAACTTCCTGCCGCACGAAAAGGGAACTTTTTGCGTTGCAGAAGCTTTTTAGCAACAACGTCATAAAAAATTATTATAACAAATATTGCAGTATCTTAAAGTCTTGCATAAAATTGGCCAAAAGAATACATGTAAACTCTATAGTTGCCAGATCCGATAACAAAATCAAATCTGTCTGGAAGTTAATAAAAGTCGAAACAAAAAATAAGACACACACGGAAAACATTAATATAACTCAAGATAGTGATACAGTAGATGATCCGTTGGTAATAAGTAATATATTTAATAAACATTTCTCACAATTATCAAGCAAATTATTAAAAAACGTACCCTTGGACAGGGAGCAAAGTTTGAAAATGGTCCAAAACACTTTTGTAAACAATAGTGATTCAATTTACTTCGGTCGAGTTGATCCTGTAGAGGTGTTCAAAATCATTTACTCACTTAAGAATTCCTATGCTGCCGGGACTGATGATATATCAATGCCCATACTAAAGTCAGTTGCGGACATCATTTCAGTGCCTTCGTCAGACGTAATCAATTGAAGATTTCCAACTAGTTTTAAGCTTTCTAAGGTTGTAATTAATTATAGACCGATATCCATACTTTGCTCTTTAGCTAAAATCCTGGAAAAAGCAATTCACTCAAGAATGACTTCTTTTTTTGAAAATAGTGACTTGCAAACAAAGCACCAGCATGGTTTTAGATTCAAGTCATCAACGACCACTGCGCTACAACAAATATTGAAAATTACATATGACAGATTAAACAACAACGATATTGTTGCTTTGATAAACTGTGACTCATCAAAAGCTTTCGACTTAGTAGATCATAATATATTACTTGAGAAGTTAGAATTTTATGGAATTAGAGGGATAACACTAAACTTATTACGCTCGTACCTTGATCAACGTGAACAAGTTGTGGAGATTAAACATACTGATAAGTTTGGTACCACTAAGAACTTTCTCTCTAACAAAGCAATTACCAATTGTGGGGTACCGCAGGGATCCATCTTAGGACCCCTGCTTTTCAATATGTATGTCAATGATCTTCCTCAGAACATATCGGGCGATGTCACCATGTATGCTGATGATACACTCGAAAATATTGTCAATTCTCAAACAAATTGAACACTGGTTCAAAATAAATCGCCTACTAATTAACATTGACAAAACCAACATAATAATTTTCTCTAATAAAATACCAAGTGATTATTCCTTCACATATAACGGGCTTAATCTTACTCCAGTAAAGAAATGCAGAGTATTGGGAGTTACAATTGACTCTCAATTATCCTGGCATGGACAGGCAGAATCTCTTGTTACAGTTCATTTTTTTCATTCCTGTTCTGAATACCCCCTGTATATGCATTGCCACCGTCCAGCTTTCATTTCTGTTCCGAATACGCCCTGTATATGCGAAATTCGACGTGTCGGATTATTCCTTGGACCGCGTCGTTGTACACATTGCAGTCAGTGTAGGAATACCCATATCTCGCCGGCGTAATTTTTCTTAAACTTTCGTTTTAGCATATTCCATTAACAGGACCTTCATTTATTTAAACAAATTCATTTTATATACGTAATCCATCCTTATTTGAGTTCAAAATCGCGTGTATGTGAGGAATTGAACGAATTATAACGAAGTTCTACTTCTGGACGCGTATTATGCGTGACCTTTGTCCTTTCAGTCGATTAGTTCCCTCTGTTACTAAGATGGTTCCCCGGAGGTAGGATTAGAAGGTGTCTCACTTGTTTATAATCGTTCCTTGTTTGTCAAACGAGAAATGTTGCGCCATTGTCAGAACGAAACTTGCCGTCTCTTGGGTCATACTCTCTTTTCGTAAATATTTTTATTTGTGCGTGCCATTACATCGAAGGGATGTTAGTGCATTTTTACGGCTAATTGCCGACTCTGATTAGACCCAGTTGTGAGACAGGAAAAACCGCGTGTCCCGTGGTTTGTCCCAGCTTCGGTAACAGACCGAGGTAAGTTCTATACGCAGCAACTCTCGGTTTGACTTATGTGTTCGTTTTATTTCATTGCTTATAGACTTTTATCGTGAGCTTCTAGCAAAAGCTATCATTAATCCTAGACTTTAATCTGGGACCTATATCAAGAGGTATTTCTCATTGGGTGCATCGCGAATTACGGCGTTGGAAGTTCCCTCCCTCGCCCCTCTACGCGGAAGCCGGCACACTACAAAGTGTCGCTGCGGCATTGCCGCAAAGACACCGACAAACGAATCGGACATCAAAGGAATAAAGGTCGGAGCGTTATAATTTCTTTTCTTAGTTTTGAGCGATATTTCGCGGATTTTATTTTTGATCCATTACTTTTGCCGCAATAAAACTTGCAATTATTGCGTAACTGCCGGTGTAATTTAAATATGATATAAGCAGACGAGCGTTGACGCGTGCAAATAACCGGAGATTGCATTCTTTTGTATTCTGTTGCATTAGTTACGATTTGAATTATTTTAATATAGTTGTGTAGCGATTTCGGATCCGAAAAGTTAGGTAATAACGTATTATGTTTATAGCCTTGTTGTGTACTTAGATCATTCGACTTGCGTTGAATTTGTTTTATTTGTTTTGTGTTTCTATTAATAAAAGTGTTCATGTTTTGGACGTAACGTGTTTTCTTAATTTTTCACGCGTTTCCTTTTACAAAAAAAATTAAGTGGCGCCTGTTTTTGGTTTGGCCTTCGCGTTTTGGTTAGAGAACCCCCCGTCCCACTGTGCTGGCTGGCAACATTGGAGTAAAATTTCGCTCCAATGTAAAACTTCTGCCTATCTACGCAGGTAGGTAGCACTCTTATACCTAGATTAGCTAGATCTGCATATGCTATATCAAAAAAAAAATGCATGTGTGACTTAACTTATACAAAAATGGTCTATTATGGCTATTTTGAGTCCATCTTGCGCTATGGTATAATTTTTTGGGACCAATCCATTCACTTCCATAAAATATTTAAAATGCAAAAAAGAATCGTCAGATCAATTGCAAATCTAGCATTTAGAGAAAGCTGCAGAGATGCATTCAGGAACTTGAAAATAATGACGGTAGTAAATTTGTACCTATACGAAACTGTTTTATATGTATATAAAAATAAAAATGATTTCTTATTGAATAGTGATGCACACAATTATGATACAAGATATCCACATCATCTACGAGTGGATTATCTTCGTAATAGGTCGTACTGTGCATCATTCTTGTTTAATAGTGTTAAATTTTTCAATAAATTGCCTAATTAATTGCGGTCACTTAGGTCTGAAGTTCTGTTCAAACGTAGAGTGAAAAACTATTTTACCCACTCGGTCTATTACTCAATTGACGAATATTTTCAGTCATAATTCTTACGCTACAGTCATCTGTATTGTTACAGTCCATTTTTCATTCCTGTTCTGAATACCCCCTGTATATGCATTGCCACCGTCCAGCCTTCATTTCTGTTCCGAACACGCCCTGTATATGCGAAATTCGACGTGTCGGATTATTCCTTGGACCACGTCGTTGTACACATCGCAGTCAGTGTAGGAATACCCGTATTTCGCCGGCGTAATTTTTCTTAAACTTTCGTTTTAGCATATTTCTATTAACAGGACCTTCATTTATTTAAACAAATTCATTTTATATACGTAATTCATCCTTATTTGAGTTCAAAATCGCGTGTATGTGAGGAATTGAACGAATTATAACGAAGTTCTACTTCTGGACGCGTATTATGCGTGACCTTTGCCCTTTCAGCCAATTGGTTCCCACTGTTACTAAGAAGGTTCCCCGGAGGTAAGATTAGAAGGTGTCTCTTTTCGTAAATATTTTTATCTGTGCGTGCCATTACATCGAAGGGATGTTAGTGCATTTCTACGGCTAATTGCCGACTCTGATTAGACCCAGTTGTGAGACAGGAAAAACCGCGTGTCCCGTGGTTTGTCCCAGCTTCGGTAACAGACCGAGATAAGTTCTATACGCAGCAACTCTCGGTTTGACTTAGGTGTTCGTTTTATTTTATTGCTTATAGGCTTTTATCGTGAGCTTCTAGCAAGAGCTATCGTTAATCCTAGACTTTAATCTTGGCTCTATATCAAGAGTTATTTCTCGTTGGGTGCATCGCGAATTACGGAGTTGGAAGTTCCCTCCCTCGCCCCTCTACGCGGAAGCAGGCACACTACAAAGCGTCGCTGCGACATTGCCGCAAAGACACCGACAAACGAATCGGACATCAAAGGAATAAAGGTCGGAGCGTTATAATTTATTTTCTTAGTTTTGAGCGATATTTCGCGGATTTAGTTTTTGATCCATTGCTTTGATTTTGCCGCAATTAAACTTGCAACTTATTGCGTAACCGCCGGTGTAATTTAAATATGATATAAGTAGACGAGCGTTGACGCGTGCAAATAACCGTATTCTGTTGCATTAGTTACGATTTGAATTATTTTAATATAGTTTAATGCGAAGTTCGGATCCGACCAAGTTGAATATGTTGTAAACGTTTGTGTTCCCCATATTTTATTTATTTGTGTATATTCTTTTATGATTGTTATTTGTGACTAAGTAAATTGACATGTTCTGGATGTAACGGGTTTTCTTAATTTTCACCTTGTCCCCCCTTCAAAAAAATTAAGTGGCGCCTATTTTCTTATGGGTTTTGGCCTTCGCGGTTTGGATTTGAACCCTCCCGTCCCACTGTAGCTGGCTGGCAACATTGGAGTAAAGTTTCGCTCCAATGTAAAACTTCTGCCTATCTACGCAGGTAGGTAGCAGTATCAAAAGCTATTTTAGTAGCAGCACTATAAGTATTAAGTATTTCATATATTTTTCAACTGCCTATATGAACCTGATTATGACTGTAATCTGTAATGTATTGCTTTTATATTTTTTGTGTGTGACATCTTTTTCTGTATTTATATTTGTATTACCGATTCGACGCTACTGGCAATGAATAAACCATCTAACTAACTAACTTATTTTTTTTAGAAATTTACTACGACAGTCATTATTGTCATTATGTCTTAAAATAATTGTATTTTACAATAGTAATCCCTATTAGTGAAATCGAATAAAATTAACATAACAATGCGATAATTTATTTATATTTATTCTACAACAGTTACTGTTACTATCATCACATTGCTGATATAATTATCTATCTGAGCGTGCTACTTTGAGATTCCAATAGTGCTGTAGCAAGAGTAATATCGTTTTGCATGACGAAACTTGCATCCCAACAGTAACAATTAGTATAAACACCGGCTTTAACATATCACCATGAAAACGAAATTTAAAATAAAGCACCAAATTTGAAATGTGAAATGAAAGATTTCCCGAAAAGTTTCATGAAACTTTTCACCATTTATAAATTTCACGAAATTTTGCATCACTAGTCCTATCGCGTTTTTATTTCATTTTCATTTCTGAAATTTTTGTCGAATTATTTTTTAATAGAACCGATTTTTTGATAAGCGAAGCCAGCGAAGAAACACTTGTACTAATAAACTGCGCAGGCCGGATAAGACACACTGTCTCGTGAAATCTAGTAGATCATGACCCTAGTAAAGTGAAGTGTAAAGAAGTCCACGATTTAAAAAAATGACTCGGTATGTTTGATTAAAGTAAAAGTAACTGAATAACATCAGAGTATGAAGTAGGAAGTCTTCGATCTGTTTTCATAGAGATTCAGGTTCGCCCGGTACTAAAATTATTCCTTCTGAAACAGTTGCATAATCGTATGGCCCCTTGAAAGGCCTATTTGTTTGCTCCGAATTTATCACTCTCTTAACTACACCTACCCGAGGAATCCTCTTTATATGGAAATTTACCACCACTCAACCGAAATGGATTCCAGTCGAGCATTATCTAGCGCCGCTTTAAATTTCTTTTACAACTGTTTCGTCAAATAAATGACGGAAACACGAGTTGCAATATATTTATTGGCACGTCAATTCAAGAAAAGAAAACTCGAATGAATGGAAAAATCACGAGAGTTTCCCGAGAGGAGTCAAACGTTAATTGAAGCATTGCGGGGGAAGGGGTTAAAAGTTTCGACGAAGTTATGCCTCGTTTCGTATTCAGAACGTTTCGTAGCCCGAAACTACATCCCCAACTAAAGCCATAAAACATCCGAAGATTGTTTCTTAGATTAAGGGAAATGCAGTTTTTCGCCGCGCGAATTTCTCGCATCCATCTTCGGTTACATAGTTGCGTTCGAGCCGGTGCGGTTCGGCCGGGGGAAGAGATGAATTTGTACCGGCTCGGCTTTTTACCAACGGCAACGGAGAGACGCCCGGCGTCGCGTCCTCCCATTGTTTTATCTCTTTGAGTCAGACGCTCGAGCCGAGAACGCGCGCGGAATTTTTATTGCTCGCGTAAAAAGTTGCGAACTGCTCGTTTTTTTCATAAAGTGGAACGTATTAAAAGTTTATATTGACATTAAGTTTCTCCTTTCTTTACTTTCTCGTAATTACGCGATAAAAATTTTAATGGAAAAGGGATCGCACAACTTTTTTTTTTTTATACGAACGAAATTTTACACGCCACTTTAATGTTGTCGCAGATGGAAAGAACGTTGATTTCTTTTTTGACCCCCCCATTTTATATCCTACATGAAAGTCGGTTTTATCCAATTAATCACGTTGTATGTATGTGTGGTGCGTGGTACCACCGACGCAAATGTATTTTATCTTTCATACCTTTTATCTGCTAATTACAAACGCAAATCGAACCGACCGTAAAAATACATTATTCAGCGTGTCGGGTCCATTTAATTAATAAAATCGAATTCAGCCGCCATCATCATCATTATCATTATTATCGCCGTCATTATCATCAGCATCATCATCGAGAGGAACCAATAAACGCTGCGCTTGAGCGCGGTGAAGGGAACCGGGCGGCTTTTGTTGTATTTAATGAATATTTACGCGGCCAAATCTGCACGCCGCACACGTTCGTTTCCGAAGTAATTGCGAATCGCACATTTCGCGCCATAAAAGGATTAATTTGGCTGAATTTATATTGAACCGGCGATCCGTTCGCTTAATTGCCGAAGAACAATGCCGATTTAAACATATAGATATGCGGCGACGTGAGATATGATCTTGTTTAATTTGAAAATTCCGCGCCAACCGATGCGCACGTGGAATTACCTTGTCAAGATGAATATTTATTGTAACGTTTTATATTAGATTCCAAACGAAATAAATAATTAAATTAAAAGTCGCTAAAATGTGTAGCCCTGCCGGGCTCTAGAAGCTTTGGCGACTCGCAGGGGCACGCCAGAAGAGTCTCCACTTGCTAGATAATAGTTATTTATGTATCAAGGGCATAATTAGGAGATTATAGCCCGAGAGTATGTTTAAAGCGGGACACACATTGAGGCGGTTGCGGTGGCGATCACGGGAGCAGCGGTGGCGGTGGCATGGCGTTGCGATAGTCAGGACGCAGCTCGTCTAATCGCTCCTGTCTGAACGCTTGTGACCGCCATCGCCACCGCAACCGCCTCAATGTGTTTCCCGCTTTAAGCATGACGCGAAGCGAAGTGCTGTTAAATGCTCGAGGACTATTATCTACAGGGGCGCGGCGCCTGTGTGCAAAGTTTTAATTTGCGCCTCTATACTCTTCTCTAATTACAAAATCTTACAACTCATATCTCTCTGATTAGTGATACGATGCAGTATGTACACTGTAACAATAGAATATAGAACAAAGTTAAAAATTGCAGCAGATTTTCTTATACAGGGTGACTGACAATTCTGTGGTTGGCAGTTAAAAGGGCATGAGTCACATTTTCTGCAAAACGGAGTTATGTACGTAAATGTATTCAAAAATGAAATTTGTGAATATTTCGTCCGTTTTGATCGCCCGAATGTGAAATAACTATAGTTAAACCCTTATGTTGGAGGAAATATTCACAAATTTCATTTTTGAATACATTCAAGTTCATAACTCCGTTTTGCAGAAAATGTGACTTACGCCCTTTTAACTGCCAACCACAGAATTGTTCCATTAAAAAAAGAGTAAGAAAATGAACGTTATATTTTACGGGGAAAATTACACAAATTGCACACTACACGGCGCGCTTCTGGCGACCCAACGCAAGAGGTGTTTCAGCTCCCCATTATATTTTTTATTTGGATTTAATTTTTTTCTCGGATTCATTGAAATAATTTATGACTTTCATGAAAAATATAAAGCTTGAAACACCTGTTGTGTTCATAAACTATACCCTCGAGTGCACTCTGGGTGTGTAGTTGCATCTTTCTCACTCACCATTTTTCACTTATTTTGCGTCTCGCTCATCAGTTTTAAGAAGTCTAGTGTTTACATGATTTCCATGACAACAAGCGAACTTTTCACGTCCCACTTTTAAGTAGGGTGTAGAAAATGTGTTTGTTGCTATGGAAACATACGCCTGATTTAGTTCTTTATGATTCTTGTGTGAGAAACAAAATATATAAACTCATTTATGCGAGAGAGACCACAATATTACCCGAGAGTGACCCTAGAGTGTAATTTATGAACACAACCTTGCACTTATTTAATCAACAGTGATATAAAAATATCTATGTTAGAAGGTGGTGGTAATTATTCTTAGACAAACTGTGATTTTTATTATAAAATTCCAATATTATATTTTAAATACACACAAAAGAAAAATTATAATACAGGAGTAGAGTATGGTTGCCTACCGTCACTTTTCTAGGCGTTTCGTAAGGTCCGCGTCGAAGTGTGCAGAAGTTGTCTATGCAAGGCACAGGTACGACGCGACGTGTGTAGAAGTTGCGTATGTGTAAGGCGTAGGAATCATTTTTTTATTTATTAATTCATTTGTTCAACCAGAACATATTACAAAAAGAAGTGTAAAACCTAAAGAGGCAAACTACGTTGCCTGTCATAGGTCTGTCACGAACTTAAAATTAAAATTAAGACTACAGTTACACCTATAAAGTATACTTAAACATATCCTAAGAAGGAGAATAAATAAAGAAAACTTAACAACATCTTTAAGGACTTAGTAATATTTATTTACATTTATGGTTTAGTTCAATGCCTGGGCACGAGAGTTCTGGTGAGTCATCCCCTCCACTCTGCAACAACTATAATCGGCGACGGTCGAAAATATTCGCCACTCGTCGAGACATTATATTGCGCGTCGTTGGTTCTAAGCGTGCCGATTTCAATTTAAACTGAAACAAGCGCGAAATACTTGCGGAGAAGTACGAGGGCACGGTTCTCCTACCGTGCCCGGCACTGGTTTAGTTTATGTTTATGTTTGTGTTATGGGAGAGAAATATATATTTTTTTGATTATTATTATTTAGTTTAGCTTTTAGTTCAATTCAACCAGAAAATATTAAGAAGTAAATGTAAAGTCCTGCACACTACGGACGAAACAATTAAAGTGCCTACACAGTAATTTCTTCGAAACCCTCAAAGATGTGTTTGTGAAACGATGAAATAACGATGTAAATTTAATATGAAGTTTAAAACAAAATAATAAAGTGTATGCTACTAGTAGCTGTAATAAAGTAGTTATGATTATGACTGAAAAAGATAAAACTAAAAGACATAATATTTAATTGTGAGGCGTTGAGTCCGAACAACATTTATTCATAATAGTTTTTGAAGTTTTTGATAAAATCAAAGTTTTATGGCTAGTGATACTAGTCGATTGCAAATAATCTTTTTTTAATTCAACATAATAGTGTATAAAATTGATTCCAAAGTGAAAGATTGAATTATTCTTATTATAACGCCTGAACGGTCCAGTGGTAAGAGGACCGGCCTTGCAATCGCATGGTCGTCGGTTCGAACCGCACTCGGAGTTTTTCTCGCCGTTTAAGGGGAAGCAGTGTCGAATTTTATCCCCAACACTGAAGGGTGCCTGAAGTCGATACCGACCACCACCGAGAAAATCCCGAGTGCGGTTCGAACTGACGACCATGCGATTGCAAGGCCGGTTCTCTTACCACTGGACCGTTCAGGCGTTAATTGCAAATTGGTTTTCGAACTGTGTTCGATCTGTCAAAGTAGTAAATTATTGGAGCTGTCATAGTGTGTCAGATTTAGTTGCTGCTTTGAATCATGATCTACTTAAATGAAGTGTGGCGTGTGCGCATTGTCACTAATACAGAAGGTACAGGAAAGACTGGAACAGAAATGTAACACGACGTAACAGTACACAATATGTAAATATAATCAAAACGTCATTAAATTTCAATGTGACAGGTAACTTTTTTGTCGGCAAGTTTGCATTCCAAAAATGCAAAAATTAAAAACTATTGGTATGCCTATATTGTTTGTACCAAATGTAATTTTCCCAAAAATAGAAATAAAAAAGTTACAGGGGTGCGAATACCAAACTGAATCACCCGGTATATTATTTTGTTATTATTATTATTATTTATTTATTTCTTGATAACTTGTTCTTTTAACTTGTTAGTGTGTGTATTGAAGATGGCAGCGTCGCTGCCGAAATACGTATCTACGGATGCAAAATAATTGTGGGCAATTATTTTTTAATTATGTAAATATCCCAGTATACTTTTGATTTTGCGACGCATCGTTTGTTTACCGTGTGGAGCCGGGCACTGCCTGCAATTTAAGGGCGCAATTCCACTGAGGTAACACGCGACATGCATAACTGCGATTTATTTCTAATTGACAGACAGCAAATTAATAAATATTTCCAGGCACAATTATACATTTGCCTTTTGGCAAAAGGACAAAATTCCTCTAATACTTTAATAATTTTTCAATTAATATTTCGTTTGTGATTTCTGCCTGAAAAATTTTTGTACAGGATTTGCGACATGATACTCGGGCATTATCCTTGCGCTCGGGCACACACCCTCGCAAAAATATAACAATAAAACGAGCGACGCTATGCGCCGGAGCTTACGCCGCCCACCCGGATTATTTATTATTCACCGATTTCCGGGACGGTTATTTCTGCTGGTAATTTATTAATGCCCCCTCTAATACGGGCTTTTCTCGTCGATACGCGGACGGACCAGATCATCGCTTTAATTCGGAACTTGGGCGGCTTAATAATCATTATTACGAGGCATCGAGGCGTACGTCTTTGCTTGAATTTCTCAGGGATCTTAAAATCAAAAGCAGACATTTTTAAGTAAGTAATTAAGTCTAAAGCGACGATACGACCCTGGTTAAGGAAGAGCAGCAGAAGAACGAAATAAATACAGTCATGAAAGTGTTTGATAGTTTTATGGTTACTACGGCGGCGCGGCGCCGGCGTCGCGTCGCGTCGGGCCTTATCTCTCATAGCTTTCGCAACGCTGACTTGACTTACTTGTCAAGGCTAGGTATTGTGCTGGGTGTCAGGTTGTCGTGGAAACTCTCTCGGGGCGCCTTGATTCCTACTCTCCTCTCTTCAACGCCGGTCTTCGCCGATGTTGGTAGAGAGGGGAGTAGTGGAAACTCTTTCAGGTCGATTCATACTCGTATATCTGGTGTGTTCATCTGAATGATTGGAGTGTGAGTGATCTCTCGACGATGGCTGCGCAGAAGGCATGTGAGTGCTTCTGACAATGGCTGCACAGAAGGCTTGTATGTGCTTCCGACAATGACCTACACTGAAGGCTTTTATTTGCTCCTGACAATGGCTGCACGGGAGGCTTGTGAGCGTTTCCGACAATGGCTGCACAGAACGCACTGAAGCGGTTGGAGCGGTTAGCGCTCTCGCTTTCATAGGACTTTGTCCTAGCGGGGATGAAGTAACTCTCCTTCATTGGTCTGAATGTGTGATCGAATCACGGATGATCAGAGCTACAACTTATTCGTCAGGGGGTGTTTACTCCGGGGATTATCTTGGCAACCAAATTTGAGGATGCGATCCTATTTGCGGGCCAATCATGAATGAACGTGCTTTCACTTTGATTCGTTTATTTGCGACGACCGTCATCGTAGCTTTGTTACGTAAATGTCAACGCGACGCCTCGCCCGCATTTGTCTTTATAACATTGGCCGCGTTCGTAAGAACCAAGCGCTCAAGTAGCATTCGTCTGTGATTGGCTTACTTCAAAGAAATTTAAAAATCTACCAATCACAGATGACTGCTACTTGAGCGCTGGTTCTTACGAACGCGGCCATTGCTGACGTAGTCAATTTGACGTGTCTGTCATTTTGACGCTTGTTGTCAACTGTCATTGTGACGTGCTTCGTTGATCGCTAAGCAACGTGCGAGTCTCCACAACATTCTTTCCATGCTTTGGGAAATCGGCATTTTTTTGTCGGTCTCTTCTCTGCTTCTCTCTATTTTGAATATTTCATAGTTTTAAGTGTTACGCGGTATTAATTTATGTAACATGCTACCTACCTGCGTAGATAGGCAGAAGTTTTACATTGGAGCGAAACTTTACTCCAATGTTGCCAGCCAGCTACAGTGGGACGGGAGGATTCAAATCCAAACCGCGAAGGCCAAAACCCATAAGAAAATAGGCGCCACTTAATTTTTTTTGAAAGGGGGACAAGGTGAAAATTAAGAAAACCCGTTACATCCAGAACACGTCAATTTACTTAGTCACAAACAACAATCATAAAAGAAAATACACAAATAAATAATATATAGGGGGAACACAAACGTTTACAACATATTCAACTTGGTCGGATCCGAACTTCGCATTAAACTATATTAAAATAATTCAAATCGTAACTAATGCAACAGAATACATAAGAAGGCAATCTCCGGTTATTTGCACGCGTCAACGCTCGTCTACTTATATCATATTTAAATTATACCGGCGGCTACGCAATAAGTTGCAAGTTTAATTGCGGCAAAATCAAAGTAATGGATCAAAAATAAAATCCGCGAAATATCGCTCAAAACTAAGAGAAGAAATTTTAACGCTCCGACCTTTATTCCTTTGATGTCCGATTCGTTTGTCGGTGTCTTTGCGGCAATGTCGCAGCGACACTTTGTAGTGTGCCGGCTTCCGCGTAGAGGGGCGAGGGAGGGAACTTCCAATGCCGTAATTCGCGATGCACCCAACGAGAAATACCTCTTGATATAGGTCCAAGATTAAAGTCTAGGATTAACGATAGCTCTTGCTAGAAGCTCACGATAAAAGCCTATAAGCAATAAAATAAAACGAACACATAAGTCAAACCGAGAGTTGCTGCGTATAGAACTTACCTCGGTCTGTTACCGAAGCTGGGACAAACCACGGGACACGCGGTTTTCCTGTCTCACAACTGGGTCTAATCAGAGTCGGCAATTAGCCGTAGAAATGCACTAACATCCCTTCGATGTAATGGCACGCACAAATAAAAATATTTACGAAAAGAGAGTGTGACCCAAGAGACGGCAAGTTTCGTTCTGACAATGGCGCAACATTTCTCGTTTGACAAACAAGGAACGATTATAAACAAGCGAGACACCTTCTAATCCTACCTCCGGGGAACCATCTTAGTAACAGAGGGAACCAATCGGCTGAAAGGGCAAAGACCACGCATAATACGCGTCCAGAAGTAGAACTTCGTTATAATTCGTCCAATTCCTCACATACACGCGATTTTGAACTCAAATAAGGATGGATTACGTATATAAAATGAATTTGTTCAAATAAATGAAGGTCCTGTTAATAGAAATATGCTAAAACGAAAGTTTAAGAAAAATTACGCCGGCGAAATACGGGTATTCCTACACTGACTGCAATGTGTACAACGACGCGGTCCAAGGAATAATCCGACACGTCGAATTTCGCATATACAGGGCGTGTTCGGAACAGAAATGACGGCTGGACGGTGGCAATGCAGATACAGGGGTATTCAGAACAGGAATGAAAAATGCACTGTAACAAACATGAAATAAGGGTCGTAGCTCAGTAAAACAAAACATTTATAACAATTAATTATTATCTATTCACTCTTTTTCCTCGTCCCAGTAGGCGAGTTAGGGTGACATTTTTGTTGGTATCACAATGAAGCATAGACGTCAGATGACACTGACGGAGACGTTGTTGTTTGCCAGGTACAGAAATTTTCAAATTGTCGAGTCCGTCTTTCAACATTTCCCGAATTGTCCATTTCGAAACCTACAATATAAATTAGAAATTTTCATGTCAGATTCTGGCATCTATCAAAATTCAGGCCAGCAACTTAACGAAACGAGAACACGGCCTACTGAGATGAGGATAAAGAGTTAGAATAGATATTACAACTACAATTACTTACATCTTATTTTGGTCACTTACAGACAATTCAGACTACATGACACTCTGACTAGATGGTAGATGGTATTATAGGGGTTTTGTTCCCGGGGTATTACGTAAATTGTCGCCTTGACATTTGTCTTAAGATGTGCGCACGGCACACGGCACACGAATGAATCATACGCCTTGACATTTGCATTCGGGTGTGCAGGTGCAGATGTGCAACGCGGGTGAGTCATACGTTACATAATTGCAAATGAGTCATTCTTGTGTTTATAATTATGTTCCGGTAGATTGATTTTTGCAGCTGCGGATTCTCTGCGTTGGCGGTCCTCCCGTCCTAGTTACAATAACAACCTTGTCTTTTAATAATTGGTTCTGTAATGTGATACAATTTCATTAAAAAAAAAAAAAAAACGTAACATAAGATGGATTATAACAGGAATTAATTAAATGGAAAGTAATGTGATAAGATCAGAATGAAAAAAGATTCGTATCGCCCAAAAAAAAAAAATTTCGAAGTAAAACGAATTGCAAGGACGAGGACGAGATTGCTCCGTGCTGCCTCATTAAAATTCATTATTTATTTATTTTTTTTTAATGAAATTTTCGCGGTCCCCCGCAGGAGCGTTTGCGCCGCAAAAAATACAAGCGCGCGGATTAAAATCCCTAAAGTTTAATTTCGGCGGAATATGCAGATTTGATATTTGCAAGTTTATGGTCGGATTAAAAATTCAGATCGTATTAAGCCGCGTTGCTCTGCGGTTTATCGGGCGTATCAAACGGCGACATAGAAACAACAAACAGACGGGAGAGTGCAGTAAAACGTAATTTCGTGAGGAGGATTGCAGGGTTTTATTTCCGACTGATTTTTATGGGTAGTGTAAATAAAATTGATTTTCACTTGGGAGCTGAAATAATATTTTGCCTTTCCTGATACAGAAACCACGCTTGCAATTTTGACAAAGTAGCACATTTCGTTTTAATATTCTAAACGAGTGCTTTTGCAGGTCAATTATGAATTGTCTTGAAATATGTACGCAGGTAGGTACAACATGCAAATTAGGAACGTCTCGAAAAGATTTCCATCAGGAATTCTGCCCCGACGAATTGCAAATGCATCCGGTAAACAACGTCAGCTGTGCGCGTTGCATTTCGCATGTACCAGTTGTCAAGAGAGTCGCAGTTAAAATTTCTTGGGGCGTAAGTCCTGCATCTTTCAATCTCAGATTTTACAAAAGCTTCTCCTAACTATCATTAAAATATTATTAATTATTTGCGAATACTTCATACGCAGTTCCACTTATGTTAGAAATTACTAATAATTACGTAGTGTAAAAGAAACGCCTCAGACTTCCGTTCCCAGCTGTTAAACGTGTAATAAAACGAATTGAGATGTGTAAAAATCACCCTGTGCAATATTTCAAGAAATTTGAAACTCATAAAACACTTACTTAATTACTAAGCAGATTTGCAATCGGTTTTATGAGTTTCAAATAATTTGAAACGTCCTGTAACGTTGAGATTTTTTTTTTTTCGTTATCAATACGATTTATTGCGTTTCAGGATTTTTTTCTTGTAATAGTACGTCGAAATTTATAACTCAGCGTGTCCTCCTCTCTTTCAGAACCAGATACTGAAATCGTCGGCGGTCCGGAGCTCTTCATTGATCGCGGCAGCACTATCAACCTCACCTGCGTTGTGCGGCACAGCCCGGAGCCGCCAGCCTACATCTTCTGGAACCACAACGACGTGGTAAGTTTCCTCAAGGCGGAATGTCGCCTCGTTAAATATTTAAAATCAATCCAGGACGCGGGACTTTACGGCTTCCGTATCTAATTGTGAAGTTCCGCCGCCCCCACGGCGCCCCCGCCCACGCTCTCGCTAAATATTTACGCGCATTTTATCTTTCTCCCGGAAACGGGCATCTTTTATTTATCGGGTTCTGTTAACGACATAATAGAATGTTGGATGGTCGAGTACACTTTCGTTTTTTTTTTTCTCTCTGCTTCGCTCCAGGTGCTCCCCAATTTTCTTCGGGGGCGGATCACGGCTCACAAAGGAAATATTTGTTTTTTTAAAAGTGCTCTCGCTGCCTAGTTTGATTATATTTTATGAGAAAGATATTAGAACCCGTTTAGAATCGAATACCATCAGAATTTTATGTTGTTGTAATGTGCAAATCGCTCTTATCTTTATCGCCCAGTTCAGAATTTGTTTGGCAATGAATATTTTCGGTATCCTCAAGTGAATGGCTCTTCTTGAGTTTAGGGGCAAGTTCGTACGCTGTACGCTTACGGTTGTTTCTTTCTGCGAGGTTAAAATTAATTACATTCATATATTTCGTTCCAAAAGTCGATAATAAATTTGGTCAAGGAAACTCCGCCACCAGAATAATTTATGACGCGGAAATCTGCAGGAATCTATTCAACGAGGGAAATTTCGTCAGCGCAGAGAAAAAAAAAACATTTTCCCCCCCGACATTATCGATAAAGTTTCATCACGTTACATGTGCTGAAAAGACTAATAATTGCGAATGACCCCATAAAACACGACGACTCCCCCCCGGCCTTCGAGCTAAATTATGCAAAGCACAATAAACTCTCGTTTTCCTGTCCTCGGCGCGATTGTAGATCTCGCGATATGTTTTAATGCGCATTTAGGTACCGCATAAAGCGGTTGTAAAACGAAGATCTTTTTATCAACCCTGAGAAGGAGGTGGCTCGCTCTCATAAAGAATGAATAAACAAAGTCCGAACGAAACGAAATTTGCCATCTTTTCATTTCAGCTGCGTGAGCGCCATCTTTATCTCGCCCATTTCATCTCGACCCAGGAAAAATCTTTTGTGACGTGACGCAACGGCCATTAGCGATTCCGGCGCACTCGCTTTCCATAAACGTCTCGAAAATTCACCTCACCCCCCCTGGAAAAAAAAAAGACACAGCTAATCTCATCCGACAACAACCAATTTACGAAGCGTTTTAATTATCGTTTACAAAGCATTGGGATTCGCACGGTTTCTACACTACAGTAGATTGGAGTGAACTCCAAACAATACACGTTGAACCCTCCTCGATCGAGAGGGCGAACCGAAATCGAATTAACAAAATCCGGGGAAAAACAACAACCGCACGCGCACGCTTGATAAAAACGAACGAAAAGTTGGCCTCCCCCAAGATCAAATTTAGATTAGTTGCATCCAATATCGGATTACCTGAACGTGCGAATCTCCCGGCTATTTACCGTCTAATGGCGAGAGTAACGAGTTGCGCGGAGTTTGCGACCGCTTCTCATTAAGAAAGTTGCCGGCAAGCTCGCAAATAACGTTAAGTATGTTGTTGCGAATGAGAATTTAATATTCATTCTCCGCGCGGTATTTCCTCGTTTGACTTATGGAAATATTAAATTAAATGCGGAAAGAATATCTACATAAATGTAGGTATAGTAGCCATGCACTTTATCGAGTCTGTGTTTCACAATCTCGACTTCTCAAAGGAAGCCGACCGACAATAATTGTCTAAATTTTTTTGCCTTTTCAAAAATTAGTTAGAGAATGAAGGAAAAAAAAAGAATTTTCATCACCTGCCAAAAGATGGCACTCTATTTAAAGGGGGTGCCAGATTTACTAATCGTTTTCTGATTAAACTGGTGAAATTTTTATTTGATGGCTTTTAAAAATTTTGTGAAACGTCAACAGTCCATTACATCTGAAACTTACGTGTCATTTAGATTTAGAAAATTGTTCTTGAAATCTGAAAATTTTCACAATTGTTGCCAAAAAAAAAAAAACGTACGGTTGTTCGCTAAAAGATGGCGCCACAATTTAGCTTTTTAGCAAAGTTAGCTTTTCTTTCAAAAGTCTCTAAAGGTAAGACTAAAATGAAAAACGATTTCCTCTGTTGCATTTTGAAACGATCTCAAAAAGAAAATCGACACGCCGATTTCAAAAATTCGCCGTTCGTTTATTTATAGCCCTACCGGATCGAGACTGGTGGCGTTGGTTAGAGGAAGGTGTCGGCTATCCTCCGATGAAAACAAAAGACGATCGACTGAGTTTCACGAAAACTAACGTGAAGTTCAAATTGAAAATGAAAACATCCGCGCTAAATGGCGACATCTTTAATTAAAAAAAACAAGAAAAAATATAAGAAAACTTTAAGCTAAAAGTGCACTCGCCGGTCAACTACGCCTTAACGCGTGGGAATTTCGAAAAGACGTAAATACAACTTCGACGGCGAAAATTGCGGCGCAACTTTCCTGGGAAATGGATTTTTCGATTTCCCTCCCGTTTCCGCGTGAATTTCAAAAAACCGTTTTTCGGCCCAAATCTTACGATTTTTGAGCGTTATCTTGATATTGCGGACGCAAGAAATTTTTCCGTGGAAAACCGTTCGTACCACTTATAGGTGGACCCTTCGGACGATTTTTGGGGGTGGCCCGTCGCTGTGGGGAGCCAGGGGGTGCGACGTCGGACTCTGCACGGATGTAAAGTAATTTTCGCGAATTTTTTTCGACCCTTGAACGTGATCGAATCGAGACGAGACTTTCGCCGTCGTAGGGCGAAAATACCGAAAAATCCGAATCCGGAGTCCGTTTCTCGATCCGACGATGGGGGGAAAAGTTTTTGTATGGGCATTTCCGAAAAATACCATTTTTGAGGTTTCGAAAAATTCCACGGCCCTTATTTATCGTATCGAATCGAACCAAACTCGGAACGTAGACGCAAGACCGACAGTTGCTCATACCTTCGGAGGCACGGCCCCGAGTCCGGTCCTGGATTTGAGCTGGGATCCGAAAAGTGACGCGAAAACGACGTCGTTCGACATTTTCGAATTTTTCTCAAAAATTCGAAGCCAGAATTTTTTTATACTCTCTCAAAGGCAACGGCAGACTTCCGTGTACGTAACCCACCGGGTCCGGTCCGGCCCTATATCACGGATGGGAAGATATGATTTTTTGAAAATCACCCATTTTTCACGATCTTTTTTCGGAATTTTTTACGGCAACTGGGGGGGAGGGGTCAGAGCGAATCGAGCCCCACGTAAAAGAGACGCAGAAAATTACAAGGAAGGTGATGCCGTCGCGCGCTGCGAGCTCCGATCACCGGAAACGATGCTACAGCTCCGGACTCCTCCGGGAGGGTGAATGGACGAAAAGGGAGGGGGGGTTGCATGTGGTCACCTTCCGATGATTCGAAAATCGTCCTAAGACGCACCGTTTGGCCGCTACGGGGCGTTAAAGTTCCCGTGCATTTTTATGGAAGATGGAACTCTTTTTCGATTGATTAGCACTTTTTCGAACTTTTCTCGAGAAATTGATCTCGGAATTTGTTTAAACTTTCGAAGGCGGTCAGGTGGGTCTTTCGCGAATCTTCCGAGGCCCCGCACGTTCCGGTAGGAGGACCGGGGCCAGCTCTGGAGCGGTTAGAGTTCGACTCCGGTCGGTTACCTCTTTGGATAAAAAAAAATTTTTCCGCGCAACCGCGGGCGATATTTTCCGGGTGTCGCAAACGGAGGACAAATATATACTCCCCCTTCGCGACGGTACCGGTTTTCAACCGAGAACGTCATAAATAAATAAACGAACTCTGTTGAGGCGACGCTCCGAAAAAGAAATTTATTTCTCCGAAACCGTCGCAGATATTGTCGAGGTGTTTCGACCGGAGGATAGCCGACACCTTCCTCTAACCAACGCCATCAGTCTCGATCCGGTAGTGCTATAAATAAAAGCACGGCGAATTTTTGAAATCGGTGCATTTCAGGGGCTCTGGAGCATTTAGAGTTCCACTCCGGTCGGTTACCTTTTTGGAAAAAGAAATTTTTTTCCGCGCAACCGCGGGCGATATTTTCCGGGTGTCGCAAACGGAGGACAGATATATACTCCCCCTTCGCGACGGTACCGGTTTTCAACCGAGAACGTCATAAATAAACGAACGGCGAATTTTTTTTTAATTCGCCTCTGTTGAGGCGACGCTCCGAAAAAACAATTTATTTCTCCGAAACCGTCGCAGATATTGTCGAGGTGTTTCAACCGGAGGATAGCCGACACCTCCCTCTAACCAACGCCACCACTCTCGATCCGGTAGGGCTATAAATAAACGAACGGCGAATTTTTGAAATCGGTGCATTTCAGGGGCTTTCGTTTGAAATTCGACCGGGTCGCGATGGGTCAAAAATTCGTCATCTCGGTGAAATTAAGCCGTCCACAAACTTGCTTGTTCGCGTTCCGGCTTTCCCGCGCGCTCGAGGAGACGACTCCTTCGGTATCGACGAGAGAAACTCGAATATCGCAGCGACGCCATCTTTAAATCGACTATGGTGGCGCTACGATCGAGAAACGCACCGTAAGAGGTAAACCGGTCATGTCGCATATCAAATTAAAGGTCTCCTCAAGGGAAACTCGATTATAACACCGATGCCATCTTGGAATGGACGATGGAGGCGCCGCGATCGAAAATCGCCCCGTAAAAGATAAACCCATCGTGTCGCATATCAAATTAAACGTACCGGCGTGGCGAACTCGACTGTCACATCGATGCCACCTTGGAATCAAAGATGGCCGACATTTACGGTCGAGAATCTTTCCTTTTGGAGATAAGTAGGCCGTGCGACCACTCAAATGAAAGCGCTGAACGGGAGGAACACGAGGGAATCAATTCCCTAGCTGCCGCGAGCCCCCCTAACGGCGACCGGCCCTCGACGCGCAAAGCGCGTTCTTCAAAATTTTTTTTTCTGATCTCATCACCCCCTCAAAAAACCAACGTCGAAACAAATACTGGAGCGAAGCTTTGGTTAAAAAAATAAGAAAAAAAGAACAAATTTGCTTTTGTTTTAAAACTAACAAAAGTATCCTAAAAGCAAACGAGAAACGATCTTCTCTGTCGCACTTTGCAACAATCTCGATTCCGTTGCCAATTGAAAATAAATACGTGCGGCGAAAACAAAAGACGATCGCCTGAATTGTGAAAACTGACAAAAAGTTCAAATCGAAATTGTCAGCGTAAAATGCTAACCACTTTAAGAAAAACAATAAGAGAAAAACAATTGGGCTTTTGTTTCATAAAACGTCCTCAGACTTTTCAAATTTTACGGAGGACGAAGGCATTAAAAAAAAAGAGAAACAAAGAAAAACTAGCGAGAGATATTTTTTTCGGTTGAACTTGAAATGATCCCACTTCTGATCTCACTCGGAAATGAATAGGTGGAAGGAATACAATCCCAATTTGTGGACAGTAGTTGTCTGTAAATTTCATTGATTTACGTAGTACTGCTACATTTTTATGAGTATTAGCAATACGAAAAAATTGAACATTTTATAAGGAGTGTGGCCACATGGTTTCTCCGCTATTTGTAAAAGACAATAAAATTGTTACAGTCAACAACCAATCAACGAAAAGGGGTTGGACTTAGAACCAACAATAAATGAAATTGTTTTACTAATACCACCTGGAGATTGATAAGGGGCGTGGCTATACCTAGTTTGTGAAGTCAGCTTCACTAAGACCAGCTGAAGGCTTATAAATATTTCCTAAGGGGCGTGGTCGCACTTAGTTCATGAAATGAGCTTTACTAACAATAAGATCAATTGAAGACACAAAATTTGGCAAAATACATTTGATTATTCGCTAAGAGATGGCGCCAGAATTGTCTTAGTCTATCTATAATAATTGATAATGATGGCAAATGGTGCTTTATTTGCGTAAAAGGATAACTTTTTGAGATTAGTTTGTTTTAAACTCAAAGACGATCTGCTAAAACAATTTTCTTTCATTATCACAAATGTGAATCCAGAATATTTAAGAAAAATTGTTTAAGAAAAGAAAATAAGAAAGAACTTTCATTACCTGCCAAAAGATGGCACCCTATTCAAACAGTACCAGCCCGTTTACAAATCTTTTTTTAAGTTAATCCCATAGATTTTTTTTATATTACTTGACAGTTTTTAAAAAGTTTATAGAATTTTGTCTTAACAATCAACAGACAGACGTTTTAAAACAACATAACTAACAATTGTTTACGAATTTGTTACCCTTATTTCGTAAGCAATTCCAATTATTTTGAAAATTATTAATAATTACGTCGCATAAAAGAAACAACTCAGATTTCCGTTTCCAACTGTTAAATGTGTAATAAAACGAATTGAGATGTGTGTCAAGGTCGCATTGTGTGCAAGCGAATAGTCAATGAAAAAATTTATAGTCTACTGCCGCATTTATAGAACGTGGCGTATTTCCTACTGCAGCTTGTTTTTTGAGTAATTTTTTTATTAATTGTAAACTGTTCTCTTAATCTGTCAAATCGATTCTATTAAACGTTTTTTTTGTCGGAGCAATTATTGTCATTCACCCTGTATTTTTCATTTTATTTAAATTCTAGGTAACATGTTACTTTCTGTTCATTTTTTATTGCCAATAATGTGACTTTTAAAGAATGTGAGATATTCTGCGTTTCGAAATAAGTTCTACTGACGTCCAGTTAGTTCGAAACTTTAAGGATATCGCATCGCTGGACTCTTGCTGTACAATAACGGACAGAAAATTTCGGATGTCACTGTCATTCTTTCTTTCTTTTTTCTTCTACATCTTAAGTACCCTCACGGGTGTCGGTGACTGTCGGATAGTTGTGGGTTCTGTGTTCTTTATCCATTTCTTCCATCTTTTACGGTCTTGTGTCATTTTCTTCGTTTCTTCTAGTGTTTTCCCCCTTTTTTTCCCCAGTGCTTCTACGTATTTCATCTATGTCTCGGTCTTCCTTTTTTCTGATTCCTAGACAAAGAGAGCAAAGAAAATTAAAACCCTGTCATCATTGTGACAAATTACATGACGGAAAAAAATGCAAATTCAGAGATGCTGTCTGCCATTACTGCAACAAGAAAGGACATATACAAAAGGCTTGTTTCAAAAAGAAAAATGAAGAAAGGAAACAAGAACCAAATACAGCAACAAATAAAAAGCCGAATAAATCAAAGAACTGTAACTGGATTGAAGATGACGAGTGTGATTTGTATTCTCTTAATTCGATTCAGGCAGTTGAGAAGAATGAAAAGATTATGGCGAATGTCAAGCTGAATGGAATGCCAGTTCTGATGGAGGTGGATTCTGGTGCAGTATGTACTATTATAAAAAAAGAGACTTAGGAAAAAATTCGAATGAAATCAAGGAAATTGCAAAAAGTGACGTGGAATTTACAGACATGGACTCGACAAAAAATTAACATTTTGAGTGAGTCTGTTGTTAAAGTTCAATACAAAAAAATAAACAAAAACTTAAAATCACAAAATCTTTTAAGCGGACACTAAATCGCGCACTATACACTTAACGTTTCGCAGTCGTTAAGTGTATAGTGCGCGATTTAGTGTCCGCTTAAAAGATTTTGTGATACAAATTTCATCGGACAAGAACCAACTGTAAAAACTTAAAAGTTGTTGTTTCGAATGGTGGAGGATGTAATCTGCTGGGAAGGAATTGGTTTGGAGAATTGAGTATCGCAATAAACGGGGTGTGCAACATCAATAAAGACTCACGCACTTTACCATTACTATTATTTCAACAGTGCCCTACAGTTTTTGGAGAGAAACTAGGCAAATTCTTCGGCAATCCAATTAAACTAGAGTTGGAGGAAGATGCATCACCTGTTTTCTTGAAAAGCAGACAAATTCCTTTCGCCCTTAAGCCAGCAGTAGAAGAAGAACTAGAGAAGTTAGTTTAACAAGGAGTTCTGGAAGCAACTGATTATTCGGAATGGGCCACACCGTTGGTCATTTCAAGAAAGTACGATGGGGAAATAAGATTGTGTGGAGATTACCGCAGTACGGTGAATAAAGCATTAAAAAAGAACTCATATCCTTTACCAACAATGACGGAAATGATAACCTTATTGACACCCGCTACGATATTTTCGAAACTGGATTTATCACAAGCTTATCAACAAGTTCGTGTTAATGATGAGGCATCCAAGATCCTTACACTTAATACACATAAAGGACTGTTCCGAGTAAACCTTTTTCAGAGGATTATGGATTCACTAATAGCTTCAATTCCGGGAGCAAAGGCATATTTGGATAATATCATTGTTTTCGGAAGAAATCAAGAAGAACATGACAGTAACTTAAGAAAAGTCTTGGATAAATTACGAGATACAGGACTTACGTTAAAAAAGTGTAAATGCGAAATTGGACTGAAAAAAATCAGATACTTAGGATATCTAATTGGAGAAGAAGGAGTACGTCCTACATATGAACAAATCAAGGCAATTAAAGAAGCCCCGAGGCCCACAAATAAAGAAGAACTACAGTCATTTTTAGGAATGGTAAACTTCTACAATCGTTTTCTAAAAAATAAATCGAGTGTAGTCGAACCACTGCACAGATTATTAGATAATAAACCATGGCGAAGGACTGAACTACATAAAAAAGCTTTTTGCAAGTTGAAAGATCTATTGAGATCAGATTTAATTTTAACGCATTATGATGAAAACAAGGAACTAGTCGTCAATTGCGATGCATCACCGTATGGAATTGGCGTAGTATTAGCTCACAGGAACAAAGACATAGAGAAACTGTAATAACTAGGATAAGAAAACTAGTAAAGATGTACAGCTGAAAATCAGTCGAGCGTAACATAAACACAAGACAATAACATAAACATAAGAATGACTCACGTGCAATTACGTAACGTATGACTCACCCGCGTTGGAAGATCCACCTGCGATGATTCATTCGCGGGCCGTGCGCAAAATCTGACTCTGACTCATCTACGGGCACAGATCTAACGCAGGGCCGTGTGCATAAATGTCAAGGCAATAATTGACGTCACGAAACCCCTATAAAAGGTCGACAAAGCTAACGCTAGCGCATAATTAGAACAGATCTAGTCAGTGTCAACTAGTCTAATTGTCCGTAAGTGCCCCAGATACAATGTAAGTAAATGTACTTGTAATTAGTTGTAATTTACTGTTAATAAATGTATTGTTATATTAAGCTACGTCCCTCATTTCATGTTACTTAAATTATTACCGTAACAATAGCTTTTTGGTCTCGCACGTTGGGAAAATCCGAAAGAAACTACGCCCAAATAGACATTGTTGAGGGAGTTAAACATTTTCACCAATATGTCGCTGGAAGAGAATTTACAATTACAACAGATCATCGACCTCTTCTAGGACTATTAACACCAAAGAAGCCAATTCCGACGGTCTTGTCACCAAGAATGTTAAGATGGTGTTTGATTTTGAGTGCTTATAATTACATTCTGGAATATAGAAAAGGGAAAGAAAATGCTAACGCTGATTGTCTTAGTCGATTACCGCAACTTTCAAATGATGATGAAGTGGTACCTCCGGGAGACATACTACTGTTGGAATCTCAGAACAAACCTATTCCAGTTAAGGAGATTCAGAAATATAACCTGAAAGATGAAGTTTTGAAGAAAGTTGTTTATTGGACTTGGCATCAATGGCCGAGTACAGAAATTTCTGAAGAATACAAACCATTTCACTGCAGAAAAAATGAAATTTCAGTACATAAAGACTGCTTACCTTGGGGAAATTGATTAATAGCACCTGAAGTTACACGGAAAGGATTCTTGGAATTACTACACGCAAATCATCCGGGAATCGTAGCTATGAAAGCGTGTGCTAGAAGCTATGTGTGGTGGCCTAATATAAATAAGGATATCGAGGAATGTGTGGCGAAATGTGAGATCCATGCAAATAATCCACCAAAAGCACCGCGACAGTCCATAGAAAGTCCATTAAATCCATGGTCCACCTTGCGCGTAGATTTCACAGGTCCTTATAAAGACAAAATTTACTTAATTGTTGTTGACACAATGTCAAAATGGCTTGAAGTAGACATTATGAAATCAATGGCATCAGGCGAAGTCATTAAAAGTTTCAGAAAAATATTTGCTGGGTTGGGAATTCCAGACCTTATTGTCTCGGATAATGGACGTTCTTTTAATTCGAAAGAGCTTCACGAATTCTACGGAAAAAAAGCTTAATAGACTTTAGTACGATATCGCCGTACCATCCATCCAGTAACGGACAAGCTTAACGTATGGTACAGACTACAAAAAAATTCTGTCTAAATTATATGAATGAAATATCGAATTACAAATTCATCTACATACGACTGTACATGCAGGTACTAAAAAGACAACAGCGGAACTGCTGATGGGAAGGAAATTGAGAACAGTATTGGATAAAATGCATCCATACGCACTACAAATGAATAAGAAAATAACAGAAGAGTCAAAACGAAAACTTCGCACTTTTGATTCTGGAAATTTAGTCTATTTTCGTAACTATAATCCATCAGGACCTAAATGGTTAAAAGGACAGATCCAGGATTACACAGGACAAGTTTCATATAAGGTTAAAATGTCAAATGGAAATATTGTTAAACGACATATTGACCAACTACGACGGAGAGTGACCGAAGATGTTGAGTTGCATGGACAAACTGAAAAACAGTCATCGGAATTCGAATTACGAGAGACGCAGCCAGCTGAGTTTACTCCTGATGTTGTTTCCTTACAAGGAACATCTCCAACACCGCTTTCAAGTTCCGATTCTGATTTTCAGATCCAGTACAGCGAAGGGATGATATACAGGAGGAGTTGTATAATCAACCTGTAATTATTTCTAACAAAGAACATGGAGCACCAGGTCAAGAAAATATGGATGTTTCTCCTCCTGCGCCTTCACCTAAACAAGAAAAAATGTCACACACATTTAAATCATATTATTTTATGAAATTGATTTTGCAAACAGTTTTCGTATTGAATTAGTTTTGGTGTCTTGAAATGATACCTCTAGCTAGAGCATCTTAATAAATATTTGAAATGATTGTTGATATAAAGAGCTTTCGGCGCTAAGCCCGCAATTTATTTCTAAGAAGCTTTGAAATAAAAGTAAATATTCGGAGAATGAGATTGTAAGTCGTGGTGATGCGCGTAATAGCAAAGGTATTACCTACTCCAAAGCTCCGCCGTTTTTCTTTTTTTTTCGCAGTAAGCGAAAATAATGGGAAAACTTGAAAGTTCGATCTGCGCCATTGTCTGCTTAATTTACTTCCGAGTGCCCGGCCAAGTCTCGAACTAATCAGTCTCGCGCCAATTAAATTAACTTAAGAAAGAAACTGCGAAAACACTTCTTCTTCACAATGGAAGGGAAGCGCTTACAGATATTTTCCGCTTTCCGCACAGACGCTTACTCATCATTAAGAATCGCAAATAAAACTTCATTATGAAGGGGCGACGCGTCGAAATTACATCAAAATAGAACACAATGAAGGGGATGTTCGCGTTCGCGTTCGCGTTCGGTGAGAGGAATTTATTCGCACCGGTCAGGTCGCACTCGCGAATAATGATCTATGTTTTGCTGTTACGTGATTTATTAACGGGATCGCATGTTCATTATGTGTTTTTCCAAGGGCACAAAAGAAAATAATTCATCGTGCGCGCCGCAGGAACGAGGAACTCTTAAAAGCGCAGGGCCCCCCAACTTTGTCCGCCGACGTTATTTATAGAAAAGAAAAAAAATATATCGTCAGGAAACGTAATAAATTATTTTCGTCGGGGTACGCAGGTTCTAGTTTATTTGCTGAAATTTTGTGTACGAATAAATTTGCGTTAATTTATTGTGGGTTAGTATAATATGTAAAAGGTCCTACATTTTCCAGTTAATTTGAGTTATATACGTACACTCTATGTATACAAGATTTATTTAAACATGGTGTCTTAAATATAATTTGTTTGCTACATACAATTTAATTTGTTTAATGTTTAGTTATGTGCGTTTTTATTACACTCATCATAGCGCCAGTGGTGATTTTTCTTTTATGCAAACTACCACCGCGTGAAATTATTTCACTCGAGTCCCTAACACCCCGTGTAGGGCCGTAAACGAAAGGACTCATTCTTTGATCGTTCATTCGAAATGAAATCAACGGAGAAAGAAACTAAGCCGTCTCTCGCGTATCGTTTCACTTTCGGGCGAATTAATTTTTTATCACGCAAGACGACCTCCCTATTACGAAATTAACTTTTAAACTGCGTAGCCGTTTCGGGGGCGAATCCAATTTGAAAATGACGTCTGCGCGACTCGCAAAGCGAAAGGAAGAAAAAATTTCGGCAAAGGGACCGCGTTTAATCGGCGAAAACGTCCGCGAGCTTTATTAAAGCTTTTTCCGCGCGCGACGTAACGTGTTTATCAATTAGGAGGACGCGGCCGGTTTTTCAAGGACCACGGGCAAATGTTTGCCTACGATTTAATCCGGGATTATTCATAACGCCTTAATTAAATCGGAGCCGGTTTTAATGCATTTGTCTTCCGCGGGAGGACGAAACAAAGCGGAGAGCGCTTTCTGTTTATAGAAAATAAACAGATGCGCACCGATGTTTGTTCGTTCGCGAGCTTATTTGTTTCCGTTGTCGGCAATTAGAGGGTAGTGAAATAAAGCTACGGTGCTGTTGCATCCACATCCACATCCACATCCAGTGAATTTAATAATAGATAGTTTTTTTGCCGAGCATTTTGTCACAGTCTCGCGAACGCTTCCCTAAAAATAGAACAAAAAAATAAATGTCTATCACAGAGTTTTAATTACATGTTTTTTTTTTACAACGATACTAGCGCTAAACTTTCTCGAACTGGGCTAATTGCGAACAAGGTTTTTATGTCATACACTGCGGTTATGAGTAGCGATTATAAACTGTAAACACAGTAGTGGATGTTTAGAAACTTCTTCCGTTATCGAATTATTTATGAGCGACATTGACCAAGTGACTTTGCTGGAGCTCTATTGTTTTACGATGTGTCGATGTGTTTATAAAAACACAGACGCGCGTATATCTCACGAACGAGCAGCGGTTTTCAAACAAAACAGACGCACCCTTGTGGTAGGTCAGTTTTTTTTATAGACAGACAATCGTTATTTGCAAAATTAATTCGTTTGTGTGATTACACCCTGTATATCGGAAAATTGTAACAAGTGATGTAATGGGAAAGGAACGTTCTCGCCTAATAAAGAAAGTAATAAGACAAAAATTAAACATCGACTATTATTAATTACTGAGCGATTTTGAACTAAGAAGAACTGGAATACAAATTAGAAGAGAACGTTAAAACAAAGGACAGTGTGAACTGAGATAGAAGTTGGAACACAATGACATGATAGAAAAGAAACAAAGCTTTTCCAAAAAAAAAAACATGCACAGAGAATATGGTAATCATTAATGGAAGAAAGACCAAAAAAAGACACACACAGAGAACATGGTAATCATTAATGGAAGAAAGAATGACGAAGTCATTTAAAACAAGTAAAGATTTGAGAAATAATTACGAATTAAATTAATCACAAAAACAGATAAATAAGAAAAAAAAAACTTGAATAAAGCAAAGAAGGATAAGGTTGCTTGAAGAAATCTTTGTCAGCATGAACAGAAATAGAAACATAACGACGCAGAGAAAGATTGGGTACAGACATGATAGAGATAGTATGCACAAAGTCCTACAAAAAATAGAGAACGCGTTAGAGATCAAAGAAGTAAGGCAAGGAAGCTAATTAACTAAAGAAAAATAAAAAATCGTATAAAACAGAAGGATAAAACTTTATCATGACTTGTATTTGTTTGTCATCGTTTTAGAAGTAATAAATCAGCTGATTTTGCTTTCGGTTGTTATTTTGGCCACAATTTTGCATCAATTTTCGGCAGCCTTTCGTTTATCCCCTGTAATTGGCTCACATATTGCGGTGATATTTAATTATCGCATAAATAAATTGTAAATAAAATAATAAAATAGAAAGAGAAACATTTGAAATTGTGAATTTGTATATAATTTTCAAAATCCTTGAGTCAAGCAAGCAAAAGTAAAAGTAAATATAAAAAAGCAATGCAAAATATCGAGGTTGAAGTTGAGTTAAACGTGTCTTCCGAAGACAGTAAATGGGTGGAAGACAAGATCCAAAAATCTTCATGGGACGAGTTCGGCGACATGATGGATAAACATCACACCAAAACAAAAGGGCCCCTCACGGCCTGTGAAGGAGCAGACTTCCGGAAGAAAAAGGAGTTTAGTGTATCTGCCTGACGGACGTCGCGTCCGGTTGAATGCAGCCAAGGTGCAAGACGTTCAAGTGGATTACGGACATCTATTGAAGCAGCACCTGAAGACATAAATGAATAAGTGATGTGTTAGGTGAAAGACGAAAGAAAGAAAGGCCTGTTGAGTTTTAAAAAGTGCGGTGCGCCAAAGAATTAATTTTCAGTTAAATTTAGAAAAATGTTTGTGAAATTCTTAGTTTAGGAATTTTTGTTATGTTCATTTTAAGGTTTACGGCGAAAAATACTTACGTTGGAGAATGTCGTTCGAGGTATGAAAATGATTATGTAAAATTAAGATACTTACCGATAAAGTTTGTATGAAAAATAGATAAGATTTCTCCAAATTTTCATAGCGCGTAATTGAAAACACATGATAGGCAGTCAGGCCACCGTAAGTATATCAACAGTCCTAAACAAGGGCAGGTAACCAAAAATTTGTAACCAGA
Organism: Dorcus hopei; assembly: GCA_033060865.1. Classification (NCBI taxonomy): domain Eukaryota; kingdom Metazoa; phylum Arthropoda; class Insecta; order Coleoptera; family Lucanidae; genus Dorcus; species Dorcus hopei. Next base: position 5,309,099 of record CM065424.1, read on the forward strand.
ATTTTATAACGCGACGCACGCGTAGTTGCTTTAAAACGAGTCTGGACAAGATCGAAACAAGTCAGGGGGAAATAAAAGTTTTCGTGCGAGGGAACGAGATTATTCATTGCTTGAGCTCGACGAGCATCACACGTAAAATTCTGAGAGCAAAATTTATTTAAATTTGTTGGAAATTTTCTTTACAATCGAATCAAATGTTCCTTTTAATTATAAAACCAATTATTTAAAATCAATACAAGATTATTTTAATTTAGAAACTCTTTATTATTTAACAAAAAGATAAAAATTAAAGAAACAACTTAAAACGACAAAATAATTTACTTTGGCTCGAATGCGATTTCGCCGATAGTTAAATTATTTAAACAAAGAAAGCAAGAGGATAATTAATAACGTTTTTAAACAAACGGAAAGCGAAAGAGTGCAAACAAGATTGACGTTCCACTAAACGAGAGCATCGGTTTGTTTGAACCAAAGGAGGAGAAATTGATTTCTGGTTGCGCAAGCACAGGAAATCAATTTGAAGTTTGGAAACAGATCAAAGGCGATCACATAAAAAAATCAATTAATAAAATTAGATCAAAAATTTTGAAAATAAGAAAAGAAAAATTTACCGGGTTTTTAAAAACAAAACAAAAATTTCATTAACTATTGCTTTTTCAAATATACGAACCCAAGCCTTGTTAAAAAGAGCAAAATTAAAGAGAATTGAGCTAGCACAGGTAATTGCTCGTAAGAAAAAACTAAGAAATAACCCGGACTCAACTCCTCGAACTCCTCGAATACACAGCAATATTATAAAATATAGGACATCCCCCGTTGCTTTGAATAAAGCGGTCCTGGGATAATCGAGGTTCCACTGTACTCAAATTGAAGCGGGAGGACCAATACACAAAGAGAATTTTTAAGAACTTTAATATTGGTAATAAAGTACCACAAGTCGCGGCATCACACGATTGGGTTTTGAACTTGCAATTTTTCCGTAAGCCATATTGGTCGTCGGGATTGCTACTCTTCTGCTGATGAGGCCCCGATTAGGACCGAAGTAGCTATACAGTGGATGCTCGAGGGGGCCTCATTGCAATCCAGCCGACATTTTGCAAAATATAATTAATTAGGACCAATAAAGGAAAACTAGTTTTTAAAATTTATTGAGAAGATTATTTGGACTTTACGCATTCGTTCAGAAAAAATAATTAACGCTAATAATAAGGGCAGTACTTGGGCGAAAATTTGGATTTTCGCTATTTCTTGATTCTGTTGGTTTTTTTCTATTAAATTTTGTTTATACAGGGTGTCCCAAGATATCTGCGCTATGTGGGTTTGCACGTATTGTCGATTTTTATCTTCCCAAGACAAAATACGACAAACATTCACACAGCTTCTGTTGGTTCTCTAAGTACAACTTGATGTTTGAAATTATGAAGAATTATTCCACATTTATTTAAATAATTAAGTTTTACTCTAATATTGTCTTTAAGGCTTGATTTAGAGATGCAAGTCGGCTTCCGCTGGTCTGCCTCGGGTTCATGTGTTTCATTTTTACATATTTTTTTAATTTAATCACCTACATTGTTGTTAACTTAAAAATGTAAATGATTAAAAACTGTAATAATAATTTTTAAAAAGTGGTGAGATTTGAAACCGAGCGGAAGCTGCGAGCTCATGCAACTCGGCCAACATCCTTGTTCGTATAAGATTTTAAAAAGAGAGTCTTCAAGTGAAACTAAATTTTCTTAAACCTTTTTCTTTAATTATTTTAAAATAATTGTGGCATAATTTTTCATAATTTTAGGTAATTAGGAATCCTAGAAGGACGAAGGTTTTATTTAGCAGACGCAATGTGATTTTTGTCGTATTTTATCTTGAGAATATAAAAATCAACATTATTTGAAGTCCGTTATTAATTTCCTATAGCTCAGATAAGTCAGGATACTCGGTATATTAATACTATTGTTACGGCCATCAACATTTTGGCAAATGGAAAAATAAAATACTTAAAAAAATAAATAAATTCAAAACTGGTTCTGACTCATTCGTTTTCCTGCACTTTCCCAATAATTTATTAGACGAAAACTGAAAGAGAAAGCATTTAGTAAGTCGGTCACAGTTGCAATCAGTGTAAGAAAATCCAAGCATCTCATAGTTAACAAGCCTAGCACGGAAGTTAAATTCGATGCAATGCGATCGCGGGAAAATTCGCCCACTCAAAGATTATGTAAGTAAGCATGACATTTGCAAATTCGAAGAACTGCAGTGGCATTGATAGATGACCTCGTGAATCATATCGCATCATTGCGGTGTTTATGAGCAGAACGTAATATATTTTTTTTAATTTTCATAAAGAAATAATTTTGTAAATAATAAAGTAGATTAGGAATAATGTATTCGCCCACTCAAAGATTATGTAAGTAAGGGTGGCAGGGGCTCGCTTTATCAAAGGCTTTAGCCGAGATGAGACATGATTGACATGTGCAAATTCGAAGAACTGCAGTGGCATTGATAGACGACCTCGTGATTCATAGACATATTGCGGTGTTTATGAGCAGAACGTAATATTTCTTTTAATTTTCATAAAGAAATAATTTTGTAAATAATAAGGTAGATTAAGAATAATGTATTCACCCACTCAAAGATTATGTAAGTAAGGGTGGCAGGGGTTCGCTTTATGAAAATTCTTGATGACATTTGCAAATTCGAAGAACTGCAGAGGCACTGATAGACGACCTCGTGAATCATATCGCATCATTGCGGTGTTTATGAGCAGAACGTAATATTTTTTTTAATTTTCATAAAGAAATAATTTTGTAAATAATAAAGTAGATTAAGAATAATGTATTCGGCCACTCAAAGATTATGTAAGTAAGGGTGGCAGGGGTTCACTTTATCAAAATTCTTAATGACATTTGCAAATTCGAAGAACTGCAGTGGCACTGATAGACGACCTCGTGAATCATATCGCATCATTGCGGTGTTTATGAGCAGAACGTAATATTTTTTTTAATTTTCATAAAGAAATAATTTTGTAAATAATAAAGTAGATTAAGAATAATGTATTCGCCCACTCAAAGATTATGTAAGTAAGGGTGGCAGGGGCTCGCTTTATCAAAAGCCTTAGCCGAGATGAGACATGATTGACATTTGCAAATTCGAACAACTGCAGTGGCATTGATAGACGACCTCGTGATTCATAGACATATTGCGGTGTTTATGAGCAGAACGTAATATTTCTTTTAATTTTCATAAAGAAATAATTTTGTAAATAATAAAGTAGATTAAGAATAATGTATTCGCCCACTCAAAGATTATGTAAGTAAGGGTGGCAGGGGCTCGCTTTATCAAAAGCCTTAGCCGAGATGAGACATGATTGACATTTGCAAATTCGAAGAACTGCAGTGGCATTGATAGACGACCTCGTGAATCATATCGCATCATTGCGGTGTTTATGAGCAGAACGTAATATTTTTTTTTAATTTTCATAAAGGAATAATTTTGTAAATAATAAAGTAGATTAAGAATAATGTATTCGCCCACTCAAAGATTATGTAAGTAAGGGTGGCAGGGGTTCGCTTTATGAAAATTCTTGATGACATTTGCAAATTCGAAGAACTGCAGTGGCATTGATAGACGACCTCGTGATTCATAGACATATTGCGGTGTTTATGAGCAGAACGTAATATTTCTTTTAATTTTCATAAAGAAATAATTTTGTAAATAATAAAGTAGATTAAGAATAATGTATTCGCCCACTCAAAGATTATGTAAGTAAGGGTGGCAGGGGCTCGCTTTATCAAAAGCCTTAGCCGAGATGAGACATGATTGACATTTGCAAATTCGAACAACTGCAGTGGCATTGATAGACGACCTCGTGATTCATATCGCATCATTGCAGTGTTTATGAGCAGAACGTAATATTTGTTTTTAATTTTCATAAAGAAATAATTTTGTAAATAATAAAGTAGATTAGGAATAATGTATTCGCCCACTCAAAGATTATGTAAGTAAGGGTGGCAGGGGCTCGCTTTATCAAAAGCCTTGGCCGAGATGAGACATGATTGACATTTGCAAATTCGAAGAACTGCAGTGGCATTGATAGACGACCTCGTGATTCATAGACATATTGCGGTGTTTATAAGCAGAACGTAATATTTCTTTTAATTTTCGTAAAGAAATAATTTTGTAAATAATAAGGTAGATTAAGAATAATGTATTACTTGTGTTTCACGGGATTTGTTTGTGTAGTTGTTAAATTTAAACTTGTCTTTCGAATATATTAAGTTTGTGTAAATATTTTTAGAAATAGGTGATTTAGAATTGTTTATTATAAATAAAATATTTAGAATTTTTGAAATGTAAATACGTAAGATTCAAGCTTAGAATTGTAATAATTAGAAAAATTGATTTAATGACGCTATGATAATATGGATGTTAGAAGGAAGCTGTAAGTGGTAGTGAGGAGTTCGGAAAATGAATCAGTGAGGGCGCCATGTTTAGCTGTTGTAAACTAAAGTCCCCGGTTCGACTTTATAACCGCAAGGTCCGCGTTACGAATGAGTGACGGAAGCGATACGGAAGTTAATGTACGTAATATATATTGGCGCTTTTGCAAAAAAAAACGACCAACGACTCTGTAAACCTCCGAACTTTTCCAGGATCTATATTTGTTTGTGCGATTCTCCGGAAATTAAATCAATAAACTGTTGTTTTCTGTCTCATTCTACGAGAAATCTTCCTAAATTATTCACCTGCACACACACACGTACACTGACGCAGATAATTTTGAACGTGAAGGCTCGCGAGTGCCATCTATATTCAAATTTATCACACGACAAATACACTCTACCAGCAAGAATCAACCTACGAGATACACTGCAAAATACACCATCGGAGCACGAGCCGTCGAAGTAAACAACGAAGTAAGAAAGCAATAAAAATAATAATAAACTATGCAAAGAAATAAAGCAAAGAAGTCCAATTGAGGATGAGAATTATGAACATGTACAGTCAGGCAATAAAGGGACGTCTCCCCCATAAAGCGTGATAGTAACTGCTAACCACTATGCCGAGCAGGCGGACAGTCGAATCAATGTCCGCTTACTCGATACAGTGTTCTAAACTAAATTTACATTTTATGGGGGAGACATCTCTTTATTACCTGAGCGTATCTTTACTGAGCTTAAAAGTAATTTATAACGCTTTACATCTTGAACGTGAACGACCGAATTTATTGACCACAACAGAAACGAAAAAGGAAACTAGAATTTCCTGAATGAGAAATCAAAAATTGAATTATTTTGGCGATTCTTTTGCGCAATAGCAAAACATTAAGAGTCACCTTTAAAAGAGCTTCACCGAAAACAAAAAAATGTTGTTTCCACCCTGCTTTAACGCGTCGTATCTTTTTAAACTCCCAACGCATTTCCTCTCCCCCTCATTTTTCTTCTTTCAATTTATGTACTGAATATGCGAATGGGGGGGTCTCTCGAGGAGCGCGAAGTGTTTCATCCTGAGAGACCCCCGCAGATGCATTTTTTAATTTGCCAAATAATGTTGATGTAAAGTCGATTTTTTTTGTGTGTTTCAGATTATTAGCTATGCGAGTTCCCGCGGCGGAGTAAGCGTCGCGACGGAAAGGGGAGATACCAGTCGAAGCGTCCTGCTCATCCAGAAAGCCAGACCCACCGATTCCGGGAATTATCAGTGCAACCCTTCTAATGCCCGCCCAGCCAATGTTACTGTACACGTTCTAAACGGTCAGTTTTTTTTTTTTATATATATAATCATGGAATGGAAACTCGTCTCCACAAATCTGAATCCTGTGCTTTCATCCATCGAATGATCCGGTCATAAATTAAGTAGGACAGAGATTAAACACAGTTGGCAACACTTGCGGATCCCTCACTCGTATTATTTTACTTTTCTTCGGCAGCTCGCTTATTAAATCCCGAAGCTTATAATTCATCCGCACCCGTCCGATTAAAAGTTAAATCTCGCGCCGCGATAAATTCCGGCGAAATTAAAGTGCGCCCGCCGGAAAATTCCGGGCCGGCGGGCTTGCGTGCGTACGTGCGTGTGTCTTCGTGCACGTGCCCCCCCGTATCGTGACTCGAACGAATCTAAAAAAAAAAAGGGGGAAAAGGCGGGCGACCCTCATACTAACCGGTGATTACAATTTAATGATGTTCGGATTTCTTTATGGGGGAGGAGGTGACCCAAAAGGGACTAGTTATAAATTTTCTTTTTTTGGGTAACTGCTTATTATTAGGCGGAAGTTGATGAAAAAAAATAATAATCGGGGGGTGGGGGGGCTAAAGTTGAATTAAATTGCTAGATTAGAGATTAGATCAAACAATGATCTTTGTCTTTTGCTTGAGCTATATACCACTTTATAAGAACGATCATTTTCAGGGAATTGTTTACGATGATTACAATGGCTCACCATACACGAACATTCATTCCCGCCGGAAAGTGCAATCGTGAAAGGAAGAACGAACGTGTGTTAGTGAAGTATGAGATGACTAGGCCAACATTCTTTACTTCCTTCGGGAACCATGTTAGGCATGTTCCGACGTTCCTGACCGACACGATAAATACTTAGTTTCGTGTAGACTTGTTTATACTTCCACTAGTTCCAAGATTCAGTTTGTATTAGTGGGTTAGAACAGGATTTGTTTCATTTAAATTTCTTGAAGGGAAAGATTGTCGAAAGAAAGGATGACATGACTGAAGCTATTGATGATTGTAATTAACAACTTTCATTTCACTTTGAGCCCTGAATTAGTATGAGCTGATTCCTGAAATTCAAATTTCCTTTAAGCAATCCATCATTAAGACGATTATGAAGCTTTCAGAGGTGATTTTTCTAGATTCAACTACGCGAGCTAGGTTTGCAATATTAATTCGAAGCGACGTGTAAAGTCACGTCTAGTTAGGTTCCGTCGGTCTCGGAAACTATTTTTAATCATCTTTCCCCATTACCCCCGACAGGTAGTCGCTCATCTCGCCCTGTTTGAATTAATTTCCCTTTACCCGCAGACTTAAACGACAACGTCTCTCCTTTTCCACCTCGTCAATAGTTGGTGGCCTCTTTTTATTTCGATTATTCCTTTCTTAATTTTTAAATATTTGCAAAAATCTGTTTTAATTTTATCTGATTGTTCTGTTTTCGTCGCCCGGATCTTTTATTCTACTACGCATAAATCGCGATGACGTCGGTTGCTTGAATAAATTTCCTTTCCGCCATAGAAAATTTGGTAAGTTGTCACAAACAGCTGTATATGAAAGTGTATTTTACGTCGCAATAAAAACAAAGAGAAGCAGACATTCCCGACGTTTTATTATTAAGCCGAAATCTCTCTGGTTATTGTTATATATTCGCGTTGAATAAAAGATGAGGGGGAGGGACGCGTCGCGACCGAACAAACATATTAATTCCTTGACCTTGTTTTCTTAACAATGCAATAAAATCCCTCTGTCTTTCCAGGGGAACATCCCGAGGCGATGCAGCACGGCGGAAATCAGCGAATGGCATCCACGGTGAACGTGTTCGCTTTGTTTTCGATCGTCATGCTGACGTACTGTTAATTTTCCAAAGTGTATATTTAGTCGTTTGCTGGTTATTGTCGATGATATTCTAATGCTCTTGTCGTGCATAAAACCAAATGAAAAAAAAATGCGCAAAAAAAAATTGTAAGACTCACACACATACATACACGTAAAACACACACATACACACAACTCAGAAACCGAAGTCTCAAAAAGAAAAAAAAAAAAAACTGGAATTCCAACTACTCTGGCATCATCCACATCCACGTTTCATAATTGGCAAGAATGAAGAACTTAATGTAGAGTTATTGTATATAAAATTATTATGGCAAACTTCGTAGTGTTAAGAGTAAAGTTGTTGATTTATTTTCTTAAGTTATGAGACACATTTATGTATAAATACTTCTGAAACTGACACTAATAATTTTAATAATCAATAAAATTTTAATCTGATTGCGCTCGTTCCATGTATTCCTCGTCCCAATTTATTACTAAACAACTAAATATACATTTAAACACAAGGTTCTCAAAAATCCATTCACTATCTACAGCTTTTGAGGCCAAGAACTTAGCCATCCGAAAATGCGAGTAAATAAATGAGGGTAATTCTCTTTAGTGTGCTGGTATCCCTTAAGACTCCAGTGGTGGCAGCGTAATTATTTTAAATTTAATAAATAAGTTCGAAAGAGTGTACATACAGAGTGACCGACAAAAACTCACGATAAGAAGCGATGCCCGAGAGTATGGGAAAAATTCTTTCTACTTTAGTTTTCGAGAAATGATTAATCAAAGATTAGCCCCAAAAGGACGATGCGACTCTGGTTAAAGAAAAGTTTCACGTCAACTCCGTTTTTAGGTCAACGCCCGACGCCTTGAAATACGAACTACGAAACATTTATTTGACAAATGCATGCAAGAAAAAGAACTTTGGGCATGTTTCAACAGATGACGCTAAAAAAATGTCTTGTAACAACGCAAGTGATTTTCTTGTGACTGTCCAGAAATGACAGTTGAAACTCGCTCCTCAATGAATGTTGGTTTTTCATTATAACCCGCCAGGCGCCAATTACCATTGAATGACCCTCATCATCATCAACAGACACTTTGCGGAGCGTGTTCGTATTATACCGAGTGAGCATTTTCAATCCGGAACGTAAGAAGGGAAAAACGCGTTTTTCGGAGGGGCCCGGTTAGGGCTAGGATCGCCGGTTCCTATCTGAAGTGAAAAACTCCAGGGAAGACGATGCCGCAGTCCGTTTCGAGATCCGCGTACATCCCAATATGGATGGGGCGTTCTCCCGGCCAAAATTACGGGGCGATCGGGCGCTTAGATCCGTCCTTCCTATTGCTTGCCCACAAAATGCCACCTGTACGCCGCTGTATTAGAGCCAGGCGAACGCTCTCTTGATGCCCCCATCGCCGGAGAGTCTTTTGACGTCTCCCCAGTCCCGGTCGGGTGCACAGGTCCCGCTCGGGAAGGCCTCAAAGTTGGCGCCGGGTAGGTAGTTGACGGAAAAAAAATTAATTTTCTCCGAAATCGAAAGCGATATCGTCGTGGTGGTTGAATCGAAGGATACCCCCTTCATGACGGAGCTCGTCCGGCTCGCTCTTCATACAAACGAGCTGCGATTTCTTAAAATGGGACGTTCGCAGTCATGTTGACTTCCTATGTTCCGGATTGAAAATGCTCACTCGTCATAGGGCGCCCATATTAAATAGTGACCCCCATTAATCAAACTCGAATAAACCTATTTGTCTAACAGTCAAAAGCAGGCGTTCAAAATGGGAGCCCTTGTTATCATTATTTTATACTGACTGATGTTTTAAATTTTTTATTAACTCTTGCCATGAAATCTTGCCGGCATGTCTTAGCTTAAGTGAAAAGTACGTGACTGCACTCCTTGATGATGTTTTACAGTAAAACTAAGATATAGCAAGGGTTGAAAAAATAATTTTAAAATCACAGGGTACAATCTGCACTGAATAATTTACTCCAGGTGATACACATACATTTGTCAATAATTTCGGAGCTCATATTTCAGATGTTTAAAGGTCAAGTTCACGTCCGACGTCGTCGTAACAGAAATAAAACTATGAAACACTTTTACGACTGTATTTATATCATTCATCTGCTGCTCTTTCTTGACCAGGGACGTAACGTCATTTGGAGTATGATTTTTGATTAATTGTTTCGCGAGACCAGAGTACATGGAAAGAGTACATACTCTTCGATATCGCTTCTTTTGATGTTTCTTTTTTTGGCTTAACAATTGTCAGTCACCTGGTATAAAACTATACATAACACTTTATCTATTCTTCCTGTTCAAGTTTTCCTTTATCTGCCTTTGCGATTAAATTGCTACTTTATCTACTTTTTTGAGTGAAACAAAGCTTACTTTAGCAACAAAAAAGTGGATACTTCAACCTCATTTTCATGATTAGTTCTGTGAAGTGTGAACTGGGGTGGACTGAAACTTCAACTTTTAATGTTCTTATGTTTTAGAATTTTCAGTTTTGAAATTAGTTACATCATACGTTGATACCGTCCACGTTAATTCGCAGTTGTATGAGGAAGATATGAGGAACAATGTATGAGGAAGAACTGATACTGACACATATGAAAAAAAAATTAAACGAAGAATGTAGGTAGCAAATGTAGCCGGAATGAAATCGAATATAACAAGAAGAAAAAGAAATAAAATAAGAAAGGAAAATGAAATGCCCAAAAACTGCCAGTTAGGAATAATTCCGTTAAATTAAAAAAGAGTATGATTTAGCCAGTTGCAAGCGTCTTCAACGTGTCATGGCTCTAAAGAAACGTAACATCTACAGAGACATAGCAGCAGGAACTGAGTGATATATGCAAAAATATTGGAGGCAATACCAATTAGTAGAAATCGTAAAGGTAGAGAGAAACAGAGTACACGAGGCCATCTTTTTTTTTATAAAAGATACGGCACCAATTCCAATAATTTAGAAGAGATCTTCGTTAGTACCAACTACTCAGAGCACTAAACAACCTCATAAAAACTGTTAAGACTTACACCAAAGGAGACATACCAAGAAAGAAAAAAAAGAAACAAAGAAAAACACGAGACTAAATTTATATTCTAAAAAATTCGTAGTACTTAACGACAATTTAGAAGAAGTGTTTGTGATGGAATCAAAAGAAGACATCTGGACAGCTATTAAAAAAAAAAGAGATGCATAGAATGTTAAGAAAACTTATAGCACAAAAAAAACAGACATCAAATCATTATTCTAAAAGATACAACAATAATACAAACAATATAGAAGAGATCGGAATAAAAGAAGACATTGTAGCCGTTATTAAAAGAAAAGGAAACACTAAGCATCCTCATAAAATGTACTGTAACGTTTTTATTACAAAGTATAAATTAAAAAAAACATTCCGTTTAAATAAAAGAATATTCAATAACGAGTTGCACAAAAATGTTAATCTTAAATAAACACTAACACTGCCTATAACTAATTTATATCGCTAAATAATTTATGTCGGGCAATAGTTAGCCTTGTTCGCGGAAAATTGTGACTGTCTCTACCGTCCCACGGGGCGAGCTTTATATCTCAGGACTGGGCTCGCACGTCGCGGAACGTCTTCAAAGGTGTCCGTGTCGTGTCCTGGGCGGGGCCGTCGTGGTGATGATGTTACTCCGTCTCACCGGTCTTACGATTTCGTTACAGTATTAACTTATAAGTAATTAAAATAAAAAATTGGTTCAGACTCAACGTCCCTTCTTGTTCAGTGTAATTAATTAAGCCTGATTTACACAATAACAAAATATCCTTGCCTTTCCGTTCGTTAAAGCGATTACCTTGTCAACCACACATCCATATTTCTCGAAAATATTTCTTACATACTTTAATTTAAAAAATAAATGATGTGCACAATTTTACACCCAAAATTATTCAATTAAAACAAGAATCGCCCCTTCACGAAAAAATTTCAAACTCTTTAACGTAAACCTGGAGATGACGGGCACGAGGAAATGGCTCAGTCTAAGTACAAGATAAATGGGAGGCATGGCATATTATTTTTTATTTTCAAAATGCTTTGCCGATTTTAAGAGCTTTGCTCAACTTGTTCCTACTTAACATTCGTTTTTTTCTGTAATTTTTGAATTTTCAAACATATAGTTTCAGTTGCGTGCATTCTATATTTAATTTGAGTCGTGGAAGAATACAAACTTGGTCTAATTCTTTAAAAATGGATTCCGGGAGTAGGTCTTGCCAATAAGAAAACAAACACGTGGAGCCATCTATTGAAATCTGCCATGAATTAACAAAGTAACTGTCAAAGTTGTCAAATTCATTTGTCAAAACGGTTTTGATGATAAATCTTTTTTTTTTGTTTTTCATTTACTGGTCTGACGAATTATTACTTAGAGTTGGACTCAAAGACATTTTCGACAGTAACTAGCGCCATCTATTGAATAAAACTCTGACTACCGAATTAATATTTCTGAATAAATTCCTCCTGCAATCTTGAATTTCAAACGTGCACATTCAATTGAATGCATAAAAACTCACATTCGCCTTCGAGTTACTAATGAAAAGCCGTTTTCGAGAGTAACTAGCGCCACCCAAAGCGAAATCATTCTAAAGATTTAAAAATTTGTTGCAAGTCGGCGTTGGTTGCAATTTTAGGGCGGAAATTAGACGCGAGATGTCGCATGTTTAAAATAATTCTGTCAAACGAAATCTGTTTTTTTTTTGTAATTGATTTTGTTAATTCATTATAAATTATAAATCAAGTTGTCCTTGAAACAAGTCAATTTAATTTGCCGCGATGAGCGACTTACATTTCAAAGAAAGTTTGACAGGATTAGGAAATAGTGCACTCTGTGCCTGTCAAACGAAATCTCCTTTTTATTTACAAATTGTAAATCAAGTTGGCTTTGAAACAACTCTGCTTAATTTGTCGCGATGAGCGATTTACATTTCAAAGAATTTTTGATAGGACAAGAAACTAACGCACTCTATGTCAAACTAAAATAATGCTGTCAAACAAAATCTATGTTTTTTTAAATTAATTTTTTAATTTATTACAAATTAGATCTCGAAGCAATTCTATTTAATCGGCCACGATGAGCGATTTACATTTTAAATATTTTTTGACAGAAGCAGAAACTGGCGCACTCTATGCCAAACTGGTATATGTAATTACGTCAAACGAAATTTGCTTTTCCTTTAATTGATTTTGTTAGTTCGTTACAAAATAGATGATAGTAATTATAAATTATAAACCAAGTTGGGTTTGAAACAACTCTATTTTATATAAAATTGACAGGAGCAGAAACTAGCGCACTCTGTGCCAAACTAAAATAATTATGTCTAAAGAAATTTGTTAGTTGTTTAAATTTATTACAGAGTAGAATTGAAGCAATTGCCAAACAAAATAATTCTATTTAATTTGTCATGAATTAACAAAGTAACTGTCAAAGTTGTCAAATTCATCTGTCAAAGCGCTTTTGATAAGTCTTTTTCTTTTCTTTTACCGGTCTGGCGAATTATTACTTGGAGTTGGACTTCATTTTCGACAGTAACTAGCGCCATCTGTTGAATAAAACTCTGGCTACCGAATTAATATTTCTGCATAAGTTTTTTCCGAATGCTTAAAAATGCATATGCGCCTTTGAGTTATTAATGAAAAGCCATTTTCGACAGTAACTAGCGCCACCTGTTGAATAAAACTCTGACTAGTGAATTAATATTTCTAATAAATCTATTCTCTTACAATTTTGAATTTCAAACCTGCACATTTAATGAACAATAAAGAATAAGATGTTCGTCGAACTTTTTGACCGAACGGTTGTAGTCCCCTTATTCTTTTACTTTTTATTATTATCTTCAAAAATTCCCTTAAATAAAAATAGTTGCCGACCCTTTTCGCAAGGGGGTGCTCAAATTTGAAAAAACCTCAAGTGCGTGATATGACTGCGTAAGGAAGTCTAAAGCCCCAAGGGACGATCGGAAAGCCCCAAGGAAGCACTGAGAAAAGAAGGTCCTCTACAGCCAAGTCTCGTCTTCCTTAAAGCTGCGAACAATTTACACCCCATTGTATGGAGTTTCCTAATTAATATACTCGCTTAATATCCTGGCTACTGTTCTTTTATTTTGGGTATATTTTCGCATTTTTTCGTTCACTTTCTACAGCTTTTGAGTCCAAGAACTTAGTCCTCCGAAAATGAAATCATGGTAAATTCTTTTACGGCCATTTGCACCGCCTATAATTAACTTTTTAATTAACTAATCCTCAGTTATGTTTCATTATTAGTTAAATATGCATACAAATTAAATGGCTTCGTCCTTAATTATTTGACCTGTGCAAAGAAAGTTATGGTTAAATTTTAACTGGAACTTAACCACAAGCGGTGCAAATGGCCGTTAGTGTTTCGGTGTCCCTTAAAACTCCGGTGGTTTAATTTAATAAATTCTACCAATCTGTAACAATCCCGGCCATACAGTAAAATAATTCAAAGCTTACCTTATTACATTGTGTTATTTATGTTAACTTATTTTCTGTCTGAAATTCGACAAAAACCGTAAACGAGATAATCCATACCCGACGTAAGAAAGTGCGAAGCTTCTTCCCCTCTCCCCCCCTTCCCCCTTAACACGGTAAATTGTGCAGTAAAACTGAAATTGATGTGAAAAACTTCGTTTGTCAAGCGTAAAATAACTTCTTGATAACTTTGACGTATTCGCGGCCCGTGAGGAGGATTAGATTGAGCGCTCGAGCACTCGAAAGAACCCCGGCTTATTCCACCAATCGATCGATGGAAATTTCTTCCAAAAAATAAAGAAAAACAGCCTTCGACTTAATCTCAGATTTAATTACTTAATTATCTCGCAGCATAAAATGACGATTCTTACTTGGAATAATTTTCACAAGCATGTAATTAGATAATTCGAAAAGCAAATTTCTAAACGAAACAGAATTGAACAATTGTAGGCGTTAGTTAAAATTGTTTATTTGCAAAATTAAGTTAATAATTTGTTCAGTTCCTTACGGTTTTCTTACACAAAACTAATTTCATTATCACTTCACCATGCGTAATTTAACTGATTCGCGTTCATTAATTTTTTAGTGTCAAACCCGTGTATTTTGCCTAGACTGCTGTACGTTCAAAATCGTGTCTTTCAATCAACTCTGTTACATTCAACCTGGCGACTCCACCCCGCTTGTATTTATTGTGTTAAAAAAAAACTGAAACGCGTCATACAGTGATGAAAGTGGAACAACATTTTTTTATGAAAACGCGAATTAAATTCTGATACAAAAATAGCTTTCTAATTCTTTATCCCTAGATCCTACTTTCCCTTCATGAAGAATTCAAAACTCTTCTAGGTCCAAGATCTTTAGGAAGAACTTTCCTATTCATGTCATTATTTCCCTTAAATGAATCGCCATGTAATTCTGGTTTTAGTCGTCAAACAAATGAGACTGGTGTGTGTGTGTCAGTCTGGTGATGACGATTGCATCTTTTAATCATTTCCCTCATCATTGTGTTTCTTAACAAAAAATTGCGTTTCAGCAATAGCAACATTTGTGTCGAAATGCCTTGAGTCAAATTTGCGAAGCATTTTATAGCGAGCTGGCAACGTTTCCTGTATCTATATGTTATCTGAACATCTAACAACACTGTTAACACGTGCCGGAAACAGCTATTTGAAATCCCGCCTTCGTATTGGTTCTTTTATTCAAAACTCTCGACGTCATAATCATGCTATTGGTTACCGCTTACGACGTAATAGTATCTTGGCCGTCCTTCTGCTTTACGTTGGCGTTTCGTTCAGTGTTGAATCTGCTCCCTTGGTGTACAGTTGCGTGTTATTATGATAACGAAATTCTTGCTCTGAAAGCGAGGAGAATTTAACAACGGCCCTGCCGGAATCGAATTCGCACCACCGAGCGAATTTTGGGGTATTTTCAGCCCCATTCCCAGCTTGGGAAGAAACTGGCCAACGCCATTTTGGGACGCTAACGGTTTTCATTTGTCTTCAGGCTTCTAGTACAGGCTTCCAGTTCGAGCTTTTACTTCGATTTCGACTTTCAGTTATCAGTTTCCGGACAAGTCGATTTATCGTATCGAGCCAATTCGCCTCCGCTACGAAGAAATCAGTTCCGGCGTTCCTACGACGTACCTTGCGAATCCGCTTTGAACCGGATCACCGGTGTTAGAAACAACCCACAGGTGGCGTCGTGAGTGCCAACTTCACTCCGTGGCCCGACTGACAGCAAGGTCGTGAGTTTTGACGTCTAACTTTATTTGTTTTTTTCTTCTTTCGTGAACGGTTATTGCATGCCTTACCGGAGAGCGAATTTCGGCTAAATGCAGTGTTGCATGTACAAATTTAAATTATAGAAAGTAAATAAGTTAACTGTAGACTTATTGAAAACTTGCGATTTGATTAAATTTTATTTTGAACAAGCACAGGCTTAACCTCGTGCAAGGTGTATCCACTATTTGTTCAACGATTTAGTATTCAATAGAGTTTAAATTTGTTAACTTCAGATTTGATTTTGATTTTTACGTTCATGTACCAGTGAGTAGAGAGTAGCCTCTATTTTGTTTTTGACCTTTTTTGCCCAATCCAGTCAGTTCGGGGATACTGGATTATTTGTCTATCGGCTGAGGTCTTCCGTCCTGGCGCCCTTAAAAATTTAACGTCATATTGACCCACCCCTTCTCACTGTTGCTAGCCGAGGGAATAGCTGATAATACAGCGCAGAATTTATCACCTAGTCAAGGTAAGGTTGGTGACAGTATGCCAGTGACGAGGGGGGAATTTGAGAAAGTTAATGTGGCCTTGAACGACAAGGAGGGTTACACCAGTATAACTTTGAGCGCCGGGTCTAAACCAATGAGGGAAAATGACACCACTATTCGGGATATGAAAAGGCGAAGACTCGTACAAGAAGAGCAATTTGAGGATTTGGATAGTGAAACCGTTGCTCAGATTATTGCAAACATCGATGATCCAAAATGTATGACCGGGCCAAATATGGTGTTTTCTGAAAATGCTCCTCCAATAATAATAATAAGATAATTGAACTTCATCTTGTTGGAACAGAAGCCGTCACCAAACAGACCATGCTGTGGCTCATTGGTTTACAAAACGTCTTCTCTTTGCAATTACCTAGAATGCCGAAGGAACACATCAGTCAACTATTGTTTGATCCAAAGCATCGAGCGTTGGCATTAATACGAAACACTCGACCAGTCGGTCATTTCCAACGCAAGGCTTCACCGAAATCGTCTTTCTCGCAGTGACCTCCAGCGAACAGACCAGACCTTTTCCCTAATCGCACCTTTACCCTATCAAGCGGTTACTAGGCGAATTAGCCCTTATCCGCTTGGGCCCCGAGCAGAGCCATCGGATTAAGATACGCCCAATCAGCGCGCAGGGCGGGCCCACCTTTCGGTGGCTGGCACTATAAAGTGACATCCAACTCACTGCTACCAGAGTGGTCCGGGGTGCACGCCCCTCGCCCCTTCTGGTCAAGGGAGACCTATCTAATCTCTACTAGCTAACCAGGCTAGTGCCGAAACTGAGATCCGCAATTCACTCATCGGGATGGACATTATCCCTAGCCCAAGCATGCGGGCTTGCAACCACTGCCCCCGTGAGTCCAACCCAGTCGACCGGCGGAAGTCTCCCTCTACGCACTCCACTCCAGGGGAGGGCTAACCGGTCCCCACGGTACCAGTTAACTTCACTGGTTGGAAGTTCGGGCACGCGCCCTACAGATTAGGCGCTGGTACGCCAACGCGGGACGGTGGGCTCGTCACACCCATAGGGACTCTATCAAACGTCCACAATGGTCTCGGTTAGCAAAGTCCCCCCCCCCTGCCGGGACCTCCAGCGAACAGGTCAAAAGTCACTTAATGAATCACCTCAAAGACGATCACACAAGAAAAAACATCCTGCATTTCCTCACGTTCGCGATCGGGTACTTCGAGAAGCAAGGATTTTCGAAAGACATCAGAATTTCAAAGGCCACCTACCAAGGACTACGAAGGGGCAACGTTGACGCACTGCGAGTTAAACCCCAGAATTATTTATACGGAATTTACGTCGGTGGTTCGCAGGCAGAAGGAAATCGTTAAACAGCTGACATGTCAGCAACAGGGGACCGTTTCGAAAGTGCATCCTAACTAACTTTCTTCAAAGAAGGTGTTAGTAGCATACCAGTTGAACAAATTCCCTGTATATTAGAAACTGGTTGGAGACTAGCAGCTCGTGCCACTAGAAGTGGTCAATCATAAATACAAACAATATTGTTACAATAACTTTCACTCTTCAAAACGAAAATACAGGTCCTCCGCACTTACTTTATTTCCGAAAACTTGACTCACAGATAAGACATAATCCTTAGCAATACTTTTTTTATTAAAGATATGTTTAATCACATTTAAAGATAACAATCGATCAATCAATTGAACTTACCCTCTAGAACAAAACAATAAAAATGAATAGGTAATTAGGTAGCCTTTTAAATATTGTGTTAATGTCTTAATTTTAATCTTATGGTAAATTATAAGCATGGTTTCTAAGCTTGGTGCTCTTCAGCAGTATACAAAACCGGCGTCGGTTTCTCATCGTTGGCACGTGCCATTTGGGCGTACAGCCTCTGACGGTTCTCCTGCCTCTTGCGCTCTTCTTCGGTCTTGATGCGGCGGATCGACTTGGCCAACATCCTTGCGAAAATCACTCCGAGGATCTGAAATTATAAATCATAGGATGAAGACGCCGAGAAGGATTTCCCCACCTGAACAATGGCGACGCAGATAGCTCCGGTTCCGATCAGCAGGGCGGATTCTGAGATGATGTAGTAGAGCTGATTGAGGCAGCCCGCCTGGAAAATCAAATTTTCCGAGCGGAAGCACGAGTCGGGTATTGTCGAGTTGTCCAAGGCGGAGGGAACGCGAACTTGGCCCCAGTCGCTTGAATCGTGTACGCCGCAGCATCCCAACTATAAGGAAAAACGAAGCCGCTTTTATTTTTGCCTCGGCAAAATTCGGAAAGCTCGAACTTACGCGACTTTGCATGAAGTCCCACGATTCGCGAGAGGCATCGTCTTCGTCATAGTAAGCCATCAAATCGAACATTCTGTCTTCCACGTACGAGCTGATGTTGTTTCGCATGGCGAACGCTGAAATGATGGCTGCCACTTCCAGGATTAAGACGAAGAACAAGAAAACTGCATACTAAAAAAATTTTTTTTTATTAACAGTTGCTTGCCTAGAATAGCTAAATGTCAAGCACATGCTCCCATAAAGACATATTGTAATAGGGAAATTAGCACAACGCCAACGCGCGACCTAAAATGGAACAGCTATTATCAAACGTTACGAAACAATCAGTCTACGCTTGGCAAAGAAAGTAATATAAACAAATTAGACCATCAAAGGCGTCATTGAAATTACATGATCTCTCCGGTGAAGCTTTCTGTAAACACTCGGAAAATTCGCCTGTAATTCATTGGTGTGTGTCACTCTAGTCGGAGGGAAGTTCCTCTTGTATTTTAGTGTAAACCATGTAAGTTAATATTCGCTCTTATTTTTAATAAATGTATTGTTTTATCAAGCTGTATCCCTTTTTTGTAGTTATGTCGCAAATTAATTACGTAAGTAATTCACTCACCATGTTTACGAGACATGTGCTCTCCTTGATCGCCCCGAGGCAACCGAACAACGCCACGAAGAAGATGATGACACCGATGGCGATGAAGAGGGCGGCGGGGCTGAAGTAATGATCCTCCATGAACAGCTCGAAGTCGCTGTAGATGGCGGTTATGGTGCTGCCCACCGAAATTAACAAGAAGCCTATCATCTGGAACCAGGTCATTTGTCGGTGAGTACAGGAACGCAATCCTATATCGAGTGTAATTAGACGCGAGCTTTGAGATATCGCCTCTTCGGACGGTGAAACGCTTCGCCGGTATCCCCTTATTGATGGGCTCTTATATATAATTCCGGGGCGTAATTACGGACGTTATTTCCGAGATGAGATTAAAGCGCGATATTTATTCGTATTGATCGGGTTCGATCGAAGAAAAAGTCGTGATCAAGATGACACCCTGATTATATTATTTATTAAAGCAAAGCTAAAGTGTCATTGAAAAAACTTTTTTGTATTATTTCAGTTTCGAAAAGCTCCCTGTAATAAAATAAATCGTAATTTGTTTTGACTTTATGTCAAAAAAAATATAAACTAATTGTATGTCGAAACTAAATTATTTTGTACTGTTTGTAGTGCGTTCGTTGAATGTCAGCAATTTATAATAGCGTCATCACAATTATCATTCGCAAGTAAATATAATCGAATCGCGAATAGCAAATCAATACTTTGAATGTGATTTGAAATTCTGTGTTTTAATGTGGCATTAACTCTGTAACTGACGTTTATTATTATGAACATTAACGTAACTAACAATAAATGACGTGTCCAGCAAATTCCCATTCAAAGCAGAAGAGTCCTAGGATGAAATTATCTTAAAAATATAGTTATGGCATAACCTGGATTCAATCGTTTTAAATTTCTTATTCTAAGATAACAGACTTTGGATATGATTTAAAAAAAAAAAAAAACGAAAAGGGAAGACAGGAATTTTGAAATTCCAGTAAATAAATGATGCTCCAACTCAGTTGAAAATATTTTTAATATGCCTACATGCATAGACAACTTTGATATATTCTCTGTAGATATGGTTGTCTATACTAACGAACTTTTAAATACAATTTATTAGCAGAGACTCGTTTTAAAATCGTATTATTTTCGTTTAGTTATTTTCTAATCTTTGTTCTCTTGCTAAACAACAAAATCTAAACGAAAAACAGAACAAATAAAATAAAACCCCAACGAGTTAAGAACGAACAGGAGGGAGTCATACTAACAGTAGTTTCTTGTCCAAAGTGATAACTAAATATGGTCGCTGTATGTTATGGGCGCCAGTGTAGCCAACTTGCCCCCTAAAACTTCGCTCGACTGAAATTGAAATAGCGGTAATTGATGGTCTACGCGACGCACCAGCGCCAACGCAGCTTAGATTGAAGAGAGATTTAGGGACATTTTACAACTCGGTTGGCAACACTGCTTTGCCACAAATTTAATTCTATTTGGTTAACGCCAAACTCTCATCTAAATATAGAGTTGGCAACACTGGCAAAATTCTGGAACGTCCACAAATCAACAGTTCGCCATTGTTTATAACACACTTACTAAGTTACTACACTGAGGGCTGGTCTTTTCATCTTCCCATTAAAGTTATCCGGCGAATAAGTTGATTTTTATGAAGTGCTTCCATCAACGAACTATACATATTAGTAAACCATAGAGCGCCTGTAAGATGCTTCAAAACGGTGCCAAGTGGGCGCCATGACAGTTGAGGTCAACTCGCAGCGCAAAGGACAGGTTTTTAATATAAACAAACTAATTTTATTAAACTTATTATCAAAAATTTACAATAAACCGAAATATCTATTTAATCATTACATTATTTACTTTTTAAATTGCAGCCTATTATACAGAAAACAAAAATGAAACACTCTCATCGTTAATTTGTGTTTTACACTCGAACTAACGGGTGTCCAACAATGATTGCAGTCCTGGGTGGCTGTGGAGTCAAACATTTTTAACTCTAACTTTAACGTTTCAAATTGCAATAAAACATTAAATACGTAAACAAGAATTTACTTGTTGTTTGACAGTCAATATTTGAGGCGTTAATTCAACGATGCGAAGTAAGAATCGACATTCATGTTTAACTCCACAGCCACCCAGGACTACAATAATTGTTGGACACATATTAGTATAGTCGTGCGCAACTTGAATGCTACAATTTGACAGTTCTGTGATATCACAAGGTTTTAAGAGTGAGGTTTGCGTGCAGGAGGTGCATTTAAGGTGCGCGGGACTGTACAATCCTTACTTGTAAAATGATATATTCCCGTCTTTTTTTCTCCTATTTCTGCAATTTATAACCGAACAAGCGGCGGGCATTTTCTGTTTGGAGAAATTACTCGATTAAACTATGTATGTACTTATCAGCGAATAACGTTAAACATAAGTAATTATCATCACGCAACTGGTCGTTTTGACCTCAACTGTCATGACGAATGCTAATACCTTAAGTTTAAGTCATAGTTGGGGGTGCTGTTCCCAAACGTATTCGCCCTTCTATGGTTTAGGCCGGGTATTATAAAAGCAAGTTAACTTTAACTCCCAGTTTATTGCCATAACAACAATTGTGTCCGCAATTGTTACCATGGGAATAAACCGATAGTTAAAGCTAACTTGCCTTTATATTTTATAATACCTGCCCTTACTAATATAGTTCATTGGTTTCCATGGTAGTTATCCGTCAGTTAGTTTATCAAGAGATGGGAAGACCGGCCCTAAATGTAACTAACAATAAATAAGATCCGAGAAATGTCAATTGTATTCTATACCAGAGGTGTCTAAACTACGGCCCGGCAGGTGATTTTATCCGGCCCGCGAAGGTTTTTGAAAAATACTTTTGCGGTTATTGTTCGGTAACTACCGAGTTGGTACGAAGGCAGGCGAATAGCGAACGTACACGGATTCACAGATTCTGTGGTGTGTCTTTGCATTACTGAGTAGCCCTCTACTCACTACTCTCTACTCACTAAAGAAAGAATCGAGAGCATTGTATGTGGCACCTCTGTAGTTCACCTCGGGATTGCCTTCTGTTGTCTTCTGTTCTGTTGCGCATGACTCCTTTGTAAATTGGTATGTGTAAATTCATATTTAATGTTTTACAAATTAATTATTTTGAAGTTTAATATTATTTTTTAAGGTTTAAACATGGAAACAAAAAAAAGAAAAGTTGATGAGGATTGCCGCGTTTTTAATGAAGAATGGGGAGTAAAATACTTCTTAGTGCAATCGCTGTCAAAGAATGGCAAAGTTGTATGTGTAATTTGCAATGACACTGTTGCTGTAATGAAGGAATATAATTTACGTCGACATTATGAAACAAAACATGCTTCAACCTACTCACGATTTAAGGACAAGCAGCGTACTGAAAAATTTGAAACAATGCGTCGCAGTTTGTGTACTCAGCAAAATTTATTTAGGAAGGCAAACTCGGAAAATGAAGCATTGACCTTAGCATGAAAGTTGCTTATTTGTTGGCGAAAGAAGGAAAACCCTATATGGATGGAAACATCGTTAAAGAATGTATGATGGAAGCTGTTGGTGAGTCGTGCCCAGAAAAGTTGAATCTTTTCAAAATGATCAGTCTTTCCCGTAATACTTTGCTCGTCGAATTGACGATATTGGAAACAATATTCTCCACCAGACTACTGGTAAAGCACAGCGTTTCACTCGATATTCTCTCGCGATGGATGAATCAACTGATGTTAGTGAACCTCACAACTTTTAGTTTTTGTTCGTGGAGTTGACGACGACCTTAATGTGAATTAGCCTCCGTTAACAGCATGCACAGCACTACAACTAGAGAAGATAGATATCTTCAAAGAAGTTCCAAAAACTTTGACAAAGTATAATTTGGACTGGAATCGACTCCAAAGTGTGACAATTGACGGAGGAAGAAACATGTCTGATGCAAACATCGGTGTGGTTGGCCAATTTAGAAAAGCTTGTGAAGCTGCAGGAGCACCAATTTTTCTGCACTTTGTTATCCATCAACAAGCACTATGTGTAAAACATGTCGATATGAGCTGCGTTTTGAAACCAGTTGTTTCTGTCGTAAATTTTATTCGATCACATGCACTCAATCATCAGCAATTTCGATTTTTTCTCGAACAAACTGAATCCGAGTCCGTTGACTTGTCGTATTATACTGCAGTTCGATGGCTTAGCTGTGGAAAAGTGCTACTGCAGTTCTTTAAGCTTAGAAATGAAATTAATTTATTTCTTGCGGTGAAAAATCACCCTGAATCACTTTTGTTGAATGCCGAGTGGCTGTGGAAGTTGGCTTTTTTTTCAGATGTTGTGACACACGTGAATAACTTGAACTTAAAGCTCCAAGGTAAAAACAACTTAATCTGTGATTTATTCGCGCAAATCAAAGTATTCATATGCTCGAAAGTCAGATCAATGAATGTAATTTTATCCATTTCACGTGCCGTGAAGAATTGAATACAGAAACTGATGAACAATTTCCAACCAGATTTGCAGTAAAAGTCATCGCGGATTTAAAACAAGAATTTTAAAAGCGATTTTCTGATCTTGACATGATTTCAAAGGAAATTCGGCAGTTTCAAAATCCATTTGACTGCAACGTTGCCGACGTTTCAAGTCAGTTTCAAACGGAAATTATTGATCTTCAGGCTAACGATCAAATCAAGGACAAATACAAGGAAGGAAACTTGGTCGATTTTTACAAATTTTTGGATGCAAAAGAGTTTCCAAATTTAAAGCAATTTGCTTGTAAATTTATTTCTATATTTGGGACAACCTATACGTGCGAGCAAACTTTTTCCAGGATGAAGTATCTGAAATCAAAGTACAGGGCAAATTTATCGGATGATCATTTGCAATCATTGCTTTTAATTGGTGTTTCAGATTTTAATCCCAACTTTAAAGAAATTCTGCAGCAAAGAACACAGTTCCATCATTCCCATTAAAAGTTGCATGAAATAGTTTTCTAATTATGTATAATTTAGCCATGTTTGTTTAGTATTGGTGTATCTGTAATTAACTGTAAAAAATAAAATTCAATGCTGCCTTAGTCATAATGAGATTTTTTAATTCACATATTCACGTGGCCAGCCGCAAATGGATTTAAATCCCAATCTGGCCCTTGCTGTAAAAAGTTTGGACACCCCTGTTCTATACACTGGAGTTCTATAACTAAAAGTACTTGAGAGGAACTTACTTTTTTTATGGCTTCGATATACTTATATCATACAGCCAGTCTCATGGAACTTACTTACATTATGCTTACTGCCGCCAGTGAACATTAAAAAATTCCAAAACTAACCTAAAAGTAATTCACTTTTTTACTGAAGCCTACAGTAACCTATCAATGTATCATTTGTGTATACACTATTATTCACAGTTGCTAAATAAACACATAAATTCGTGCTACACTCAGATACAAACTCAAAATCCGGCAATTATTTTTTCACTACGGATGTGAACAAACCGCCATATTGCAGAAACTGACCTACCGTAAAATGGTAACTTCCGTCAAACGTCGCACCTTCCCTCCTGTAAATTCTTTCCTCGTTGATTAAAACAGGCTATTTTTTAAATGAAAATGCGAAATAGTATATTCTGCTTTATATAAAGCACAATCACAAACATGTTAACGCAAATTAAAATAATTAATTAAATCAAATCGGTCAATATCAATAATAGTGCGTCGGCTTCCACTGATGATGGGCTCTTTGCAGACTAAATTAATTGGGGCTTTAAACATTTACAAAATTTGTGTAGAATAAAACGGACCATTCTTCAAATTTGCATTTTCATTTAAATTGGATATTTCTGCACTTTGTTGGCTTTTGACGAAGTATTTTTAAGTATTTGCCTAGTGTTATAGGATAAGCGCCTACAACATTTTTTGTTGCCTATTTTATGCCTAAAATGGACAATTAGTGTATAATTAATTTTTATGAATTATTGTTTTCTCTGTGTATCGAAATACGTATTTGCATGCCAAAACATTTTAAAGACACTGTTCAGCTAAACTCAAAGCGGCAACGTTTTTGTAAACAGCCGAATATTGAAATTCAAATTTTTTCAATTTAAATAAATTACTTCATGATTATTCACGAAAGAATTTCACGCTTTAATTGTTAGTATAAACAATCTTAGGCAATAAGGGGCCCAAGCGACAAACTTTACCCAAGATACTGACTCTTCTTACGATACGTTAAAATAAAGACCTCGAACGAGTGAGAACTTCACCCACGCAAGGTGAGGGAGCCGGTCCAAAAACACACTGCAATCTCCTGAGGATAGGCAACTTAAGTCACTCCAGTGAACAGAAGTATATCCCTTTATTATTTTATTCTTGTATCTTTGCTCAAATTGCAAAATTGTCATTTTTGCTTCTTCTTTAACTTTATTATAGACCTCTTCTTGCGAGTGGGTATTCCAATTTAAATATTCCTGGTGTGGATGATTTAATTGTAAGGTGAATGTGAGTAAATGGAATGCACGGGGTAATGCACCACCTTGCCAAATTTTGAAAACTATCGCATATTTCTATAATCTGCTGTGTCCACCTTTAAATTGAATGTCCCGCCATTGTTGAACAACATGCGCCATTCGTCTGTGTGATTCTCTAAAATCAACATGGCCACATAACGTCACGGGTATGGTATAACGGATTACAAAATTGGGCTGTGCGTTATTTCTCCGATCAGTTTAATTGTTTATTATATATTTATCAAATCCAATTGTATTTCTAGGGTAAGTTTAAAGGTCTTTTATTATGTTATCATAGGCCCAACAAGCAAAATATCGTTTAGGTTATGTTTGTGCTGGGGGTTCCATTTACCTCAGAGATTTATTGGAATTGGGGACAGCCGTCTGTGGTAAATGGAACCGGGTAGGCTCCATTTACCCCTTCCTCCGTCATTCATTATTTTTTTCAGAATAATCACAATGGGTAGAGTTCATGCTAGAAAAACAGAACGAGGCAAATCCTATACTGACGACGAAATGAACCTTGCCATTGACGATGTTAAAAATGGACGAGGGGCTGCGAAGGCTTATAAAATACCTCGCTCAACCCTTCTGCATCGCGTAAAAGGCACCAGAGGAAAGGGTTGCGTCTCAACAAATGGCTCTGGTGGGGGAGGGAAACGTCAATTAGCTCCTGAACATGAAGCAGAGCTCGTCAAGTCTTTAAAAACAATGGAGAAATGGGGATTTGCCCTAACAAGAAAAGAAATTTTAGAAATTGTTCGGGTGTTTATTCAGAAGAACAGTATAGTAACTAACTTTAAAAACGATAAGCCTGGAGAGGAGTGGTTTCTAGAATTTAAAAAAAAGAAACAAATTCTCTATTAAAAAACCACAGCATATTGAATGTGCCCGTATAAAATCAAGAAATCCATTTACTTTTTATGAGTTCTACGAGTTATCGTCCGCTACCATCCAGGAGTTAAAATCAACAGATAAACCGGACCACATATTTAATTGTGATGAAACATCGTTTCGTAACGATCCTAAAAAAAAACCAAAGTGGTAGGTAGGGTCTGTAGGAAATAGAACGATCAGAATGACTGCAGGAACCGGGAGGGAAAATACCTCAATCTTAATTTGTGGTTCAGCTTCAGGAGTTTTACTGCCACCATTGTGTATATTTAAAGGTCAGAATATTTTAGAGTCGTAGGTGAGTACAGAACCTTCAGACCAAACTGCATATGCCGCTAGTAAAATAGGATGGATGAACACAATTATTTTTTCAAACAGGTTCCGAAAATGTTTTCTGTCCTTTGTTGGTGATAAACTGCCTTCTTTATTGATTTATGATGGGCACTCAAGTCTGTTAATCCAGAGATTATTAAAGAAGCTTGTGAAAATAATGTGACATTTTGAAACTATCTGTATCTGTAGCTGTAAATAAATCACTAGAAGATAGGTGGGATGATAAGCTGGTGAAATGGCAAAGGGCTAACCCGCGAAGGCAGCTGTTTGTTGGGATCTTGAAACAAGTATTAGACGAAACACCAAAGAGCGTCGTTATTAACGGTTTCAAGAAAACTGGAATCTTTGATAAGGATGTCCTTCAAGAAAAAGGAGTTTCCGTCAATAAAAATGTGATAAATGAAAAGATTTTTAATTCAGACGATTTAAAAAGATCAAGAAGAGAAGACTAAGCTTTCAGTCCAGTTTGCAACGAATGAAACCAACATTGCAGCCGATAACAGAGATGTAGACATTACTGCAGCAGAGAATATAGAAATAGAAAACGCAATTGCAGAAACAACACGAGAGAACATTGCAGCACAAAATAAAGCAGTAGAAAATGTTATTCCAGATAATGCAAATGTAGAAATGACAGAAGCAGAGAATCTTTCAAATAACAGTTCCTTCGAAAGTATTTTGTTGAAATTCATTGGTCAAAGTAAAGCACCTGAAACCGCAAACAAATCACGCAAAAGGATTTGCCCCAGTGCAGAAATTATTACAACACCTGATTATTTAAAGAAACTAGAAGCTGAAGAAGCGGGAAAGAGACAAAAATTGGAAAGGAAATTACCAAAAACACCTAAAAAGAAAGCATGTTACAGTTCATTTTTTTTCATTCCTGTTCTGAATACCCCCTGTATATGCATTGCCATCGTCCAGCCTTCATTTCTGTTCCGAACACGCCCTGTATATGCGAAATTCGACATGTCGGATTATTCCTTGGACCGCGTCGTTGTACACATTGCAGTCAGTGTAGGAATACCCGTATTTCGCCGGCGTAATTTTTCTTAAACTTTCGTTTTAGCATATTTTTATTAACAGGTCCTTCATATATTTAAACAAATTCATTTTATATACGTAATCCCTCCTTATTTGAGTTCAAAATCGCGTGTATGTGAGGAATTGAACGAATTATAACGAAGTTCTACTTCTGGACGCGTATTATGCGTGATCTTTGCCCTTTCAGCCGATTGGTTCCCACTGTTACTAAGAAGGTTCCTCGGAGGTAAGATTAGAAGGTGTCTCGCTTGTTTATAATCGTTCCTTGTTTGTCAAACGAGAAATGTTGCGCGATTGTCAGAACGAAACTTGCCGTCTCTTGGGTCACACTCTCTTTTCGTAAATATTTTTATTTGTGCGTGCCATTACATCGAAGGGATGTTAGTGCATTTCTACGGCTAATTGCCGACTCTGATTAGACCCAGTTGTGAGACAGGAAAACCGCGTGTCCCGTGGTTTGTCCCAGCTTCGGTAACAGACCGAGGTAAGTTCTATACGCAGCAACTCTCGGTTTGACTTAGGTGTTCGTTTTATTTTATTGCTTATAGGCTTTTATCGTGAGCTTCTAGCAAGAGCTATCGTTAATCCTAGATTTTAATCTTGGACCTATATCAAGAGTTATTTCTCGTTGGGTGCATCGCGAATTACGGCGTTGGAAGTTCCCTCCCTCGCCCCTCTACGCGGAAGCCGGCACACTACAAAGCGTCGCTGTGACATTGCCGCAAAGACACCGACAAACGAATCGGATATCAAAGGAATAAAGGTCGGAGCGTTACAATTTCTTTTCTTAGTTTTGAGCGGATTTAGTTTTGATCCATTACTTTGATTTTGCCGCAATTAAACTTGCAACTTATTGCGTAGCCGCCGGTGTAATTTAAATATGATATAAGTAGACGAGCGTTGACGCGTGCAAATAACCGGAGATTGCCTTCTTATGTATTCTGTTGCATTAGTTACGATTTGAATTATTTTAATATAGTTTAATGCGAAGTTCGGATCCGACCAAGTTGAATATGTTGTAAACGTTTGTGTTCCCCATATTTTATTTATCTGTGTATATTCTTTTATGATTGTTGTTTGTAACTAAGTAAATTGACGTGTTCTGGATGTAACGGGTTTTCTTAATTTTCACCTTGTCCCCCTTTCAAAAAAAATTAAGTGGCGCCTATTTTCTTATGGGTTTTGGCCTTCGCGGTTTGGATTTGAACCCTCCCGTCCCACTGTAGCTGGCTGGCAACATTGGAGTAAAGTTTCGCTCCAATGTAAAACTTCTGCCTATCTACGCAGGTAGGTAGCAAGCAACCTCTAAAACAGCTGCCATAACGTCCAAGACATCTTCGCTCAGTCTTAATACATCTGACGCAAATCAGAAAATAAAGAAGACAAAAGGGCGATCTCCCACCCCTTCAAGTAGTACGTCAGAGGATAATGTCTCATCTGTATCCTTTCAATCTGATTCTTCACATATTGATGAAGAAACAGAAGACACTATAATCAGTGTTATGGAAGGTGATTATGTAATTGTCAGATATGAGGAAGGTTAATATCCTGGCCAGGTTATTGGTAGGAATGACGATGCTACAAATAATATTAAAATAAGTTGTATGCAACGAAGTGGTAAATTGGGAGATGTTTGGGAATGGCCCATCTGTAAGGATGAATTGTGGTACAAAAAAAGTGCCATCTTCAAAATAATCAGTTCTCCTTCGAAAAGCAACAATAGGGGCCTGCTATTTTGAAGTGCCAGATATGAGGAAATTTAATGTTTACTTCAATTAGTAGAACCGTTGTCTTTTGCAATCATTTCATAATAAAAAAATAAAAAGTTATTTTTTACATTTATTGATGCTTTTACAATCCCTGTATCTTGAAAATAACTGCATATTTTGATGCGAAATTTTTAGCAATAGTAGTGCAATATTCCAGGTAGGTTCTAGTTACCCCATATTTGGATTGTATTAAAGACATGAAAATTACACGGTGTGGGTCCATTTACCCCATTTTTAAGGATAAATGGGACCCCCAACAGTTAAAAGTAAAAAATATATTCAGTGATATTATAGGAGATTGAGGTTTGGGTAACTAACAGTACATTAGTGGCACACACGCATCGTAGAGTACTAATGTTATTCCGCAGATAGCAAATTTGGGTGCACGAAAACAAACCAAAAGTTGTAAAACTAGGTCCCATTTACCCACATTGACCTTACGAAAAGAAGACCCTTCGCCTAGAGCCTCATAGAACAATAGGAAAGCCCTTAAAGGGTGAGCTGTAAAGAGATACCCTGTTACTGAGACCACGAACTACTCCAACAGGAAGGAAACCATTTTAGATACTGTTTGAATTTTTGACTTAAACTCCGATTATGGCCCCTATTCAAAGCGTGTTTTTACAATACATTCCATTCTGTTGCCGTTCCTTCCACGTCTTAGAGATTTTTTCTCTGCCATTAATTTCGATATTTTTGTACACTTACGTCACAGTAATCACAACAGAATTAAAAGAAACAAATCAATGTCTAGTAGTCGTTGAGTGAGTAGTCATCGATAAAAAAGTTGACAGATTTTTATTGCACAGGTCTGCTTCAACAGTTGAGAACGACTGTTAAAAGTGATTCGGCAATGATCAATGTTGTTAAAAATGGTCGGTGTATGTGGACCCTTATTTTAGGCTTAACTCACACGTACAACTTTTGTTGCGATTTTTGTGTGGTTCCTTATGGTCGAAATCGATTTCAAATGGAGTGGTTGATACCATCGACAACTAACACAAAAAAATCGCAGTAAAGTGGTACGTGCGAGTTAAGCCTTACATCTCACAAGTCATAATTCCTTAACGAACTTAATAATACCAAACAATAATAAGATAAAATTTCTTAATTACAAAGTTCAATCATTAATCCCAACTTAATGAATGAACCATAAAGTGAGATAACCGAAATGATAAATTAGAAGAAAAGAAATGTTTCCCTTGCATTCCACCAGACGTCCGTTCCTAAACGAAATTGTTTAGCAATATAGAAACGAAACGGCCCAATTTATTCAAAACCGCAGCACGCAATAAATAAAGTCATATGTGTCGGCCATAAAACGAGGAATTTTAACGGTCGGATTGCTGCCAAAAAGGCGTTTGATGTGCAAAATCGGTGGGTACGTGGCCGTCGATTTTTCGCCTCCGCTTGCCAAAAATTTTGCCCAATAAATTTCCTTGTATTTTTATCGGATTGACACATGACGCGTCTTATCTCCACGACCGACAGGAGGTGCCATAAAAGCCCGTCATTTTCTCGAAAGCGGCCAGATTAAAACAATTAATCTCCCTGCGTGAACATGACGTTTTACAACTTGCAAACAAATTCGGTATTTATTGGGAAATAAAATTCAAATTACACCAGGCCCGGCAAAGCTCATCTTTTTGTTGACGCTTCGTTACTTAACGCACGTTTCGGTTTTTTTTATTAAATAAAAATGGCCTAGAATTCTTATCAATGCCTTTATCAGTGAGGCTCACAAAGGTAACGCGCTGCTTTATTTAACATTAACATATGCCAGGCTCGAAATAACGCACTGTACTTACCACGAACATGAAGTTCGTGATGAAAAGCATGTACTTAATGCACTTCATCCCTACGTTAAGGTCCTTCCCCATTTTGCTTTCGTTTTCCACGTCACCAAGAACACTTTTCGAAACTGCACTCGATCGAACACTGGCTTCTGATTGTGTGGCAGGCGAAATAACTGATCAGGTTATCAGGCTTTGATAACGAAAGCCTGATAACATCGCACACCTTGTTCGGCGGCCAAGTATCAACGATTTTTTTTTGTATTTGTTGATGTTTTGCCCCCCTCGGTCAAAAATTGACGGCGGCTATAAATTCTGGAAACCGGAACGTAACTGAGTCGGAAAGTTGGCAGGCACAAGCGGTTTTGCCGTATCACGAATAATTTGCATGTATGAAACATGCAACGAGCAGGTGTATGTTAAAATACGCAAAATGAAATTCCTGGAATCAGAATATTTTGCGCGTAACGCACGATTTTCAACTCAATTGATCGAGGTTGTCTTGAAGAGAAAACTTGACTTGAAAACTTGTTTTTTATTTCCTTATTTAATCCTTTCATTCGTTTGGAATTCTTCTTTACGTCCCCCCATTTTCACTTTATGTTAGTCTCTCTCAGACTTTACTATCTTCTCATTTTATTTTTTCTACTTACGTTAATTTTGGTCATGTGCCTTGGAGTTCTTCTTTCGTTCATTCTCGTTCATTTGATAAGGCTTTACCATTTTCTTCTCTTCTTCATTGTATTCCTGTAATCATAGTTTATCTTTTTTTGCACTTTCTACATCTTCCGAGGTAAAGGACACAGTTGAAACGGTCGCGAATTTGTTTATAAAACAAAAAGCATGTTCTTGTTGTAACTTTAATTTTAAATAACAAATAAATGTACACATGCTAGGAATTGTAACTGTCCCAGCGGAAACAATATCGGTAGGCCGTTACGATAGCTTTCAATAGGCAATATAACAGGGGTGGGCCATAAATTCTTGTAACACTGAGGGACTTTAAAATTTTTCTTGAGTTGACTATCATATAAATCTGTCATGCGAGTTTCTAATGGTCATCTGGTGTTCTTTAGAAATTGTACAATTTGAGACGCTAAGAGTCTGTAAAAGGATACTGCAATTGAAAACTATCGATTGCAGGGCGTAACGGGCAATAACATGCTGATTTTTAATTGCTTCTAAACAAAAAGCTGCAGGCGCCGAGTTTCCTCAGTAAACGGAAACATAAACATGTCAGGAGAGTACTTGTAATTGAGAAGTTTGTAGTGGACTTTGAAGGGACTGCACATGTAGGCCCCGGCGTGGTCGTTGTAAAAGCTTAGAAAAAGACATTCCAGGAATCGGAGGGCGTTTATCCTTCTGAACGCAAAACACAGCTCTATTGGTCAAGAGGTGTTTGAATTTGGTTTTCTGATAGGAGGAAGGGGAATTAATTTTGTTCAGCCGAAAAATGAAAATTAAAATTACAGACAGATAGCTCCGAGCTTTTAAAACGATCAGTCGTATTATTTGAGCTTGGCGAAATTGCTTTGTGTACTTGTTTCTCTGATTTAGTTTTCACAGTAGAGTTAAATCATTTATATCGGTACGCCTAAAATTCTAGTGTTTGAGAGGCAATTAAATAAAAACTAAACAAGTCGGAGTCGCGCACGGTAAATTAATCGCGAGTGTATTTAAAACGTCGTGCAGTGAGTGTATTGGATTGTAATTTCGCGGACGCGGAGTTAGGTAATCTGACTTAATTTGTATTTTGTTCATTACATACTTGGTGGTATAAATTGTAAAAATCATTTTAATTCCCTCAGCCATCTGTGGCCAGATAATCTGTAAACTTCAGTACTTGCTTGGCTTGTGCCAT
This sequence comes from Dorcus hopei, assembly GCA_033060865.1. NCBI lineage: Eukaryota > Metazoa > Arthropoda > Insecta > Coleoptera > Lucanidae > Dorcus > Dorcus hopei. The sequence goes on from CM065424.1 coordinate 5,342,509, forward strand.
TGTCCATATTAGTGGAGTTAGCTGATCATTGTTGTATAAATTATTAGACCAATTGCTTGGCGTTCTGTCATTAAATCGACCAGAGGCAGGCAAACAACTCTTTCAAGCTATAGTGCAATCCATATACAATGTACTCTTGTAAAATTAGTTAATCCCTTTGGCGATATTCTCTGGCAAGTTGGAAACACTCAAACAAGGGGTTTTCGATTTGCGCAGTGAAGTCGACTGTTTTGTACCACTGGTCTAAGGCAAGTCTAGATCTGCCGCTAAAATCAAGTGTGACCAGCACAAGTTAATTCCCGAAATCAAGGTTAATTAGTTGCCGTTAGGAGCCTCGTAAAATTACGAGGCCAAACAATTCTGAATCACATTCATAGCCATCTTCTTAACCGAGCTTCCCTCACACCCTGTGTGTAGACCGAAGTGTAGTCCTTGTCAGGAGATTTGCGGGTTAATTAGAAGTAATTCGCTGAGAGACCGAAAGATCATAACTACCCATAGTAGAGTATCAAATAAAACGGTCAATTCTTGCCATTGCGTATAGGGTTAGATAATCGTCGAAAACAACGCAATCAGAGGTTAACAAATGAAGTGAGAGTCACTGCACCTCCACCTCTTGGCGATAGGCGCGGTTGAGAATCTCCCCCTTCGCCGCGTTATTAGGTTAGAAACAAATCGGCTCCCGCGCCTCCACAGGAGGGCTGTCCTTGAAAAACCTGCGATTACTATTAATCCTCTCGCAAATTGATCGCCTGGGCGACATTTTGTATCACGTACTTCCCCAAATATCTGATTAATTAATTAATTACGTTCATTAAGTAAGTACACTGTAGGCACACGGCCACACTGTACGCTGGTTGATCATACAGAGCGTCTTCGAGTACTATTGAAAGTGGTAAACACGAGTACCAAGACCAATCTAATTTTGAAACCAACTTAATTGTTAATGTAAATTGAATAACAAGGTCCACAACCATTGTTTGGGACAAGCATAAAACCACCAGCTGTGTAATTGAAACAGTTAGTTCGTCACGATATTCGAACGAGAAAGCCATTAAACGAATTCTACTGTATTTCTTACCAAATCGTAATTTTCTCTTGTGTTCCTCTGTATTGAATTTTTAAAACGACAAGGTTTTTCCGCTCATTTTTCTAGACTGCAGTGCGGCTAGAAATCGGAGTTTTTTACCTTGCTTTTGCAATAAACAATTAATTAAATATAAGTCCGTATTTTATTTACACGTAACTACTTCCCGCATCTCAGAGTCATTACCGTCTCACCAGGATTCGAATCAGGGTGCACAGACATAAGTAGAGTCCTCCACTAATTAGCGATCACGAGGAAATAATTATTGAAGGTTGTTGAAATACAAAGAAGGCAGACCCCGGCATTTCTGGGAACTGGTCGGCGCAGAGCGTAATACTATTGTAGGTCAATAGAGCTTCCTTAACACTGCAGGTAGAGGCGCCGTCTAGACTTAGGGCATGATAATAAAACTTGACCTTTCTCAGAAATCCTGCTAGGGCCGTACCCCTTACGGTAAATACGCGTTAAATTCTTGCAGACAGCCAATTTTCAGTTACCAGTCAGTTAATTCGTCCATAAATTAAATTTGTTTATTTGTTTGGACATTTTTATTACTATTTAGTTGTCGGTAAAAGTCAACAAACAAGCGTAGCACATCGGCACAGTTTACATTATGTTTTATCCTTTTGGAATTCCTCTTTTACTCACACCACTTCTTTTTGTCGTTATCTTAATTTTCATACTCTCTCTGCTCCAGTCTTTTCATTTCCTCTATTTACAATAATTTTGGTCGTTCTTTCTTCCCCTTCTGTTTTCCTTACAGTTCATTCTTTCACCTTCTCATTATCGTCTAAATTATTTTGCCTTTTATCTTATGTTAGGCTTCTTCGCCTCTTCTTCATCGTCTCTCTCCATCCTCGTTTATCTTGATGCTTTCTTCATTGTTCTTGCTTCTTTTATTGTCCTAGCCCTTCTTTCATCACTCGCTTTTTCTGATGTGCTTTTATCTTTTGCTAGATCTTCAAATTCCTCTCACTTTCTCTGTCCTTGTTTGTTTTAATTGCCTCTGGAATTTTCTCTTCATCATTCTTTTGTTTCCTCTCCGCTCGTTATTCTTTTGAAGTGGCTGGATCATCTCATTTATCCTTCCATCCTTTTTATTTACTTGTGTTAGTTCTCTAGTCTTCTCCTCTTCGCTATCTTTTCGCTTTGTCTATCCATGTTTACCTTAGTGCTTCCTTGCACCTTTTCTTTATTTTCCTGGCTTTTTCTATTTTATTTGGTGTTCTCTGGCTGTGCTAATAAATGAAGTGGAACTTCATTTTCCGTAGGAGTCATAACCATAAGTTGTCCAAACTCTTACGGTAGCTTCGAACTGACTGTGTTCTTGCACGTTGACTTAGCGCACGTGTTTTGAAGCCTAAATGAGGGTTTCTTCGCTGATGAATCCCAATGGGCTCGAAACTGTTCAAGGTCTCACAGGTAACAATTTCTTGTAGATGGAAAATTACTGCTTTGTTTTTATATTTAATTACTAAACGTGCTGATTTAAAACAACGAGATAAGGCGTAATGGATGCTATAAATTACTCGAAGCCGCTGATTAGATAATTTTGTTGATTAAGAAGAGCGCAGATGACCCTCGTTGTACGTGGTTATTAAAGATCCCATCACTGAAGAAACTGCGTTCAGTTAAAACCGGAATGAATACAGATATACATAGATACCTACCTCAAGAGTTCGCGGATCTAAAAATAAGAATTAATGCATCTGCGGGAAGGTCTGATTTGAAGTGGAATCTAAAAATACTTTCGTATTTTTAACGGCGCAAACAGAAGTCGTTAAATTTCGTCATCGATTTATGTATAATTTGAGAGCCTCAGTGCGCTCGGCTATATTTAAGTATTTCAGAATACGTTCGACTTGCTTAATTTAAATATCGCACAAGTGGCTTCCCTGAAAAATTAGGAACTGTCCGGTACTTGAGTTACCGCGTAAATCAAAATTCATTTTGCAACTTTTCACTCTGACAAATCACCGACAGATTCATGAATGTACTCATTTTTCTTTCTGTGGTTTGAGGTCACGTCGCTGTGAGTACTCAACTTACATCAATTTAGCATTTCTAGTTTTACGTAAGTAAGAGTTAATTGTGAGATGACTCATACTCCGTTTGCTGATTCTAATTCTACTCGCAATCATAATCGCCTGCTTAATTACGCATTGTTCGATGCCATAAGGTTCTGTTATCTTTTGGTTTTCCTGGACGATCCCATTCCTCATGCAAATACATACATAGAATACAAGAATGTTAAAACCGCAAAGAATATGATGGAATAGCATGGACACAAGTGGAAGAAGAAAACAGAAAGGAAATTGAAAATGTCTTCCATCGAGAAGAAGACCAATGTTGTTAGGGTAGAGCGGGGAAGGCAGATAAGAAACTAGAGAAAATGGAAAGAAGTAGGCCACAGGATAAGATCTACAGAGGACGACCATGTTGACTGGGGGATTCAACAAAATAAAGTAGAGAAGAAGAATTCGAGAGAGTGTTGAATCCGATTTTTCGATTGTCAAACTCACACCTTAAAACCGCAAAGAATATGATGGAATAGCATGGACACAAGCGGAAGAAGAAAACAGAAAGGAAATTGAAAATGTCTTCCATCGAGAAGAAGACCAATGTTGTTAGGGTAGAGCGGGGAAGGCAGATAAGAAACTAGAGGAAATGGAAAGAAGTAGGCCACAGGATAAGATCTACAGAGGACGACCATGTTGACTGGGGGATTCAACAAAATAAAGTAGAGAAGAAGAATTCGAGAGAGTGTTGAATCCGATTTTTCATTGGAAAAGGCAGACAAGAGACAAAAAATGTAGCAAAAGCTACAAATAAGATAAGAAAAACTCAAGAAAATTATCAATCAATTTTCCATTGGCCAACTCGTAGACAAAATGAAAATGCAGAGAGTAGGTAAGACCCAAAAGGAAATGGCCCCATCAGAAGATTTATAAAAAGAAGGCCAAACTCCGAAACAAAATAAAAATCATAGAATGGAAGAGACTGATAAGACCCTAAAGGAAATGGCCATATGAAAAGAAGAAGACAATAGATACCGGACGATAAATGGATAAAGCAAACTCAAGAGAATGATGGAATCCGATTTTTCATTTGCCAAACTCAGAAACAGGATAAAGATCACGGAACATGGAAGACACACAAACAAGAGCCCAAAGGAAATTGGGCAAATGTTAACTGAGGATATACCAAAATAAATGGATAAGAAGAACTCGAGGAAATGATCGAACCCAAGTAATTTTTTGCCATATCATAAACGAAATGAAAATCAAAATGGAGTGGAGAGTTCTTTTCCAAGAAAATACGACAGCTAGACCTTGCATCGCATCGGCGAGAGTTCACCCATCCTACACATCTTAAGAAGTCTTGATGACAGCTTCTCCAATTATATGTAACACCATCATCCACATGTTGCAAGATAGTAGAGCGATCAGCAATAACATATTCTGAAGATGCAGTGTACTGTTATATAGAAGAGGGCTTAGGGTAGATCTCTGCAGTAGACCTCATAGACCACTTAATTTATTCCCATACTTAATTGAATATTGTGTCCTGCTACCTACCTGTAGGTCTGTAAATTAGTGCGAAGTGACTAAGTTTCTCCGCACCGCTCGGCTAAGCTCTTGGAGAAGGGAGGTTCGACGAAACCCCAATGCAAAATGATTAGCGGCGTAAGTCAAAGGGGGCGGCCAAGCCGCCAAAAACGCGTTGTCTCCCCGGACGAATCCACTCTTTAAAGGTGAGGGGGGTGTAGGGTTATTTGCGAAACCTCGTTTGACGCCAAAAACCTGGACTTCGAGCTATCACAGGAACTAATCAGACGCCCAGTAGCTGCCTCGAGAATTAACCAGAATTGAAATTAAAAGCCTAGTGGAAAAGAGGGACGCGTTACTTGTGGGGGTCAATGAAAGGCCAACAAACACATACCTGTCCCCTTACTCAGAGCAGGCCTTCGACAAGTCGATTAAACGGCTTGGGGGTCACTCGACGTGCTTTAGCAAATCACGGAGAAGATCCGTTTCTGGTTTCAGCCACAAATGCAGTGGAAAACACTAAATTTGAACTCGCACGAAATCAAAGGACCGCACGCCTCGAGGATTGTTGAAACAATGACCGCCAAGCGACCGCGCCGTGCTCCTCCACATGCGCTGAAGACGGAAGTCGTAAATAAATTTTACATGGGCGAACAAGTGAGATGGAGATACACAGTATGTCGGAAGTAACAGCGGATAATTTAACTAACGCTATGTTGTGCAGTATGGTGAAATGCGACAACAGGGTGTACAGAAAATTATTATGAATGACTTGAATGGATTTTTCAACCGTAACAGTCCCCATGATCAAAGAATACCATTTTTTTAAAGTTCTACTGTTCTTAATCGATTATAAAGAATAGACGAATGGACATTGACGTGTAGAAGGGTCGCCTCGTCCTTAATTACGATTCGTCCCCTAAAACCTTATTTTGCGTACTTGATACATGAACTACTATTTGTGTATCTGATCCGGACCAGGCGTTCATTTCGAAAAACATAAAAATCCATCCATCGTAAAGGGAGAAGATAAAAACGGATTATTGTCGAAATCTTCTGATTCCCAGGAAGCCACAGCCAAAATCCAGAGTGAGAGCATTTAGGAGAGCTTTTGCTTCCCAGAACTGAACCAAAAATACTCCTCAAAACTTCTTTCAAAGCAATTACGTAATTTTCCAATAGTAGGAAAGTCCTTATAACATTTAACATACTATTTTCCAAAGGAAACACGTCACCTAAAAGAGATGGAAGTAGACTTGGCTTGCATAATTACCTTGAACAAAGTATTAAATGATTATATTCCCAAACAAAGTTATTAACTACATCAAGTCGTCCAGGACTTTTTTTGTCCAGATGTTTTGTGATTGTTTGCGATTTCCTGTCTTGATACATTGAATTGATGTTGGGGTAAGTTTTGTAAAGGGTGCACAGGCAGAAAACGTCCACGATTCCACCAATTAAGCGAATCTGAAAGGGGTAAGATTGTGGACCTACGTGGGGATGAAATTTCCTTTAGGGTAAACTGCTAGATGAGTCGGTCGCTATATTCAATGCTTTCGTAGGTGAATAGGATAGAGGAAGACCATCATGAACATCGCCACAGTAATGGAGCTCACAAGCCGACAGTCTTCATCTGATGACCTAATGGGACTATTCGCTTCAACGAGAAGAATTACCACCATATTACGTGTTGGTTATCAGTGTTTAGCAGAATCAGGTCATTTGGGTTGCGTTCGTACCGATCCAATTTAGCACTCCCATTAACTAGAGAGCATCGACGACAGCGTCTTAAGTGGAACCATGAATGGAATTCAATTTTAATCATCGACGAATCCCGATATTGTTTGGAGATACATAATAGGTTTAAAAGACGTCGTGTTGAACGACGTATATTATAACATTCTGTAGAAGTCATGTGACTGACTCGCATTGTGGGACTGATCACTGTCAGTAGGGAAGTAAGTCGCCTCTAGTGTTTACCCAAAACACTTTTTTTTTCCACATCTTATTAACTAGGCACCTAAACACTTTAAACCTAGCCGTAACCTGTTGATCCAGTGTCTTACATTTTTGTTTACGTGAGGATTTTTATTACGGCCCTAAGCCGGGACCTTTGCTTCGTTACCGTCCCTGACCTCGAGGAGGTGACACTTTTCTTGTTTTCGGGTCTACTAACCGGTTGTTGACTTTTACCGCGCCTACCTAGAAGAAACTACCAGAAGCTAACAATTTCTTTCACTTTCCACCTAAACCTAATTCTAATCCTAACTATTCTGTAACTTGTTACACGTCTGAGTTGTTGCTGGGGTTGCTGTTTGCTGTGTCCAGTTCGTCTTCTACGGGGCAAGCGACTGAATACCTATTCTTGTGTTTTGTGTTTGGCTACTAGCCCTTTAGGCAGAGATGGTACTCTACGCAACCAGACAAGGGCTGCCTATTGCTCTTTTCTATGCCTAATCATACCAGAAGTCTTTCCAGTCAAACTGGCATTCTCCCAGTAGTAAATTATTGGAACTCACAGCAGTCCTAAGGTATTCGTTCGTTCTTTCAAATTTGCAAGTTGGACCTTAGTTCCCTGCTAGTGACTTTATGAATACTGCATCGGCAAGCCTATTCAGTCTCTCGGTTTTTCTTGCATCAAGTAACATGTTTTGTACGGTACCATCTCCGAGTTGCTGTCGAAGGAGACTAGGACACTGAATATGTGCCGCAAAAGCAAGCTCTTCCCTACGCCAGAGTCATATCAGGTGCTTTTTTCTAACAGGAGAAAGCTCGGCCTCATAGAACAAGAACTTCCTGAGGCAATCAGGCCCCCAAGGAATTCTTATTTTTTCAGACAATGAATACCTCCGGATTTTGGAAGGAAGAAGAAACAACCTTTTGTCTCATCTCCCTCTGACTTTGACAGCTTTACGACGTGTTGTACAAGTGGCTTGGGATTCCTTTTCTTTACCCGTCTGCAAAAATGCGCCGGAGGCACCGCAGCTATTTAGAGGCTTATTGTGCTCGCCCTGGTTCGATTAGCGCAACCATTCCGTGAAGCATGTCCCCTGTGCCAACTGGTACAAGTTTTTCACTGATTGCGTATTGAAGTCTTCAGGAGCAATCCGAATATGAGTTCGAATATGCGCTGTCTACGGTTTGCCAGTGCATCACATCTACACAAAATGTGCATTGCCGTCTCTGTTCCTTAACTGTCAGGTGTCCTGTTACTAACCCCGTGGTGATATTGAGTTGCGCCCTGCTCAAAAGCAAAAGTTCCGCAGCTCTCTTCTTGCAAGGACCTCTAAGGAAGGTCTTGCTATGGCGATGTCCTGGTCTACTTAACCAGTGTTCCTCGCTTATCCAGTCACTGAAAAAGCCCCGAATAGCGTTCTTGGCTATGCCTAGGACAGATTCAGGGCCAAGGTATGTTGTGCCCACTCCCTGCCTGACTCGGCCCGTTCGCGTTCGTTGCCGATAATACCTTGATGACCTGGCACCCACACTAGCGTAATGCAGTTGTGTTCCGCCAGGTCATTGAGCTCACTTAAACATTCCCACACCAGTTTGGAAGAGATCTTTGAACTTACTAAAGCCTTCAAAGCCGCCTAGCTGTCGGTTAAGATGAAGATCCGCTTATTTGTGTAAGCCCTCCTGTTGTTTTCCCGCGCACGTTGTAATATGGCGTATATTTCTGTTTGGAAAACAGAGGCAAATTGGCCCGACGGGAAGCATAACTTCTTCTTTGGTCTATGCCCGTATATTCCAGACCCGGCACCAGTTACAGTTCTGGAACCGAATCAGACTTCCAAGAGGAGGAAAATCCTGTTCAGGTTCCCGATGCTCAGCAGATTCATTAATTTCTATCTCGATGGGCAGGTTCATGTTGCCTTCGGGAGCCATAGAGTCCGTCTTTATGTCGAGCAAAGGACCCCTTATGCTGCCAACGATACTTGCATGACCCGTACTCATATTAAGTAGGTGACGTAAATGCTGCAATCTGTGGAGTCCTCGTCTTGCATCTCCCATTGTCACAATGTGTAAGGGAGGGAGGTCTAGAAGGGTTTCCATTGCAGCGGCGGGCGTTGTACACATCGCCCCCGTTATGCCTAGACAGGTAAGTCTTTGTACCTTGCCAAGTCTAAGTTTGGTGGTCTTCTGCTTGACCTTGGGCCACCGGGTAACCGGATGTCGCTTTTGGCAGAAGTTGACGGCGGTTCAGTCGCTTGAGGTGTCGGGCCGATAGCACGGGACACTAGTATCCGAGATGAGTTGTAGGTAGCCATCGTTTGAGGTGTCGGACCCCGTTGTGTTGAAGCCTAGTATCCGAGACGAGAACCGATGCAGACCACACGCCGGTTACCCTTAAAACTAACCTGCCTAGCTGCCCTATCCCATGCCCTATGGATGCTGGGGTTAGTATGAGATGTGTGGTAGAGATTCGCGTAAGCGTTCTCGACGGTTACTCATCAAACGTAGCTAAGGAAACCTTGCTGACATGAGTGCTAGGGGGAGGGGGAGCCCACCGGTCCCGGCTGCCGGTCCCCCTCATTGGCGTTGGCCTCCTAGTGGCTGTGTCACAGCTGGCGGACAGTGGGAAGACCGTGCCGGACGGGATCCCCGCTGCCATTTTCGCAAGGGAGATGGGCTAACGCTTGGGTGCCCTTGGTGTCTCAGTACACCAGAGAGAAATTGGTTGACCTTGGGCCACCACACCGAAACCGCATAGGTGATTGTGTGTCTGACCATACCGGTGAACAACTTGATTTTAAGCCCAACGTTCTGTCATAGGCTCGTCTGGCCACCGCGAAAGTGGTCACCGATCGCCTGACTATCTTGTGTAGATGTTGGTTCCAGGTAAGTTTGGAGTCAAAAATCACTCCAAGGTACTTTACCTCCCCCGACAAGACTAGGTCGTTTGCACGAAGACGCAGAGGACCTAAACCCTTCAAGTGAATGACACAATGGTCGTTCTTTGGGGACTGATCCTCAGACCTTCCTCCTCGGCCCACCTTGTTACTACATTCAGGGCAACTTGCATTCGATCCCTGGGATTCCTTGTCTCGCAAACAAATTGATTTCTTATTAGAAACAGAAATCAAATTTATATTCCTTCTAGATAATGCGTTTTCTTTGGAAAACAGTAGCACAATAGTGTAGAGGAAAAACTCTACCTTACGCCGCAGTCAAAATAGGACAAGGCTCGGCCTCATAGAACAAGAACTTCCTGAAGCAATCAGGGATAGACATCCTTCCAAGGCGCCTAAGAAATTCTTATTGTTTCAGTCAATGATTACGTACGGATTTTGGAAGGTAGAAGTAACAACCATTTGCTTCACCTCCCTCTGACTTTACGACATGTTGTACAAGTTGCTTTGAATTCCTTGCCTCGGGAAGAAATTGATTTCTTAATTAGAAGCGTAAAACTAATTTCGTTGAAATATTTCTATACCTTCTACGGGAAACATCAGTAGCACAATAGTGCAAAGGAAAAAGAAGAACTTGTTAAATGTTGTTGTTGGATAGTTTTTAATAATTACAGGATGCAAAGAGCGGACGTACGTAATTTTTCAAATTAAAATGCAAATATTCGTACGTAGACAAACAAGCGAGGACACGCGGACGTGAAACGGAAAGGGGATAAACATGAAGTCGATGTTAGCTGGAAAACCCTTTTAATCCGCGACGTAATAAATCACGGCATCGCTTCGTGCCCTCTCATTAAGCGAGTCGCTTAAATTACAAAAAAAAAAGTTTCTGCTGGGAAAATTGACGAGTGACGAAGTTCGCGCGCGTATACGAATTCCGAGCATGTGACAAATTTAAACGTCGGATTAATTACATATTTTCGTGCGATAAACGCCACCGATAACAGGTTATCTACAAACAATTCGCAAGCCCTAAACACACACGGACTTAGTCGTTTACATGTTTGCGGAGACGTGATTCGGAGTTGAACAGCATCTTATAAAATAAATATACTTCTTCTCATTTTAGAACATTATTTTTATGTGACTTAACCGGCTGCCAAAAGCACATCCACTAGAGCATTGTTAGCGGTTAGTAAACATTCGACAGGAACTAACTAACACACACGCGCGCGTTGTATTCGATCGTGCATTATTGCTATCGATCCACGGATAAGATTAGATAGACCGTCAATACTAATTTGTAGTACGCAGCGAATATTATGGCTAAAACTTTCCAGCGAAGGCGGGTAAGTTGCGTTTTCGTTTGACCCGACTGCTCACACTGACGCTTTCCTACTTCTTTCCAGAGTTCGATCAAGCGGGAGTTTAACGAGAAGGAATTGCAAGGTACGTCCCCCTTTTCTTTTCCTTATTTTTTTTTTCTCTTCCTCCTCAATTTATTAATACCACGCGCCGGGTGATATTTGCGCGGTTTGTAAACAACTATCTGCGATGCTTCAACGTTCAGTTACGTTCTATTAATACGGTAACTCCTTACTCGTTTAAGTAATGCGCTAAATATAGAATGCATCTCGTTCTCGTCCATTTGACTTTTTAATTTTGGTTGATGCGGGACCTTATTGAAATTAATGAATTTTTACTGGGAGCGCTCCTATGTACAGCACGTTTTAATCAGCTCATCACTTAATGAGATTGACTTTACTTGTTTGCATTCTTTTACGCTTCTTTTTATTTCTGCACCACACAATAGATGTACAGTCCCCGACACTAAAAACGAAGCGTTGTACCAAGGCCCTAATCGTGAGTAGGTTCATTTTCGTTTCGTTTTTAGTGCCGGCGACTGTGCACGCATATATATAACAACTTCATAAAATCCAACGAAATAAATGAAAACAAAACGTGAATCATTTAGATAAAAATAAAATAATCCAATTGGACGCACGACGCATGTACGTACAAAGCAAGTTCATAACCTTTTGAAAACCCACATGCACGATAATTGGATTATTTATTATTGAGTGAGTGACTCATTTTATCTTTTTTTTCTCTCTCTCTCTCAAATGATTCACGTCCTGCTTCTTTGTTTTTATCATCGTGAAATGCATTTAGATAGGTATCTGAAGTAGGAATAAATCATCTACAACATGTTGAATCAATACATATAAAATAAATGTGCAATTTTGATTCAACGGTCCAAACAGACCTTAGGTTTTACCTAAGATCATCCGCTCTCTGATAATAACAAATAGCGAATGTTTAAAAATATTTGTAGTCAAGTTGGCGTTGAAAATATTGCATGCATGTCGCAGCTTCATTGTTGTACATGAGCGCAGTGTTGCCAGATTGAAGGGTTTTTAGCCTTTTCGGGATTTTCTTATGACCAAAGCAGGTGCATCTTTAGGTCATGACATGAGTCATCTTTTTAATCGGATGTAAGCGTTATGGAGCGATGACTCATAAGCTGAAATGCTTCTAAATCCATGCTTTATTTATGTACGCTTTTAGGGGTAATCTATAATAAAATGCTATCGATATCAGTTAATGTCACACTTTCGTCCAAAAAATCTGACTCAAATGTCAAAAAATGAATGTGATTGACCGTTGTCAGTTTTGCTAATACGCGTTCGCAAAAATTCTGAATATTTAGCTTAAATTAATCACTACGAAGTCACTAGAAGCAGAAAATAATTCACTAGGAACAAATGCCGAGAAAAGCAAATTGCGTTTTCCTTTATTGATTATGTTAAAAATTCTACATAAGTACATTATGTTTGGCAACACTGAACTCAATATAAAAGACCGTTCAAATTACAAAAAAAATGACAGTTGATAGTTTCTGTTAAAAACTTAAACAAAAGACGATCGATTGTTTAACAAATGCAAGAAACAAAAAGGCCGAATTTTACGTCAAGAACACAAATTAAAACCGATAACAAGAGGCGTTCCATTTCCACTTCATTATTGACAGGGGTTTAGGTACATATAAGAATAACATGCGTTTTTATTTATTGGTTTTATTAAACATTCTCCTTAAGCACATTACGATTGGCAACACTGAAGTTAACATAAAAGACAGTTAAAAAATGAGAGGTCATAGTTTCTGTTAAAAACTTAAACAAGAGACGATCGCCTGTTTAACAAATGTAAGAAACAAAAAAAAACCGATTGACGACTTTTTTTTATCTGTGGTGGTTGCCCAACGGGATCCTAAGTCAAAGACTTGTCAGAACCTCAGGAGCGGGAGTGTATTTGAGTGTGTGTAAAGTGTTCCATGGCTTTGTTATTTCCAACCTCCTCGCCGTTTAAGGGGAAGCAGTGTCGAATTTTATTCCCAACACTGAAGGGTACCTGAAGTCGATACCGACCACCCCCGAGAAAATCCCGAGTGCGGTTCGAACCGACGACCATGCGATTGCAAGGCCGGTCCTCTCACCACTGGACCGTTCAGGCGTTTTACGTCAAAAAATAAATTAAAAACGATAAACAAATCAATGATCAACTGTGAAACAAATAGACGAGGTTTAAGAGGTATCAGAATAAATAAAATAAAATAATAATAATAATAAATAATAAAATTTAATTAAATATTCTATAATACTTAAGCACATTAGGATTGGCAACACTGAACTCATAAAAGACCGTTAAATTTACAAAAGTTAAATAAAAGACGATCGCTTGTTTTTAACAAAAACAAGAAGCAAGAAAAAGATCTACGGTTTTTTACGTCAAAAAATTCAATAAAAGCAATAACGATATTTGAGGGTAAGGGCCAAACCATTCAACTATTAGATTATAAATGTATACGCACCAACAGAAATGGCTGATAACCAAGAAAAACAAGAAATATACGAACAAACCAAAACAAGATACCCTAATTATAATGGGGGATTTTAATGCTCAAATTGGAAAAGAGGAAATCATAAGAGACATAGCAGGAGGGTATGATAAAACTAACGATAATGGATTGAGATTGTGCAACTTTGCGGCGGCTGCAGGGCTGGTAATAGCTAGCACAAAATATCAGCATTCAAAGCTTCATAAAGTGACATGGATGAGACCGGATCAGACAGTGGGTTGGAGGCAAACATCAGTAAGATCAGTAAGATCAGATCATTACATGGTTGCAGTGATAATTAAATAAAAAATTAAAAGGAACAACCTAAAAGCAAACAAACCACAGAAATGGAACCTCAAAACATTAAGAATCGAACGGGAGAGGAGCATGTATGTCAGAAGCATGGAAAAGAGTTTGAAAATCAGCGTGAATGAGGAAGTTGAGGTGGGAGACAAATGGAGAATGATAAAAAAACTGCATCTACAGTGCTGGGAAAGGAAAAAGTACAAAGTAGAGGAGCATGGGCGGAATGAAGAATGTAAAGAAATAGTTAGTGAGAAAGTAAAGGCCAGATTGAGATAGTGGAAAACAAATAAAGAAGAAGATAGACAGGAATATCAAGGCAAGCGTAGAGAATATAATAAAAAGATTAGAAGGGTAAAGCGCCAATGCAATGGTGGGAACAACAAATGACAACAATTGAACAGGAAGAAAAGAGTAGGAGCACAAAACTATTTTACAAGACAATTTATGGGCAAAAAGGAATAAGTAGAGGAGGGATACAAGGAATAAGGAGTAAGCATGGAAATCTAGCTGAAGGCGCAGACGAAGCCAAAGAAATTTGGGAGGCGCACTTTAAAGAACTATTGACAGATGACGACATACCAGTAGAGCACAAGACGGAGAGAAAATAAAAGCGAAAAACTGTAAAGCTCCAGGCTTAGATAATATAAATTTAGAACTGATTAAATATGACGGGGATGCACTGTAGAACACAATAGCCGATCTAATTAAATTAATATGGGCAACAGAAAAGATGCCAAGCGAATGGAAAGGTGGGACAATAGTTACAATACATAAAAAAGGCGATAGGAGTATCTGTGGCAATTATAGATCAGATAATAGAAAAGACACATGAAGGTAATATTGACATAGAAATTTTATTTGCAGATTCTCAACAGGCATTTGATAGCATTAAGCAGGAAAAATTAATGCATGTGTTGAAAGAGATGAGATAAAATTTGATTAAATTTGAGGAACCTAATACAAAAGACAATAAACAAGAACCGTATACGGTGAAACAAAGAAATCCAGGTCCAATGATTGCTTATACTGATGACATAGCGTTAATGGCAAAACAACGGAAAATATTGCTAGCGATGTTAGAAGAAATTGTGACCAATGGGAAAGAAGTTGGACTAGAAATAAATGCCAGTAAAACAAAAATAATGATATGTGGAAAGGATAATAAAAAGGAAAAAGTTAAAATTGGAAATTTTGAATTTGAAAAAGTAAATAAATTCAAATACCTCGGCGTAACTGTTACGAGCACAGCTGACAGGGCATCAGATATAAGCGAAAAGATACAGGCGACCAGTAAAGCATTTTATGCGAACAAAAAAATTCTGAAGAATAACGTACAGCCTCAATCGAAAGTAATGAAACTTTCAAAACCGAAACGCTGTAGTCAGAGTGCAACGGTGACGAGTCAGAGAGAGCGCAATGTGTTGTGGGGTTCCGAAGGACTTCGGAAACATTCGTTCGCCATAAGGCTTCATCTCACTCGGTATCTTCTCTCTCTCTGACTATAGTGTTTCGGTTTTGAACGTTTCATTACTTTTGATTGAGGTTGTACTTACAAGGCGAACGAAGTTAAAAGTATATCGACGTCGTAGATGCAATAGGACGTAACACACAGATTTTTGAGAATTTCACTTTCCATAAGTGTGCAAAAGTTGGTTACACTGCGGTTATCAGAAATACCGATTTTTGATCAAAAACGACAAAGAACTTCTACAGTCATGTTACACTCAGTTCAGCAGTTTTTTGCGATTCCTGAAAAATTTTCTGACAGTGGGTTACGTCCCATCGATATAAAACATTAATCAAACTAATCATGACGTATAGAGCTGAAACCATGACAGAAAAGGATCAAAAAAAGTTGTCAAAAATGGAACGAGAAATTTTGAGAACGTACTGGGCCAAGTAAAAGTGGCAGAAGGAATCTACCGAAAAAGGACAAATAAGGAGATAGTGGAAGAGACATGTAAAGATACCATCATTAATACAATAAAAGCGGCAAGAGTAAGATGGCTTGGACATGTTTGAAGGGCAGCCCCCACAGCAACAATCAGAGCACTAGTAGAATGGAAACCTAGAAGCAGGCAGAGGGGAAGACCAAGAAGTGGATGGCTCGATGTAGTAGAAAAGGATTTAGCAACAGTTGGGATACGTCAGCGGATTGTGAATAGGAAAATATGGAAAGATATTGTAACGATTTTTAAAGGTTCATTAATTTTTATTTTAAAACAAAACACGAAATAGTTAATAACTAATTTATTTACAAGCAAACTAATTTAACACTAACATTTAACAATAATTTATTTACAGACTTATACGTAATTTATTTCAACAGTCGAGCGAAAGTTTAACAGGCCACTTTTAATTTCGAACTGTCTTACGTTGCATTCTAATCGAACTTAACTCCACCCCCCGGCCGCGTACATTTTATAAACCGGCTCTTTCTTCGGGAATCGCCTGGAATGCGCCGAACTCTCTATTCTAGTTTATTCTGCCGGCAGAATTCTCTGGCCCAAGGCGCGTCGACTAGACAGCGTTGACGTGAGAGACAGACGGACGCTGGCTGCTGTCGGCAAATCATTACAATATTATTCAAGAAGTAAAGCTGAAAGCTTAGATGGTATCGTAAATTGGATCGTGAAGGCTTTCGCTATAAGCGGTCAAAAGGCGTTCGAATTTCGACTTTGTTCTTCTTAAAAAAAAAAGAAAAAACAAAATACGATCACCTGTGAAATAAATGGATGAGATTTAAGAATAAATTGTGTTTTCCTTTGTTGATTTTATTAAATATTTTGCTTAAGCACATCACTATTGGTAACACTGACCTCACTTTAAAAGACCGTTAAAATTACGAAAAAGAAAAAAGTTGACGGTTTCTGTTAAAAACTCAAACAAAGGATGATCGACTGTTTAACAAATGCAAGAAGAAAGAGAAGAAAACGGTTAAAAAATAAATTAAAAGCGATAACAAAAGACGTTCGAATTTTGTCGTAAAAATATAACAAAACACGATCGATTGTGAAACAAGTGGACAGAGGATTAGGTACATACTTATAAGAATAAATTGTGTTTTTATTTATTGATTTTATTAAAATTTAATAAAATATAATAGAATATTTAATATTCTGTTTAAAAGCGCTTTAGGATTGGCGACACTGAAGTCAACATGAAAGGCCGTTAATATTACAATTTTGTGTAATAGCAACAGCCTCCTTAAACAATAAGCTTTTAAAAATCCAGTTAACTGAATTCTAAGGTCTTTATTTCTACAGGAATCTCCAATGTTTTTGGATTTCAAAGAAAACGTGTACTGATGGGTTTTGTTAAAAACTTAAACAAAAGACGCACGATCGTTTTTAACAAATGCAAGAAACAAAAAGAAAACGGTCGACGACTTTTTACGTCAAAAAAATTAATTAAGAATATCAATTGAATTTCGTCTTTATTAAAACAAGACACTATCAAATGGACAAGGTTTAGGCATGAGAATAATCGGCTTTTTTCTCTCGAAACACGAAAAAATAAAGAAGAAAGAAACAAAATACGATCAATGATTATATAGTCGTCTTGTGTGGAGATTTCAATATTGATCTCGGCAAAAAAGATTCACACAGTAAACAATTAATTGATACGGTAGAATCATATAATCTCAAGCAAAGCATATATGAACCTACTAGAGAAACACACCACTGCAAAACAATAATAGACAATGTATTTATTAACAGAGAAACAATCGAAGCAAAAGTAATTGTGTCCGGTTTGTCTGATCATTCTGCCCAAAGAATAACATTTGAAACTGCGAAAATCCTTAAAAAGGAAACAAACAAATTTGAGAAACGACATTTCTCACAACCTAATCTACTCAAGATAAAGCATATCCTTCAAGAAACTGACTGGTCAAGAATCTTAAATGCACATGACGTCGATGAATGCTATGATAACTTCCTTGAAATACTCCTACATACGATAAATCGCATCTCAAAGAAGAAATTAGTTCATACACAGAATTATTGTGGAAAAAAATGGATAACAGAAGAAATTAAATTAATGTCAACAATCAAGAGACAAATGTATGAAGGAATGATAAAGCAAAGAATTGGTAAAGATGTCTACAAAGCATATTGTTATGAACTTAAGAAAAAAATAGAAGAATCGAAGAAGGAAAATTATTCTAACTACATAATTAATTCAACAAACCAAAAAAAGACCACCTGGAATGTTGTTAAAAGAATACAAGGAACTGAAAACAAAAGAACGTCTTTCACTCTTTCTTCTTTTGGTACTGAACGAAGTAACAATAACAATATTAACCTTCTAACTGAAATGAACCACTACTTTATTAATTCATGCCAAAATATATTAACACAGAACAATTCAGTAAACAAATATTTAAAAATAATGCCACATACTTTTTCGTTGTATCTGACTGATTGTGAGGAAGTAAAGAGAACCATACAACAATTAAATAATACAAATGCAGTAGGAGATGATGAGATACCTACGTCAGTTCTAAAGGAATGTTCCGAGGTTCTAGCTAAACCATTAACACATATAATAAACCTATCTTTTCAATCAGGTACTTTTCCCAAAAACATGAAAAATACTTTAATCCTACCTGTACATAAAAAAGGAGAGAAAACAGAGTTTAAAAATTACAGGCCAATAGCATTAATTTCAAATGTATCTAAAATTATAGAAAAGATAGTTTTCAACAGGATAACAAATTTTATTAAAAAATATGACTTATTAAATAATACTCAAAACGGCTATATAAAGAAAAGATCGACTGCAAGAGCAATATTCCAACTTCTAAAAGAAGTTATTGACGGGATCAACTCTAAAAGCGCAGTCATGTGTGCTTTCATAGACCTCTCCAAAGCTTTTGATAGCGTGCATCACGAAATCTTACTTCAAAAAATAGAAACGTTGGGCATCCGGGGAATAGCGCTGAAGTGGATAGCATCTTATCTGTCCAACAGGAAACAGTGTGTTATAACTAATGAAAGCAACGGGAAACAAACCAGATCTGAATGGGCTGAAACATCTTTGGGAGTACCTCAAGGGTCAATCCTGGGACCTCTTTTATTTCTCCTGTATGTAAACGACATACCAGAAGTAGTGGATTGTTTAACTATTCTTTTTGCCGACGACACATCTATGGTTATAAAATCACAAACTGTTGATGAAATTACACAGAAATTAGAAAAGAACCTTTCCGTACTGGATACTTGGTTTTCAGATCATAATTTAAAGTTAAATCTGGAAAAAACTATTAACCTTTTGGGTGCGTTCCACAGAATCAGAAAATATCTTATAATGATTCATACCTTACCTGCTGCGAAAATGCTTCTTTCCTGGGGCTGAAAATTGATGGAAGGTTGTCTTGGGAAGTACATATTGATCATCTAGCGGAGAAGCTGTCCAGGTTTTCGTATGCTCTACGGGTTGTGTCTCGATCAGTAGGTGTTAAAGCGGCATTGAGTGCATATTACGCGTACGTGTTTTCAAGACTAAATTATGGTGTCATCTTCTGGGGCAACGCAACTGGTGCTGAACGCCTATTCAAGATACAAAAGACTTGCATCAGAGCAATCTTTAACCTGAAATGTAGGGAAACTTGCAAAGAGACTTTTAAGAATTATCACATACTTACTTTACCGTCAATTTACATTCTTCAATGTTGTTTATATGTAAAAAATAACTACACTGAATTTTTTCATGATTATGAACTGTTTCACACACACAACACCAGAGCACAATCACAGTGTTTCCTACTGGCGCCAAAGACGCATTTAACAAAAATACAAAAAAATGTAATACACCAATGTGTAAAATTTTATAATTGCCTCTCGAGGGATATTAAAGAACTGCCAGAGAAACATTTTAAAAAACAATTAAAATTAATCTTGCTACAGAAAGCCCTTTACAGTGTAAATGACTTTTTTAACTTGTAACAATCATTGTTTGTCTATTTGTTTTTTTTTGTGACGCGTTTTATACACTATGTAATATGAAACAAATAAATTATTATTATTATTATTATTATTATTATTATAATGGTAGAAGGAAACTTATCGAATATTGTTTCTTTTTGTCAAAGTCAAAAAGAAGGACAGGAATCGATCGTCATTCACTTTCACGTTTTTTTCTTTCTGCATTTTGCCAAAAAGAAGTTTTTGTAAAAATTTAAAAAAAAATTCGTTTTGTTGGTTAAAAAAAGCTCGATTTTCATACTTGGCAACTTTTCCTCCCCCTAAATTTACGGGTCAATTTTTCCGGGTTTTGTGAATTTCAAAATGCGATCCAGGGAATCCCAGTAATGATAGCAGTTTTTTTCTTGTGTGAAAGTGTTAATGATTTTGTTTGGTGCTAGGTCCTTCACCCTTTATAATTTTTCAAAAAATTTAAAAAATTATGTCAATCTCGTAACGCATGTAAAAGAAGGTTCGTTAACCTCAGCCAAATGGAATAAACTTGAAGCATTCATACAGAAATTTATTGTTTATCGATAATTAAATTAGTTGCTTAAAGTTGTCTGTAAAATTATTTTTATTTTCCAAATAATAATTGTCAAAATATAAGGAGAGAAAAAGAACAGTGAATTGACAAGCCACTTAACCAAAAGAGTTTCAAAAATTACGTAATTAAATTTCAGTGAATTCCTAAAAATGTGTGTCTTAGAAATGATTGTTATGTCATAAGTAAAGACTCCAAATCTTAGGCCCGTTATCCGCCCCATTGTATATTACTCACTGCTCCTGCTGATCTAAATCTCAATCGGTCCAAACGGCTATATGATACATTAGTATAACGTGTTGTATTTAAACAAATTTTTTCTTGGTTATATTTATTTTTTATTCTTGAAATTATGTCGTATCCTCAAAGATACAAAGAATAACTAAATAAAATGTGACGAAGTTGATTAGTATATTCTCGCTATATCGGAAAAATAATTGTTCGTAGTTCAATCGGCGCTTATTCCTTTAGCGCCTTTGCATTCGGTACTATTTTGTGGAGACTTTAGTCATAAGTCAGTCATAATGTATAGTTTGGGGGGACTGCGGTTAATTGTGACCGATCATAAATATTAATGAATTCCATTTAAGTCGGCCTTCAATACGTAACTAAATTTTTTAAAAAAATTAATTATAAGGTTTTAAATATTTTCAAACCGAATTATTTTCTATTATGTAGCGTTTATTATTTTTATATCCAGTTCATCAATTTCATATTCCAGTTTTCCCAATCAGATTTAACTGCCGCAGGTCATTCCGCCTCGTTTTTTCCCCATTTTATGCAGCGGCAAACATCTAATTGCTTTTCCTCCACAGATCCGCAATTGCATCCATTTTTCACAATTCATTTATTCATTATGTTCGAACTGATTTCACCAGCGACGATAAATCAAACCAAGCATTCCTACGCGGTTCATTATTAAAGTCATCAGCCCCCGTATTCTGATCTTTCATCAGCCCCCGTATTCTGATCTTACGATTAGAGTCATGTTTAACTAATTGTAAGTCGTGATTAAAATAAACAAGAAACGATATAGCTTTATGTCGATTCAATGTGTAAGGGGAAATAAACACGTTGTTAAATTAATCGTGAGGGCTAGCGTAATTCCTCCTCATTTACAGATGGCAAAACAAGATTATGCTTTTTGTTTTTTAACTGCGACTTTGAGACGTTTAAAACCTCGAGCAAATATGAACAGCGAAGATATGTTCCTTATCAGATGACGAGCGTCGCCGGAGGAATTTAGTTGTTTGCACTGTTAAGTGCAGATGAGTTTGCGGCACAAGGCAAATAGCAAAGCACGTGAAGGTTTTATTGCAGGTTCACATTACCGACGTTCTAAAATTAAATAAAACTGGGAAAGTCATAAACTATAATATAAAAAAGCTTTGTTTGAAAGTGTCTCTACTTTTATTTATGTGATATTTATTTAAGTGATAAAGTAATGATGGCACCTGCTTTGACCGGTAAACAAATAAGTCACTACAACACGAAAACAATTCACATCTCCAAGTTAAAAATTTCTAGTATTTTATTTAAGTTTAAATTGTGATGCAAATAAGCAACGTGTCCGTCTTAAACATTTCGGCATCCTTTTATGGCCCAATATTACGCGTTACCCTTCCGTTGCACTTTAGTCAGTCGGTTTTTTTTATGTAGACTTTGCTAATACCAAAGAAATGGTGATGACAACCACGCATCGTAATATTTTTTGAATCAACGGAAAATTTTTGGGTGCGAATTGGCAACGCAGCCGCACCTCTGCACAGTAATCGAAATGAATAAAAGAAAGGCGGTGGTTAGCCGGAGGCTATTTATAAGAAACGCAAGTCCGGCAGATCGAGATCTTAAAATACACGGAATGTTTATTTTCGACGTTTGCACCTTGGCTATTGTGTCGCGTGCGTTTTTTCGAAATCGGAATAACCTTGCACTTTTTTTATAAATAAACGTGCGATTCACGACACGGCGATAAATTAAAAATTTTTGCGTGGAATTTAAAGTGCGTCCTCAAATCAAGGAAGTCATAAGGACACGTAGAGTGCGGTGCAGTTTCATTTTGAAAAAAATCGTTCCGTGAGATGCTGGAACGAAAAATGAAATTGTCCTTTACTGACAAATGTCCTCATTATCATTATTGTTATTAAACTTCAAATAATTAAAGTAAATGCCTGAACGGTCCAGTGGTAAGAGGACCGGCCTTGCAATCGCATGGTCGTCGGTTCGAACCGCACTCGGGATTTTCTCGGTGGTGGTCGGTATCGACTTCAGGCACCCTTCAGTGTTGGCGATAAAATTCGACACTGCTTCCCCTTAAAAACGGCGAGAAGGTTGGAAGTAACACTTTACACACACTCAAAATTCACTCCCGCTCCTGAGGTCCTGACAAGTCTTTGACTTAGGACCCCGTTGGGCAACCACCACAGATAAAAAAAAAATAATAATAACAAAGAAACAAAGGAAATAATAAAATCAAGCGAAACACTTAAAGAATTACATTATAATGCTAGATTTTAAAATTCTGCAGATAGTAGACAAGCACTAGAGAATTACAAAAGATATCATCACGACTTAATACAAAAAACGAAACGTGAATATCACAGTAAATTAATAGATGAGTAGCAAAATAAAGTTAAGGCTTCATGGAAAACAATATAAAGAAGGTATGAAAAAGTAACTACCAAGCAATTGTACAAGACAAAAAAGTAGAAAATACGCCAATAAATATTACTGAATGTTTCAGCGAATATTTTATAATGGACATAGAAAAAATTATTAAGAAAACAAACACACAAAAAAACAGGACAGAAGCTCAAAACATAGAACGATCGATATAACTTGCAGAAGCAGAAGAGGAGGAAATTTATGTCCTGCTGCAACAAAAATAGTTCAGGGTCCGAGGGGGTCCCTTGCAAAGACTATGTAAAGGAAATAATTATGCCTTTAACTTATGTAGTGAACAAATCCCTAACACACGGAATATTTCCAGAATTATTAAAAACTTCATTCGTAGTACCTATTTATAAAGGAAAAGGTTCTGTTAGTCAAATGACAAACTACAGACCTATTGCGCTACAATCAGCTTTCTCAAAGATATTGGAAAATGTTTACAACTACAGTCTTAAAAACTTTCTATTGAAAAACAACATCATTGCAGTACGGTTTTCAACAAGGAAAGAGTACAAACATTGTTTCATTTTTTGGAAGGCACATACAGCCCATTAAACGAAGATGATTTGGAATTTGGTGTCTTTTACACATGATTGCGTTAATTTGGATTATCTCCTACAAAAGGCGTACAATTATGGTATAAGAGGATGTGCCTACAATTGGTTGCAATCTTACCTTATCGGGAAGAGTCAAAAAAAATAAAAATCCAACATCAGGAGAATCGCTGTCAAGGTGAGGTGTATTCGTCATTAAACAACGTACAACACGGAGTGCCCCAAGGTTCTATGCTCGGACCGACACTGTTCCTCCTGTATATCAACGATCATACAAAATATGTAGGACCGGAAATTAGAAGAATCACGTTGTATGCAGATGACTGCACACCACTAATAACTAATAACAAAATATATAAAGATGTAGTTGTGAATACAAATAAGATTAACTCACAATTAAACAATTGGTGTGCTAATAATTCGTTAAAAATTAATAAAGCTAAAACAGCATTTGTGTGTTTCAAAACTAAAAATAAAAGCCTATATAATTTAGAAACCCCCCTTGATTTGGTGCGATAATAAAAGTGTGAAACCGATCGATACAATTAAATTACTAGGTTTAACAATAACAGATACATTGTCGTGGACTGTCCATACAGACATTGCGAAATAAACCGTCTAGTATTTGCTACAGATTGTCACGAGGGGGAATTTTCTAAAAACCACGAGGGGGTTCTTTCTGTGTTCCGCGAATAAAAAACATAAAAAGTATTTAAACGCGAACTTGTGTAATTGAGGGCAAATACAACGTAACGTAAAGGTTCATATTTCATAATAAGACATCAGCGGAATTTATTACAAACGGAGCCACGCGCTTATACGCGCGTATACGAATGACGCAAACGGACACAGAACAAGTGACGTAAAATGCAACGCGCGACTAGGCAAAAAACTTGTATTTAAAGTGCGGCCCAAAATTGGGAAGCCAGTCGTTGCCACCGGACCGACTCTTATAAATATTCACTCGCATTGATTACGGAATTAATTCTAACCCAATTTTTACATATTGGTAATACAGTTTATAACTGCTGCTTATAAAAGTATAGCAAATTACATCAATAAAACAAAATATGTATTGTAATCTTCGACCATCTGTTTCATTAGAAAATGGACAACAATAACATCATGATATTCCATATTTTGTAAACAAATAATGATTTAATTTGTTGAATGAAAAAAATTTATGAAAAATATTATTAGTTAGTTTGTATTACAGTGGCCTACTCGGAAAAGAAAATGCATTAAATACAATGAATGAATTTATTTATTCCTTTTAATGAATACATCTCAGTCTACATGATTTTTCGGAATTTTCTTTTGTAATCTGAATGTAATAAAGTAATAAAACCATAAATATGGGATGATGAGTATCGGCGTGCTTTTTTCCCAATGAAACTTTTAGAATGTGACCTCTTACCTATTTTTTTACTTATTGTTAGGTGTGATTCATGATTATTGTTTTAATTTAATTCCTTAAGTTAACTAATTGAGGAAATAAATTAATATTATTATGTGAGAATGATTTTATGCTTTTCTGTTACTTAAATACTAATAATTTTTTTTTTAAATTTATTGCACTGTTTTGATTACAGCGGATTCCTCGAGCATCCTCTGTACAACTGTTTCGACTTATTAAGTAGCAAACTGTCTGCAATTTGTCAATTCTAATGCAATGTTAGGTCAAAAAGCGCTCGCAGGATATCGCGATTTAAACTTTTCAATAAAAATTAGATTCATTGCTTACGTATCACTAATCGCTAATCTCCGTATTCTTTCACACGAAAGTCACAAAAGACTTATCTCGACGTTTATTGTAACACATCTCTATCATTTGTTGCATGTAGTAATAGTAAAACTTCGCTCAGCTGGGGGCGTTTAAATCGCATCCTCAAATGTTTTTTTTTGTAAAAAGTAAACGTAGATTTTTTCGGAGTTAATATTGACTATTGACACGTGGCACATCTCAGGGTATTTTGCAATTTTTTTCTAAATCTTATTTGTTTATTGTTATTCTTATTTGCTTTCTTACTTCGTTGTTTAATTGCGTAGTCTCCTGCTGCGATGGTGGATTTTGCAGTGTATCTCGTAGATCAGTTCTTGCTTGTAGAGTGTATTTGTTGTGTGATAAATTTTTGATGTAGATTGCACTCGCGAGCCTTCACATTCAAAATAATCTGTGTCAGTGTGTGCGTGTGTGAGTGAATAATAAAGAAGATATTTCGTAAAAAAAACGACAATTTAAAAGAGTTGCACAAACAAATTTATTCCGTAAAGAAATTCGGAGTTTTTGTAAAAAGAGGTTT
This sequence comes from Dorcus hopei, assembly GCA_033060865.1. Taxonomy (NCBI): domain Eukaryota; kingdom Metazoa; phylum Arthropoda; class Insecta; order Coleoptera; family Lucanidae; genus Dorcus; species Dorcus hopei. The sequence continues at coordinate 5,368,235 of CM065424.1, forward strand.
AATACGTTTGGGACGAGCTTTTCACAGAGCCGCCCTTATATTTTACTTACTAGGTTCCCAACCGCTTGCTTGACTGCCTCCGTGATTCGGGCCTTGCGGTTATAAAGCGCGACCGGGAACTTTCGCTCACGGTAGCTAAACACGGCGCCCTCACTTGTTCATTTTCCGAACTCGTTACTACTATTACCTAGAGCTTCCTTCTAACATCCGGATTGTCTTGACATTATTAAATTAATTATTCTAATATTTACAATTCTAAGCTTAAATCCTACGTATTTACATTTTAAAAATTCTAAATAATTTATTTATAGCAAACAGTTAATTTTAAATTGCCTATTTCTAAAAATATTTACATAAGATTAAAAAATTCAAAAAACACACTTGAATTAAATAACTTCACAAACAAATCCCTTTTATATGCACATCTAATACATCACTCTCAATTTACTTTATTATTTACAAAATTATTTCCTTATGAAATAAAAAAAAACATTACGTGCTGCTCATGAACACCGCAACTACGTCATAACTTCACTTCTTTCCTTCGTCTATATTAATACTAGTTACTCTAAGGTCTAGTTTTACAATCGTGGAATAAGGACAGAATAACTATTCTACGTCACATCTACGTCATTATTCATGGATAAACTGAAAATAGTTTGTCCGACGATTGTAAAATTTGGTCTAAGTGAAACTTATTCGATTGCACACTGTATAGTAAAAGTTTATGTGATTTATGCGATTATCGTAAAAATCAAGTGCCAAAATGCAAATATTTTCCCAAAAGTGCCCAACTTCAAATACCACAAATGTAAAAGTGAGGTAATTCAAATACTTCACAGCTTTGTTAAAAAGTTCTGAATGATGCTCGGCCGTCGTTTTCCGGTTTCAATGGCCGACATAATTCGAACCTGATTTCATTGATTTCGCTTTTCGCAGTGAAAGAGAGAGAGAAAAAAACGCCGGTCATTTTTCCGTAATTACTTTCGAAACTGTGCACCGATCGTAAAACAATTTCACGGACGTAAATATTTCAAACGGACGCACGCCGCAATTGGGTATTATAAACGGCCGGCGTTGAATAATTAAAAAGTTAATTTGCGTTACGTATTCAATTTGCATTAAATATTCAAAGCGCCGCAATTTTGTTGCAAATATTTCGACCGATATTGGGAGCGACGCGACGTTTTATCCGCGCGCGCGGACGTAATTCCGCGTCATTATAAAAAATTTATATTAATATGTAATTTAATTTATGTGAATTGCAGATTTACGGACGGCTTTCGTGATGCTGGACAGCGACAGCGACGGGAAAGTCACCACCAACGAAGTAAAGTTCATGCTGAGGAAGCTCGGAATTGACATGAGAGATCAAGTCGTTGACGAACTCATCCGGACCGCGAGTCATACAGGAAATGAACTTATAGATGAAAACGAATTCTTGCAGTGGGTGAAGAAGATACAAGAAAAGTTGCCGGAGCAAACGTGCGAAGACATACACAAAGACCTGATGGCGGCGTTTCGGGTTTTCGACCTAGACAACAATGGTTACATCACCAGGGACGAACTGAAGATAGCCATGGAGAAAATTGGTGAACCAGTCACGGAAGAACAAGCCACGCAGCTTATTATCATGGCTGACACCGATATGGACGGAAAAATCAATTACGAAGGTCTTTACTTACACACATTAATGCGATAGATATTTATTTTTATTTTATTTGTCCAAATATACATACTATGTTGGCCTGGCCAGTAGTACCTATGCGCTTATTGTGAGTAAATAAAGGAGAGGCTCATTAAAACTTGTGTGGAAATGAAATAGAGATATTACAACGTTGCGTGCGAAGGTAGGGATGCCGCGGCCGGAGCGCGGCTCGTGTTATCAATCGGCAACGTCGATTTCGTTTACTCATGCGGTTTCTACTATTCTATCCTTCATTTACTCACAATAAACGCATAGATAGTGCTGGCCAGGCCAACTGTGTACAAGTTGATGACTTTTTTTGTTCTTCTCTTTCAGAGTTTGCAAGAATGCTCCTTTGAAGACTGGCCCTTTGAAGTACTAAGTGCGCTTAAAATTAAGTATTATGAGTAATCCTGCCTTACTCGATATTATAATAGACCAAAGATGAAATAAACGAGGACGTGTCGCAATCGCAAAAAAGATCGCAATCACTTAGTTTTACTTTTACTTTTGTACGTATTAGGGACGCTAATACAGGTACTACGTGTCTTGTGACCAAATAGTATGTAACTTAGGATTATACAATAAAGTTCGCTAAGTCACTTCCGGATTAATTTTCCCAAATCCCCCCGACGAATTCGAGAAATGACGCCGAAAATAATAGCTGCGTTCAGCCAAAACCATCACCATGTAGCGCTTCATGTGAGCGCTTTCACTAAGAGAACGAGAGAGCGGTCGGCTTTGCTATTATTTGATATTATGCTTTCAGGTGTTGTACAACTATAGAAACTCACCTAATTTAATTACAGTAATACGTTTTAATTAGAAAGAAAATTACTTTTGTAAATACACTAGGAACATGAGGAAATATACATTTCACCAAAGAATCTCGCAATTAACAGTATACAGAACCCTAGATACAGTTAAACTATCAATTTAATCTGCTGTAATACAGGCAAGACATTAGCTGCAACATTACGCGTTTAAATTCAAAGGTGGATGTTCTCTTGCTCTCGTCACTCTTCGTGAAATTTTAATCCGGACCGGTAATCCCCTTTCTCTTTTCAGTCTTCCTATTTTCACGATCCGTTTTGATTCTAAATCATTCAGATCTGGTGTGCTCTGCTGCAATAATCCAGATCTAGAGCGAGAAACAAAAAAAAACTATCCGAATCACGATTCAAACTAATCGAATCACGATTCAAACTTTTCAACGAAAGAAAACAACTATTGTAGGGGTGTTGCATACTTTCGAAGTTGGCAACATGTGGCGAAAAGTGCTTACAGAGGCAGCCATAGTGGTCGTCTTTCAAGTGATGACGATGTGTTGTTGTAAAAATTATTAGTAATAAATAAATACACCCACAAAGTTTAATTTATCCAAAATTAAAGAATACAACAGTAATGAGCTACAATCAAGTATGTACTTGGCTCTGTAACAACAGTGGAAAGTAATCGCTATTTATGGCTGAACGCAGCCATATCTGATTCGTAAATGTAAATACGTATAGAATCGAGTCAAGTGCTTTATTAAAAAAGCGTAACTACGTTGTTTTATGCGATTAGGTTCTAAAATGATTACTTCCTTTGTGTAAAATCAAAAATTTACAAAAATGATGGAATTTGTTTTAGTGGATGCGCCGATAATAGTATTTTCTCGTCGAATTAAGCGTATAAAGGACAGTTCGGTAAATAATATTTTAGTAAACGCGCCAGTCAATTTTGTTTTGTGAAAATTCGTGAATATTTTCAACAATGTACCCCCGCCAATGCGAAAAAACATCCAATATTTATAATTACAATTTAATTCTCGTTTTATACATTTATGGTTCTTTTTACAATAATACAATCTGCAATGCGTAATTAAAAAATCGCCCAAAAAAATATAAATACATTTATGTATATCTTTGCCTGCATTCAGCCTGGCAGAAAGCTACGTAGCGCTTCGAGTGCGCCACGTAGCGTGACGTCATTTATGTGTTCAAGCCGAAGCTAAATTTCTGCTAAGGGAGAGCGATAAACCTAGCCGCCGTCATATTTTAAATCGTTTAGGACCTAAAACAACCAAAAATTTAGGTTATGTCTGAACATACGATTGCCAGTTGATGCTGCAGCCGTAAGTATTGAAATAAGTTTTCCTTTTAACAAATCTTCTTTGAAATAACACAGAGTGAGTTATTTATACTAAAGTTCTAATTTGTAGGAGTTTTATATCTTCGTTAGTTCAATTATAAAATCGAACTAATTGAGAATTAACCTGTAGAAATTAGAATCCTAGGACAAATAACACAGGCTACGGTTTATCCGAACATTTGGGCATGTGAAATAACGGAGCAAAGCAAAGAACCCGTTCAGCCACTTAGATTATCCGTAATTCGGGTAATTGCCCGCACATTGGTAACCCTGCTTACATCGAGAAGTCGACTAACTATCCGATCATTTATAATTATATATTTTATCGTAATCGTTATTCTTATAAAGTAGGTGGGTCATGTTAAAGGTTATACATAGAAAGAAGTGGAGATAAATATTTAGTCTCCTAGTAGGCAAAAATAATCACAGAAATATTGTATAAGTCTGTTAAATATTCGAGGAAAGTCGATTGAAAAAGACATTTGACAAAAGCTTCACGCTCACTCCTGCTTTTATAATCTAATCCATTCGTGTTAAACCTTCAATAACTGAGGGAGTATACAAAAATGACCCAGAAATGATTGAAAAAAGGGGTTGTAGCTATTAGCGGATCATTCTTCCCTGCTTTGGGGGTGGCCTATTCATTAGGATGCAACAAAAAATTATGTCCAATAAAAGGCTGATCTTCTTCAGTCAAACTTTTCTCGGACATTAGACAACGCTTCATGGATTTCACTGAGAATGACCTCATTAGAGCGCTAGAACTGTACAAAATACGTAAACAACAGTCAGTGGCGGATCTCGCCTGGCGCTCGCTAACTGAAATAAAGTAGATAAATATTCACACGTAACTTTACGTACGATCGAGCCGAGTAGGCGTTTAGATTGTGGACACCACGACTGTCCCGCCGCTTGATTATAATACTTCGTGGAAACAAGTTTGATAGTTTACACGACTCTTATTTATAAATCATTTGTTGTGTGCCTCAGTGTCATGTTATTATTGTTATTATACCGAAAATGTATCGTTCCATACGTTTTCTAAGCATTTCTAAACTGATCAAAAGCGAAGGTTTATTATGGTTATCTCACACGACACACGACGGCCATTTTGAGCGCCACCTACATTCCATTGTTTTTCCCAATGCCCTATACTGAAACGGAAAGATCGTATTGGGCGAACTCTCGTGACGTCAGTCCTCGCACCCCACCACCGAGAATTGGCGTTCGGCTTTTAGCATGTAAATTCGAGCGCATGAGACAACTTCCCATATACTAACTTTGGGTCGCACCAACGAAAATCCACCTTTAGGAGAGAGCATTGTTGCCAACTCGGTGATTTTTTCACCAGATCTGGTGATTTTTTTCAAGTCGTTGCGACTTTCTCAGGTGATTTGCGACTTGTCTCAAACCTGGTGAATTTTAAAGTGACGTGGAACTTTTTAACTTCCTGTTGTTGACGGCTTGACACTGACAGCCTTCACATTACAAGCATCATTTGACATTTTAAATTCAAAACGCTAGTTTCTATTCACATAACCTACAATTTTGTCACTGTTCAGGTTATGTGAAATAAACCAATGTGCGCGTTCAACGGACAGCAGCTGCTGAGTTGCTTACACAGCTATCGTTTGTGATTGGTTCACATTAAGGTAATAGCCAATCACAAACGATTGCTAAGTAAGCAACTCAGCAGCTGCTGTTCGTTGAACGCGCACAATAAAATATATATCCTGTGGCAGTGTTGCAAATAGCCGAATAAAAAAAATGCTGTTAATTATATTGCCAACTCAAACTTTAGACTACATTGCTGGGTTCGGTAATTCCTCCAAGCTCACTCTATTCACTCCTCGAGCACCTTTGTCTCACTTTTACGTACATCAAAACAGTTGCGTTCTCACTCAACTTTTCACTCCGAGCTTGCACCGCGTGAATTTCCGAACTCAACATTTGTAGAAGCTCAAAAAAATGATTAATAAACGTAATGGTAATTAAAATTCGTAAAAAAAAGAGAATAAAAAACAAATCACAATCGCAACGTCTAGGAAAGAAAATACGCAAAAAATTGAAAATAAACTTTTAATTATGTATTTAATTTCTAAAAAATGGTAAACAAAGAACTTTTTTGATAATTGAGAAATCTAGTCGAAATTTAAAAAAAAATTCTAAAGATAGTGAGAAAAACAAATGACGATCGTAATATTCGCGAAAGGACGAGGAATGCAGAAAAGTTTTGATCATATAATTCCAAATAACATTAATAACGAATACAAACAAAAAAGAAAAACATTTTTGATTATTGCAAAAATGGAAAAGAAAGAAAAAGGTAACTTCAAAAGAAAAACAAATAACAATCTTAAATTTTACGAAAGAAAAAGCAGAAAAACAAATGACTGTCGTAATGTTTATAACTTTCATTTTTCATATGCTTCATTTTCTCTTTTAAATTTTGTTTGCTTGTTTTTCCATTTCATTTTTTGCTTTTCTTTTGTGTCTTCTTTTTTTTAATTTTTCCGTTTTCATTTGTCTCTTTTCATTCAATATTTGCTTTTAGTTCTTCATTTAATTTTTTGTTTCTGTCTTTCATTTTTTTTTTTCTAATTTTCCTTTGCTTTTGGTTTTTCATTTCCCTTCGGTCTTTTATTTGATTTTTTTTTCATTAAAATTTTTGATGTTCTTCACTGGTCTCGTTTCATTATTTACTTGCTTTCTGTTATGCTTTTTGATTTCTTTTCTTCAAATTTGTTTTTCCTTTCAGTTTGCTTTCATTTTAGTTACATCATTAATTTTTATATTTTCTTTTGCTTTTCATTTTTTATTTTTGTTTTTCATTTGTTATTTTTTTCCCCTAATTTTTGTGCGTCCCTTGATCGCAACAGATTGTTTAATTTAAATCACAAATGCTTTCTGGTATTCAATATAAAAGTTTGGAGATTTTTCGTATAACACAGTCTCGATTTGGTGATTTCTGGTGATTTTTAGAATAGGAAATTGAGATTTTCCGTTTTATTCTGTTGGCAACACTGGACGAGAAACTAATGAATACCGTTTTAGGCTGACCGCTCTAGAGCGCTCTGAAAGTGTTCAAGTGGTTACCCTTGAAACTCGAAATGCGATTTGCATGTTCGGATGCGCCAAGCGCTCTATGAAGTAGCATATCGAGAGCGCTCTGCTTTAATCTGATTCGCGAGACGGTTCAACATCGAGCGATCCGGCAAACATAACCTATAAACTTCAATTGTGACATGTGAAATTCTTTCTTCATCAAATTCATCAGATGGTGAAGAAATTATGCGACTGTTAAAAAACATGTAACAAAAAATAATGTGGATATTAGTATCGAAAGTGGACCCTCTTCGAGACAGAAAAATGACTCTGAACTAATAAGAACGCGACTAGCCGGATAAAGAATGTTGTTCTTTATTAATCTAGGAATAGCAATGATGACCAACAGATTTTCGTTGTTGTAAACATAACCTACAAAATACCGATACCGCAGCGATTCGTAACCGAACGTGTTCGGTTGTTTATTACGTGTCGGCTCTAGAGCAAAGATCAATAACGTCAGCACATTATTTTCCAACAATGTGATACAGACTTCGAGTGGTTTAGTTGAAAACGCTATGGTGTGTCCATGGATCGACTTGACAAGAGGAAAAACCTTTTTTAATATCAATTTTACGCAAAAAAGTTATTCTTTACAAAAGTTCTGTTTCTCAAGAAACTTCAGAAGCAATGGTTAAATTTAAATTTTTAGCTACAGTCTGTCTATAAAATTCAAATTTCTTAATTTCATGTTGTAGTCACGTTTTTATTGTTCATTTTAATTTTTGTTAAAATGTTTCTATTATATTCTTAATAAAACAGTTTTTAGTTGATACTGTAAAATTAAAAGAAAATTGAGCTGACCGGTTTTTGCACCGAGCTATTCAATTGCGTTCTCCCATTACCGTATCTTCCCTCCTGTTATTCTTTTCTCGTTGGTTTTCGTGAAACATCATTTTTCAAAGGCAACCATGAGGCAACCGACCGGTTTTAATTTATTAATTTAGCAGCCATGCTCCTACAATGGAAGTTTGTTAGGTATTTATTTACCACCAACATAGCCAAAGAAATCGAAATATGAATTTGTGTGCTCAATCGAGAGCGAAATTTTTACAACCAAGTTGGCAACCCTGCTTTAATCAGTTATTAGTTTAGAGGTTAGTTTCGCTTGAATGAATCATTTCAATGGCTTTTAAAAATGATCGACATAATTAGGAATGTTGCAACTGATTAAAGGAAGCACGGCGAAAGGGGGTTTCGAAATTTCCAGTCGAGCACTCGGTGAAATGGAACCCTACACAGAGCCCAGCCGGTTTCAAGACTACAGCGAGCGAAACTTCTACATCGGACTGGGCCTGGCAGTGTCCTCGACGCTCTTCATCGGCACGAGTTTCATAATAAAAAAGTTGGCCCTCAATCGGATCAGCCGGAGTGGAAACTTGCGTGCCGGTTCAGGTGGTTTCGGTTACTTGAAGGAATGGATTTGGTGGATGGGTTTTATAATGAGTACGTAATATCACTCTCAACTAACCACAGTCTGCTCTAATAAACGAAACTTGTGTTTTTTTTTTATAGTGGGCGTGGGAGAATTGGCCAATTTTGCGGCGTACGCGTTTGCACCCGCCTCACTCGTTACTCCGCTTGGTGCACTTAGTGTGCTTGTATCCGCAGTGCTAGCAGCAAGATATTTAAACGAAAGACTGAATTTATTAGGAAAGGTATTATGTGGAGAATAATTTGATGGCTTCTGAGGCCATTGTCCATCTTCTTTTATGGCTTCTGCTTGCACAAGGCAACAACAGAATATCGCCAAAGAAAAAAAAGAATTGTGATCAGAAGCCATAAGAGAACAATTATATCTATTATAATGGCATGTATTTTTTTTTTAGGTGGGTTGTTTGCTGTGTATTTTGGGGTCGACGATCATAGTGATTCATTCCCCAAAGGAAGAGGAAGTAGAAACGATGAGCGTGCTCCTGGAGAAATTGAAAGAACCCCTGTTTGTGACGTACGTTTTCATTGTGGTTTCATGCGCATTTTCTATAAGTTGTTACTTCGGGCCCAAATACGGCAAGCAGTACGTGGTCGTCTACATTATTTTATGCTCGGCCGTTGGAAGTCTGACGGTGATGTCGTGTAAAGGCCTGGGATTGGCGATCAAGGAAACCCTCTCGGGGACGACCAACGACTTCGGGAATGCGCTGACGTACGCCTTCTTCATCACCGTTGTAATCTGCATTTTCGTCCAAATGAATTATCTCAATAAAGCGCTGGATCTGTTCAACACGAGCATAGTCACCCCTATTTATTACGTGTTCTTCACTACTTTAGTCATAGTTGCTTCGGCTATTTTATTCAAGGAATGGGGCAAGTTGGGGGTGGAGGATGTTCTGGGTAACATCTGCGGTTTCTTGATCGTCATAACCGCCATATTTCTGCTGCATGCCTTCAAGGACATGGACATAAGCTTGCATGATATACGGAGTATGTTGAGGCCTAAGCACGAGCCTTTATTTAAGAATGATCGGTATAATAATTATGAAAGTTTGTTGAGCAGGAGCGTATGACAAGAGATTAAGTTATTGTAATTTTTTTTTGCAGTAGTTGATAAGATATTTAAATTATGAAAAATAATAATATTACATAGTTGAATATTACTGTTTTTTATTTGCCAAAATCTTAATCATATGCAGGACGTTATAGTATAGTCAAAATGCTATGTATATTTTGGAAATTTTATATACTGGATGTTTAGTATGCAGGTTTCCTTTAGTTTAGTATTGTGACATACGCTATATGTATAAAAAAGTCAAAGGCATTACATTTTTTTATATAAAATTCACTTAATATCATTTATTTACAATAGTATATAAAATATAAATTTAAATTATTTACAAGAGATAAAAATTACGTAAAATTAAGTACATCATGATAAAAATTACTGATAAAACTATTCATATGTATACTGGAAATAATCAATTATGAGCACAGTATATAAAAAAATATCTTAATTAAACTTTAGTACCGTTTTGCTGGGAATGTTCTCCTATCGTCACGTGCGTCACAAAAGGCCCCCTGTGTTGTGAGTGGGACCCGTGGTTACTCCTCGACGCGTTGCTCCTCGCTTGCTGCTGTTGCTGCCTCGAATAATTCGAATTAGGGTCCTGATAGGGCGGTGGAGGCTGCTGCATCATCGGTCGGCCCCTCGTATTCAACATGGACTGTATGCTTTCGTATTCGTAGAAGTTCGATACTGGCCTTAATTGGTTGTCCTGCCTCGGTTGTCTCTGTGAATGGTACTGATGTTGCTTACGACTACAAGGAAAGCAAACGTTACTCTTTGTTGATCAATTCAAAAACAAAATTAATCTGCAACAACCACACACTAGAAATTAATATCGTTTAAAAAAAAAAAACTCTAGTAGTATGTCACATATCAACTCGGTTTCATGCGAAATCAAACGTAAGCTGCGAACTGTTGCAAGAAAAACTAGAAAGTACAAGCAGTTAATGCTGAATACAGGATGTTTTATTTTAAATTTCTGTAACATATTGATCATAATTCATTTCTTGAATAAATTTATACCCATTGGCGGCGTAAACTTTGTTAATGATTAGGTATTCAAGATAAGAATTGCCAAATAAAATTAATCTACAAAACGAAAGAAAAAAAAAAGAATGAAAGAATTGAGATGAATAAAACCAGTTAGTGTGTAAGTAAGAAAGAAAAAAAAATATAGAAAAATTCATGCAGAGAAAAATTAACGAAAGAAGAGAGAAATCCACACCGTTTCATGTAGTGTACGAAACTGAAAGACTGGTGCATACCTTTCTTCCTCCACCTTTAACCTCTGCTGCTGCACCTGCAGACGCATCTGCACTATCTGACTGTCAGACAGCTGCTCTTTGCGGCTGCGGGGGACAAAATATCTTTGCGTTAATACACAACGACAATCAAGACACAAATACAAATAACATTGGACGGGGAGGTTTTGTTTCCGTCGAAAAAATTATTAGTCATGCAACAAATCGGTGTTAGTCACAAATGAAATGTGTGTAACATACAAGAGAGTCATAAAAGAAAGGTGACGTATCGCAATGACAGATACCTGACCCCATGACATACTCATGTACCAATTTAAAAGAAAGATACAATTTATACAAAAAAAAAAATTCATTTTTGTTGCTGAAAGCAGGTTTTTATTAATATAATCAGGGCTGTATTAACAATTGTTTTTTTTAACTTGCACAAGCGAAAATAAATTTTTATAATTTGTCCTTCAAAGTAAATCAGAATGAGAAAAATTGACTTGCTTTGAAATTGATTTATATGTATTTATTTCCAAAAAAGTCGCTTTTCAACATAGAAAATCCCTCAGTTTATTACTGAATTCAGGAATAAATTGAAAAAGAAACGTAAAAGGTTCGTTAAAAATACATAAAGGTAAAGAAAACAGAAATAAGACGATCGAAAAAAATTCGTTTCGAATTTTGCGCCGAAAATTGTAGTTCTCCAAAATGCACATAGATGGCGCTCGCTTAACGTACATTCGTACATACCGTATGATTTTTAAAATTTTAGATAAAGGGAGGCCGTGAAAGCAAAACGTATGGCGTAAATTAGCAAATACAACAGTTTACTCAAAACGATATTTACAAATCTTCAAAATGCATTCATAATTGAACGATATTTTCCCAGTGGTGTTAACCAAAACGTACGTATGAGTTAATTTAAGCTATATGTTTTCCTCTTCACGGCCTCCCTTTATCTAAAATTTTAAAAATCACACGGTACATTCTAGGTACAACATTCTAGAGTTCCTATGTGCACAGTATATTCATCAATCAGTAGGGACAGCTAGGGGTTTCTGGCACTACAGTTTCTGAGTGCGCATGTGCGAAAACTGGCGGACTTTCCACAAACGGCCGCGTGTGGCGCACCGGTGAATTCATAAATTGCTTTTAAGCGGACGTTTTTTAATTCAGCATTTTGTGTGATGGATGCGAAGAGATGAGAAAGATTGAACAGAAAACCATCTTTGTTAGATTATAATGAATTTATGTTATGCAGAAAGAAGTTATGTAAAACAACATTGCATTCTATGATTTGCTTGCAATCTTTTCTATCCGTGCCATTTTTTCAACCAGTGACATCTAGTAGCAACAAAATGAAAGCCCGCCAGTAACGGCATGGCCAGCAACATTAACATTCACTGACGTGTATGTATGGCCGTGTCAATTCGCCTAAAATTCGGTTCCGGAAAGCATGCCGTGGAGTACTCCCCTCAGCGCTCTCTATTAAAGATACTACAGAACTACTGACAGTAACGTAATGGCAACCGCCATTACTTAAAAACTCACAAGAGGCGCTGAGTGGAGTACCCGTCAAATTTTTAAAAGTCAAATTGAAACGGCCATACATACACGTCAGTGAATGTTAATGGAGTTGGCCATGGTAACGGCCATATTGGCTCTGAAAACGGTAGTATGAACATCAAAGGAGCCGACACGAGCTGTCCCTACTGTATACTGTGCTATGTGGTTCCTATATTAGATAAGAGTTGGGACATGGTGGACCCAGAAATCAAAACCACTTGATTTTCAAGTGTCGCATTCAATTTCTTTTATATCCGACATTTAAAAATGTAAATTAAATGTCAAAAAAAAAATTATGACAGTTCTGAAATTTTATTCGGAAAATTCTTTAAAACGCAAATTAAAGTAAAAATAACAAGAAACGAACAAATTAGCAGTCACAACAAACAACATGAGACAATATTTTATAAATCGTTTGGATGTCAAATTTTTCCAGTTTGGTAGAATATTCCTTATTATCACTTGTAAATTAACACTTGAAGTGAAAGTTAAGTGAAGTAGTGGAGGAAAGCACTAACAAAAATATTTTTATGTTTTCTTGTGTGTTATACAAGGCAAACTCTTCTATAGATATTAGAAAACCTCATTTTACTTCAAACTTTCAGCTAAATTTCTCATTGTTACACTTTTGTTACCGTATGTTCTCTGTTCTTTCATTCATTGGCCGTGTTCAGGTAACTGCAGCAGCTGAGTTGCTTACTAAGCAATCGATTGGCTATTACTTTAATTTGAACCAATCACAAACGATTGCTTAGTCAGCAACTCAGCTGCAGCAGTTACATGAACGCGGCCATTTTCTTTCTAATATTTTGCTTGACTTTATTACTAAAAATGTTCAACCTATAATTAACGAAACAATTTATAAGTTTTTCCTTGATGTTATGGCAATTTGGGTAAATTGGTTTTAGAATTTCTTTGTGCTTTTTTATTTCACTTTTTAAAAAGGTTGAAATTTTTCTCATGTTATTACACCTTGTTATATCGAATGATTTTTTAAAATTAATAAAACACGAATAATTAAAAAAAAATTTCATTAACGTAATTTAAATTTTGTTCTTTATATTCTCCCTCAACCTTACAAACTGGGTAAAACTTTTCTTTATCATTGATTTAGATCCTACGGAACAAACACATCTTTCCCAAACACGTTGTTTCTTAATCTTATAAAATACGTAACCAGCAGAATTGTATAATATATTTTCTTCCCTCCTACTAAGCTGAACTCTATCAGAATTCCAATTTTTGTCCAAAATTATTTCATATTCATTACGACTTTCATGGTTCAAGCAATTTTCTTTTGACTTAATAAAAGTATCCAAGAAGCCTTTTATTTCTTCTGTGTCATCTTCTTCGTAATAGTTTCCAAATTCAAAGTATGCAGGTATTGAGCTACACATAGAATTTTTAGATTTTACTTGAAGTGAAAGGGAGTAGGGACTTGAGAAAACAAGTTCTCCAAACAGTCTTGTGTAAATCTGCCAGTCAGTAGAAAACTGTAACCTTTTTGATTTAAAAATTGATCTTGAAGGTTCAAAATAGAAGAGGTAGTTAGTATAACTCCCGTTTGAACGGGCTTCCATGCATGTTCAAAAAATCTAAAGTTTCCTGATACTTTTTATTATCAAATTTACTGAGAGCCAAAATCGGAGTACGAGATCTTACAAGCTTAAACCACTTAAGTAAAGATGATTTCAACGAACCAAGCTGTTGTCAAATAAGCATCGTTACCTTCTTCACTGGCTATAAATTTTAGTGTTGAACTAACATCATGATTGACAACATTGAACGAATTTGTAACTTTCATTTTGTTAAAGTGATCTTGTTCAAGAAGGTCAGGTTTCAATTTTGGAATGAATTTCAGTTCCATGTCGTCTTGAAAGTCGGCCAAATTTTTTATATGTATGTTCTATTTTGACAATATTTGTGGGCAAATTGAACTTTAGTTGTAAATGTTGAGGGATTTCAATAACTTTGTTCGCAACTAAAGCCTGTTTTATATTTTTATATACATGCAGAGCATCAGCTAAGAAATATAGGCATTCTGAATTCATATGTACTGGATTTGGTATAGAATTTACAGTGCTTACATGTTTTCCTACAACAATTCCAAAATTTCGCCACATAGCCCGATTACAGCTGCCCATATCTGTCGTAAGAGCATTTACTTTAAGACCTATATTAGATGAGCATTCAATCACCTCCTTTACAATATTACATAAAACTGACGCATTTGTATTATTTCCAGTAAAATAATATGCTACTACTTGTTTCCATCTACTCTTAATACCAGCTAACATTAGAACCAAGGCACGGTTAGCAATTCCAGTATGTTCTGGCAGAGTAATGTGACCTACAAATTTATCTAACGACACGCAAAAATCTAAATTCTTTTTTATATCCATTTCATCCATTCCTTTTGAAAATCGTTCATACATAGGAACTCTAGCATGCACGTGGTAAACTTCAACGGCGACAGGCACATGCACTCGTCTAAAAATCTGCAAAAATTTTTGGTGAGGGTTCATCAGCGACACGCTTACTGACTGTTCCTTCGCCTCACCCTTTGGCCCCTCAGAAACTTTGTGACTGCAAGTAAAGAGCCTTAAGTACTGATGCTAAGAAGATGCTATTTAGAAATATAGCATAGTTGCTCGTAGGACATCTGTAAACTGTTACAATGCATAGTTTGGTGGTTCCTAATTTTACTACCAGGCCACAACTTTCAAAATGGTATAATTCGGTAAAGATTTTCTCTATGGAAATTACTGTGTACTGTAAAGCATTTTTAATGAGAACTGCAGACCCTCCATGGTGGATTTCCTTACGGCAGAAATATAACCGCATCAACAGGTTTACAGAAATTTACGTTTCACTAAACTGTTGATATTTTTTGTTCGAACCATTAGATAAAGCTTGTGAAAAAGTGTTATATTTATACTTAATAATAATTACAAGCTTCATCTGATGGTTACAACCAAAAATATCTACACTTTAGTGAAATGTGTAAATTTCTGTAAATCTGTTGATGCGGTTATAATTTTGAGATGGAGTATAGGTTGCAATTTTATAGTTGAGAAATTCTATAGTAGTCAATTGCTCTTCACTGTACCAATGTTCAGTTAAACATACCAAGTCGGGTTCTCTTTCACTGAGCATAATTTCGAGTTCATCAAGTTTATTCTCAATAGACTATACGTCCGCCTCGCATTCTTGATTCACGAGAAAACTGGAATCTTCTTATAACCATTCTCTCCGGCCAGAATGCAGGAGAATAATATGTATTTGATTGATAAGATCGAAATCCTCACCCACCTTAAATGAGGTCGTATCGCCTGAATTTTCAAGTTTTTCGATAATAAAAGATTTACCAGGACATTTTTTTTTTGAGATCGCATCTGACATAAGTTCTTGCTTATCATTGCTTAGATGTATCCATACCCTTTTCACTCTTTTGGTCGTTGCAGCGAAGTCAAACGCATCACCTCCCACATCCGTTCCAATGATGGATTTCTTTTCTCGTTTGGTAGAATTGGTAGAAATTTCCGAAGAATAATCAGCATATCCGCTTCTTATTCTACCTTTAGGATTTTTGCGACTTATCCGTTTCTACTCCTCGTTGTTAGTATTTGCTAAATTTATAGTCTTTTTTGTCGTTGCTGCGTGGAGCCCACTTCAGCTGGATTACCCAATTGTTGTGACATACTGCCTTTTCTTTGTGGAAGGACTTGAGATCCCGTGCTGCAGTTGGATTCGGTTGCATCGATAGCATCATTTACGGTGCTATTGATGAAACTGGTTTTAATATTTGTTTTATTCATCAATGTCATAACTTTATTGACTTGAGAAGATTTTCTGTTGTTTCTCGTTTCTTCATGTACGTAATTCAATATTAGTGTTGTTTTTTAATTTAGTAATTTCACCTTTTAATTCAACATTTTCCAGTAAAATTAAATTTAGTCTTCTTTTTGAGCGATCAAAATCTCGTACATTCTCGTCAAATTTTTCAAGGTAAACCTGCCAACTTGTGAGACACCTTTATTTTTATTTTCAATTATGTTTTCACTTCGCACAGAGAGAGCAGCTGTAGTTACAGGATTTTCTTTTACTTCTTCACTTGGTTCACTCGAGGCTCTTTCTGCACTTTCACAGTCAGCGCATTTCCACGGGAAATTTCGCGGGAAGTAATTAGCTAGTGAACGGTTTTTGTTGCCTTAAATACCTTCACAAAACTTTTTCATTTAATACAGCTCTGATTACATAAAATTTACAAAAATCATTCAAACGTCGACACTTTGCATTAACAACTGCGCAATCATAAATTAAATCATCAACTTATTCCTACCTAATATGATTCTGCAGCTCGTTATAGTTCACGTAATGCGTGAAAGGGACGGATTCGGTAATCCCAGATCGACTTCCCGGCCTGCCATATTCACCGTAATTATTGTTACCCTGATGATCGTTTCTCTATTCACAAAAAAAAAAAAACCAGCGTTTTACACGAGTTTTCTTTTAAGTGCACACAGTAAGATGATAAATAAGATAGCAAAAAATGGACGTACTCTTCGAAATACCTGCTCGTAATGGACTTCGTTCTCATCAGGCGGGTAATACGAGTGCCTCGGTTGTCTCTGATTGTGAGACTTTACATTTTGCATCCGGTCGGTTCTGCTTTGGTCTTTCGAGTGACCGCTGCTGTTGCTGTAGCGTCCCGATGGTACAACCGCACCTTCAGGAATGACCTAATAAAAAGCACCAAGTATTTCACTTGTGGATTAACTTCAAGCTTCGTTTTATTGCCTTAGAAACAATTGTCTGGGAATAAAACGAAGCTTAAATAAAGTTAAACCATGACTTAAATACAAACAAACAAACAAATTCCATTGCTTACATGAACTTGCTCAGCATGATGCACGTAACCCCCGTGCCTTTGATACAAAGGCTCGCGTTGCTGTTGCTGTTCGTGTATCCTCTCAGCTTGGGGGGGATTTGGGGCGTCCGTCGACGTTTTCGCTTCGACGTTCTCCTGCGATTTCTGCGCAGCTGTATTATCAGAAGAATCGAATTCGTTCGGTTGGTAATGCTGGATGTCGGACGAGGCATACTCTATCTTCCTGTGTTTGCCGAACCTGAAACGCCCTCGTTAACTTGAAGCCCCGTAACAAAAAGCTCGGGGGATTCTACCTGAACATAGAGCCTATTCCCTTGAGTATCCCTGGCTTTTTCTTGCCGGATTTGTGCTTGGAATCGAGGGCTGCGTTCAGGGATGACTGGCGCGGTCCACCTCGTACGTTGTTGAAACCCTCGACTTCTCTCTCATCCACCGGTGGATCTAAAAGCCAGTGTTTTTTGGCCGCTGAAAGAAATTGGGGGGGTTTAAAATTGTTGAGTTTACATGGGGGATGTGAAGGCTTACTTATTTCGCTCCGGTGATTTGGGTCTACGACTGCGGCACGAAAACTTTCTTCGCATCCTCTGCCCCTAATAACTTTTAAAGCACCGGATGGACCTCTGTAGCTATAGGCAGGATCTCCTTCTTCTTGCATTTGTATCTGTTAATAAAAATGTTTTGACTTTGTGCTTAATTACATATGCACATGTGTGTGACTTACTTCTTGAACCATGGTTTGGAGCGACTCTAAACTCGAAGACTTTTTCATGCCTAGCGAAGGCCCCAACTGTCCGAGCTTGTCTGCATCTACATGAAATTAAATGGTAAGAGTGGTTTCGACGAGACTGTTTAAGTGGAAGTTGTTAGTAATGTTGCAGTGAAAAATGCTTACACTCAGGGTGTTCCGATGAACGATTAACACTTATGACTGATTCAACGGATCCGACTCGAACTAGGCTGGCTGTTAAGACATAAGGGGGCATAAATCAATGAGGTGAAACATACACAGACGGGGGGTAGTTATTACATCACAACAATTAAAGCGTGCAGCTGATTTGAGAGCTGAGCTGATAAGTACCTTCGAGGTTTTTATTTTTGTTTTTGTCTCGTTCCTCTCGCAGCTTCTTCGTTCGTTGGTATGTGTCAGTGTTTTTCGCGTCTAAAGTCGCGTGTCTCTTCTCCGACATACTTTGCCTGCCGAAGGCATCCCTGGAAAACCCGGCGGGGTTTTCCAGGGATAACTGGCTGGCGTACGTGGCGTCGTTTCCGGTTGTTTGAGATGATTCCGTGCTCTTGTCGCCGTTGCTTCCTGCAAGGCTGGCTTTACCATCGGGTTCGTGCTCGTTTCGGCTTTCCAAGTGGTTGCCGTTTAAGTTCCCATTAATCGAGTTGATTGTGATTTTCGTTCTGGAAATCAGATTTTAATTCACACACTTTTGCACACTTAATTTAATTACCTAGAAATTTGGTGGGGTAGAACCCTCGAACCGTACTCATCTTCAATGAGGATGGGCTCCCCCGAAGGCAAATTCACCGTTGTACTAGTTATGTTAGGGGCAGACTGCGAATCGATGAAGACTGAAGCATTCCACGTATCGTTGGTCGCCTAAAATTTGCCCCTGTTTTGCAAAAAGTTATTTTTGTGCAGAATTTAGTACCTTGTAGTAACTTTCGTTTCTCAGTTGCTTGTTTTGGTTGCCCATCAATCGATCCAGGACGGGATTCCACGTATTCATGGGGCTTAGGGGTTGGGTTTTGCTGCTGGTGTTTGTCCCTCCCGGTTTGTGAGGGTTGAAGATGACCGTGTTGGAAGAACCTCCACTTGCACCTGAATTGTCGGTTAAAGACGGGTCTGTTTCATTAGATTGGTACAGTTCAGAGCCTAAAAGAAAACAGTACTTAGTGTTGTTAATGTTTCAACCCCTTGATTTGGATGCAAATTAAAAATAGGAACTCAAATCAGAGTTGTAAAAACTGAAGTTGTATCAAAAATTGTCCATTTCAAAACAAACAAGAATTTTTTGGAAAAAATTAGAAGAAGCAAAGAGATTGTAATAAAATACTTACTGGAGGAAGTGTTGAGTAATCCGGAATTTCCTCTTTTCGCAGGAAATTCCTTATAGGAAGTAGAGGAGGAAGCTCTCCTTGCAATAGTCAAAGTAATATTCCCAGGCACAGGCCCCTCAGTGTGGCACATCGCTTTCCTCAAGGTCTCCATCGCATCACTATTCGATTGATGCAACAACGAAATCCCGTTGACGTTCAGCAGTTGATCGTTAGTCTTCAGTCTTTTATCACGAGACGCGGCACCGCCATGAATCACACTCTTAATAAATATCCCCAAGTCTTGCGAGCCGCTCGTCTTCCCCTTCACGCTGATCCCCAAGCCGGCCTTCTCCGAGTCGTGCACCGGAATGTTGAAAGTCAAGATCTCCTTGTGCTTCCACGGAAACTGCGAGGACTCATCTAGTTTATCGGGGGGCTAAAAAGAAAGCGTATAAACATCCGGGGGCGTGATGCGATCGTGTCTGGTTAGTTTTCTACGAGGTTGTGGTTAGTGGAGGTGGTCTAAAAGAAATTACTCAAATTTACATTACTAATGTTGGCGGCTTCTTGAAACTGCGAAATGATCTTTGCGACCGCATTGTTTTTATCCGGGGTGCGTGATTGCAGGTGGCTTTGAGGCAAGGGAGGTATCGTAGGCGGCGTGTTTTCATCCCTTGTCGCCTCATTTACTTCCTCTTCTTTCTCGGCAGTTTCGTCAACGCCCTGTTTCATATAACAACAACACACATAAACCTAACGAGTACACATACTACAACTACTACAAGCTCGTTATGGTAGAAGCAAAAGCAAATTCTACAGAGGTTTTTTTTTTGGGGGGGCAAATAAACAAAAAAATTACCTTAGAGTTTCCGACGAAGCAACACTGATAAGAGTAAACACAAAAGCTTTGCTAATTTGCGTATATTTTATTAATTTTAGGGAATTTACCATTTAATGGTTCAGTTCCTTATCATTTTTTTTTTAATGAACATAGTGAGAGCAACTTCTTTCTTACATATAATTTATTAGTAAGTTGGAGACTTCTGTCTGGTAGCTTTTTTTGTGCAATGTGCAAAAATTTTTAATCAAACTCTTCTTTACTAACAATAAGTAGATCATGCCCAACAATTTACAAAAAAAAAAATTACTTACAATTATCCTTGGAAGATTCATACCATCAGTGACGTCCTCTTGCCTTGACACGACGATTTTCACTTTGCTTCCTTCCGGGGCGTTTCGAAGCACCGAGACAGCTTCCGCTTGGCTTTTCCCCGTCATCTCAACGCCATTGACTTCCAATAAGCGATCGCCGATTCTCAACCTGCCGTCTTCCACGGCCGCCCCCTGCAAATACCAACCCCCTCGTTACACCTCCGCGCAAGAATTTCCAAAAAAAAAAAAATCATATACTTTGGGTATGATGTTTTTGATATAAATGGGGCAGTTTCCTCCAGCGGGGTTGTCCCTGGTCGTAATGCTAAACCCAAGACCATGCGCGCCTTTGATCAACTCGATCTCGATTTTGCGCCCGATCTTCCTGGTGTTCGCCTGAAGCAGAGACTTTAAATTCCTGGAAACCGCCGGCACTTTCTTGGTCGGAGAAACGGTCGCCACTTTCGTATTTGTACTCTCTGCGATAAAAAACAGTGAGCGAGGGAAGTTGGGGGGCCCAAAAGAACTTACGTTTTTGCTCGCACTCAACCATCGAAACATTCTCCTTGTCTTCGGGAAATCTGGGATACACGGGCGGGGGTGGCTTGCGCAGGTTTTCCAGGCCGTTCGCCTTGATCACCCTTAGCCTCAGTTCCGGGGAAGTGAGGGAAAGTTTGAACATTTCTTGCACCCTATCGTCACGAAAAGTGAAACGGTGAAGCGTCACTGCAATTAGGTAGGTCGACGTGTACACCTACCTTTGGAACGGCATGTTAAGTAAATTCTGCCCGTTGATTTCTACGATCCGATCGAAAATTTGCAGTCGGCCATCCCTGTCGATTCGACCCCCCGGTTCTATGCCTTGGACGAGGAGGCCTTTGTCTTTGCCGAGTCTGTCGTAGTCCGGGACGACGTGGATGCCTAGGTGGCCTGGCTCGTTTCTTATTACGATGAGGTCGCTTCTGAAATTGATGTTAGCAGTGATGGTAAATAGTTTGGGGGGTTTTGCGCGTACTTTTCATCCAAATTGGAGACTGGACTAGTGGAGTTTGCTTGTCCTAAGGGTTCTTTTCTCTTGTTTTCCCTTGGCAGTGATGTGCTGGTCTGTGACCTTGCGTTTGCTGCTCTTTCGGCCGCCTCTACCCATTTGTATCTATAGGAATGAATTTTTATTTTAAACATCGTCTTCAATCGCATGAAGTTAGTCATATCAAACATATGACAACGTTCCTTAGATTGAAAAATTGAGAGAAATAGTCCGACATAAACTGAAGGACCATCAAAGGACATAGGTCAAGGTCTAAACAAGAATATTCTGAGCAAAAAAGGTCTCGATGAAAGTGACAACTAAGAAGACCTATTGAAAACCATATATCTAATAGTCCTGTCTTACGAAAAAGGAGATGTTATAAGGTAGAATGAAGAAGAGAAAAACAATAAATAACAGAAGTTGCACCGTTACATAGGAAATGAAAAGGGAGAAGGCTGAAATGGTTTGAAAGTGAAGAGTGAAAGATAAGTAAAGAAAACTTGAGAAATCAAACAAAAACCTAATTTTTTTTTATGGAGTTCACATTTTATAGTAAGTACAAATTCCTCTAAAGAAGTTGAATATGTGTTATCAATAATAAAGTTGAAACAATATAAGAAAGTAACTTGAGAAAAAAATTCAATCAGGCCCAGTTTCATAAAACGTAGTTAACCACACTGGTGGGACTTAAACTTTCCTCCAATGATATTGCTTAATCACACGATTAACTTAATCGACTGGTTAACTACGTTTTATGAAACTGGGCCTAAGAACTGCAAGAAATCGATGATTAGGTAATTCGAATTCTCTTGGAGCTTGACAGATGGCGCTGAACGCATATCAGGAAAACTCTTTCTTACCACATATCAAACTCTATTTAACTTTTTGAAAAAATAAAAATAAAGAAAATAATACTATTAATAAAGATACAAATCATAAAAATAAGGGATTGTATAGTTTCCGTTGACAACCTTGTTTATTTTGACAACATATTTTTCACTTCTGACGAAGCTGTCGAACGACTGCGAAACGTTAAGTGTATAGTGCGCGATTTAGTGTCCGCTTAAAAGATTTTGTGATATTGTAAATAAAGTAAAATTATTGGAAATTTTTTGCTATTTGCAGTTACAGTACAACTATTAAAAGTCAGACTAAGAAAAAATAATAATTATTTAAGTAGACTTGATACGGAGCCAATGAAAAATGATCCAGTCAATAGGTCTATTTGTTATCCTGCACTGGTGTACACTATTTTTACGAAATATGCTTTAATGAAGCCTAAATTCTTTGATAATGTATCAATATGAATCGTACACATCCATACTGACATACCACACAAACTTTTCAAGTTGCAGTAAAACGTATTTTGCGAAAAAGTATGCATTGGTGTACACCAGTTCAGGATAACAAACAGACCTAACGTCCATCTTGTATAGAGACATTGTAGTTCATGGCAATTCCCCCTCCCCTGTAAAATACAGCACAGCACGAGGAACGATTCTTTCTCTGAGGTAGTGACCGATCTCAAAACCAGTCGTAAGAATATTGCGAAGATCTTCATCGATGTCATCTTCGTTGACATCGTCGAAAACAGTAGGAGGCGCAAAAAAATTGAAGAACGAATCATTCTGCGTCGTCTTCGTCACGATCCGGACAAGGCTGCTTCTTCTTCACCGTCTTAAGGGTGACGTTCTTACCCTTATTCCAGTTGATTGTACATCCACGACATTTATAAATTTCTGGGCCCTCCAAACTGAAGGGATCATCTTCTTCCGGGACGCATTTCGTACCGCGTTAGTGAAGTACTCGTTTTTTGAGAAGTGGAATTCTAACACAAAACCCATAGGTTTCTCAATAAAAACAGTTTTAATATCGATGAGATGTTTTGGGCTTGGTTCGTCATGTTCCTGCACCATTTCAGACAAAGGGCTAAAATTTTTGAAAATAGTTAACCAAAATTCAGGGATTCTTTTAGCAGGAAGTTCCTCTTATGGTTTTTCTTTTTTCTCCTCCATGATGAGCTGCTTACTAAAACCTTTGTTCAGTTCCTCTTCTTTATCAGACGCCCACTGCGCTTCTTTTTCCGTTGGTTCATACGCACCCGTGATTATCATACAAAGGCGAATTTGGCTTATGGTACTTGCATTCCCAGTCGTGGACCTCGCTTCGATGTTGGTGGCTTCAAGCTGTAATTTTTTGAGAGCTTTGATACGACTAACATCGAAGCAAAGTTTTATTATTATTTTATCATTGGGCAATTCAATAACCATAAAATCGGCTTATCCTTTAACTTCAATAGAAGATGTATTGGGATTTTTAGGAGGAAACAACATTTCAGTACCCTTGATCTGAATAGTGGTTATTGGCAATGCCCAATAAAAGATAATGATAGGCACAAAACTGCTTTTAACCAATGATGGCCTTTATGAAATCAAAAGACTAAGTTTCGGTCTATGCAATGCTCCCAGTACGTTTCAGAGACTCACGGACATTATTTTCAAGGACTTAAAGTGGAAAAAAAATAGCGACTTATTTAGATGATGTTATTGTCGTAAGTAAATCCTTTGAAGAACACATAGAAAGGTTACGAATGGTGTTTGATCGAATAAGGGGAGCAGGACTAACATTAAAACCATCAAAATGTTATTTCGGAAATCAAACGTTAAGAATTTTGGATTTCACAGTCTCGCCAAAAGGTATGCTGCCCTATAAAACGAAAGTGGACAGCAGAAGGTGCTACCGGGTACACCTCCAAGACGAGCCGGGGTAAATAAAGTGTGCTTAAGAAGAAACTGGTGTTTCTTTTCTGCGCTCGACTCCCCTACAACCATTAAAGAGAGGGTTTTAGTTAAGTGCCAATTTCTCTATTTCTCAATTATTAATAGGTACCTCGAGCTAGGCTAGCACTATTTTCCGAGAGAGACGTGACCCTCAAAATACGAATCCCCGAAGAGGCGCGTAACAATATTTTGATTCGATAGTTTCCGTTTTTCTTGTGTAATAGATTTTTTAGACCTACAGATGGCGCTATATGCATCTTACGATTTTTTTTCCTTTCACAAGTTGAGTGTCGCTTAATTTGGTGAGGAAACACACCGATTGCAACAAATCCGCTATAAAAATATCAGACCCCCGCATTCAAATAAAAAAGTAGATTTTTTTCTAGTGTTCACATGCAACTTCACAGATGGCGCTCAAATACTTCTAACGTTAAAGTCCCTATTTAACGTATAAAGTCCCTAGATAGATAAAGTTCCGCAGTTACCGCCATTTTCAGTCAATAGCGCGCCAAATTTGAAATCACATTACTTCTTATGATCCATTTTAAATTTTCCCGTTTAGTTTGACTCAAAGTGGCGGTAATTGCGGTACTTAACTATCTAGGGACTTTACTGACGTACATTTTCTCGGAACTGGAATTCTCTTTCTTTGTTGTGGTCGAAAAATACGAACAACGAAATGCGTTGTTAAAGTAATAAATTTTACACATGCAAGGTAAAAATATTTTTTGAGTTGAGATGGAGCTCGATAGATGGCGGTTAATGTATTTCACGGAAACATTCCTTCACAAGCTGAATTCTTTTTTTTGCTTATTTACAGTTGGTTCTTGTCCGATGAAATTTGTATCACAAAATCTTTTTTAAGCGGACACTAAATCGCGCACTATAACACTTTACGTTTCTCCGTCGTTCGACAGCTTCGTCAGCGTTTTGGAACAATTTTAATTAATTTTACTTTGATAGTTTTTTATCCTTAATTAACACATTACCGCTTCTTCTTTTAAAGTTTAAACTTCTTCGCGCAAAGATAAACGAAAATTTGTTCACTTGAATGCAATTACTTAACACAACGCAATAATTTGTTTTTAATATTTCGAAACTCGAACGTTGGTGTTAGCGTGAATCGTCTTCTGATTCCCACGGTTTAAATGAGTCAGATCCATGGAAACACTTAAGACTACAAAATTTGCCAATCAACAAATAGTTGCATCAAATTTGTTACATAAATGGTCTTCTATTTTTAAACAAAAATGTGCGCGCCTTAAAAAAAACCTTTTCACAAATTTGCATACCTGACGTAACGAAATCATAGTAAGTTATGTAACTGATAAACTGGATGTAGACGTGGATTTCATTAATTTAAAACAGTGGTTCCTACGAACCCCCAGGGCTCCTTGAAATCAAAACGTTTTATTTTTACGTCAGCATTCGTCATTCAAGACATACATCGAAGTTAAATTTGTAATTTTGCTATTAATATCAAAATCACGGAACTTGAGCTCTGCGTCATCAATCACCGAAGTTACAACCAACAATTATTTCTTTGTCAACGGTGAATGAGACGCAGAGCTCTTCTCTTATGAAAACAACTTTATGCAGCAGTTGTGTAGTTATTTCATTTGGAGGGTCGTTCATGGTCAGGTTTTTGTTATGAAAAGGGGTCCGTGGATTTTAATAAGTTTGGGTACCACTTACCCGGCACCATCTCCTAAGAACTGCATGGATAGCCGATTGCTCCCATCCCTGGTCATTCTTCTAAATCCAGGCTCTTCGTCTTCCTCCCTGGAATCCTCGGTCCATTCCGTGCTGAGGTACGCCATATTAGGGGGCTCCAGGATGAGAGGAGCGGCGCTCCATCGCTTCGTGTGATCCGTGGGGGGCGGAGGACCCACCGGAAGTTGATTAAGCGCCGGTTCACTACCCCTCCTCACCTGCAACGCTCCGGACGCCCCGGACGCAATTTGCTCGCCCGTAACTTCAATGTCCGTCCTTGGATAAGATGGTCTGTACTTATGATCGCCATCCTTGAGGAGAGACACATTTTGTATTACACGAAGGAACTGCGTTATCAGCATAACTTAGATTATGCAATCAATTGTTTCCACACGCAGTCCAACATCAAAACAAACACGATCGTTTGTTGATTTGTGCGTGTCTCTGATTATTGGAAACTGCGCGAACGATCTTCAAATTTAACGACGCACATGTAACGGGCTGGAATGCGAAGGTGTGATGTCTATAAAATACTGCAAGGTCGTCGGAGCTCCGGGAATTTTAATTCCCTAACAGGTGATTTATGGACGATTGAAGATCGGAAAGCCGTTTTAATTTTATCGCTTTATTTTAAGATCACCGGCTTGATCTAGCGTTGAAATCTCCGGAGCCAAAGCGTTCGAAAACAATTATTTTTTACGTGATGGGTTAACTGTATCTATGCGTTAAAGTTAAGTTAACGGCATTAAGACGTATGGGTTCATTAACATTTTCGTGATTGATTCATTTTCAGAAAGAGAAATAGTACATACGTGGAATATATCTGGGCTTCCGGTTCCCACCGAGCTTCCGCTGGCTCCGTCGCCGCCTCCATGGTGGTGAGCACCGTCGCCATCTTCGAAGCTTGCTAGGATTTGCTCGCGGTCATCGGCGACGTCGCTGAGGCGATCGTCAGGATCTAAGATGCCGCCCCCTTGCGATTGCAAGTTATGTACCGCCACCCATGACTCAGGTCCCTGAAAATACGAGAGAGAATTAAAATCGGAAGAGACATAATTTTCAAAGCCATTGGCCTTGTTAATTACAAAATCATGACGATGTATCGCCTGCAGGACTATAAATTCCAATTTCCTTGAGATGTGTATACAGAAGAAACAAATTTGTTAAATCGCTTCGAGATTAATGATTTCACACTTGCGCATGTTGATCCTAGAATGCGGAAGTTTTTGCTTTTTGCGTTTTATGTCTCTGACAAATATGCAGTATATCTCAGGCAAGCGTTTATTCTAATTTTAATTAATAATAAAGTGGGACTTTTGAGCGAAAAAACTGTGCAAAATTATGTATACAGGGTGTCCACTTCACCTACGTGATAATCAATTCAAACTAAGTAAAAAACTCTAATTAAGTTTTGTTCTAAAGTAAACCGTTTCAAAAATACTGGGGTTTAGTTTTATTTTTTAAAATTTTCAAGTTCATCTAATCATTTATTCGTTCACCTAATAATCAATTCAAACTAGAAAAAAACTGAAGGAATACGAAAGGACATAGATCAAGGTCTAAACAAGAATATTCTGAGCAAAAGAAGGTCTCGGTAAAAGTGACAACTAAGAAGAACTATTGAAAACCATATACCTAACAGTCCTGTCTTACGAAAAAGGAGATGTTATAAGGCAGAATGAAGAAAAGAAAAACAGTAACAGAAGTTCCACCGTTACACAGGAAATGAAAAGAGCAAAGGCTGAAATGGTTTGAAAGTGAAGAGTGAAAGACAAGTAAAGAAAACTTGAGAAATCAAACAAGAATCTAATTTCTTTTGTGGAGTTCACATAAAACTCGATAGATGGCGCTGATTGCACTTTATAGTAAGTACAAATTCCTCTAAAGAAATTGAATACGTGTTATCAATAATAAAGTTGAAACAACAGAAGAAATTTGAAAAAAAGAAGCTGATATGAAGGAGAATTAAAAAAATCAAACTTGTCGTTCAAAAAATCGCAGGAATGTACAGATGGCAACACTTCGATTGGGATTTGCATAGCAGAGGCACAAGCCCCATCTGTTAATTGCAAGTTAGTTTTGATGACCATCTATAGGCGTTTTCGGAAATTCGCTCCGAGTAGAAATGTGAGAGAGAACATTATTAATTAGAGACTTAATGCACGTAAGAATGAGAAAAATAGCGCTCCGATCGAATTAACGAAATCGCCTTTGGATTCCTTTTCAAAAACAGAAAGCGCCAAATTTGAATTATTTAATTTATTTCAATTTTCTCCCATTTCCGACGTGGCAGCACCAGCCATGTCTTAATCGGTAATTATGTTAAGGCCCGATTTTACAATCGTCGGGTAAGCATTATTCTTAGAATAACGTGACGTAGGTGTCACGTAGATATGGAGGAACATTAAAGGATATTCGGCGAACAGTTATTCCGTCTTTATTCCACGATTGTAAAACTAGGCCTAAGTGTCACAATGAAAAAGACGAGGCGTCATCGTTCAAGTAACAGTGGAAGCTTTCTATTATCGCATTCTTGGCGAAGCCAACGACAATAGTATATTGTAAACCTCGCGAGGCGCAGCCGAGCCTGGCCACTTTTTGAGGCCTGGAAAACTACTTTACCGCCATGCGTTCTTTCCTACACAACATTATAATTAATTTTGTTAATATCACACAAACGTTCCTTTGCTTGAAGTAAAAATATTAAAATTGATTTACTATTAAAATTATTACTAATCTAGATGCTTTAAAAAACAGTGTTGTATGTGCTAACGTGGCCGAGCGGTCAAGGCGGTGGGTGGGTTAAGGCACCAGTCTCTTGGGAGGCATGGGTTCGATCCCACCGCTGCCAAGTTGAGTTTCTTTTCTTGATAAATAATTTTAATCCTTTTTAAAACCAAATACCAGTGGAATTAAATAAAAAAACTTACGTTTGTTAAGTTTTTGATGTCGATGAGAATGCATTCCAGAAATTATTGTTGCGCCACCTAGTGGCAAAGCTTCGTGAATTATTTTGTCGTCTAGGCATTTATGTTCATTTTGCCGGGCTAGCCGTGGAAACGTTTGCTTTCTCCTCTCTGATGAGGCGGTAAAATTGAATTTTCTAATAGTGTAGAAAAAAACAAATTTTTTCGCACATTTCGTTAGGGATTCACAACAGAGACGCAAGCGCCATCTCTTTATCGTTGCAAGGTACGTTTGACGACGGTGGCGCCATCTGTGATTCTTTTTAAAATTTTTAAACCGCAAGCGCCAAATTTGAATTATACAGGAAATTCTGTTTTGGTGACCTCAAAAGACTTAAGTCAAAACAAGGAAGTACACAAAAGAATTGGACAAACAGAAATTGAAATGGTTCGATTCGTTGGGAAATTGAAATGAGAAAGAAACAAAGAAGGAGAAATGCAAGAGTTACGTGGAGTGACCTCAAAGATCTCAACGGGATTTAAGTCAGAAATGGAAGCGACGGAAAAAAATGAAGAAGCACCAACGCAAAAACTGAGAAGGTTTGATTATTTGGGAAATGGTAGTGAAAAAGAAACTAAGAGGAAAAAGTACAGGGGTTACCTGGAGTGACCTCGAAGATCTCAACAGAACGTAAGTAAAAAAACAAGGAAGTGATAGAAAAAAATGGAATTTTTGCCGAATAGTTTCTATGACCTTGAAACAGTTGTCCCTTTAACCATTTCGCTGCTGACGGCGAGAATTCGCGCCATCTTAGTCCGTGTCCAGGTGTGCGTGCCGCAAATTCACGCCAAAGAACAGCGTTGTACAGCATTGCGTTTAAGCGTCGGTATGTATTCAGCACTGATCGTAGAGGGATATGTTTTTGGCAGCGTCTAGCTAACAGGTTTATACTTACCAGGAATTTTGCCGTTTTCGATTTTTTATTTTTTTGTAATTGCAATGTGGATAATAATGAGCCGATAATATTATTTAAAGAAAACTCTCCCGCTTCTGAACCAAGTGCGCGCGAGAGGGTTCAATTGGCTCGTTTGATCTTTGCCGAGTAGTTTCTATGACCTTCAAACAGATGTCCCTTTAAATTGGCTCGTTTGATTTTTGCCGAGTAGTTTCTATAACCTTGAAACAGTTGTCCCTTTAAATTGGCGTAAGTGAAATACGGGGGAAACGAGCAACACAGTGGCGTTGGCAGGGCGCAAGGTGTGGCAAACGACTTTCACCAATCAGATTACCGCTGACACAATTTTTGTCCGGAAGCCCTCGATAGCATACGAAAGGACATTTAAATTGGCGTAAATGTTTTCCCCTTTCTAATTTGCACTTCCTTCCTCTTGTATAAGTTAACTACTCTTTGTTTAAATTTGTGGGAAAAGGAGTTTGGAAGTATCACAAAGGTAGTTGGGAGGCGCAAGGAGGAAATAAAATTTTGGGTTGACTAAAAAATGTTTCGGATTGTGTTTCTTTTTTTGTTCTCGTAATCGTGAATTCAGTGAATTCATTTTCAATTTGTCTTGCCTCTCTTATTTCTTACATTTTGTTTATTCGTATTCTTTCAAGTCTCGTCCCACTAGTTATTTGTTCAGTGGCGTACCGTTGCGTTAGTATACATGAGAAATTTTTTGAAATAAACGCAATTTAGAAATCAAAAAGAAAATTGTTAGATATTCATTTAAAAAATATATATATAATGCGAATTAAAGAATTATAAACGTTTGCCTGCAGTGCATCGAGTTTTGTTTACGGTCGCGGTGGTATGCTGAGATTATATAAACAATAAACAGTTTCGGGCAGCACAGGTTTGCTTTGGGAATCGAAACACTTGAGTTTACGATACGTAATCAATAGGCGCACTAATAAGAGTTTGCGGTGTTAATTAATATGATAGAAAGGTGCGGAAAATAATTAATTAATACGCGCACATAAAGTTAGCCAACTTGTAACTTGCACTTATACTCGCAACTCGCGTTAATTGTATAGTACGCATGTGCATATACAGTGTGTGTTCAAAAAGTATTGTGCACTACGCCCAGAGAACCAGGAACGCAGTACTCTAGAAATAAGTTATTAATTGTAGTTAATGCGTGATTGTAGAGAATTAGCTTGAAGTAATTCTTGCATGGTATGAATGAGCGATTTCCCTGGGTTAGGCTCAGAAAAGCGTAGCAAGTGCTACATCGCTTGACCGCTGACTGATAGGTTGGCTGGAGTGGCCATGCTAACGTAGAGTTTGTGACGTCAGTTTGCTGGACATATTACTGTTCGTTAAGCAGTGTGGTGGTGGCCATCCCTGAAGGGAAACCGTACTAACAGGCTAAAAGCGCAGCCGAGAGTGAACGACGTACTGTTCACGGTCCCATGGTGACTCCTTGGGGCCCCGATGTAGCGGATAGTAAGCCCCCCTAAGGTTATTATGTAATTGTCACTACCCCTACGTGCCGGGTGTAAAGGGGCGTCCATGGTAAGGACGTCGCGTCAGTCACCTGTAAGATGCGGGTGACGCCGGAATAAGTCACCTTGGTGGAAGAGTGTATTGGTGGTAGAGAATCCACGGGTCGGATGTGACAAACATGTAGGGTCGAGAATGTTTGCATGTCATTGAAGCTACCTGTGCTGCATGTGGTTTGTGTTTGTGGAAATAACATTTCAGAGCAATAGTTTATGAAAGAGCAACAGATATGATACTGAAGGCCCAAGGTTGGACATCATCAGAAGCGATGATGGAGACACTAGGTTGAGTTGTGAATTGACCAAGGGGTTGAGCAGGTGCAGACCGTTGGAGCCAGGGGACTGAGGTCCCCGATGAGTCAATAACTGTTGTCTCTTGCAAATGATTGTAAATACATGTTGTTGTTGGAGGTGATGGTAGCGAACGGTACCCAATAGCCAAAGGAAATAGTGAGCGTTTTGATTACGTATATGTATACGCATTACCATATTTTAATGATAAACAAAAAAAATATTGGTAATTTCGGCCGACCTTACAATATTTTAATAAATTACTTTTCATCCATGCTGTATGTATTTCAATCGTAACGTTGTTTCGGTTCTTTAAACTTTCTCTTCATCGATTTTCTACGTATATTGTGTTATTAAAAAGTTAGTTATTTCTTTTTTAAGATAATGCATCAGTAACCGATAAAATACGACAATAAAAACACAGTAAATATTTTGTTCGCTGTTGTTTTTCTGACGCAGATTTTATTTATACATCACGTACTTGTAATTTCACAGAGAAAATAAATGTGCACAGGTAAACAATCATCACCTCTATTGACATATTAGATTACCAGTTTAGGTTTATCATGGTTATTTACTGGAAAATCAGACACGTTTGCATAGAAACGTAAAGGCCACTTTACATGACGCAATTTGTCTTGCAGCAAGACGCAATTTTCATTGTGCGCTTGCTCATCGGTAAATGTGTGTGAACAATAATAATACATAATTGTTAAGTAACCTCAATAAGATCACTCGAATATAAGACATCGTAAATATTTGCAAGTACTCAGAAAAGTGCTGAAAGATAAAGCCACCAGCAAATGTGCAATTTTCATTGCGTTGCATTGCGTACGTGTAAAGCGGCCTTAAATGACTCACGTAAGTACGTGTAAAAATGTATTTGAATCAAAATTAAAACAGAAAAAGTACAGTTTATACAGGGTGATAGTTCATTTATTTTATAGAACGACATAGTGTTTCTTCTTTCACATCGATCTATAAATGAGCTATCGAAGAAGAGGCATTTAGTGAGTCACCCTGTACATTTCCCCAATTATGTAATATTTTAGAACATCATTTTCAACAAACTTCCAAACTAGCACAAACTTTTCAAACTACTATCCCAGAATTGCTCAAACTTGATCTATTAAGCTAAGTACACACTGGAGGAACAATCGGGAACTTTTAGTTGTTGCTGTTCCATGTTCCTTTCCGAAAGTTTCTTTAAGTTCCTTCATGTTTCTGTTTCCAATAACAAAAGTTACTGTTTGTTGCGTGTTTCCATTCGGAGCAGTAAATATCAAAGGAAAATGGTAAACAAGCAGCGACGTGCAACAACAAAAGTGTGTATCTACATCTTGTTACCAGTTGCGGTAACGACTTGTAGCAATCAACACCACACTGTGCTTGAACTTTTGAAGAATAATTTGTTTTAAAATGTCTAGCAAAGTAAAGTGGGATAGTGACCTCATTATTAAATTAATTGAAACGTACAGAAGCTGTGAATGTCTTTGGATCCCTTCGAATAGCAAATATAAGTGAGGGGGTGAGATGCGAAACTCACTCGTTCCACAT
Source organism: Dorcus hopei (assembly GCA_033060865.1). Taxonomy (NCBI): domain Eukaryota; kingdom Metazoa; phylum Arthropoda; class Insecta; order Coleoptera; family Lucanidae; genus Dorcus; species Dorcus hopei. Next base: position 5,401,345 of record CM065424.1, read on the forward strand.
GAACGTGTTCCTCAGAAAACGTAAAAAATCTCTACACCTGATGGTGTGACCAAACGTGAACGAACATGTGAAAAAACTAGTCTTGCTCCAATCTGACGCCGTATTCTGAAAGAGCATGACATAATCTTGTAGAATCCAAAGCCACCTGAATTTTTTCAAAACATGGAACGAGCGAGTTTTGCACCCCACCTTTTCAAGTGTAGAAAGCCAAAAGATGATGCATGGAAAAAAATATCTGAAGATATCGCGCTAGATGATATTGTAGAAAGCTGTACTATCGAAAAGCATGTCTTCTTCAGTCATGACTCTCAACAATATTAACATGTTTCTTGTATAGTCGTCCAAGTTTTGATCTTGCTGTGAAAAAATCTTCAAAGAGACCGGCACTGCGGTGTCTCTGTCGCCTCTCTGTGGCTTTTTTTAATAGCAAGACCGCTACTAAACTGGGACTACTTATATGTGTATGTATGTGTAGAGATTGTTACGTGCAACAATTTACAACAACGGAACAGAAACAAAATTCAGGTGTTTCACTATTTTGCTACCTTTAGTGTGGACAAAATGTTTCCATAAGTTGACGAAAGTTGAAAATGTTAGCAACAACCATCACCAAACAGTACCTCTATGTTCCTCCAGTGTGTACTCAGCTTTATGACATTATGACCAATGGACTTATCACCAGTGATAATTCAAGAAAAATATGTTTTTCACCGTTCATCAAAACAAACTAATCTCGCATTCCAGGAATTTATTATATGACCCAAATTCTCTTCGCTCTGCAAGAACTGCAAAGACCTCCGGCTACAAGTGCGTCCAGCAAGGAATCGGCTTACAGGGCTCGCCGCATTCCTTCGGTATCGGACTGTACATATTTTTCGAAATAGATCTCGCTCATTTTTCAGCGTGCCGAGTATATCGCCGCCGCACGAAAATGGACAATTTCAACATTCCACGGCGTGCTCAGCGTCCATGACAGGCCGGGTTTATCTACCACGAAGAGATAACCGGCATTTTCAAGGACTTACCCAGCAGACTATAAACGCCACCGAAGAGCACGGGCCGTATGAATATTCATTGGTACGCTTCTGTCTCAGTCTGATATGTTCTCGTATGTACAACATACAAAAGGATTTTAAATATGTATCACGGTTAAAAGTGGTTTACAGATCCGGACTTGGGAGCTAATTGTATAGGTACATACAACTTTTACAATTGAATTACTTAAATAGTACGTTTAAATCTGCATCCCAATTGAAGAAGAAGGAAAAGTTGAGAAAATTAAAAAGACAACTTGGGGCATGCAAGTGGTCCCAGAAAAAAGGTAAGTCGACAGGAGAGGAGAACGAGAAAAGGATGACTAGACAGAGAAAGGCGTGGCTATTTAAGAAAAGAAAAACACTTGGCATTGCCTAGCTCGTGATGATGTGATAAGCCAATCAAAGATCTTGATCCTCTTGCATTTTCTGTTCCAATTCAATTTATTGTCTCCTTTCAAAATTGATCGAAATTTGGGAACTTTCAATCAATCAATAAGTTTCCTCGTGCGATTGGAATCAAATATCAAAGAGTTTTCAACAAGTACTTATTGTTACAGAAATGTATGAATGAGACTTCGTGGAGAGGAACTTTCCATGGTACAACGGGCACTCTCAAGTAGATCCGTCTCTGGAACTTCTTTCTGCTCAGAATATTAAACGCCAGACATGTAGGTTAATAACTCGAGAAAGTTATAAATTATCTCAGTACCCTGCGCTATTATAATAGCTGCGTTTCCCACCCCCCCACCTCTCATCGGCGTCTAACACAAAAATCTCGCTCGCAAAAATTTAATTAATCCAACGAATTCGAAAGTAATTTTCTTTTTCCCTAATACCTTCGGACTGCCATGCCACCTGTCTCCACCTGTCCGCTTCTATTCGGTTCATCGAACCGAGCCTTTTGTCTTTCGGTCGTCAGCCGCTTCGCATGTACTCTTCGTAATCTGTCAATGCACCTTCTGGTAGATGTGTGTCGCCGTAGAAATCGTTATCAGCGGCCGCTTTTTCCGCGTCACGTGCCGTATGCCGGCCGTAGTTGCCGCCGGACGCCAAATGAGCTGCACCTTAGAAAGTGGAACGGTTACGAATTGAGGTAGTAAGAGAGGACAAAAACGGTAATGACTTCCCAACAGAAGCGATTTGCGCCTATTAATTCTACGATGTGGTGCATGCAGACTTCTACGAGTTGCCGACACAGGAAGAACATCCTGGAAGATCATGGCGAATTTGAGAAAGGCACGTTTAACAAACAATTCTGCTATAATGCAACATAGTGTGCTCTTAAATTGAGGTAAACGAGGACAAGAACGATAACGACTTCCTAACTGCGCGACTATTAATTCCACAGTGCGATGAACACTTCATCAAGCTGAAATAAGAAAGATCTCAAGGAGCAAACGTGGATCTGAATGTTGGCAGAAAAAAGAACACTCAATTTAAGATGGGCAGTCCTCTTTGACGCTTCATTTTGGATTACTTCGAAAAATTGACACGATGTTCGAGAAACACGGTGCTCGTAGAGATAATGACGTCGAAGAAAACAACGAATTTACTGGAAAAAGTGGAGATGAATACAATCGATCTAAAATCCAACGCGAAGGACCATTGTAGGAACTCAAAGAGGACAGGAGGCAACTTAAACCTTCAAATTTCAGAACGAAATCAGAAGGAAATGAAAAGATCTCAATGGTATAGTAGGTTCAAAGAAACAATGACTTGTGGGAGAGCTCCAGGTTGTACCAAAATACCTTTCTTAGCGGCCAGCAGAAAAGAAAATTCGTCCTCTTTTCCAATTAGATTTATGATCGTATGTACTTCATGAGGTTTAATTGAAGGAAGTGTCATAGACGTATGTGGTTTCTGGTTCTTTAATTTAGAGAAGACTTTCTAATTTTTGTTTTTCTATTCGTCTGCTTCAATCTTGATTCTAAAATACCATCAATCTTATTATCCATCCACTGAGACCCTCCCACGAAACAAGAGTCCATGCAATGGGTTCATAAGAGCTCTCCTCCACCCAAGAAGGCAAAGACGCAATTTTCCGCGAGAAAAGTGATGGACACAGTTTTCTGGGACGCGGAGAAGATTCTCTTAATTGAGTATATGCCAAAAGGGACCACAATAATGGGGAATGTCTACAAAGACACAATTAATCGGCTATACGCGAAAAAAGACCCCATAATCATGCTCAGAAAACTCTGCTTTTACACGACAATTGCAGAGTGCATAAAGCACAAATTGTTCAAGCAGTAGTCAATGAATGCGGTTTTGAGGAATTACAACATCCACCCAATCGTCCCGACCTCGCCCCCCGTGACTATTATCTCTTTCCAAAACTCAAAAAACACTTGAGTGGGCGTCGCGTCGCTTTGAATCCAATGATGACTTGAAAAACGCTGTGGAGTCTTATTTTGCAGAGTTTTTTCGATCTTTTTGTATGTAAGATTCCAGCCAGATCTACATATGTCACTTTATTAACTTCTATGTAAGCTACCTTTCTTTAGCTTTCCCTGATTCCTTTGATGTTGGACTAACTTCTTAGCTTGTGCATTCGTTCCTTAATCAGGAACGTATGGCTTAATCGTATCCACGTTATGTCTTCTTCTCAGGTTATTCCTATTGATCGGAATCCACAAATTACCAACCTTGGTTGGCTGATGGGACTAGTTGGCTGATGGATCGCCGATGCATTCTCTCATTTTATATTATGGTCTTCATTCCGGACATGTTCGGAATTTGTTATTTTTCCATTGAATGTTAGAGATTTACGCTTTTCGCCCTACCTCTTAATAGTCTCTTTGTTTTTCCAAAGACAAAGAGACCACATTCATATGGTAACATTGTTACGGTTGAAAAATCCATTTAAGTTATTCATAATATTTGCCGAACGCCCCTGTATTAGCGTGAGAATCTAACGGCCAGGCTTGGCCCACGTGACTTGCCTCGTATTTCTCAATATTTCGCCACTAGACCATACGCTGTTATTTAGTCCTACAGTATCTCTCCATTTAACTCAGTCGCCCGGCTAAAAACTGATGTCAGTCGTAACAACCCCCATCTCAACTTATGGTTGGGGAGAGAGCGGCGTTCCGCTCGCATTCAGTTTGCCTCCAGGGGCCTTATTCTGGAAACGAGGGAGAGGGTTCGTTTTGCGGGAGTGACGTCAAAATGACGTAGACTTTCGTATAAAACTATACAAACCTTTCAGGAGCGATCGCTTCTCTCCAGTTCGAGAATAACCCCCCAGAGCTCTTAGCGTACGTCTCGTTTATTTGTAACTTTGATCTTTGTGCTCCCTTTCACGTGAATCTGTGAAGGAAGACGGAACCGGAATCACTCCGAGATTTGTGCAAACGTATGTTGAGAGAATATCAAGCTCGTTAAACGGCTTTTCGACAGCCTGTCTTTGAAATAAGGAACAGGCTTCTAGTGGTAGTTTTACGCATAAGAGAAAATCTTAATCAAACCTTTTTGGGTGAAAGAAAAGGCCGGAATCGGTGTTTGAAACTAGTTGAACCCCCGGCAATACGGCTCACCCTCCGCCCGTGAAAGTGGACTCGACGCCACTTGTGACGTAACATCTGCGTCGAAGTACGTGCTTGACTGAAGGCGCTCCCTCACTGTTGACAGTAGTTGATGTAGTCAACATACATCGTGTTCAGGTAGCGCAATTAGTAATTTTTTTATGTCTATCCTTCTCGCACATTATTCTCATCTAGTGATAAAAAGAACGCAGTCGAAAGTTTGTTATCATTTGAAATTACTGTCAACATCTGCAGCTTGCCTTTAACGTTTCAATTTGTTTTGTATCGAAACTGTTTTCACTTTGTTTTAAATAATACATTTTTAAGTTTGAACTATTGCCATTGTGACAAACAGAAGTCCCTAAAACTAATGTCTTCCTTGTTGCACTTGCAACAATTGCATTTGTTATCTTTGTTTCTCAATGTTCTCACGAGAGGAATGGAATTGCGTTACCTGAACAGAGTGTTGATTTAGTACCTTAGTCGACAGTTGTCTGTCATTACGCCGGATTCTGGTTACAAGGTCGGAATTACTCTAACTATTTTTAATTACTCTATTGTGTTGATTGACCTTTCCGCGGCGTTGTTATTTTTATTCTCATTTAGTTGTTAATCAAGTGAATTTCTTTAATCACCTTAAGCGTTAATTGTAAACAAAGAGCAGATCTGCTGATCAGGTTCTGATCTGGTTCGCACTCGATACTTGTAAATTATTTTCCCATTCGTTAACTATTTTTGAGCGTTTTTGAATAAAAACAGGTGTGCTCAGCTGGTGATTTTTATTTTATTCACTTTGCCCACGTTTTGCTTTAGGGTTTCGTCGAACCCTCCCATCTCCAAGAACTTAGCCGAGCGGTGCTGGAGAAACGTCAATCACTCGCACTATTTGCTGGCCTTCAGGTAGCTAGCAACATGTACACAAAATTCGTCAATCTCTGGTCCTTATTTTCTGGCTTCGATTTGGGCTTTCAAAGTTGTCATGATTTGAATGTTGTTCTGATATTAAATCTATCACCAATCTTATGGTGCTTGGTATTATTTAGTGCCTACGTCTTCTGCATTGCTTTGGTGTTGCAGGGTGGGTTTCAACTGAACTTATCAGTTTGGTTTCAATAAAAATATAAGTATGATTTTTCACTGTGGCAACTAAGTCAACTTGTTACGATTTGAGTTACAATGGAGGTATCTCTCTGTACGTGTCTTTCGTGTTCCTTCACTTTCTAGACTGGATCGTCCTCAAAGAAAGGATTTTACCGTCCTCTTCAATTTCCATCGTGAACTTGCCCAACTCCTTCTGGTTATTCACGTGTGGGGAATCTTTCCAAGTTTCTTTGGCCGTGCGGGCTAGATCACAAAAGTCTCGTCAACCCATTTTAATCACAAAAAACTGTAGCACCCATTTTTTACACTATGAAGTTTGCAACATTAGCTTTCACATACACATACACGTAAGTACCTACCATTCCGTACGTGCTGTACAATTTGCTGTTACAAAACAAGTTTAATCTCCTTTAATGCTGCAATATTAACAGCTCTGACTAATCGTTTAAGAAACATGTTTCCACTCACATATATTTAATTACTCGTTTTATTTAGACTCGATTACTGTTGGTATTACCCATACTAATCTGAACGGCATAATAATTTCTTTTTCATTTTGGCTTCCTGCAGCCACGTCGATTTCTCAATTACTTCATCTTTCCATTTGTGTGTTTACTTATCGATTAATGAATTACATGTAAAAATAATACTATATTGTCTTTGATGCACTTCTCTGTATTTCTTTTAATTAGATTGTAAGTCCTAAATTATAAGAACATGGAGGAAGGGAATAAAAGAAGCAATGCATAATAGATGGAAAGAAATATAGCTCAAAACAGGACGAGTGTCCACAAAAGAAAAAGAATTTTTACTGAAGATGAAATGCCATGGACCGATTTTCTCTGCATTAGCTGCTGTTGATAAGAAGAAGAATATTTTTTTACAACCACATCATTCGTTCTTCTTTCGTTTAATGGTTAAAAGTTTATATGTATCTAACAGAATGATGTTGGCAGCACAATCAAAATCACGAAATGAATCGAAAGCTAAAAGCTAGATCCACCATAAAACGATAAGGAAGTAGGTACCATTCTTCTAATTCATGCACTATTTGTGAAAATTGTTTACTAAAGAACATGAGAAATAAATAAAAATAATAAAAGTGAAATGAGCACGTAGTCAAGTGGGTCAGACAAAGAAACACATTTTGAAATAAGTTTTTAAATAAAATGCAACGTAAAAGACATAAAAAAATTAATTTACATAACTATGTACATCAATTTGATAAATTCGTGAGCTAAGTGCATTCGTATTTTGAATATTTTAGTGAAAGTTGACTTGCATTCTTCTGTTTTCGGGGGCATCTAAATTCATCACGAAACCACTTAAAAGCCTGAGAATTTATTTATTTATTCATTCATTCGGTTCACATTTACCACATCAGTCACACGTGAAAGTCCTCCACGATTACCTTAAGCTATCCATCGAGGAAAATGCGTGGCCGCATACAAATTCGTTCTCGAACAACCCGCCGCCGAAGACTTCTGCGTATTCTTATCTCGTCGTTTCGCCAACACATACCGCAATCGCCCCTTATCCTTTGTGTTTCATGATTGCGTAACGGCGGTTGCAAAACAAAGAAATTTATCGCATTTGAATGAATTATCGTTGCACTGTAGAAACGAGCGCATTGTGTGAAGAAATCCCATTATCTCGACTTATGCTGGAAGCAAATTGCATTCGTTTGCTAATTTTCAGTTGCCCACTTTTCGTTACTAGGACGAAAATTGTCGTATTTCGCGATGCCAAGTTACAAAGTCATCGCTCGTTTTAGCGCTTGCCGACAAAGTGCAATTACTAACAATCACGTAACACATGCAAGCTACTTATTAAAGTATTATAATAATAATACCAAAGGCAAATAAGTAAGTATGCTGTTGTAAAAATACGGTATTTTAAAATATTTTGTACAGCCCTCTGTGTATTTTATCATAAAATACCGTATTTTATCACAAAATACCGTATTTTATCGTAAAATACCGTATTTTATCATAAAATACCGTATTTTATCTTAAAATACCGTATTTTTACAACACTAAGTAAATATTAAGTAGATGAATTTGAGCGAAAGAAAATATGCACGGAAAGAATTGATAAAAATATGAAAGAATATTCTGGATTAGAAATCGTGTCGGTTATGAAAATGTTGTTGCTATTAAAACGCTAATCAGAAAAAATGTAATGGCCTGAAGCTTGGCGATGGGACGGACGCGAAAATTCGCAAAGTGAAAGCCGCGTTCCGTAAATGTCGTTTTGTTGACATTTTAAAGGCAATCATCTCACGAAAGCGCATCCATCGTAAATGTATACATCCGGCAGTCACTAATTAAGTCTAATGTAGAGGAGTTATTAAGCAACCGATAATAACACAGTTAATTGGAGGAGCTTAAATATGTTAAGGTGAAAGTACGCTCTGTCAATTCAATTTAAATCGTGTACGTACAATTAACAGCTTCCGTGTTTTCTTCGTTTAACCGAAAGAAGACTTGCACGTGAATTTGATTTGCAGAAATATCTCAAAAAGGAGGAGTATCATTTTAGTTGAGCATCACTGTACTACCTATACATAATTTGAATTTCGATGATCTTCAAGACTGATTCTCATCGATTAAAGAAAAGAAAGTACGTACACACCTGCATATAAAGCACAAAAGGTAAAAAGTTGTGTGTATATTCCGTATAGAAAGCGAATGAAGAGAGCAGGTGCTTTAACCTCGTTAACAATAGCGCGCCCGAAGTCTCATTATAACGTCCACGGAAAAACGGCCGAAGCAAATTAATCGACTTTACTTATTGCCTAATTATCCCCACATTCGGGTGCATAAATTAAATCCACGCCGTCGATTATCCTCTCTGCGGATTAACGAAAGGCGGTGCCCGGCAATTATCGACGCAAAAAAGCTTGCGAGGAGCCCGAAACGCAATTAAACGGTGTTTCATTTGGGTGAAAGACCTTGAAAGGAAAGTCGATTTAGAAGATAAGGTCGGACGAAATTCGACTTTCACGGCGGGACCTTTTTTTTTGTATCCTGCGGCACACTTTTGGTTTTACTTCCTGTATTTTGTTTTGTTTCGCATGTATGTACATAATTGGGCACGCTTCTGATTTCTTCATTCAAAACGATCCTGTCTTAACACAGCAACGAATGATTTAGAAGATGAATGCAAATCAATCCCACAAGTTGATAAAAATCTACAAGAAAAGACTTTTAAGAAACCATCAGACCCAAGTTTACCCAATAAGGTGTAAAATCCAATAGAACTAAAAGATTTGAACAAAATTTGTATGTAATGAAACGTATAATGTTATACTTTTCTAATAACAAAATAGTTTCGTCATAGAGAAATTACTAAACCAATATTCCCCTCTCGAACTAGGTTTGTGGCACAGCGTGTCTATTGGAACGTGTCCGCTGCACGTAAAAGTCCGGACGGTTTAATTTACAAAATAAATATGAACAGGCGCAGTTACGATGAACTCCGAGTGAAATTAAGCTTCTGATTAGTCCATCGAGTTCTTGTCCTGTTCGTTAAGCCCGCATGGGAGATAATAGATAATGAAGGCGCAATATCGGTGGGCCGGCCGCATAACTCGAGGATAACTGGAAGGAACGAAGCGGATTTTGCATAAAATATTACGCTCAATTAGCGTGCAGTAATAATAATAATAATAACGAAAATTACAGTTAGCTTTGTAATCGTGCTGAACGCAACAGCAAGTTGGCTGGTTGTGAGTGTTAAAAAGCAATTATCGCAGCTGGCGTCATGATTTTAAGAATTAATGTATTTAGTTAGTATAATAAGACAATAATTAAGGCAATAATTAGCAATTTTATTTACCTACGAGAGTGTAAGGTCTTGGGCATGCATTTAAAATCGTCTCAACGAGCATGTCTCGCCCCTACTTGCGATTTATTTTGTGTCCTTTTAATAATGTTTTGCCTTTAGTTGACTGTATAAACACAACTTCCTAAATGCGTTCCACGCGAAATCTGCGAATTTAAAAGGACCACGAAACTAACTGAAGAAATAAAGTAACTTTCTAATTTATTTGTAGTTTTTTTTTCTGTCTACTAGTCTTTATCAAATTGCTAATGCTAATGTTAATAGTCTGATGAAGGCTTAAATGATCAAAACTGGATCGAATCGTTTCTTCCAAAACGGTGACCGTCAAAAGTGAAGATATACCGAAGGATTTTTATTTAGTAAAAAAAAGTTGAAAATTAATCAAGTAATTCTTTTATCGTGTGTTAGTTTTAGGTTACCGAACAATTGTTACGTTCAAATTTGCCGCCACAACATCGCGGCGATACGGCATCATTCAAAACTGCGTTTTAACACAGTTGGCCACCCTGCCTCCCTTCTCTTTACTACTTAACGCTCATTCGTGTGACACACCACGTGACTGGTTTTCGGTTTCGTATCCTAGCAACCTTCGCCTGCTACAAATTCACCTTGTTGAGGGCCTTTCTTGTTCGAAGTGTGTTACAAGTTAGACGTGTTTTGCGTGCATAGTAAAATTATCGAAGTTTTCGCTCTTCGGGAGGAATAACTCATTTGCGGCTGTGCCGGAAGATCATATCGAACACATTTGGAGGTCATTTTAACTCCAATTCCAAGCCCGGGAACGTATTAGCCCCAGGTAATGTAAAAAGTGCAATGGCGGGTGTACCAAAATGGCTGCTAACGAAACCTTTTCCCTTTACATTCAGGCTTTTCTGTTTGGGCGCAAGTTTTAGCGCAGGCTTATGTAATCCCCGCAAGCTTTCACGCGAGGGTTTTCCGTTTGTATTGAGTTTTGGTGGCGCGACGAACTCCAGCTGTAGTCTGCCGTTCTGCGAGTAGCGTGGGTCCACCATCTTGCTGCCAACGTTTCCCCTAGCGAAACTGGTTACCGGCTCGGATAGGACCACTAGATGCCGTTGACAGCCAATTTCACGGCATAGACGGTACACTGATAGACCATTTATTGCGCATGCATTTCGTCGGCCAAATGCAGATATTGCATTATTAAATTACTTTACATTGTTTGTTTGAATTCGAAGTATGTCAACTTTAGACGAACCTAGCCTAGTTAAGTGAACTCATGTAATACGAAGTCACAAGTGTGTAATAAATTGTGTTAACTTTAGCTACGATTTTAATTTCTACATTCACGCACACCAGTGAGTAAAGTCTCGCCTCTGATTATTATTGATTCATTTTCTGCACGATGTGGTCGATTGGAGACGTCGACTGATCGATTACGTTTAGCTGAAGAATCGTCTTCTGGCGCCCTTAATAAGTTTACCACCTTTGATTAACCCGCCCCTTTCTTCACTGTTGCTAGCTGGGGCTCAGCTGATACGGTAACATCGGCAGAAGCTTGTCATCCGAACTGTGGTAAGTAAGAGGCAAGAAAATTAGATTAAAAATTTTCTTTAAGTTCTGCAAAAACTGAATTTTTAATTCTTTTTTAATTCGAACAGGATGAGGATGGCCCAGAAAAGAGTACCAAGTTCAGTACGAGGAAGATGTATGTACGTTTGGTGAATGAAGAGGCGTTCTTATCTGAAGTACCAATGTAGGAGGCAGAATGAATGGAAGGTGGCTATGGCTAAATCCATAATTTCATATGATAAGTAGAATTTAGTTGATCGTCCAAAAGAGACAACAGTGATCGGATGACGCATGATTTTGCGGAACAAGATGAATCCATGTGGAAGTGTTCAGCGACATGAAGCTCGCCTGGCGGCTCAAGGCTTCAGCCGGAAGCCTGGTGTGCACTTCAATGAATCATTCGCCCCCGTGGCACGGCTTAGCTCGATTCGTTTAATGGTGAGTTTAGCTGCACGTTACGAAATGAAAATTCAGCAGTTAAGACGTTACCACAGCTTACCTCAACGGTTTTCTTGAAGAAGACGTTTATACGGAAACACCAAAGGACTTGGCTGAACTATTGGAGATAGTTATCCAGAGCGATAAAGATGAGGTTATTAAAAGAAAAGCGACCGCGATGTTACGTGCGAATTTAAGTAAAAAGAGCACTTTATGGCTCACGTCAAACGGGAATAATAAGTTTTGAAGGAATGTGTAGCTGTACCCTCGTCTGGTGATCCTTGCTTGTATCATATTGGCAAGGGGGAGAATATCATATCGATGGGTGTTTATGTAGACGAGGTGTTCACCGCGTCCAAGGATCAGAGAAAAATTGATAATATCATCGAAAACATCTTTCAGTACTAAGGTTTCTGACCCGGGAATTCTCGATCTCGATTTCCCGGGAAATTTGCTTAATTTGATCCCGGGAAAAGACTGTCGAGAAATCGAGAAATTTCCGAATTCTGCGCCTCCCCTTTCCGCTCAAGACAACTGCTCCGCAAATCTTATTCTCTACAGACGAATTTATACAGCTTGAAGACTTTCACCTTGGCCAGGAGACGGGATTACAATGTGACAAGGTAGCTACATCGACGAGGTCCTCAGACGTTTTAAGATGGAGGAATCCAACACTGGCAGCACTCCTATGGACACGGGAATGAAGTTGGAACCAGAAAGTGGAACACAATCCGAAGAAGAAAAAAATCTACCGTATAGAGAACTTGTGGGATGTATTAACCACCTCGCAACTTCGACAAGACCTGACATTGCGTTTGGAGCCAGTTATCTTGGACAGATTAATTCCCGTTACAGGGAAATCCATTTGAAGGCTGCGAAGAGAATCTTAAGGTACCTGAAGGGAACCAGAGATGTAGGCCTGACTTATCGTGCGGATTTTGAGTATCTAAAAGGGTACGTAGATTCAGATTGGGGAAATTCCAATATAGATCGACGATCACTTTCTGAATTCGTTTTTATGCTGAGCGGATGCGCAGTAACATGCGATTCCAGAAGACAAAGGACTGTGGCCTTATCAACTTGTGAAGCGGAATATGTAGCACTCGCAGAAGGTACGAAGGAAGCTCTCTACAACGTTTCTTGAATGAGCTGGGATTATCAAACTTGGGGAAAGTCATTATTTTCGGTGATAATCTGGGATCAATCAAGGTGATGGAAAATCCTACATTTGATCAGAGAAGCAAGCACATCGCCATCAGATACCATTACATATATTCGTGATGTGTTGAAGGAAGAAAAAATCAAAGTCAAACATGTTTCCACGTCCGACAGGGTTGCCGACATTATAACTAAGGGACTTCCAAAGGGCAAACATTTGAGATGTTTGAGGATGGCTGGCATATGCCAACAAGATACGACTCGAGGGGGAGTGTTGGAATGACGACATAATATTACCGCGACCCGTATCCTTTATTGGTAGTGCAAGACATTCAAATACATTAAATCGAGTAGTTCATTTAATAATTGCAGATGCGGTGTTTCTATTGATAACAATTGTAATTCGTCATGATATTATAAAAACATTATATCAAAACGAGTGTCTTTGGCTTTTCCCCATCGAACTCTGCAACAGTAATATTTTTGCATAATCTTTAAATTTTTGATACAAGATGCTTTTTAGGTGAAATATTTTTCAATGATAATAATTAATATACTTATAGTTTAGGTCGCGACATCTTGCGACCAATTTTGACCTAACATTGTGTGAGAATTGATTGCAGTGGAGTTCTCGAGGTACTCTTCTGCTAAAGAGGTCCCAAACAGAACCGAAACAGCTGTCCAGAGGATGCTGGAGGAATCCATTGCAATTAAAACCGATTTACAACAAATTTGATAGTTAATATGTATTTAAACGGCTTCTAAAAAATTTAACCTACCCCCGTGAATGAAATACTTTCACAAAAACTCTTTTCTCTGTTCTTTTACAGTTGCTTAAATGAGGAGATTTTTTTTAAAATTTAGTTTACATGTTCAAGTCAATTAAGTAGGCATAGTGTGAAATGACTGTAGCTCTGTTTCAACCACGCTTTGTGACGGTTTCGAAACCGTCATAATCAGTTGCCCACCGAAATAATGATCGATTTTGACAACTTTGTCAAGCGTAAAACTTTGATGAGTGCATGCTTGTGACGATTTCGAAACTGTCACAAAGCGTGGTCGGAACAGACCTTAGGAATTATAATTTTGATTAAATACTATTTCTGACAGTTATAAAAATTATTTAATGAAGCAAGTTTCACGAAAGATAACCACTTTAGCTAATTTGAGTAATTTCGTATTTAAACAGAAAACCAAATTTTTCCGTAAAATGTTTCTGTCTCGGCTAATATAGTCGTCCAAGTTTTCTATCGGTTTTATGATCTTGCTATAAAAAACAACTTCAAAGAGACCGGCCTGCGGTCGCCTTTCTGTCGCTTTTTTTTGGCAGGGCAATAAAACCGCTACCAAACTGGGACGACTATAACAACAATGCATTTTCGGCAATTATTTTTAAGAAATGTAAAATTTAACAGATAATAACAGAAGTCACGTGTTACTTTGGTCTATTTGTAACCTTTTTTTAATCACCTATGATTATCAAAGTTTGATTTTCCAAGAAACTCTAAATAAAAATGTTTCCAATTTGATGCAGACTTTTTGGCAGTCAGGTATTAGGGTCTTTAAATTATAGGGCCATAGATTTTTCCCCGATTTGAATTTCAATTAAATTACTTAAAACTTCCTGACAAAACCGTGCATACCATTCAAATAAAAAATGATCACGTTTTATGCTTGGATGTTGTTGTTAAGAATTTGTTTAATTGAGAGTTCGCGAACACCAACGAATATATTGTAAGCAGTTCGATAAAATTAAAAATGAAAAAAAAATGAGAAAGTAGTCACTTTTGCCTTTAAGTTTTGAAAAACGTGACACAATATTATCAATAAATTTCGACATTGCGATTGCAACGTCCGCAACAAACAATAAATACTTATTTGAGTAAATAATAGAAAGTAACTACCAAGTAAGTATTACACTGTACAAATAACTAAAATTAAAGCTGGTTCTTGTCCGATGAAAATTTATCACAAACTCTTTTAAACGGAGACTAAATGGCGCACAAACATTTTACGTTTCGCTATACTTTGACAGGTTCTTCGGATAGCGATAGCGAAACGTAAAGTGTTTGTGCGCCATTTAGTGTCCGTTTAAAAGAGTTTGTGACAAATAACTAAAGCAAAGTTAAATGCAGACGACTTATTTTAATAAATTTAAATTTACCGCCCGCTAGATACATTTTTGTCTTATAAAAATCAATTCTTTTAGCCATACATGTATAATTTTAATTTTTTCAAATTAAAAATCTTGCTTATTTAATTTGCCCTATAGTATAGGTAATTTGCACAGAAATCTTTTTCCAAGAGAAGAAATAGTATATTGTAGACCTCGGCGGTAAAGTGCTTGTTTTCCAGGTCGAGAGAAGATATGGACAGGCGAGGCGCAACCGAGCCTGGCCACTTCTTGAGGCCTGGAAAATCACTTTACCGCCATGGTTTATACATTTTTTTCCTACACAACATTACAATTAATTTTGTTACACAAACGTTCTTTTTTTAGAAGTAAAAATATTAAAATTGATTTACTATTAAAATTATTACTAATCTAGTTAAAAAACAGTGTTGTATGTGCTAGCGTGGTCGAGCGGTTTAAGCCGCTGGTTTAAGGCACCAGTCTCTTCGGAGGCATGGGTTCGAATCTCACCGCTAACAAACTTACTTTTTTTCTTGATAATTTTAATCCTTTTTAGAACCAAATACCAGTGGAATTAAATAGAAAACTTACGTTTGTTAATTTTTTGGGGTCGATGAGAATGCATTCCAGAAATTATTGTTGCGCCACCTAGTGGTAAAGCTTCGTGATTATTTTCTCGGCTAGGCATTTATGTTCATTTTGCCGGGCTAGCCGTGGAAACGTTTGCTTTCTCCTCTCTGATAAGGCGGTAAAATTGAATTTTCTAATAGTGTAGGGAAAAAAAATTATGTATTTTTAAGTCTTCTGACTTTCTTGAAACGGCCTTGCGGCTTTTGTCATGTCATGTCATTTCGTCGTGTATTTTCTTTTAAATACGAACGGCAAATAAATAAATAATGAGCTTTAATTCAACTTGAACAAAACTGGAGACATTTTTCAATTACAAGTAATTATAATTATAATAAGAAAACACTTATCTTAAGGCCATGACGCATGCACACGATTTCTAACTATTAACTAACTACTAATATTATTAATTATTTACCTAGCCATAAATTAAATTTATTTTATTTTGGAAGCATAATCTTGTTTATTTCGTACTGGTTCCTAAAGTGATGCTTTTTCGGACCATTTATAGTACAAAAAATAGATCTTTAAAGTCCTAGTACATTCTAGCACATTAAAATCGTCGTAATAAAGCAAAACGTGACGTGACTTTAATTCGTTTGTCATTTGTAAACAATTCCATTTGCATGGAAGTTACTCAACGCGCACTTTAATTATTACGGATTATTTTTTTAAAATAAATCTCAACTTTTTTTTGTCATACTCATTTAACAGGGTAAGAGTCCAGTATGAAACAAAATTTTGTACTCACCTTGAACGAAAAGTGTCTTTAAAGGTATTGGCAAGTAATTTCAGCCTCGGCTGTAAACAAGTTGCTCATACTTGAAAGCTCAACTTTTTGTTCTAGATAAATAAGTAAGTATTATTGGCACTCAGTTGCGGGCATAATTTGGTCTTTATTGCCCGAGTGCTTCTACATTATTTATTTTATGGAAACAACGTGCATGTCACTCGCTTACAACATAAAAATATTATTGTATCCACACATTTTGGCCATTTTAACATCAAAGTAAAATAAAGCGTTGTATGTACCACGTGCATAATTGTAGATAATCAGGGGCGCGCCGGTGCTACAGTGCGACGCACACAGGCGCCAGAATAATAAAGGCGCCAAAGGTGTCAGGCGAGGCGTTTCTTTCTTTTAATTAATTTCGTATTTATGACTTTCACGCCTCTATCTCTCAGGACTTGTGTTTTAATTTCAGATAGTAATGCGGACTACGCTATTCTTTAAGGCCCAGTTTCATAAAACGTAGTTAACCACTCGATCAAGTTAATCGCGTGATTAAGCAATATCATTGGAGGGAAGTTTAAATTTCCTCCAAGGATATTGCTTAATCACACGATTAACTTGATCGAGTGGTTAACTATGTTTTATGAAACTGGGCCTTAGCCTTTTATTTTTAAGTTTCTGAAATTAAACTGTAGATGTCGTACATGGTTTTTTGGTCAATATGATTGATCGATGCTTCTTAATGACGTATGCGGAATTTGCGTAGTAAAATCTTTGACGTAGTTCCGTCCTCTTCGGATATCAGGGCGATTACTTGTGTGCTGGTACGCCATTGCAGACGCGTCGCGTGCTTCTCGAAATTTTTGTAATTTTGTTGGAGCTGAACGGCTTCGAGATATTCCAGTTTGGCAATTTATTACGTGTTTACTATTCCGTATGCCCTGCTGTGTCATTTTGCCGCCAGTTCCTTCAGCTGCTTACCGTTTACATCCAAGCACGTGTTTCATTCAAGTTCTCGCTCAGAAAAAGCTAGCAAGAAGACTGTAAGTACCTAGGTTGTTAAGGAATCTTAGAAAATATTTTCCTGTACTATTTTTGTAGAGTTTTTTTTGACTCCCGAAGTTGTGTTTCTACTACCGCACGAGTTTTTATCGGAAAATTCCTTGCTATTTACTGCGTTGTCGTTTGAAGATACTACCGGACAGGAGTTCTCTTTTTTTATTTGACGTGGTTGTTCCTGGAAATGAAATCCAATTACTGCGGGGTCGTTTGAAAATACTACAGACCGGATTTATTTTTTTGCGGAGTCGTTGAAGAAATTATGGTGCCAAAGATTATTATGCGTTTCGTTACGGGGATGAACGTCGGAGCCTCCTCTTGTGAAGTACCGTTCAGATGAGTATAAAATTGTCTTATTTTCATAGTATCGTATGAGAATAGTATCGTATGAGAACTTATCGTAAAGTATCCGATGAGTGAAGATTTATCTGATTTTTACTGCTGTATCTTATAAAAAAAAGAAGTTATCGTTTATATTACCGTATCGCATGAAACCTACAGTAAGTTAAATTATTTTTTTTTTTATTGTCAGAGGACAACACGTATAATATCGGGTCACGTTACATACATTTAGTTTTGGTCATCCTGCATTGTAAATATAATTGTATCATCTTTTTTATATTTAAGAAAACACAACGTTACTTTTAATCGTGTCTATTGTAAACAGTATTATTGTCAGTTATTGGTATTTACATTTAGTGCTCATTCACATCTATGTTAATTTTGCATTACTTAATTTCAAATTATATTATTTTTTCTTTCATCTACACTTTGACTATTCAATTTATGAAACAAGTTAAGAAACTTGATCTAAATAAAATTTGCGTATTTAGTAGTAGCAAGTAGTTTAGCATAAAAAAGTAAAAAATTTGAATTTTACAGGATGGCGCGCGTTTCAATTCGTCTAATCTTGTTCACTCTCGCCTTTGCTCTAAACATGTACAGGGTGACTGACTATTATTTCGCCACAGAAAAACCACAATAAGAAGCGAAATCCGAAAGTATGGGAAATATGATAACAAACTCTATGTAAGTACTTTAATTTTCGAGAATTAATTAATTAATCAAAAATTGATGCGCCCCTACCCCCTGCTTAAGAAACGAGAGCAGATGAACGAAATAAACACAGTCATAAAAGTGTTTTATAGATTTATGAATGTTAAGGTGCGGCATCGGACGTGAACTTGACCTTTAAACAGCTGAAATACGAGCAAAGCACGTGAAATACAAAGGATAATCACAACCTACTTTGGCAGGTAAACAAATAAATCACTACAACACGAAAACAAATCAAATCTCCGTGTTAAGAATGTCTAGCATTTTTCTTTAATTTTAATTGTATTGTAAATAGAGTGTATTCCCACAAGCAACGTGGCCGTCATAAATATTTGACAACCAGAATTTAAAACATTATAATCAGTAAACACATCCGTGTATCTGTTTCGATTGTTAATTATTATAATTTGTTTTGTGTGCACCGTTCAAGTCTATTGTTTATAAAAGCGAATTATTAACACAAATCTATTATAGTATATAATGGCCGTTAAATTTTAACAACCTCGGCCGTTAGTGATAGCAAACAAGCATTGAAACAGTGCAGATATAATGAAATAACATTCAAGTGTTACGAAAAAGTTTAACAAATTCAAGACGCGTTTGCAACTCTATCCTGTGTTTTTAGCGCACTAGTTGTAAATCGCTCCTCGTTTCACTGTGGGCACTATTTCTACGATTTTGAATAATTTTAAACAACATAAGCGACTTTAATTAATTCATAGTTTATCGTATTGCAATTTCATCAGCTTCTTCGACAAGACAGCAGTAAGTATAATTGGTTTTTAGTTTTGTCGCTTTATACAATTATTTGTCAATTCCTTACTCTTTGGCCCTTATTTCGTACGTAATTCCAGTTATTCTAGAAGTTATCAATAATTATATCGCGTAAAAGAAACAAATTCCACCGAAATTGACACGTGTGTCAAGGTTGCATGGTGTCGAGTCAAGTAGTCAATAAAATAATAATCACAAGACGTTATATTCCAATTTACTGCTGCATTTATAAAACTTGGTGTCGTATTTCGTATGCAGAGTGGCGCAGCATATTTTTAGGGTAAATTTTTAATTAATTAGAAACTTTTCCGTAGAACATTTTTCCCGTAAAATATAACGTTCATTTTCTTACTCTTCTTTTAACGGAGCAATTGTCAGTCACCCTGTATAAGAAAATCTGCTGCAGGTTCTAACTTTGTCCTATGTTCTGTTGTTACAGTGTACATACTGTATCGCATCACTAATCGGAAAGAAATGAGTTGCAAGTTTTTGTAATTAGAGAGGAGTAGAGGGGCGCGAAGTAAAATTTTGCACACAGGCGCAGGACTCTTCTGTAGATAATAACCCTCGAGCATTTAACAGCACTTCGCTTCGCGTTGTGCTTTAAACATACTCTCGGGCTATAATCTCCTAATTATGCGCTTGATACATAAATGACTATTATCTAGCAAGTGGAGGCATCTACAGTTTTTTTTTTTTTTTATAGAAAAGAGCCATTTCATCTTTAAATCTCCAAAAAGCTCCAATGGCTATTAGGTAACATTGCATTGAAAAAAAGTAATCAGATGCAAATGATTGAATTTAAGAAACCACACAGAAATTTATTTCAAAATAAGAATTAACGATGGGGTGTTTTGTAAGGAAGCCACAGCCATGTGGTGAAAGGATCTATCACATTTTTAGCTAAAAAAATCTTCATGTGTTACGTTCAAATCTCGCGCCAAAATATCGTGGCGATACAACATCATTCAACTGCGTTTTAACACAGTTGGCAACCCTACATCCCTTCTCTTTACTACTCAACGTTTATTCGTGTGACACACCACGTGACTGACTGGTTTTCGGTTTGGTATCCTAGCAACCTTCGCCTGCTACAAATTCGCCTTGTTCGAAGTGTGTTACAAGTCGGACGTAATTTACGTGTGTTGTGAAATTATCGTAGTTTTCGCTCTCTGTGAGGAATAACTCAATTGCGGTCGTGCCGGAAGATCACGTATTACCTTCGAACACATTTGGAGGTCAATTTGACTCCAATTCGAAGCCCGGGAACGTATTAATCCCAGGTAATGTAAATGTACAATGGCGGGTGTATCAAAATGGCTGCTAACGAAACCTTTTCCCCTTTACATTCAGGCTTTTCTATTTGGGCGTAGTTTTCTGACGCAGGCTATTAGAGCAGACCTTTTGGCATAGTTCCCGATCGAGAAAACCTGATCTTGACGATATGAGCGGATCCAGTTTAGACCACATCGTCGACGCTTCCTGCGGTCGATAGAGGGCGTTGTAACTACCTACCGGCCACTGCGTTTCGATTGGTATCGCTGACTTTGACGTACGACTGGATGCGCTGTTGCAAGGTTAGGTTTTCGATTTAATCTGACGTTTTACGGACCGATCGGTTTATAATTTTACTCTTGGCTCGTGAGTAGTAATCCGCGAGTACGAATTTCGAACTACGTGTCGCGCTGCGCTTACCGTAGTTAATTTAAGCCTAAAGTAAGCAGTCAATTGTAATTGGTTATTAATTGTGTAGAGTGTTTATTAAAGTGTGTAATAAATTTTAAGTACGATTTTAATTTCTACATTCACGCACACCAGTGAGTAAAGTCTCGCCTCTGATTATTATTGATTCATTTTCTGCACGATCTGGTCGATTGGAGACGTCTGCTGATCGAATACGTTTAACTGAAGATCAATTGTCTTCTGGCGCCCTTAATAAGTTTACCACCTTCAATTAACCCGCCCCTTTTCTTCACTGTTGCTAGCTGGGGCTCAGCTGCTAGCTGGGGCTCAGCATCGGCAGAAGCTTGTCATCCGAATCGTGGTAAGTAAGAGGCAAGTAAATTAAATTTAAAATTTGGTGACACATGTTAAAGTATATTCGAAACATATTCTAAATTGATTGACCATTAATAAGAACTCCCGAAAAAAGAATACAGTTTCATTTCTAATTTATTAATAAGTTTACTTTCTTATTTTCTGCTATCAATTTTGATTTGAAAAATATCGAACTCACCTGGATGATGTGTCCCTTAATATACTCCGTCGTCGGTCTGGTAACGGAAATGCGCGTAATATCTCTTCCGGGAACGTTCCTCTGCAGCTTCTCCACGTTATACGTGTGCCTCCAGCCAAAAATCTGCACGATTTTCTCAGCAACTTCAGAACATTTTGGCCCGGCGTTCGTAGTCTGGCAACTATCGAACATGGCACCCGGATTAGAGCAACATAACTCGCGTTTATCCGCCGCCACCTCCGAATCGTTTATCAAGCTCCAGGATATTTTGTCGTTTCCTCCCGTTTTTTGCGCTTATTGTTTCCTGTGGGTATTTCGACACAATGAAATTGACGCGCTTGCTTGGGTATTCTAATTGTATTACGTATTTACGTTTCTCCTCCAAATGACTTACAATTTGACTTGATCCTGCGATGTTTGCGAATGTGCACACCATCATCAGAGCAAACACGGTTTAAAAGAATTTGGTTCAAGGTTCGCGCGATTAAAAAAAAAAAACGTAATGGATTCAAGGTAGGTGGCTACGAACGGCGTGGAAAAACTATTTCGAATTGTTTACGCGCAAAAAGTATTCATGTTTAGAATTATAACCGCATTAAATGGAATTTCGTTTACATTAGTTATCGTACAGTACAATACACGGTGTAAAATTTAAAAAAAAGCTTAGTAACGTTAAGTCAGAATTATGATTAGATTTGATGTGATTATCAGACTGTATTACTCTCGAAAGTATATTGAAATTTATTTATTTAAAAAAATAATTAAAAAAAGCAAAAATTAAAAAAAAATATGATAAATACAGAATGACGGATGACTAAAGACTTAAGCAATGCAAACTGATTATCTCTTAACTTGTTGAGTAGGAAAGATTTTTTCTTTAATTTGATGTCCAATTTTGGCACTACGAGTAATAATGATAACCGAAATAAATTAGTTCAACACAAACTGGAATGATAAATTATCCCAGCTGATAACCCTACGGTACTGTTGGTATTTCTGTGCGGTTTTCCTAATTTTATATGGCGCATCCACTTCTAGCAAATCCAAGGCATACGAGGAGGCCTATGGTCGTTATTACAGAACATGTTCCTCACAATGGAAGATAATTTAAGTCAGGTATGCTGCAACGAGCACGTGACCAAGCTCCAAGGCCGCGTCGCGTCAGCCTCGGGCCCCCATTCAGAACTAAATTACAAGCGAAGACTCATTAAAATTAATATCACACTTATCGCTTATGGACTTGCTGCTGCTGAAGTCATTCCCGTGATGGAATGAATCCTTTTTTGTGGACGCCGGAGTCGTACGACTCATTAATTTTAATCGTCTTGGTCTATGAAGTCCAAACGTGACGATTTTTGCCAGTAACGTAAAGGAAAACAAATAAGGCAAAGAAAAGGCAAAAAAGTTAGATTTCTTTTTGGCACAGCATAATGTGAAACAGGCATCAATTATTTTTAAAAAAAAGAGAAGAATTGAGAGGATGTAGAGGTGAGGTTAATTGGGGCTAATGCAAAAGAAGAGAAAATGAAAACGGAAGTAACACGAAAACTCACCACATAAATAGAAAGAGGAGACAAAAATATAAAACATTACCGTCCGAGGAGGGGGAGAAAAAATAGTGTGTACTTCAGCGACAAAAAAGTAACAAAGAATGGGAAATTAGTTGTAAATGATGAATTAGCTTCATTGTTTAGATTTACTAGAATTCCAGAAGAAAACAGGCAAGAAATACAAGCAAAGAATGCAAAGGGAGAAATTACAGTGAAGAAAGATGGAAAGCCATGTGCCACAAATGAAATGGGGGAGTAGAAAAAACAAACACAGGCAACACAAGAGGCCAAATGCACCATTGACTACAAGACACTGGCCAGTCCAGGAGGAGACATCTGGTAGGAAGAGAAAATCGCAAAGAACTTCTGCAACAATTGCAAAGTCCGCTTCTTGTCTCCCTCCTTGTTCTATTGTTAACCCTAAGCAATTAAATTTCTGCACTTGCTCTATTTTGATGTTATTTATTTGCATGTTCATGTCCCTTGCTTCTTTAGCTACTGTCATTACTTTAGTCTTGTCCGTGTTTATTTTCATTCCGTTTTCCGTCAAGGTTTTTGTTCCATACATTTAGGTTCTTCTGTAAATTTTCTTCGCTATCTGCCATCACCAATACATATTTCATATGCAAAGGCGCCTTCTGAAATACGTATCGGTTGTAAATTCTTGTATCCTACTTGCACTTTTTTTAGTTCTAACTGATTTCATCCATGATTACTGCGAATAATAGTGGGCTCATTACTCCCCCTTGTCTTAGACCTTCACTCGTTGTAAACTCTTCAGATTTGTTGTAGTTGCTATTGACGTAATTCCTCGTACACTTATGTAAGCTCTTTGTCACCTTTCTTAACTTATAATTTACGTTTCTTTTGTATGTATAAGATCTCCAATACACTCTTGCATGTTACTTTATCAAACGCCTTTTCCAGATCTATGAAGGCAAAGAAAATATTTTTATTGTATTGCATCCTCTTCATCACTTCCTTCTTTACGGAATTCACTCTGAGCAGAGAGTGGATTCCGTAACATTGCTTGAAGCATCAAGTAATGTTGGTCTATTATGTTACTTAGTTTCCTTTGTATTATTTGTTCATATATTCTGAAGCAATACTATGCCTCTATAATTATTATACCGAGTGATTTTTTAAATTTTTTATCAACTCTTGCCATGAGATCTGGATGGCATGGCTTAGCTTAAGTAAAAAATCCGTCATTGCACTCCTTTTTGGTGTTTTACAGTAAAGCTACGACATGCCGTCCAAATTCCATGGCAAGAGTTGATAATAAATTTGAAAAATCACGCGTTAGCATTTCTTATCTCCTTCTTTTATAAATCGGAACTATTTGCCCAATTCTCACATACGGAAGCGAAACATGGGTGCTTAAGCCAAAAGAGAAAAGTAAGATCCAAGCCCTGGAAATGAAATACCTAAGAAGAGTTATGAATGTTACGAGAAAAGATAGGATAAGAAACGAACAAATTAGAGAAGAGTTGCAGATAGAATCGATCGGAAGCTACATAGAACAAAGACAGTTGTTATGGTGGGGCCATTTACAAAGAATGAGCGACACGGTACCAGTAAAGCGAGTATGGAAGGCAAAAATACAAAAGAAGAAAATGAGAGAAAGACCAAAACTAAGCTGGGACAAAGAAGTTACAAAAACATTGGTAAAGAAAGGGAAACTTGGGAAGAAGCAAAGAGAATTGCGCAAAATAGAGAGGACTGGCGTAAATTTGTAATAGTCAGGAGTTAAAAGTACCCCGACACTCACATGGGTATAAGGGATCTGATTATATATATATACTATTTGCTCTACTTGCCAGTCTTGTGCAACCTTCTCTTCTTTCCATAACTTGTTATGTCTCTAGTACTAGTTTGTTTCCTTCGTTTCCCATTTCCTTGATCATTTCTGCTGTTATCTTGTCATATTCCGGTGCTTTGCCATTCTTGATGTTTCTTAACGCTTCTTTGAGTTCTTCTTCAGTTATGCCATCCTCTAGCTCTTCCTGTTCTGCATCATCCTCCTCCTCATTAGTCATTTCTTCTTGTAGCTCTGCTCCTAGCAGTTCTGGGAAATATTCTTTCCATCGGTCCATTATCTCTTTGGTTCCCGTGATTATTTCTCCTTCCTTACTTTTCACTATTTTAAATACTTACTTTAAAACAGAAGGAAAATTCCGTTTTCAAACTTTTAAGTAAAATTTGAAGCACTTGCAAAAGATGAACGTCAAAAGGCGTGTGTCAACTTCAAATTTGAAGAAAAAGACGTACCCAACGTATTAGGTAATAGAAGAAGAAAGGTTTTGGACCAAGTCGAAGGGGAATAAATAAAGAGGGAAGGCTTTTGAACCATGTCGTAACACAAAACAGAAAAAGAAAACAATGAACATAACAAAATTCCACAAAGCAAAATAATAATACACCAATTGACTTTGTCACGAGGATTTACTGAACTCCAGAAAATAGGCGGGGAAAAGAAGCAAAGAACATTGAGGTGTAAATCATAATAAAGGTTGAAACTTAAAAACGGATTTAGTCTCAAGAAATATTCGAAGAATATTCAAGAAAGAAAAATGACAGAGAAAAAATGGGGAAAAAATGCCTCAGCGAGAAAAAAAAATTGTATTCTTAAGTCATGTTATGATATAAGAAAATCTACACATGTCTGGCATGTATGAGTGCTACCGGTGCGCTTAAATCCACTCCCACTGCTGCCTTAGAAGCTGCCCTTGGCCTCCCTCCACTGTATATATATGTGGTGGAGGTGGCACCATATATGTGGTGGGTTCAGCCCTGAGGTTGCGAGCAAAAAAGGAGTGGAACAATAGAGGTCTCGGAGGTAGACACCACCTCATCTTGGAGGAGGCTCTACAAGAGATTCTTCTTCTTGGGGCCGGCCATAACACCATCATCAAGACTGTTCAATGCCTTACTGAAACAAAGATCTCAAAATCGACATATCGATAGAGGGTCAAACTAGACAAGTGTCATCAAGCGAAAAAGGCCATAATGGCCCCCTCGCCTAAATTGACACGATTCTGCACGCAACTACCTAGAAGAAGACTACGTCTATTCGTAGGAATACTTTCAGGCCATTGCAAACTGAATAAACACATGCATCGCATAGGATTAGCAAACAGGCCAATTTGTAGGGGTTGCAACTTAGAAGAAGAAACAGCTGAGCATATCCTCTGTGATTGCCCTGCACTCGCCTCGATTGGAGGTTGCATGTTAGGGGAATTCTGGCCTGACATGGCTGAAATTCGCAGTGCCCCTCTGTCAGACGTTCTCCGCTTCATCGAAAGAGTTGGATGGCTTGAAGAACGCTGACAATCCTGCACTACTGAATATGGGGGTAGTACAATGGGTCCAATTGTGGCCTAAGTGCGTGTGAATTCTCTTTCACCCCCCTCACCAATCCAGAATCCTACACATGGATAGGGTCGCCAGTTGTTGAATGGAATAATCGGAAAAGTTTCGGCCCTTTTTCTCTAATCCTCTTCACCCCAAAGCTGACAAATATACCTCACTTTAACAAGTTTATTGTCTCATTTCCTTCAAGCTTCCCAGTGCTTAGCCAACTTTCTTTATTTCTTCCAATGAGTTACCTCTACGAGGACCCAAATCCTCAGTCCTTTCTAATCTTCGTTCAGCTCCCTCCTTGTCATGTGACCAAACCAGTTAAATTGTCTTTCTTTTATTTCAGTAAAATCGCTCTTCTGGTTCACCTACTTCCTGATATCATCAAATCTTTCGTCATCCCATTTACTACTGTGGTGGACAGAAAGATCCAACAGACACGACAAATGAAAACAATAAAGCACTATGCCATTTTATGATAAAACAAGCGGGAAAAATTGATGGATTGATAGTCTGGTACAAGGAGTTGCTAATCAACGAATTAGATAATAGAAAAAGAAGAGGCGGCGACGGCGTCGAAGAAGGAAGTAAGTACAGAAAGGCAAAACAGGAATAAAAAGGAAAGACTTCTCCCCCAATAAATAATGTTTATCCAAAAGACCGTCGAATGTACTTCATTTTCATTGGTTCCTAGCCTACTTCCTTCACACTTTCCGGTTCTTGGTCAACTCATCTCTCTCATTGATGTATTCTTCGATAGTTTAATTTTTTTAACTCGTGTACTCTGTTCTGTCTTTATTAAGTTGTTCCTTTTCTATTTTGATGACAACGCTCTCCTGGTTTCACCTAACTATTTCGTGAAATCTTTATTTCTCTCACGATCCCATTTACTACTGCGATGAAGAGCTTTCGAAAGAAAGTCTATGGGGAAACAAAACAAAAATAGTAGAATTTTGTGATGGTTACTGCCCAATGAATTAGGCAAAAACAAAAGGAGAGGAGGCTTAGTGCCACATGTTAAGTAGACTTCTCTAATCCTGTTTACTCTAAACTGGTTTTTGGTCCATTCCCTCTAAGCTTTCGAATACTTGGACGTCTTTCAACTCTTCCTCAATAAAAGTTTTTAGTTCAAACCATAGATAAATTGAAGTTATATTTTTTGGGGGGTATTTACACCTGATCAAATTCAATCAACCCTCACACAACCATGCAATCTAAGCGGGTCATTTCAAAAGACTTCTTCTTCTCTAATCCTGTTTACTCTAGAGCAGGCGTCGGCAACCTTTTTTGGCTGTGAGCCAAAATGTGACTGTTAAGAAAATGGTTCGGGTCAATGGGTATTTTCATTTTAAAACAGTCCGTTAGTGAAAAGTAAGATAAATTTTATTGAAAAAACTATTACAATATAAATATGCTTTTAAACTCAAAACATTAGCGTTCTCTTCTTTATCAATGGCTCCCCTGATGCTGAATTTGTGACGTCAATTTAGTCAAGTCTGGTTCATACTTGGTCACCTTAAGACGAATACAAGTATCTGAATTTTCAGTAGTTAATCTGCTCCGTATAATTTATTTTTATATATTATGCTTTGCGGAACTCAAGTGGGTCACTTGAAATTATTCAATGGGTCACTTGGTGACCCGCGGGTCATAGGTTGCCGACGCCTGCTCTAGAGGATGTCAGGTGCACTTTATTTTAACTGGCTTTTGGCCAGTTCCCTCTATGCTTTCCAATTCTTGGACGCCTTTCAACTCTTCCTAGTTCTTCCTCTTCTTTAGTTCACACCATAGATAAATTGAATTTTTTTTTGAGTATTTACACAAGACCAAATTCAACCAATCCTCATGCAACCATGCAATCTAAGCGGATCATTTCAAAAGACTTCTTCTTCTCTAATCCCGTTTACTCTAAACTGGTTTTTGGTCCATTTGCTCTAAGCTTTCCAATTCTTGGACGTCTTTCAACTCTTTCTAGTTCTTCCTCTTCTTTAGTTCACACCATAAATAAATTGAACTTTTTTTTTGAGTATTTACACAAGACCAAATTCAACTAATCCTCACGCAACCATGCAATCTAAGCGGATCATTTCAAAAGACTTCTTCTTCTTCTCTAATCCTGTTTACTCTAAAGGATGTAACTGGTTTTTAGCCCATTCCGTCTATGCTTATTGCTTTCGGATTCTTGGACGCCTTTCAACTCTTACTAGTTCTTCCTCTCCTTTAGTTCACACCATAGATAAATTGAATTTTTTTTTGAGTATTTACACAAGACCAAATAGCTTTTGGCCAGTTCCCTCTATGCTTTCCAATTCTTGGACGCCTTTCAACTCTTACTAGTTCTTCCTCTTCTTTAGTTCACACCATAGATAAATAGATTTTTTTTTTTTTTTAGTATTTACAAATAACCAAATTCAACCAATCCTCATGCAACCATGCAATCTAAGCGGATCATTTCAAAAGACTTCTTCTTCTTCTCTAATCCTGTTTACTCTAAACTGATTTTTGGTCCATTCACTCTAAGCTTTCCAATTCTTGGACGTTTTTCAACTCTTCCTCAATAAAAGTTTTTAGTTCAAACCATAGATAGGTAAATTGAATTTATTTTTTTGGGGGGTATTCACACATGACCAACTTCAACCAACCATCACGCAACCGTGCAACCTAAGCGGGTCATTTCGATTTGATTTCTTTTCGCCGGCGCTTTCTAATTCCGTTTCCGTCTTTCCAATGCGAAAAGCGGTAAACCGAAAGGGTTACGGTTACAGTTAGTTAATGAAAACAAAACGCTCGTTAATAATTAAGCGCAGTCGTGCGCCAGATTATTCCACATTTGCCTGCGTGCGCAGCCAGTTTCCACTTTTTGCGGAGATTAATTATGCGCACCTATAGCGTTATTTTTCCACCGTCGTTTACGTGCGCAGAAATAAACATGGACGGCGGTACGTGCTTTTAAAATGGAAGAGAAACGCGCGGCGTTCCCACATTTTTAATCGATTCGAGCGTTTCGGAAACAAACTGGAACTTACTCAGGTATTATGGACCGATTGCGTTCAAATCCCGCTGCTGGGAATGTTTATTTGAAGGTTTTTTTTTTCTTTCGCAGAGAAATCTAGTCCTTTCACGTCGGATAAATGTTGTTTGTTGGTAGAATGTCTGCGGCGGATTGCAAATATTAACGCAACTGCTTCGACGTGGTGATTTATTTACGCGGAATAGAGAAGGACGGATTGACGTTTATAAACATTTGTCAAGTTGTGATGTGAATGTGAAGATTCTCCAAATATTTATTTTAGGATGATTCAAGCTTTACTAAAACAAATGACTAACAGTGTTTCATTAAAAGTGGCAAGGATCAATTTACTGGACATGTAGAAGGATCAATTTTTATATTTTACAAAAACAGAACTTTTCTGGAAGCAAAGATCAATTTAATCCAAATTTATCCCGTACATCCTGCCAGCTTTCATCGTTTTTAGTTTCGTTTGATATTATTTTCTAAATTACAGATAAACCTGCATGTGTATTTCGGGGTTTTAGTGGACAACAAGTTACCAAAAGGCATTTCAAAATAATGACCACATTTTTCCAATAACTTACGCGCTTAGTAAGAGACCCATTCGTTTTCTTTAAAGAAATTGAATCTCTTCGATTCCAACAATTTATAAATCTGTCACGGCTCTAAAATTTAACTGCACACTCTCGAACGTAACGAACTTCTTTCGCGTCCGTAAACAACTCGTCGCCGACGTGCAGCTTCCATAGAAGAACGAACGAAGAATGCGCGTAATCGCTTCGGCGTTAATAATTCCCGAGATAAATCGGAACAGTAAAAATGAAAATTACGGGGAGATAAATGTGAAAAACGCGAGGAATCCACTAAGTGAGCCGCTAGAGTAACGTTAAAATAACTCGCCGCTCGCATAACTAACTGTTCAATATAAGACGAGTTATGTTCGACGTTATGTAAATTTTATAATCCCTGTTCGGTGGACGGTCTTATACGTTGGCACATATTTGGAAATGTTATTTTTAAAGCTTATTTGATAGCTTAATCGCATCGGTTTATCGTCATAAATTTAAGAGTGTTTCGAAATACTTAACAATTTTAAGGAGTTCGTTGTCACTGGATTGCTCAAAACGTTAAAGATTTCTTCTTTGTTTGAGTTGTCTTGCCGTTTGTTCTAAATTCTGCGAACTAGTGACACACGTAAGTACTCACGCTACAGAACACTCCAAGAAGAAGCAAAGCGACAATTCTGGTTCGTCGACAAATTACACCTAATAGTTCTAGTTTACAAGCAAGTTTTTCCGTTTCTACGTAAACCCGAGTCGGGTAATTATCCCGCGAGTAAAAAAAAATGAACGGACAGGAAACCGATTTTTCAGTTGCGGGTCAAAAAACCGCATGTTTGCGCCGGTTCTGTCTAGGTCTGGTTTATTTCGTTTTGCGATTGTATTTACCGGTATTGGCTTACTTTGTTGGCGCACTAACAGTTTTGCCACCGATGTTGCTTGAATATTAAGTTGGCAAAGTTTGGATATTGAAATTGTTGCTTGGAACAATGAGAATTGTGCAGAATTGTTTCCCACAACGGGCACCCATCTTAATGAGGAGGAAAGAAATCATTGGCCCAAAAACGGATTCAATTAATTAAAAGGTAATAACCGACGCGACGCGTAGATTGAAACACAAATTACTTTCAATCGTTAAAAATACTCTATATATTTTAGCTAAAATAATAGTAATAGTGGCGTAAGTTTTACCATAAACTGATGTACCGTATACTATTTTTTTATCAAAGAAATAAAAATATCACAACCTCATGTACAGGTTGCAGCAGGTCGAGATGGTAACAGTAGCATAAGTTTTAGCTTAAACTGATGTACCGCAAACTATCAAAAGAAATGAAAAGAAAAGATACATCTAAAATAATTGTTTAAAAATAACCTAGCTTGATGATAAGGTCAAAATGAGTTACAACATCTTTTCAAGGGACTCAATTAGGAATTAAACTCGGTTAGTTAGGAATTGGCTCAACAAACACGTGGTGGCGCTACCAGAGTGGAAAATCTAAGAAAACCGAGACACAGTATAAGAAATTACCCAGTAAGCGTCACTTAAACTTCAGTGTCAAAAAAAGCGGCTGTTTGATACCCTTATGGAAGTGTAACGTAATTTGCAAATCGGTAGGCATCAAACAGAATGGAAAATATGACAGTTTGAAACGATCGCTGGATTTTTTCCCAAAACAAAATCGGTTATTGCATGTTTAATTTCAAATAACAAACACGTGTTCGAACAGTACGCTGTAAAAATGCGACCGGGGAGGCGCCGCGTGCCTTTCAAGAGGATGGAACACGCAGGGAGTCTAGAATTCTATAATTGCGGGCACCATTCAAATTGCACTATAGCTTCACAGACATCATAAATCTGTCAAAGTAAACTTTTAGATTTGGTTTCGTTTAGATTTTGTATAGAATTTGTCGCGCTATGTTATGGAAACGGGATCAAATTACGTCGCCAGTTAGAGTGGTTCGCGTTAGTCTGTTTTGTCTCGAAGGAGCGCCGGATATACTAAAATGTCAAGTGGGCACTTGTACTGCAGGAAGGTCCAGGCAGATTGCAGATGTTGAGAGACCACCGCGTTGTATCTGGGCATAATTGGGGTTGCGTAATTTATGAATGTGTACCAGAACATGTGCAGGGGCGGGGGGTTGAGATTAGAAGCAGCGATTATCATTGGTCGAGGTGATTTCAAAATTTAGCTTGCAAAGTCCGAGGGGTTGGGTTAATTTTTACTTGGGAAGACAGGGGCGCGAAAAACGGAGACACGGATACTGGAGTACGAGTCGAGAAACAGTCAATTTGGGTCCTCGCGCAATAAATTAGTTAGATAGTTTTACCCGACGAAGAGAGGGATCTGAAAAAATGCAGCACATAGTGCCACCCTCTCGAGGCGATTGGACGTAGTTGAGAAAAGATCCTACCCATTCGACCTCAATTAATTATCAAGACGATTGGAAGTAGCGAGAGAAAATCCTACCCATTCGACCTTTAATTAATTAGTTTAGCTAGAGTTTCCCATCACCTCCAAAAGGAGTCCCTGAAAAACTGGCGATTGCTATTAATTGTCCTGTGAATTGATCGCCGAAGGCGGCATTTTGTATCACATACTTCTCCAGAACATCGGATTAATTAATTAATTAATTCCATTAGTTAAGTACACTGTAGACCCATTGTGTCACACTGTGCGTTGGTTGATTGAACAGAACGAGTCTAGTGGTGGGATTCACAAACGTTACTTAAATTTAAACAAGCGTTAAAAGTAAACGTTGCTATGGTTACATGTGCTGAAGGTATAGGAATGATTATTCTTAATCAATGATTAAATTTAATCGAATTTTATGAAACCCAGCATTAGAGTACGATCTGAAGTGATAACCACTAGTAAGACCAAATCTAAGTTGAAATTCAATTAATTATTAATCTAATTAAGGAGCAGAGCTCTCCAACAAATATCTGTGTATACAATAAACCACCAACGGTGTGATTTGAAAGCAGTTAGGCCGCGCCTATATTCGAAATGAAATCTGTTAAGCGAGTTCTACTGTACTTTCTGATAACCGTAAATTTTGTTTCTGTGTATTGATTTCAACGCAAGGTTTTTACACTCATTATATCAGACCCCGCAGTGGCTGGTACAAGTAAAACTTGTACCAGCCACTTTTGCTTTTTCTTGCAATAAATAATTAATTAAATCTAACTTCGTAACTTTGTTCTCTCGACTTATTTCCCGACGCGCCAAGAAGAACTGAGTTATCACAACGTAGGTCCAGATTCACAGCGCTCACGAGATTATAATTCTGTGGTAGGCAGTTAAAAGGGCATAGGTCACATTTTCTGCAAACCGGAGTTATGAAGTTGAATGTATTCAAAAATGAAATTTGTGAATATTTCGTCCAACATAAGGATTTAACTATAGTTGTTCACTATAGTATTTCACATTCGGGCGATCAAAACGGACGATATATTCACAAATTTCATTTTTGAATACATTTAACTTCATAACTCCGGTTTGCAGAAAATGTAACTTATGCCCTTTTGACTTTCTACCACAGAATTATTATCAATAATATTACGGTAAAGTTTCTCGCTGATTCCGAAGGGTCGTTCAACCGAAACAGAATATAGGCCAGTAGAATTAACCCTTAGCGCCGGCGGTAGGTCCTAGGTACTTAGCAGGTAGCGATAGATAGGGTATGCATGATGAAATACAATAACAAAACATCTGGATGACCGACCCTTCTCGGACTTCTCCGAAAATAAGCTTTCGGTCCAGCTATTTAAATTGACAATAAATTTAAGTCGTGTTTGTTTGGACATTTTTATGAAGTATTTAGTTGTACGTAAAAGTAAACAAACAAGGATTTTGAACGGGCGCGTTACAAGTCATACACGAGTGACGCTACTGTGTAGATTCTTATACCGTGACCGAGATCTGTAAATAAGCAAATTCTATAACTATGCTGTAATGCAAAGTTTAAAACAACCACAACAAGGTATTATAAAAGTGAAAACAGAAAACCTGCAGCAAGTGCAAAAAATCAAATATTTAGCATCTGTATTTACACGAGAAGGAAAAATGGACGAAGAAATTAGAGAGAGAATAGCAAAAGGAGGCAGACTATACAAGAGCATCAAACATACTTGCTTAGAGAAAAAAGAAATACCGAAAGAAGTGAAAGTAGAAATACATAATAAAGTAGTGATCCCGAAGCTTACATATACTTCAGAAACTAGAAGCCATCGCGATGAGATTCTTAAGAAAAATAGAGAAAAAAAAAACGAGAATGGACAAAATAAAAGAATTAACATACCGGGAGAACTTAAAAGTGAAATCAATAGATAACAAAATAGAAGGAGGAGCATTAAGATGGACAAGACCGGTGTTCGAAGCAAGAAGTACCAGAAAGAAAATAAGGGGCAGACCAAGGAAAAGGCGGCAACAAGTGCTGGACAGAAAAGGAATGAAATGGGAGAAGATGGAAATTATGGTAGAGATAGAGAAATATATGGAAGGCACCTACGAGAGACAACTCAACTCCACTCAACGCCTTACACCCATGATGGTGGATAGGCTTATGGATTAAGCAAGTAAGAAAAAAAATAATAATGATATCGAATATGTTTTGGTTTCATTAATTATTCAATATTTCAAACACAAAGATGACACCAAATTTAATTTACAATAATCATTAAAAACCACCCTTTCAAGCAGAAATTAAAAATTAAAATAACATTTTTAGATGGATAGGCATTTCAACAGCAATGCTGTTGTGGCGTAGCAACATACACGCATCTAACATATTCCCCGAACCAACCACCATCCAGGTAATCCCGGGCCTTAATCCCCAAACTGTACGCAGCGAGGCTATTAACGAGCGCACTAATGACCACATTAGGCGGACGGGTTCGGCGAAATTCCTGATGCAAGTGCGCACACCGGCACGCTCTAATAAGACGGATTAAACGTAGAGTATAGAATCAAGAGGGGTGTTCTTAGAACAACCCGGGAAGAGGTCCTATATAAACCGGCCGAGTGCCACTAGCAAGGCACTTCAAATCCTGCTGCCGAACAGGCCAGAACGAAGGCTCTTGCTACTGCTGCCGAATAGGCCAGAACGCAAACTTCAAATCCTGGAGCAGAACATGCCAGAACGAAGGTTTGCCATTGCTGCCGAATAGGCCAGAACGCAAACTTCAAATCCTGCTGCCGAACAGGCCAGAACGAAGGCTCTTGCTACTGCTGCCGGATAGGCCAGAACGCAAATTTCTGCTCCTGTCGCTGAATAAGCCAAGACAAAATATCAGCCCCTACGGTGTAAGGTCTGAGCAACACACCGCCATATTCCAAGTCGCATCTCGAAGAACCACCAAGCTGGCGCCGACACCGGTACCACGTGGGCAGACGAAGGCGACCATCAAGAGGAGTCGTTACCGGAGACATCAGCATCGACAGGAACTCCGGGACGCATTGTCAGAAGCTCGCTTTCCCCGAGCAGTGTCCCCCTTACCGCCGTCGCCGCAACGAGGACCGCCATCGCGTCAGAGACCGAAGGTTACGCTGGGCCATACCGACTGATCCCTCTAACGGTACCTCCACCGACGTACCACGAGGTATCGCGCGCCCAGGTCCACCCGTTAGATCCACGTCTTCCCATGGTACAACGCGACTACGCCAAGTTAGGAGAAGAGCAATACTATCGTCAGATAGAATTTTGATGTGTATATATTGTATATAACCTATTCCATTAATATAACTCTGCATTTACTGGAAGTTGTGTATTTGTCGGCATTACAAACCGGCTGGGCACGTGAAACCCACGCACCGCGCCCCCACACTGTCATCTTCAGTACACAAATATAAACACTGGGAGACTTGGACATAGTAGAAACGTTAAAATGGAAGAAACGGATTAGATAAGTCACGTACTAGGTCTGGTGAATAGAGAAGGATGTACCAGTTTGTTGCCCAACGTATTAGATAATAGAAGAAGAAAGGTTTTGGACCAAGTAGGAGGGGAATAAATAAAGAGGGAAGGCCTTTAAACCATGTCGTAGTAACAATAAACATAACATTCCACAAAGCAAAACAATAATCTATGTACTAATTGACTTTGCCACTAAGATTTATTGAACTCAACAAAATAGGTGGGGAAAAGAAGCAAAAGAAGCTTGAAAAATGGATTTAGTCTCGAGAAATATTCGAAAGGAAAAATAGGGAACAGGCAGAGAAACAATGGGGTATGGCACAGCGAAAAAAAAATTGGATTCTTAAGTCATGTTATGTTATAAGAAGATCTACACATGGATGGGGTCGTCAGTTCTTGAATGGAATAATCGGAAAAGTTTTGGCCCTTTTTCTCTAATCCTCTTCACCCCCAAAAGCTGACAAGTATACCTCAATTTAACAAGTTTATTGTCTCATTTCCTTCAAGCTTCCCGGTGCTTAGCCAACTTTCTCTATTTCTTCCGATGAGTTACCTCTACGAGGACCCAAATCCTCAGTCCTTTCTAATCTTCGTTCAGCTCCCTACTCGTCATGGGACCAAACCAGTTAAATTGTCTTTCTTCTATTTCAGTAAAATCGTTCTTCTGGTTCACCTACTTCCTGATATCATCAAATCTCTCGTGATCCCATTTACTATTGTGGTGGAAAGAAAGATCTAACAGACACGACAAATGAAAACAATAAAGCACTATGCCATTTTACGATAAGACAAGCATAATAGTGAGGCTAGTGAACGGTTGCCTCATCCGCGCACCAACATATAGCTACATACAACGTCATCCGTAGACCTCACTCGTAGGTTGCCTGGTAACTGGTAAATTTCAGTCAGTGAGAGTGAGTGAGGTAAAACGTCACTTGGGGTGTGTTCGACATTACGCTCGGGGCACGCTCTGAGCAGAAGCGTGAGGGAAAGCGAATGAGTTTCAGTGCACGTAAGAGTGAGACAAAGGAGGACCCCGAGCGCTTCGAGTGTGATGTCGAATGCACCTTTAGACGGCCCATTTAAGTCTATGCACATGCACCATTTACGACCTTTTTTGATACGAGTGGGTATTCAATGTTAGGGTGAATTTGGCGTTATTGTCACTTACGAACGAAAACGAAACGAAAACCTTTATTTTTGTGCTTTTTGTTATTACAGGTCGAGATTGCACACCGGGTTCCAGGTATTTCGTTGAACTGTCAGAAAATTCGTACTAAATTGGATTTTTTAATTATAATGTATACTACATATTTAACTTTTATCAAATAAAGTAAAAACTAGAGTACAATTGCCCAGGAATGGGAACACGGATGAACGATAACAATAAGATGGGACTCTAAGTAAGGTTCATTGTGGTCAGTTGCATCCAACATTTAAGCGTCACATACTAGGCCAGCATCTAACTGGTCCGAAACTGTCAAAAGCATGCGCCAATCAAAGTTTCACATTTAGCGCAGCTCTTGAAAGCGACAATTAATTCGAGGAGAGAATATATTTGACAGTTTCGAACTAGTCCGAAACTGTGTAGGACCAAAGCACAACTTACACAATGTTGGGTATCTGAAATGTCACATTATTAACACCGTTTAAATTTATACTCAACTTAAGGGTTTGATACAATTAACAATTAATCTGCATATCAGGTGCTTCAACCGGTATTATTTTACTGTCATATTCCTTTCCCCATTTTGACAACTGATCAAAACTACATTAACTTCAACAAGCAGGTCTATTGCTGACGTCACAAACGCTACCCCTAATTCCACCCGTCCCTCGTCCAACACTGCCGACATGAGGTAACCGTTATAGTTTACGAACCGTGAGGCTAGTGGGGAAAATTGATGGATTGATGGATTGAGGGTACAAGGAGTTGCTAATCAACGAATTAGATAATAGAAAAAGAAGAGGCGGCGGTTTCTGACGTATATGTCAGCTTCGGGATCACTACTTTATTACGTATTTCTACTTTCACTTCTTTCGGTATTTCTTTTTTCTCTAAGCAAGTATGTTTGATGCTCTTGTATAGTTTGCCTCCTTTTGCTATTCTTTCTCTAATTTCTTCGTCCATTTTTCCTTCTCGTGTAAATACAGATGCTAAATATTTGATTTTTTGCCCTTGCAGCAGGTTTTCTGTTTTCAATTTTATAATATGTTATTGTGGTTGTTTTAAACTTTGCATTACAGCATAGTTATAGAATTTGTTTATTTACAGGTCTCGGTCACAGTATAAGAATCTACACAGTAACGTCACTCGAGTATAACTTGTAACGCGCCCGTTTAAAATCCTTGTTTGTTTACTTTTACGTACAACTAAATACTTAATAAAAATGTCCAAACAACCACGACTTAAATTTATTGTCAATTTAAATAGAAAAAGAAGAGGCGGCGCGGCGGTGGCGTCGAAGAAGGACATAGGTACAGAAAGGCAAAACGGGAATAAAAAGAAAAGACAATGTTTATCCAAAAGACCGTCTAATGTACTTCATTTTGATTGGTTCCTAGCCTACTTCCTTCACACGTACTCACATGTTTTGGTTTCATTAAGTATTTAGGGTGGGTTTGCAGAAAGGAAATCAAATATTTAATTACGATTAACTATCTGATTGAGCTTAAAATTCGTGTTGCTATAGAAATCAAATTGTTAAACTAAGGCAACGCTAATTTTTATCTCAATCAAATAGTTAATCGTAATTAAATATTTGATTTCCTTTCTGTAAACTCACCCTTAATATTTCAAACATAAAGATGACAACAAATTAAATTTATTATAATCATTACTAACCAGCCTGTATTTTTACACTTTCAAGTAGAAATTAGGTCATCGTTCACTAAAAATTTTTACTGACAAAGTAGAATTTTTTCAAAATGAAATTGAGGGGACAATGAAAGCTGATAGAAATCAGAAAAATGTTAAAAGTAAACAAATTTAAAGGAAGATAAATACTCGAATGAAAACGATAAGAGATGAAGTGAACAGTTCTTCACCGGTAAAAGGAAAAGAGGAAGTCAAGAGCATCAGGTAAAAGAGACTCAAGTAAAAGAAATGGTAAAAAAACATAAGAGACGACGATGGAAGAAGTTGTGGTTTACCAAAAAGCAAACAAGAGAAGAATTTTGAAAAGTATAACAACACAAACGTCAAAAACGTCAAAAACGTCAATTTATGTTCCACATAAAATACAATAATTACTTCTCTAAGCTAGGAGTATCTAAGGAGAAGCTGTGGTCCTTGAAAGGGACTCTAAATTGCAAAAAAAAAGAATTATTTATTTCCTCTTTAGCGGGAAGCTTTTCAGCTTTTTCAACGCGAAGATGATGATGATGACGACCAAGACGAGAGTGTTGATCAAAAAATAATAAAAACTGAAGACTTGGACAGGTTCTCTGTGCCGAGGTGATGCAATTCGCCTTTCCTGAGAATTCGATGTCGCCTCAAAATGGACTGACGTCATAATCATCGCAGGAACGGTGACTAACAAGAAGGACCTGTCTTCCAGAAGATCTGGAACGAAATGCCCAAGTGATGGCAGCACGTTATCTCTCTTCACAAAGGGGCATCGCACCTTTCCCATCGATATTTATGTATTATGACTTATGACGATTTTAAACGGCGCGGCGCGGCGCGGCGTCTTATGGTTGTATAAATGAACAATTTAAGTAGCGACATCTTGCAATCGCTTTTTGTAATCAAAACCGATTTGCACACAGTTGTATAAATGGATCAAGCGAGAAGCCATACTTCCAAATGTGAAATGGAAATTAATTCAGTTGTCTCGTGTATGAGTCTATATTAAAACACTAGAAAATATTCATTTACTTGTCAACTCAAAAACAAAAATAAGGAATTTCAAAATCATGAAACTCTAAAAAGAAACATCGAACAAATGACGATTTACACAAAACATTTTCAGTAAAATAGAAAATTCCTTTGAATTCAAAGGAAACGACCAAGATTAAAAAGAACGGTCAAAAACAAAAATACTCTAAAAAATGAAACAAACGATTTAAAAGTGAATGAATAAATCATACATTTTGAAGATGTGGTTATGAGTTAGTTGATTTTGGTTCTAATACTTAGCAGTTTTAATTTTTTTGTCAGGTCACATTAGTTTAGGTGTTGTCTAAAAAATTAAAACTTTTAATTTCTTGAAGTAAAGGCTGGTGTTAGAGAAATTGAATTTGTTTAGTCGGAGAATCTCATACGAGACGAAATTGCATGTAATATCTCGCGATTAATTAAAGCAATGAAATTGTTATTTCTTGCCGCGTTGTAATAATTTGTCAATTTCATTGTCGGCAGTGTTTATAAGCAAAATGGCAGAATGTTTCTATTTATAGCTGCGGATTTAATAGCTTTACTTGTCAAGATTAATGTGGACTGTCCCAATACAAGGAGAAACCGCTTCCACGTCATATTATAACTTCATTATTTATTAAACTGATTGTGAATTAATTACAAACTGAGTTAAATTCGTTATCAAAAATGTATAAATTTACACGATTTTAATAATAAATAAACGAAAAATGGTTTGGTGATCATTTGAATACGTTCCCTTATCCTCATGATAGAAGTTATCGTTATGTTCACGTTGACACTTCACGTTTAATCCGAATGTTCCTTAAATCACTTAAAATTGTTGAGAATCGCTGATACAAGCTTGGCATGCGATGAAGAAGCATAAATTAACCATCAGTTAGATTTCGTGTGAATTATATTATTCAAGCGAACTGGGCCCGATAAGTGTTATGCAAATCGAAACGATTTGGCCCACCTGTTCTGCAGGATTTTCGTTTCCGATCAAACGAACGGCTCCTCAACCGCTAATTAACCGCACGTAAACAAGGGGGGAGGGGGGGGGGCTCGCATACATGCACATTGTGCGAGGAATGACTTTCTGTTCTTTACGTAACAGCTGACTGATGAGGTTTTTTGCAACGTGCAATTAAAGAATGTTTGCTTACGTAACGTCGACGATAGAATACCTGAGTACTTAGCTTCTCGTCGTAATTATTTAAAAAAAAGAAAAACAATAACAATAATATTTGCCACGAGAGTGAAATTGTTTCGTTTAATAACAATTTTTATAAGTGACGTAAACGATAAAGTCAAATTATGATTAATCGATGACCACTACAGGAATTTTTATTATACGCGATAATTCTTTGTTTAATTTACTCAAGTATTCATGCATTTAATAAATACGAATATCAGTTGTCACTTCATCAAAATCAATACTAGTCTAAATTTAATTTTCAACTAATGTGTACTGTTGTTTGTAGAAGCAATGTCTAAGGCCCTCACCTTCTTTCTCCCCTAAGGTACTTCAATGTTACTTAATGACAGTTACGCCCCTGGATATAAGAAATGTACACCCATATCTAAAAATAATGTCGTAACCAAATGAGACCACATTCTATAAAATGAGGACGACGCAATCACAATCAATCGTCACGTTCACAAATATCCATCGCCTTTGGCATTAACGTTAGCCTAAAGGCTGGTCTACACGCAACGACTTGTCGAATCAGACATATTGTATCAAGTAAGTGTGGACCGCAAAACGTACGTCTAGCTTTACGTTTTATGGCCCACACGCTCCGTCTTACTTGATACGATTTGTCTGATTCGACAAGTCGTTTGATAAGTCGTTGCGTGTAGACCAGCCTTAAGACGTTAAATGCAGTTGAAAGCAAGAAACTTAAAAAAACCAATTCTCACACAACAGTTAATTAAATTAAACTTAAGAAGTATTTATTGCTCAATGAAAAGACTCTCGTCATTCCGAGTGTAATTAATGAAGATTTCATTTACGCGTGCCAGTTGTCAGTTTATGTTTTACGTCAGCAATTATTTGTAATAAAT
Source organism: Dorcus hopei (assembly GCA_033060865.1). Taxonomy (NCBI): domain Eukaryota; kingdom Metazoa; phylum Arthropoda; class Insecta; order Coleoptera; family Lucanidae; genus Dorcus; species Dorcus hopei. The sequence continues at coordinate 5,442,929 of CM065424.1, forward strand.
TTACCGTTGATACAATCTTCACTATACATACTTTTATGGTCCCAAAAAAAAAAAAGAAAATTAAAGAAAAACTTCAGTGTTTTTTGAAAAATCAATAATATTCATCAATAATAATTGTTAATTGAAATAAGGTACGTAAGAACCAGAGAAAGTATACCGATTACGTAACCTTAAAAAAACCATTTGATTGTAAGATGCGAGTTAGAAAAAATAAAGATGAAAACAATAAGAGTAACGATTAAAAAAAAACACCTAAGTATAATGCTTGTCATGCTCATATACTTGAACATTGCAAGTTATGATTGGAGAGGTTTTTTTAGTTCTTTGCAATTAAGTATCTGCATTTCTTGTATCTTCTGCCTTTTCTGTCCAATCCTCAATTCACTTCCTTAGACCTTTTTAGACTGCTACAACATTTCATGTCTTACTGCCGTTTCTTCTATGAGCATCCTCTGCTCGATCATTCTCCCTATATGTCCCTTTCATTCTTCCTATATGTCCCTCTCATTCTTCCTATATGTCCCTTTCATTCTTCCTATATGTCCCTCTCATTCTTCCTATATGTCCCTCTCATTCTTCCTATATGCCGTAATATATCTCCTTAGTCATCTCTGTCATTTGCCATTTCTTCCATCCCGCTTTTGTCTTCCAAATAATAATAATGATGAACATTTCAAGTAGCGACATCTTTTGATCGCTTTTTGACCTGACATTGCAGTAGGATTGACAAATTGAAGCTAGTTCGCCATATAATAAGTCATCCCATGCAAGGCGGCCATGCTTGCTGTCAAAGCATAATGAGAATTTTAAAAAGTTTTGTGCAAATCGGTTTCGATTACAGCGGATTCCCCGAGCAGGCTCTGTACAGCTGTTTCAGGCCTAGTTGGGCCTTCATCAGCAGAACCGTAGCTCGAGAACTCCACTGCAAACCAAACCGACTTGTCCAGGTTATTCGCCAATGCGATGTGAAAGTAATGAACATTTCAAGTAGCGACATCTTTTGATCGCTTTTTGACCTGACATTGCAGTAGGATTGACGAAGGCCCAACTAGGCCTGAAACAGCTGTACAGAGCCTGCTCGGGGAATCCGCTGTAATCGAAACCGATTTCCACAAAACTTTTTAATAATAATAATAATAATAATAATAATAATAATTTATTCTCTCAAGTCTTTCCAATTGGTTTTGGCTTCGTTTGTCCAGTCGATCAATAAAAAACGAAGAAAAAATAGCGATGAATGTACAACAGCATTAACAAGACCAAAAAAAAAATTGTATTAAATAAAAATAATTAAAAAGCAAGTATGAATTAATGACAAATAAAAGATTTTTATATTTCCTTAATAAGATCCTTTGGCTCCCTTCATCGGAAATGGAAATGCTGTCAATGGAAAGAGCTCAGGGAAACCCCCGAGGTACAATTGCACTCCAATTAGTTCATTTAAGTTTCTTGTTAATTAATCTATTAAATTCTTCCATGCCCTTTCCCATTCTCTTTGGCTTCCTTCGCTAGGAATAGAAACGCTATAAGTGGAAAGAGCTCAGGGAAACCCCCAACTGTATTGCAATTAGTCCATTTATGTTTTTGACAATTCTCTTTCCTACATCTCATTAGTCTATTAAATTCCATCATGCCTTTCCCCATTCTCTTTGGCTCCCTTCCCCGGAAATGAAAATGTTATAAGCGGAAAGAGCTCAGGGAAACCCCCGAGGTGCAATTGCAATGCATTTACGTTCTTTGCTAATTTTTTTCCCTCTCTTCCTACGTTTCAATAGTCTACCGAATTCTTCCATGCCTTTTCCCAATTTCTTTGGCTCCCTCCCTTTAACTCCAAAGGAGTTAAAAGTGCAGAACAAACGAACACACCTAGTGAGTCTTAATTCACCATTTCTTTAATCCGTTCACTGCGCAAAACTTTTTTAATGAACGAGAAACTCTGGTCTCCCGTCTTTGTAAGCACAAAGGCTCCATCCGATACAGAAACGGCAACCTCTCCAGTCGATCACTGCACTATTCACGGGTCCCTGAGACATAACCATATTCCTACAATCCACGAGATCCGGCACGCTTGAAGTTCCCACTGCTTTGCAAATCACGAACGAACCCCACACGGCTATCGAGGCCGAGCCGATCAACCAGACCAGAGAATAAGCAGAGCAGCTGAGAGAAAGAAAGAAAAAGAACGAAAAAAAATGAAGAGGAAGAAATTTCGTTAATTCATCCAAGTGCCCTCAAGTTAACCAACCCAAATGCAGACGACCAAGGCTCCAGCCGATACAGAAACGACAACCTCTCCAGTCGAACGCTGCACTATTCACGGGTCCCTGAGACACAACAGAAAGGATGTTAAAATTGGTGAGAAGACAACAAACAACTCTACCAAGTAGGGGTCAAATTCGAATAAGTAGAGCAGAAAAGAAGTTAATTCATCCTAGTGCCCTCAAGTTAACCAATCCAAATGCACTACGACAAAGGCTCCAGCTGAAACAAAACCGTTAACCTCTCCAGTCGATCGCTGCACTATTCACGGGTCCCTAAGACGTAACCATATTCCTACAATCGCGTCTTACGATACGCGGATTACACGGCGGAAGTGTTCTAAGGGGCCCTACCCGCAGGCCGAGTCGAAAAGTTAATACGCCATTACCACGTCAACGAATAGAAACAAAGACGATGTGCCAAACTGGTTTAAAATTTTGAAAAATTCAAGCCCGAACGTTGACCTGAAGGCCAACAAATTGTCAGAGGGCTATTTAAGATCTCCAACATGGTCGCCTAACTCTTGGAGTTTTGAGTGAAAAATTACTTTATAATTTTTTGTTTACGATAAAGGCGGGCGGCCACTGAACGCGAAACTAAGCTAAGCCGAGCGAAACTAAGTTTTTTTTGAAAATTAGCTCCAACATAATCTTACGCGGATGTGGCAACTAAAGCTAAGCGAAGCGAAGTTAGGAGAGCAACGATATAAAATAATGTTTATCTTCGCTCGGTTGCCTTGTCCGCGTAAGATTACGTTGGAGCTAATTTTCAAAAAACTTAGTTTCCCGTTCAGTGGCCGCCCGCCTTAAAGGTAAAGGCTCGTATTCTTATCTTACGATTAATTTAATAGTTTATTTCCCATGGCACTCTCTTACACATTATATTGAGATCAATCTACACTTCTTACAGCGGCAGTGAGTGACTCAAGTATGGCAGCACCCTGTATGTATTTAATCTCCCAATTTTTTTTTGAACTTTCGAGTTTTTTGAGCAACATCTTTAAACTATTAGAGAAGAAAGAGTTATCCTTATTGTTGCAGTAAATTGGCCGAAAAACCAGAACTACTCGAATCCCTCAGAGCACGGTCTTGACGGCTCAAGAAACCTCTACCTAACCAACGACCAGGGCATCAAATTGGGCGTGTGGCAAATCCTGCCCGACCCCAAACGACAGCAAATCATTCGACAGTGCCTTAAACGACGGACAGGACGTCGCGTTGTCCTTTACAACCGCGGCAATTCCGGAAACCGGGCCGCACCTCACAGGGTCGACCTTTACAAAGTCCTGCGAAAGCATTTCCACGTCATTGGGTTTGACTACCGAAGTAAGTGAAAGAGAAGACTTCATAAAATCAAAAGAGCCGTTGATAAAGCTACCACACAAACAAGTAGCGAAACGAACAAGAATTTTGACAAGTTCCAACCTTTAGGTTACGGCGGCGACTCATCGAACGATGAACCCTCCGAGCTAGGACTAGTCGAAGACAGCCATTTTCATGTACAAATTGATAACCAACAGGATGTCGTCCAAGATTTTCGTTTGGGGCCATTCCTTGCTACCTACCTGCGTAGATAGGCAGAAGTTTTACATTGGAGCGAAACTTTACTCCAATATTGCCAGCCAGCACAGTGGGACGGGGGGTTCTTTAACCAAAACGCGAAGGCCAAACCAAAAACAGGCGCCACTTAATTTTTTTGTAAAAGGAAACGCGTGAAAAATTAAGAAAACACGTTACGTCCAAAACATGAACACTTTTATTAATAGAAACACAAAACAAATAAAACAAATTCAACAAGTCGAACGATCTAAGTACACAACAAGGCCATAAACATAATACGTTATTACCTAACTTTTCGGATCCGAAATCGCTACACAACTATATTAAAATAATTCAAATCGTAACTAATGCAACAGAATACAAAAGAATGCAATCTCCGGTTATTTGCACGCGTCAACGCTCGTCTGCTTATATCATATTTAAATTACACCGGCAGTTACGCAATAAGTTGCAAGTTTAATTGCGGCAAAATCAAAGTAATGGATCAAAAATAAAATCCGCGAAATATCGCTCAAAACTAAGAAAAGAAATTATAACGCTCCGACCTTTATTCCTTTGATGTCCGATTCGTTTGTCGGTGTCTTTGCGGCAATGTCGCAGCGGCACTTTGTAGTGTGCCGGCTTCCGCGTAGAGGGGCGAGGGAGGGAACTTCCAACGCCGTAATTCGCGATGCACCCAACGAGAAATACCTCTTGATATAAGTCCCAGATTAAAGTCTAGGATTAATGATAGCTTTTGCTAGAAGCTCACGATAAAAAAGCCTATAAGCAATGAAATAGAACGAACACATAAGTCAAACCGAGAGTTGCTGCGTATAGAACTTACCTCGGTCTGTTACCGAAGCTGGGACAAATCACGGGACACGCGGTTTTTCCTGTCTCACAACTGGGTCTAATCAGAGTCGGCAATTAGCCGTAGAAATGCACTAACATCCCTTCGATGTAATGGCACGCACAAATAAAAATATTTACGAAAAGAGAGTGTGACCCAAGAGACGGCAAGTTTCGTTCTGACAATGGCGCAACATTTCTCGTTTGACAAACAAGGAACGATTATAAACAAGCGAGACACCTTCTAATCCTACCTCCGGGGAACTTTCTTAGTAACGGTGGGAACCAATCGGCTGAAAGGACAAAGGTCACGCATAATACGCGTCCAGAAGTAGAACTTCGTTATAATTCGTTCAATTCCTCACATACACGCGATTTTGAACTCAAATAAGGAGGGATTACGTATATAAAATGAATTTGTTTAAATAAATGAAGGTCCTGTTAATAGAAATATGCTAAAACGAAAGTTTAAGAAAAATTACGCCGGCGAAATACGGGTATTCCTACACTGACTGCAATGTGTACAACGACGCGGTCCAAGGAATAATCCGACACGTCGAATTTCGCATATACAGGGCGTGTTCGGAACAGAAATGAAGGCTAGACGGTGGCAATGCATATACAGGGGGTATTCAGAACAGGAATGAAAAAAATGAACTGTAACATCCTTGGGCACCGGAGTGTCCACCCACACCCTCTCTGTTTTAGCAAAAGGCAACTTACGACCGGCAGGTCTCGTTCTGGAGAGCCCGTTCAACAACATGATGGAAGAGATTAGTGTAGGTACGACACCCTGTACGGATTTTCAATCCTTCAGATCACTGCCGTAAGAACATTTGTTTTCATAATTTGGAGCAAGCCCAAAGTTAATGTTGATTCGTAATTGAAAGCTTGGTGTCTCATGCCGGATTTTTCATGACAAGCGGGGGTCTTATGCCGGATAATCATCATCGCTTAACTTTAGCCTTCGGTTTTCATAATTGGGAGCAAGCCGAAAGCTAAAGTTGACTTGCAATTGAAAACCGGGCGTTAATGTTACTGAAATTCTTCCGGAATTTTGGTTTTTCAATTTTTTTGAGCTGCATAATAGTCTTTTAGATCTTCAGGCCCCCTACTTGGGTTTCACTAAACGATCGTCCAGCCGATGAGAGACAACAATTTAATTAACAACAATTAATTGTAGCATTTGCTTTTCCTTTAATTTTCACTCACTTTTTAGTATTGTCGCAATAAAGACGCCCAAGTTCTCTTTTTTTTCTTTTAGGCCGTTTTACAATCGTGGAATAAGAACGGAATAACTGTTCGCCAAATATCCTTTAATGTTCCTCCATATCTACGTCACACCTACGTCACGTTATACCAATAATAATGCTTATCCGACGATTGTAAAATCGGGCCTTAAAGTTCAGCAAATTTCTTTCTTTCATCAAAAAAGATAGAACATATAATTATTTTTGTTATTCCTCCATCCAGTGGCGTTTTTTTTTCCCCTCTCAAAAAATTAATTCCTCTGTTGATTGCTTAATAAAATATGTAAACTGATAAAATATTATTATTACATATTACTGCAATAATATATAGCGCGAATTGCTTTTTATGTTTATTATATGAGGCTGAGCGCGGACGTAAAATAGCAGGGGGGGAGGTAATTCATTTTTATAGACTTCTCGGGAGCTGAGCTATTTCAAATATTTGCTGCGGCCACAGTCCTATTAAATAGCATTAAATGTAATTTGTTATGAGCCTATTTCAGCGTACAACATTTAATTAAATAATAAAATTTCGCTGTGGAAGTCCGTTTGGGAATGCAGTTTCATTTGCAATTATCGACTTTATATAAACTACATATAAGTAGATATAATTTTCTACTTTCAACAAAAAATTGTCAGACGAAAAATCAAATTAAAAAAGCTACATTAATGAACGCTTAAGACTTCAAACAAAAGTTTCAAAAATAAGGCAATTTTTAAAATAACAGAAATACAGACTTTAGTAGCCTGAGTAGTAATAAGAAGTAATATTTAAAAGTGTGGGTCGGAGTTAGTCCTGGGTTTAAAAAGCTCGATTTACAACAGTAACTAGTAAAGTAAAATTAAAGTTAAAAATTGAACCACCCGTTGAAGTATTTTGAATATTTTCCGAACTTACTGATGCTGAAGTCATTTCTTGATAAAATTCAACGAGATTGCAAATTATTAATCACAAAACTTATATTTTCCAAGAGACATTAAGCAAATTAATGAGGCAATAAATTTCTAGAAACGTGAATAAAAAAACATGGTCATAAAGCAACTTATCAGTGAATTACGCATATGAAATTCGCACGTGTTTTCGTTGATAATGATAATAAAGAAAAATTATCCAAAAGATAATATCAAAAGTTTTGCTTAGCCAAAAACGATTAAAACTTAAAATTGCACCAACTCCGATTTGAGGAATCAAACGAATTTGAATTTCGTGCGAACCAAATCATCACCAGTAAAAGATTAAATCGGTTCAGCCCCAATAATTTTGAACTATTTTTGCACGTCACTAGTTTTTCAAACAGCGCATTAATCAGTGTGATGATTTCTTTGATTTTCTGCTTTCTCAGGAAATTTTCTCTTAGAATTTCTAGACTTTGATAGGTGATCTGAAGCAATTAACTCGGGAGTTAATTAAAACGCCTGTTCTCCGTCCTCGATACATCAAATAGAAATTTTCAGCGACCGTTTTAATTTCGCCTGCACGTTTTCCTTCCTTACTTGCAAGGTATTTGTGATTGGCAATATAAATTGCTTTTTCATTTAGATACTTGTCGACTTTTTTTACACGAACAATACAAGTCGTGATATGCACGCTTTGCTCAAATCAAATATTTACATTAACACTTATTACTGATCCAAGAAATAATCCAGTTTTTGGTCCTTCGAAACTACGTCAGAGGGAAACGGAAGAAGGCAGTTGCATAATACAATTATTTCAATACCCAAGCGAATGCAAATCAACGATTTGGCATTTCGTGCAATTTTTTGCTTGCGTACATTCCCCTCGACGTAACGATTGCCAGAGGCCACCTTTGTCCACGGGTTTAGAAAGCACATCTACTGTGGTCCTCGTGATGCAACGACCGACGCACACACTTCCACCGAGGGACGACAGGTAGCACAAAACAACACCACGACGAGATTACTCTGGAATTTTTTTCGGTCGCACGCACACCTGATCCGACACACAGGTAAACACAAACTGTTTGAGTTTCGCATCTGCACGACGCTGGTGGGGCTTCGAACGTGCATATCAGCTCAAATTTCCCTTCCACGCCAGTTAGTTTCTCTTTAATTAGCAGAAATTACTATTGCCTTCGTTATTATTAATAAGTGCGGAGACGATTCAATGCAAATATCTTTCGTTCTGTTCGACGAGGAAATTTTTTCCCAGTAAAAGCAAAAGCTGCAACTTTTGCTTGATTAAGACAGCAGATGCCTCTACAATTACTTCAACCAAATATATCCCAAAAAAACGTAAGCACCGCGAGTTTGAAATTAAAAAAAAGTATAAAATAAAAACTTTGATAAAATTAATGTCCAAAAAAATATAACAACGTAAGTTCACTCCTGCCAATGTATACTTCTTGGTGTTCAGATTAGAATCGCGTTAATCTTCTTCCTTCTGTAAAAGCAGAAGAAAAAGATTAATGCTGTTCCAACCTGGAAAAGAGAAATCGATTCAACTGGGCAAAAAATTAAAACCTCTGCAGAAAACGAACGTTTTCCCACAACCAGATAGTTACTTGAAAGTAAAGCTGCACGTTTAAAATGTCGCCTTGGAAAAGATCGAAACAAAATCAAAGGAGACCTCAACGTTCCCAATTTTATTCCAATTCCAATTTGTTGTACATCAACAAAAAATTAAATAGAGAATACAGAAGAAGAAAGAAAAGAATTGAAGAGAGACTTTGCTTATTTTCCCAGATTCCTTAGATGAAGAAGAAAACAGAGGAAAAGTAAGTGAATATATTATTTTGAAGATTCCAGATTAATTGATTTTCTTCCTCTTTAATCTCTCAAGTTTATTCACCAACGCACCAAAAGAACTGAGTTACAACAATGTAAGGCCAGGGTTTGCACTTACGATTACGAGTCATATTATAAATATTATCAGTTTATTGCGGATTCCTGAGGGTCATTCAACCATAAACCGAATAAATAGGCCAGTAGGATAGTTCCTTTAGCGCCGGCAGTAAAGTAATCGGGTAGCCCGGTAACAGATACCTGTAGACTAGACGGATAGGGAGCGCATGCCTAAATAAAGTAATAAAACCTTGTTGTGTGACCTTTTGGAATTCCTTTTGGTTATTTAGTTGTCCATAAAAGTCAATAAATAAGGTGACACGTCGGTGTGTTACAAACTGCTGCAATTAATTTTGTGCAATCAATACGCGACTTGCTTAATGCAAAACTCTTCCAAAGACAATATGTAAATATACTGCTTTCCATACAAAATGCATCACCTAGAAGGAATGGAAATATTTCAACGAAACTTGGTGGATATGTTTGCCTTGAATACAGTCTCAAATGATTACATTTGCAAAACGATACAATTAAAACAACAGAAAAATAAACTGAGAATGTGTAGAACCACCACGTTGTCTTAAGCACTCCTGAACTCGTCTAGGCATGAATCTAATTTGAGGCAAGAAGAAATGCTGCAAAGCTGCCAAAGTTAGAGCAGGGCGAAGCAAATTGTTAATTCTTCTTCCCATCATATTCCATACATGTTCAATGAGAAAAAGATCAGTACTCCTTGGGGACCACGGAAGGACGCCTATTCCTGATTGCTCCAGGAAGTCTATTGTTCTATGAGCAACACGAGCGTTATCCTACTGAAAAAGGGCACCTAGTAGGCCTTTAACATAAGGGAGGGCAACTTCTTGTAGAACATCCTGAATGTAGCGTTCCGCTGTCATAGTACTGTGGACAATTACTAAAGGAAACCTGGTTCCTGTACTGATACCAGGATACCATTAGTCCCAGGGTGCGAGCTACATGACGTACTCGTGGGTTCTCAAACAAAAACGAAACTCGTCACTAAAGATAACTGAATTCTATTCATGGTTCCAGTGATTTCGGTCACGGCACCATTGGAGACGTTGTCTTCGGTGATCTCGAGTCAAAGGTAGTACCAACTGAGGCCGATACGAACGTAATCCAAATGCCCTAATCCTGCGATATACTGATGACATAAGGTCTGTTCGTAGTGCAGTTCTGACTAGTTTGCAACCGTTGGAAATATGCACCAATGAATGTTTTGCATGTAACGCATCTGACCAAATTGATGATTACTTGGATGGGCGACTCGTTCTGACGGTTCCAAACTAGTTACAAACTGCACTACAAACGAACCTATAGAGATCGGCTTTCCCACTTCATCATACCAGACATCGGCAATCCGTGTTGTTGAAGAGAATCGGTCCCTAAGAGAAAGCAGACGAAGGCTTCGATCTTGTCGCTCCGTAGTTCTTCTCTGAGCTCCAGTACTATGACGACGGTTACGACGGTCTTCCTCTGCCCAAGCACGATTGCATCTGATGACCGTGGCAATATTGCGATCAGTCCTTATTGCAATTTCAAATTCAAATTCAGTCAGTTGGTGGAATTGTGGACGTCTTCTTGTTCGAGGCGTTGCCTAAATTCTTAACAACACTAAATTTGACAGTAATTCAATGTGCCAAGACAGGAAATCGAAAATATTTATCCCGTTGGTAACAAAAAGTCTGAAGAACAATGCACCTAGATATCTTGATGCAGTTAACTAATTTGTTTGAGAATGTAATCATTTAATACTTTATTCAAGTTGAAATATTTCCATTCCTTCCAGGTGATGCATTTTCTATGGAAAGAGTAGGTATAATAAAAATTTTGATTCTGCAATAAATAATCCTCAGAAAAAGGCAATCAAGAAGGAAGAGAAGGTGAACAGAAACACGACAAATTTTTGTCCTCCTGTTAGATGGGGGACACTCCACTATCGTGGGTAGTCTTCAAATAAAGAAGAAGAAATCAAGACAATAGAGAATTCTGTACTTCTCCTCATGGAAGTGGAACGCAAATATGATCCCGCCATGAGGAGTGTTCAGGAAAAGAAGAGAAAATCTGAGGCAGAGAATGTAATCACATTCCACTAGAGTACCCCCAGGTGATGGGGGTCTCCTATTTAGGTGACATATTTTCACAAATATAATCCTGTCAAGAATAATCCTCCTCATTGTTAAAGGATAATTTGATACAATAGCTACATCTCGAAAGCTTTGAACATTCACTGCCTGAACCACGAAACAGTTGCAGATTTTTCCCAAATTTCAAAAGCAAGAAAGACCAGACCAGCAGCGCGAGACAAGGAGGAGCTTGAAGTTCTGAAGAAAGCTGAAGCATCGATAGAAGAAGAAACCGTAAAGAAGTTGAGAAGCCTTCAAGTTAATCTAACACTACAGAAAACTAACGAATTGCGAAAGAAAAACAATTATGGATGAAAGACGACATCATTAAAGTGATCAAAGCGCAAAACTTGAGTTGGATGAGACTTATACAATTAAAAATCCAATATCGTTAATGTAAGAAGTTGGTAGCCAAGAGGAAGGTCCAAGGAAGGATGGTAGAGCTAAGTGATAAAAGATATTAAATTCTTAGGAATCGAGAACTAGAGGAAGCACATGGCAAAAATAATTCCTTATCTCCACTTACTTTTTCTTCAATTTTAATGATTTTAATATAATGGTTAGCGACTGGTGTAACTTTCGAAATGAAAAGATCACCGGCCAAGTACCATAAAACGTTTTTAATGAGCACAAGATTTCTCAACTCATTCATATCCCTTTCCATTTCAGGCCAAACACTTTTTGGCAACCCACAAAATCCTTTCAAAGGTTTCAGGCAAGGAACAGCCAAATAATCATTTTTGGGTTTAACAGGACATTATGGGACATTAGGTTACTTCTCTATACGTAGAATATAGGGATCTTAGAACAGCAAATACATAGGATTGGATAATTGCGACAGCTGATTCTAGAACAAGAAGAAGACTTGGGATACAAGGGAAGAGGTCTTGTATTTTCTAGACCCAAAATCGACCTTTTCTAATATTTTTAATCCTAAGACGTTGCTGCCTGCCATGTAAGGTTAAAGCAGAACTGGTTTCCAAATTCGTCTCCATTGGTTTCTAAAATATATCTCGTTAGTTTCCTTCTGTCCATCCATTTAAAACCTCTTTCCTCGATTGCAGATCCAATGTCGACTTCTCAAGGTCTTCTTCAAGGTATTTCCTTTTTCGATTATTGATGTCTCTTGACTCTAACACTAAGCATAAGCTCCAGTCACCTCGTTTGGTTCCATTGCATGTTTACTTCTATGGGTGTTGTTTGTCGTTGCTCTCTTTATGTTAGATTTCGTATTGTATGAAGTCCTGTTTTACTTCAACTTTTATTTAGATGTTTTCGTCTTTTTTAGCCTCCATAGCTCGGAGAAGAAATCAGAATCGATTTGACAACTGTTTCCACAATTTCTGGTTTTGTAGCTGATGGAATTTTTATTAGTCAGGAAAGTTGTATAGTCTTCTTTTCTAATCGTACATTCCTGATTGCGTATCGAGTTTAAAATTTGTACATTAAAATTTTTACATGGCCTAATGTCAAAAGAAATAAAAGTAAGTCCTTACTGGACTGACTCTTATTAGAACTTCTATGTCTTTATCAAAAAAATATATTGAATAAAACGCGTGGAATTAATTTTCTTTTGTTGCAGATCAGGATTCTCCGACAATTCTAAAAAAAGGATTCTTGCGAATTCTAAAAGTGTTCTATTTTTTTTTAAGTTTTGTTTATTTTTGATTTTGTTAGGTTGACCCTGAAATATAAATTTTCTTCCAATTTTAATTTTGTGCTTGAGTTGAATATACAGTATGAGCATAAATGTTTGAGGACAAGTTGAATTTCCCGCCTTCCAATATTTTTTCTTAAGTTGGACAAATGCATAGGTTACAAAAAAAATAGGCAAGTAATTTGTTTATTTTAAATACAAGAAGCGGCAATAACTACTGGCAGGTACATTAGACAAACGCGCCCCATTTTGTCTTATAAATTCTTGGAACCGGCTGCAAAATTTACACAGGCGACACTGAACAAAAATTAATTTCTCAGGACGGCCACACACAAAGAGTAAAAATTACTAGATAGAGACGCGGGAAATTTAACTTGTCCTCAATCATTTATGCTCATACTGTAGTTACGTTTAATTGGGTGGAGTTGACCTTGAAATTTAATTTGATCTTATGATCTTCAACCTTTTGAATCTCGTTCTTTGAAATTTCATTTTTTTAAAGATTTTTTTTATTTTTGGGTATGGTTGACCTTGACCTTTTGACGTTCGCTCCTTGAAATTTTAATTTTTTTAAGATTTTCCAATTTTTTTGCTTGGGTTGAGTTGACCTTGACCTTTAACGTTTATCACCCTCGCCATTTGAAATTTCTTGAAATGTTTTTAAGATTTCTTCAAACTTTTTTCTCTTGGGTTGGTTTGACCTTGAGCTTAGCAATTTTTAAAATCGTCCCTTGGAATTTCAATTTTTTTAAGAGTTTTTCCAATTTTTTGAGTAGACTTGACCTTGACTTTTGACCTTCTTGACCCTCGCCCCTTGAAATTTTAATTTTTTAATGATTTTCCCAATTTTCTTTTGCTTGGGTTGGGTTGACCTTGTCCTTTGACTTTTCTACCCTCGTGTTCTGAAATGGTTTTAGGATTTTTCCCAATTTTATGTCTCGGATTGGTTTGACCTTAACCTTTAGCCTTTTCTAAACCTCGTCCCTTGAGGTTTTAATTTTTAAAAGATTTTTTTGACATTCGTTTCTTGAAATTTTAATTTTCTTAAGACTTCTCCAATTTCTTTTTACTTGGGTTGAGTTAACCTTGACCTTTGACGTTTATCACCCTCGCCATTTGAAATTTCTTGAAATGCTTTTGAGACTTTTTGCAATTTTTTCTCTTGAGTTTGTTTGACATTGACTTTAGCCATTTTGAAACGCGTTCCTTGGAATTTTCCAATTTTTTGGGTAGGCTTGGCATGGATTTTTGACCTTTTTCACCATCGTCCCTTGAAATTTTAATTTTTTAATGATTTTTCCAATTTTCTTTTGCTTGGGTTGGGCTGGCCTTGTCCTTTGACCTTTCTCACCTTCGTCTTCTGAAATGTTTTCAAGATTCTTTCCAATTTTATCTCTCGTGTAGGTTTGACCTTGACCTTTAGCCTTTTTAAATGAAGTTTCAATTTTGTTAAAGATTTTTTTCCAATTTCTTGGGTAGTCTTGACCTTCACCTTTGACTTCTTGTTCCTGACCCTTGAAATTTCAATTCCTTAAAGATTTTTCATATTTCTTTTTGCTTGGATTGGGTTGACTTTGAACTTTAGCCTTTGGAACATCGTCAATTTGTACTGTGTTCAGAACCCTTCATTTTTTCAATAGTTCTTCAATCTTTGATACGCTTGACCGATTGATTTTTACTTGTCGTCTCATTATGTCGAAGACCACGTGAGAAAATATGGTTTTCTTTCATCCATCTTGCCTTATTTATACTATTTTTTTAATTGTTCAATCCCTGCAAGAGTTCTTCAATTTTCTTTCCTTAAATTAGCACTGTGTCTAGAACCTTTCATTTGGTCAGTAATTCCTCAGTATGCTTGCTAATGTCTAAGCCCATATGAAATGAAGCAGGTAGATTTTTGGGACATATAGTAAATTTTTGATTCAAACCTATTCATTCATCCAGAAAGCTTGTACATCCGTTTTCAAATAACGCAATTACTGCCTAAGATCCTCGCTTTGTTACGTTTGAATTTGTCGCTAAGAAAACGTGGCAACAAAGCATCGACTGGCTGCGTCCTGTCTGGCTTGGCAACAATGTTCCTCTTCGTTACCTCGCCAGGGGGAAAAACTCGCGTTAACATTCATTGGTTATGAGGCACCACGTGACTATATTATGGTCCATCATTGGTTACCGTCTGCAATTTCCGCGCGTTACTTGGCGACCATCACGTTCCCGTTTCACTTGTGGTTCGGCTTTTGTAAGGCGAAGACGTTTCGTAGTGTGATCTCGAAATTCTTGCTCTTTGTGTGAGAAGAATTCATTAATGGCGCTGCCGGCATTCCTGACTACACCACCGAACGATTTGGGGTAATTTTAATCCCAATTCCAAGCCTGGAAGGTTTGAAAATCTCTGGTAAAGTATATCGAGTAATGGCGAATGCCAATGTGGTCGCTAATGTCTTCGTTTCTTTTCATACAGGCTTCTAGTTCTACTTTTGGTTCGACTTCTAGTTCTGGTTCTAGTTTTGGTTCGACTTCTAGTTTTGGTTCAAGTTCTAGATCTACTTTTAGTTCTGCTGTAGGCAGATCTTCTGCTGTGCTTCAGCCTGGCATTTTCCGAACCTACTGGTGGTCCTATAAAGAAAACCTGAGCAGCCATTTTGACGAGCCCTGTGAATCCAGTTTGGACCGGATTGTCGACGCTGAACGCAATCGGCAGAGGGCGGCGTAACTACCCACCGGCTAGAGACCCTTTCCACCGGCCACTGCGCTTTGGTCGGTAATTTTGATCTGACGCACCGGCTGGACTCTGTCAATAAGGTTAAGGTATTTCTAACTTGATTTACTTTGACATTTCGCGGATCGGTTGGTTTATTTCTCTTGCATAATCGAATAGAGAGCGAATTTCAGCCTATTTGTTGTGCTGCGCTTATTGAAGTAAATCGTAGCGTAAATTAAGCTGATAATTTTAGTTGTGTTAAAACCTGCAGCATAGATTAAGCTTCGGGAGAAATAATCACTCGCCGAACCTTGTGTAAATTGTTTGTTAGCCTTTAGGCTTTACTTGAGTGTGTAATAAAACTTGAATTTTATTAACTTTAAGTGCGTGTTTGTGCTCACCTCCCTCATGTACCAGTGAGTTAATTAAGCCTCTGTTTACGATTTAGTCGAATTGGAGACGTCGACTGATCGTTTACTTTCGGTTTGTTAATCAAAGTCTCCTGGCGCCCTTAATAATTTTTACCATCTTAAATTAAACACACCCCTATCTCCACTGTTTGCTAGTCGAGGGGAACAGCTGATACGTTTAGTCAGCAGAACTTGTACACCATCAAGGTAGGTACGAGGCTAGCCAATTAAATTATAAATTTGGTGACAGCTTTCCCAGTTATCACTTCTACAATTTACTTACCTCTGTTTTTTACTTTTGGACTTTACATAAATTGGCGCCCAACGTGGGGCCTATCCACCATCAGAGGACTTTACATAAATTGGCGCCCTATCAAACGATAGCGAGCGATTGTGCAGCCCTTTAAAAGAATTTTCAGCAGACAAGAGTGTACTTATTATTATTATCATAAATAAAGGGCAACATTGCATCCTCAATTATTAAGTAGCAGAGACTTGAAAGTTCTGAGAAAAAGGTGAGAATTTACAGAATTAAACCACAACAAAGAAATAATCTAAAAAAAAGGTAACATAGGTACATATTAGAATTGCTAATGAGAGGAACGAGAGGAGCAAACATCCAGGGTATGTAGATTGTTGGATTCTTGAGAGTCTTATTCGTTTTAAAATCAACATCGACATATTGGTTGATTATTTTTCGCAACCGGTCGTACAAGTACACGCGGTGTTAAAATACCGTTCGCTAATATCGACAGTGATTTATGTACATAAAACAGATTTTTCCTTTTCGTTTTTTTTTTTAATCGAGCCAACTTCGAAACATACGTTCACTTTATCAACACCGCGACGTATATTTAAATTTACGACCTTGCCTTCGCATGGAACGTTCGCAAAAAAAAAATACTCCAGATAATGCAACACACACATATTGTGCAAGTGGTAACAAACCGTTCGCGTTCGTTCGTTCGTTTGTTGGAACACCGGAGAGGAAATAGGAACTAAAAATGGTGAATAACTCGGCGAGCCAACAATATGCGAGGTGCGGCCGGTAATCACAAGAACACATATGAGTTGTTGTCGCGACAAACGCGACGACAGGCTTCATTTTACAATGTCGTTTGGTACAGAGACGAATCTAATGACACTCGTTGCTCATGGCTCACGTATTGTATGCAGAACGAGCATTGTGCATCTCATCATCCGCTGGAAATTTGTGCAAGAATTTTCCGAAGGCGGACACGTGAATGCCGCCGCGCCGATATGCACCTTAGCAAACTGGAAATGCAAAATTCGTTTGATTGCAAATTAGATAGCGTACTTTCAGAATGCAAATTTCTATTTGTCCGCATCTGCGGTGTCCAAGTCACATGGCCTCTGGTCGACTAAAAACTACCGTCCTTCGAACGTTTTTAAAGCAATTTTAGCTCGAATATTTCAATGTGCGACAGCATAATGAATAACGTCAAACCAATACATTCAGATAACGTAACGGTAAGTTCAGTAAACGATATACAGTGAAAAAACCTTTTTAAATTGTGGGACTTAAACTTGACAGTAACCCGAGGGATTGTCTCTCCAAATACTTTCCATTTTTCAGGTATTTAATGGACTTAATTTTATCGCGCCAGATTTATTTAGATTTTATTATTTTAGCTGAACGAACGCAAGCCCATGATAAGCTGTAACGCACACATTGTTACAATGACGCACTTCTATGTCATCCCACGTGTTATCACTTAACCAGATCGTTCTAAAAACTAAATATTTAATGACATGCATAAAATAAACTGTACGTACAGTTCATTTTTTACTGTATGCCGACCGCTCGATAAGTCAAAAAACTTTTGTCTAGCTATCTCCTTCGAACTTTCGTGAAACAGTCATGCCATGTCATGTCATGTCATTTCGACGTATATTTTCTTAACTCTCAATCAGATCTATACGATCGGCACATATTACAGTAAATAAATGAAACACTACAATTTGATATCGAGTTGTGTGTTGTTTAAACTAAACCAACCGGAAGTAAACGTATTAATTTTTCTGCGTCGGGGAAAAAAACTTCCTGGCGATGATGAAGTTATGAATTTATTTTACGGTCAAACATTTTTCGACACGCATCCGTGCAGCAGGTATTGTATCAGGTAATCTATTTACAGTTAAACGCAGCATCATCATTAAGTGCACAGATACTTACATGAATGAAAGGATTGAAAATGTGCACAACCTGAACACGTAGTTACAGTGCGTAACGGCACCTATTGAGAAAAACTTGTCTTTCAAATATTCCTCAGGTTTTCGTGGTGTACCTACAAGTGACCATATTTCAAAACATTGCTCGCGTATCTTTGTTTTAATTAAACAATTACGGCGACGTTAACACGTAGATGAAAATAGGTAATATGATGTTTCTCACGGAACCAAAACCATATGTGCGTACGGATACGAGAACTGTTTCATTAATTTAAAGAAAAAGACGTAGGAATTAACATAAGCATAAAATTAATTAATCTAAATGAAGGAAGTAACCCGAAAAAAGTTCAAAATTCAGTTCACTTACTGAGACTAAATTCGTTTCATTTTCGAATTTTTCGATTTCTCAGGACTCGAGAATTCTCGGGAAATTGGAAATATAAAAAAAATTCAAGTCGTTACCTACATGTCGTCGAGTCGACGAGTTTTGCTTGGGCAAAAGAATTAATTTATAAATCTACTCTTTATATTAAAATATGATTTGAGACGTGGTGTTAATAATGTGTTCAGATTGTAAATTATTAGCTTTCTGTTAAGTATTTGGAGCGATTCTACAAAATCACCTGGAATTCAATTAAGTATTATATTTCCAGGACGATGTTATCAGCCTAAATAAATTGCGGTTGGCTGGAATAATAAACGAATAATCTGCACATGAGATTAATTAATTATCATATGGCCGATAAATTATTCGACAGAAAAGC
The DNA here is from genome assembly GCA_033060865.1 of Dorcus hopei. Classification (NCBI taxonomy): domain Eukaryota; kingdom Metazoa; phylum Arthropoda; class Insecta; order Coleoptera; family Lucanidae; genus Dorcus; species Dorcus hopei. Next base: position 5,461,499 of record CM065424.1, read on the forward strand.
GTTTACGGTCAAACGATTTAAAACAAAATGAAAATTCAGTTCCGTCCACCGCAAAAAGAATGTCACTGACTTATGTCACAACGTTGAACTCTGGGCAATAAATATTATCAATATTATTAAAAGAAGATGCAGAAAACAAAAGACGATCGATTGAAACGGAGGCGTTAGCAATATTTAACAAAGAAAACGAAAGGTGATCGATTGAAATAAAGTTGTCAGTTTCAGTTCCGAAGCAGCTCAATTTAAAAATGTTGCAAACTCTGTTCAGTTCAATTTAATTCAATTCTAATGATCATTTGATTTCAATTTTGTTCATAAACTCAATTATTTTCGAGCTACATTCAACCGATTCTACTAACTACGCGATTCAGTTAAATTTAAATTGCTGGCCTCAATTCAGCAACTTTTTAACCCAATTCAATTGGGTACAAATTGCTCCGATTGACTTCACTAATCGCTTCTCTGATTATGATCAACAGTTCAGGTATTTGTGAACTCTATTCGACTCAATTTAACGCTACAAACCGAACAGAATTGGACTCAAGTCAATTCTAAATTCAGCTAGGAATACCGAACTCAAGTGCATTCAATTCAATTTCAAGCTCGTTTAATTCAGTTCATTTCCGGAACATTTCCGTTGCGAACTCTATTCAGCTCAATTCAATTGATCATTTCATTTCAATTTTGTTCATAAACTCAATTAATTTCCGAACTATATTCAAGCGAATTCAACTAGCTTCGCGAATCAATCAAATTCAGCAAGTTTTTAACCCAATTCGATTGAGTTGGAATTGCTTTGAGTGACTTGAACTCAAATGCATTCAACGGAATTCAGCTAATTTTGAATTTTAAACTCAATTTAGAAAATGTTGTGAACTCCCAACTCAACCTCATTTTAATTCAAATTTCATTTCATTTTCGATTTTGTTTATAAACTCGATTAAGTTTTGAACAATACAGAATTCAACTAGCTTCACGATTCAATTAAATTCAGATTGCCGGATTCAATTCGGCAAGTTGTTAACCCAATTCAATTGAGTTCAAATTGCTTTAATTGACTTTACTTTGCTGATCTTAAAACGGTATTCAACTCAATTCAACCCTTGCTACTTAAATGCCTTAAACCAAATCAAATTGCATTTAATTTAACTTTATTGAACATAATTCAAAATAATTTTCGAGCTATATTCAACCGAATTCGACTGGCTTGGCGATTCAATTAAATTCAGCAAGTTTTTAACCCCCATTCAATTGAGTTCGAATTGCTTTGAGTGACTGATTATGAATCAACAGTTCAGGTATTTGTGAACTCTAGTCTAAGCGTCATAGACCAAACTGAATCGGACTCAGGTCAATTCTAAATTCAGCTTGAAACACCGAACTCAAGTGCATTCAATTCAATTCAATTCAGCTAGTTAGTTGTGAATTTTAAACTCGTTTAATTCAGTTCATTTCCGGAACAACTCCGTTCAGCAATGTTGCGAACTCTATTCAGCTCAATTCAATTGGTCATTTCATTTCAATTTTGTTCATAAACTCAATTAGTTTTCGAACTATACTCAATCAAATTCAACTAGCTTCGCGATTCAATTAAATTCAGCAAGTTTTTAACCCAATTCGATTGAGTTGGAATTGCTTTGAGTGACTTGAACTCAAATGAATTCAATTGAATTCAGCTAATTTTGAGTTTTAAGCTCAATTTAGAAATGTTGCGAACTCTCAACTCAACCTCATTTTAATTCAAATAATCATTTCATTTTCAATTTTGTTTATAAAATCGATTAAGTTTTCAACAATATACAGAATTCAACCAGCTACACGACTCAATTAAATTAAAACTGCCGGATTCAAATCGGCAAGTTGTTAACCCAATTCAATTGAGTTCAAATTGCTTTAATTGACTTTACTTTGATGATCTTAAAACGGTATTCAACTCAATTCAATCTTTGCTACTTAAACGCCTTAAACCAAATCAAATTGCATTTAATTTAGCTTTATTGAAGATAATTCAAAATAATTTTCGAGCTATATTCAACCGAATTCGACTAGCTTGGCGATTCAATTAAATTCAGCAAGTTTTTAACCCAATTCAATTGAGTTCGAATTGCTTTGAGCGACTGATTATGAATCAACAGTTCAGGTATTTACTAAACGTCATAGACCAAACTGAATCGGACTCGAGTCAATTCTAAATTCAGCTAAAAATAACGAAAACTCAAATGCATTCAATTCAATTCGGCTAGGAGGAAGGTTTAATCACAAAACTGCACCAATAACAATTCCGGCCGATGAAATGGAATGAATAAAAAAATTTTAAAGTGTACGTTAACGATATGTAAAAGACAAAATATGTTACGTAAGCTCTGCGTTCAGATTAAACGAACGCGTTTCTAAAAACGATTAATTTAGAGCTTTTTCCAAACAAGAATAATTCAATAAATGCATTTCATTTATACTTAATTAAATCCGTCAGGAAAACACAGCCCAAACATTCATTGCGCTGCCAGAAAGATTATACTTATTTTATACTTAACGAGCCCCATTCATTTTCACACAGCAATTCCGAACATAATAATCGCCCAAATTATTTATTCAGAGTTGCATTACGTTACCTTTCACCGTTTCCGGCAGCGCGAAACTTTCCAACCTTCAACCGGAATGGCTTACCTGAAACAAAAAGAAAAATTGTTATCAATTAATAAATTAATCGTCAAGACCAAGAGAGGCAGGCGCGCATTTGCCGCCGAAGAAATAAAATTGCAACCTAAACGGTAACATATTCGCCTGGAGAGTATGCAATTTAATATACAAGCGAGTGAGTGAAGTTGCCTACCTATCGGGCGAGTAAAACCAAAAATATTTTGGTATTAATTTTTTTTTAAGTGAAAATTAGTTCTTAATAATAACTTTACAAATGTTTGCTGCAAACTCTTCTAGTTTCTATAAATAAAAACTATTTAGGTGCTCAACCAATCTAATTATTTTATAATAAAATTTAATTTCCTTCTTTTTTTATGAATTAAACAATTGTTCCGCTGGTTGCATAAACAAAGGATTATTTTTGCACTAATTCATCTGATTCACGGGCTCATTTTAAACGACGACAATAAATTAGCCCAAAACATGAGTCTCTAAACCAGAGTCGTCTGTAATTGCCAGTCTCGATTTCAATTAACGATAGCAGATCGTCGATTATATTTATGTATTCCATCTAAACAACGCATTGATATTATCTTGAAGATTTGTGGTATTATTAGGTCCAGTGATTGCTTTCTCACACAGCCACTTTAAATTTATCTGTGCATAGGAAAACAAAATTGTACTCCCAATTAAAATTAAGAATACAAGACGCGAATCAATAATAAAGTTACGTAACGATCGATTGGTCTACATGCATGTATTTATAGGCCTATTTGAAACTAATAATTATGTCCTGCATAAACAACATGTATTGCAAAAGTTCGTCCTTGCTGACGCCCGGCGATTGAATGTAATTGACAGATTTATTGTTTGTTACTGACGCTCTCGACAAACAAACAATTCGCGATGCATTAACGACGTTATCGGTCTGGGGGCTTTAATTTTAATGTCAAGGAATACATACTTGATGAATTAAACAGTTTGGATGATGCACTTAACGCAAATCGACTTACGAGGAGCGTATAAGGCCGGAGGCGCATCCAATCAACTTTTCCACTTCATCGTGCACCTAAGTTTGGTGAATCTTTGGATCTCTCTCTACTCATGATTATTGCGCTTTGCGCCACGCCAAAATATGTATGCATGCGAGTGACGGCCTTAAGAAATGCTTTGCCCACGCGTTTTATGTCTTCATAAATGAAAACGAAGGTGACGCCGGTAATTAGAAAAACCGTTAAAATGAGCTTTTATATCGCATGCTTAACCTTCTTGCTGTTTTACGAATCGAATCGAAGTATTAAACGAAGTGTAAACGTAAATGTCAGAACAAACTTGCGACGGTGTGAATGCAAATCATTGCATAAAAGATTTAGGGCCAGGATTAAATTTAAGCCTAAGTTAGGCTGCGTTGCCTAAAAGAATTAAGCCACGATTGGAATCAAGCCTAAGTAGGCATATCGTGTGTCACAATCTAACTTAGGCTTAAATTTAATCCTGGTTTTTATGCAACCCAGTCAAAGTGTAGCCAAAAAATTTTTGAAAAATTCAAAGCTAATGACACAAGTTTTAGAAAATTGATATTAAAATATTCTGGTTACGATCTACTTAATTATAAAGAAGAGCTTTATGCAAGTTTCAACAAAATTAGATTGCTCTAATCAGAATAGTTGACTTTTTATGAGGGCCTTGTTTTCTTAACTAACAATAATAAAAAGGCAAGAGTATGGTATTTAATAAAATAAAATAAAATGATCAAAAAGTGAACATATGATTTTTTAATAACAGAAGCAATAAAACAATACAGTGAAATGAAAAGCATTTTAAAGAAACATGTTTAAAGTAAAAAAAAAAGCAGAAATATACAGTGCCATTAAAAAAATTCGTAACTTAAGGGAAAGGTTTCTATTACCTATTGATTTTTGGAAAAAGATATTATAAGAATCAGTTCGTGCATCAATCGTTTAAAATTTGGTTAGAAATTTGAAAAATCAATAGTATCAAATTGTAATAATTTTTCTAGAATTGATGTAACCCGACAAAATTACGTGTAACCAAAAATCTATAGGTCTGAACACCATAGATAAATTATAACCGAAAACAAAGCTTTCTTGGAATTTTATCTTATGTGGTTCTAAAATTAAGATATTCTTGCAAATCCTTGAAAATTAAATGTTTTTTATAAAATGCAATCTTATTCTTTAATCTGTATTTATCGAGAGAGGCATCACCAGCATCAAAATGTTTCCTTAAATACAATGTTCTTTATAAATACATAAGTACATACAAAATAGAAACTTCGCTTTTTGTTTTAGTTATTTATTGTTTAATAAGAAGATAAGACAGTAAATAAAACTTTCTTAATACACAAACATTTTATACATGCTGCGTTCGAAAATTATATGATCTGATCTCATCTTTCTCACTCACGATTTTTAATCTATTTTGTATCTCACTCATCCGTTTTAAAACGTCTTGTGTTTATATTATTTCCATGACAACAGGCGATCTTTTTACACCTAACTTAAATGTGGGATGTGAAAGATCGCCTGTTGTCATGGAAATACTATAAACATAAGATTTTTTTAAACGGATGAGCGAGATACAAAATAGGTTAAAAATCGTGATTGAGAAAGATGAGATCATACGCTCCAGATACATTCGACGTATCATTTTCGAACGCAGCATCTGTACATTAAGTGCGTCTTTCAGAAATATTATAAATTCAAAACAAATCAAATTTTACAATCAAGTTCGTCAATAACAACTAATTGTAAGTTAACTACATTGCATCATTAATGTAATGTAAATACATACCGGGTGTCCCAGTCCATCTGAGCTACAGGGTATTAACATGGGTTTCCAGTTTTCCACATATTGCCGATTTTTATGTTATTTTTATGTCAAGACAAAATTCGGTAAAAATTTACGCTGCTTCTGCTAATTATCGAATTAATACAACTTGATGTTCGAAATTGAATTATGCCACAAAGGTTTTTGAAAATTTAAGACGTACTTTAATTTAAAATTTAAGCTTCCGCTCGGATAAGATTTTTTTTTATTACTAGGTACATTTTTTAAAATCTAATCACATAATCACCTATAATGTTATTATTATTACATAACTTATGAACAACATAAAAATGTGAATGATTAAAAATTATAATAATAATAAAAAAAAGAAATTGGTACCGAAGTATCTGGGCGAAAGCCAAGTTTGGCCAATTTCCTTGTTTATGTAGAATTACTAGAATTTAAAACAAAAGAACTTTAAAGTGAAATTAAAGCAAGTTCTTGTCCGTTGAAAATTATATCACAAAATCTTTTAAACGGACATGGACCCAAATATGCGCACTAACACTTTACGTTTCGCTATCGTTTGATAGCTACATTTTCTGATTTAAAGTGAAACTAAATTTTCGAATTTTTAGATCAATGGTGGGCAACCCCCGGCCCGCGAAAAATTTTTAACCGGCCTGCGAGACCTAAATCTAAAAAAAAAAATTGATTCATGGCAAACTTTAATAAAAACGAAAATGTGAAACAATAAAAAGAAGCAATTAAAAGTTTACTCTTGTTTGATTGCCAAGCTTTCGGAAAGTATTTATTTCCTTCATCAGGGCGGCTATAATGTTAATATGAAAGTGTTACACAATTGAAAATGATGAGTTTTAAAATTCTACTTACATCTAAGTGAGGTTACGAGAGCTAAAGTTGCACATTATGAACAAGCCAGGAATAATTTCTTAAGTAGTAACCATTATTAACAATTCATAAAGTTGTATTGTAAAACAAATTAAAATTTAAAAGTCACAATTTAAAATGATGAACAAAACATTTAAAACGTTAACGTGCACAATGGCGCCTATCTGGTAACGCTTGTAGGTTATTTTAAACTCATTTGGAGGGAAAAGATCCCGGCGGGAAATTTGAAAAACAGACTGTAATCCTGATAGTGTTAAAGAGAACAAGAAATTCTTAAAATTATTAATTAGATACAGAGATTGGTGCTGGCACAAAATTTGTGGAAACTTGACAGTAATAAGGGGGCAAAAATTAGTTGTAAGTTCAAAAATGTTAAAAAATTAAACTACTCAAGTTCGTATCAGAAGTATTGTGTGTGTTAATATTTGTTAATAAATTATGATAAATTAAACTTAAGTTTGAAATATCAGTTTGCTTATTTATGGTATTATTATTTATGAGAATGTGATACATTTCTAAGAAACTACGTTTGAAGTAGTTGGGTTCGATAGTTAAAATTTCGGAATTTTCATAATCGAAATTGTGTTTAGTTTGTTTAAAGTGGTCAGCAAGGGCACAACAACCAATTTTTCGTTCATTGTGAGAATCACTTTTGTGTGACGAAATACGAGATTTTAGATACCTACAAGTTTGACCTATGTAGACACTGTCACACTGTTCACAAGGTATTTTGTAGATCACATTGGATTGGTCAAATTTATCAGTAGGGGTTTTAAATTTACTGAAAATAGTTTTGAGGGTTAGAATTTGTCGGTTGGCTATTTTTAAGTTATGATCATAATGTAAGAGAATTTTCTGTAACTTGGGTGTAAGATGTTGAATAAAGGGCAATGATTGAATTTGGTATTATTTATGTTAACGTTGGTAGTATCGTTTTGTCTGGATTCAATACCAGGCATATGTGTGAAATTGAAAGTGTTATTGTTGTTAGATTGATTCATTATTTTGCTGACCAAAGTCACAGGATAACCATTTTCAAGAAAAATCGATTTAAGTTTGGCAAGGTTGGTAGCAAGGAAAGATGAGTCAGAAATCCTTTCGACTCTTAACCGTAAGCCTTTAAGAACGTTGATCTTCATTTTTAGAGTGTGGTAGGAGTTATAGTTTATGTACCTATTAGAAGAAATAGGTTTGGAATACCAATCAATTAAGATCGTGGTATCTTGTCTGATGACTTTTGTGTCCAGGAAGGGAACACTACAGTTTCCTTCACACTCAATAGTAAATTTGATGTTGTGGTCATACTGATTAAAGATGTCAAGGATCTCGTCTTGTTTGCTGTCAGGTATTGCACAAATGATATCGTCAACAAATTTCTTTAGAAACGGAATATTAAATGAAAGTTTGGGAATGCAGTCATTCAATAACTGGTCAACAACATACTGAGCCAAGATTGGGGAAAGATTACTGCCCATGGGTGAGCCTTTTTTCAGTCTATAATATTTCTCTTCAAAAACACAGTAGGAAGTGTCAAAAATGAATTTAATTATTTCTAAAAATTTACTTGGCAGTTAGGTTTGATGTAGGTCCATTTATTTGTTATACTATTAGCTACTTGTTGGTAAGTGAGATTACTGAAGAGTGACACAACGTCTAAACTAATTAGAACATAACCTTGGGGCAGTGTGGAGTCTCGCATAGATTCTACAAATTGAAAAGTGTCTTTGATGTAATATTGATTATCAAATTGATATGATTTTTTCAAAATGTCAGCTACGAATTTGGATAATTTGTTCGTAGGACTATTGATAGAAGAAACAATTGGTCTGAGACTAAGTGTAGGCTTATGGATCTTTGGAAGACCGTAGTACTTAGGAGCAATGGAATTGTATGTCATAAGATCTTTTGCTTGACTGTTATTAATTAATTTTTCTTTTTTTAGTTCTGAAATCAAAGTGTTGCATTTTCTTTGGTAGATGCTAGTGGGGTTGCGGTCAAGAAGTTGGTAACTATCGGAGTCATTGAGAAGATTGTCAGAGAGATCAATGTAATCTTTTTTTTTTGTCCATAGTGACAGTGTGTTATCGAATTGAGTGGAATAATTTCACGGGGTGGTACCGTGAATCAAGACGATCAAAAAATGTTTTAAATTTCTACGTCAGGTTCCCGAAAATAAATTAGTTTGTTGCTTTAAATTTCGAATAAATGAAGAAACGAACGTCTGACAACACCCCCACCAAAATACGCATATGGCCGAACCGCCTGTTTCAGGATGTATACTGACGGTAGAGTTAACAGATTAAGGCCTGATTTATTCACCTCCAAGTAAATTTATCTGGTAACTATTGTGATCACAATAGTTACTATGGGAATTAATGACCAGATAAATTTACTTGGAGGTGAATAAATCGGGCCTAAGCCATTTGAAGAGTGGTCTAGCTGATTCGTTGTTAGGTAAGCCCATAATAGCACGTACAGTTTTCTTTTGTTGTATGAAAGATGAAAGCATTAGAAAAACGACTAGAATGACCCCAGATCTCTATACCATAGCTGAGGTTGCTACAGGCTAAAGCAAAGTATGTCACCCTAGCAGCTTGATAACCAGCCAATTGTCCAACTCTTCTTATAGCATATATTGCCGAAGATAATTTTGAACACAAATGGTCCAGATGTTGTTTCCAGGTTAATCTCGAGTCTATATCCAAGCCTAAAAGCTTAACAGGGTGGGAGTCTATTTCAGTACTTTTGTTCATAGTAAACAATTTTGATTCCTCTTTTGTTTTGTTTGCTATTAATTCGTTTTTAGTAAAACATTCTTGAGCTTCTAGGTTTGGCTTGGCCAATTTCATCTGACATTCTTCGAGCGTTTTTGCAGTTGTGAGGAGGGTCTGCATATAGTACTGAATCGACGGAGATATTTCCTGGTAAATCATTAATAAATTCAAGAAATAAGAGAGGGCCAAGTATCGAGCCTTGCGGTATGCCTCTTGTGATTGTGCTAAGTGAGCTTCTTCTGCCATTGATCTCAACCAGTTTTTACGGTTAGTTAAGTACGAACTAGTTAGATCTATTGTCGTGCCTCTTATTCCACAGCGCACTAGTTTTTGGTAGAGTATGTCATGTGACATGGTATCGAATGCTTTAGATATATCATAGAATTGACAGAGGGATACTTTTTGATCTTCTAGTGCTTGGTATATCCTCTGCGTTCACGGTATTCAATCCAGTCCTGAATCCAAATTGTTGTACTGAAAGACAGTTGTTTGTTGTCAAGAAACTCATCAGACGGGTGCAGATTACAGACTCAAGTATTTTCGAAGATACGGGGAGGACTGAAATTGGCCTATAGTTTTCCATGAGGGAGGTGTTTCCTTTTTCATGAACGTTTTAGCCTGTTTCATATTTTCTGGGAAGATTCCCGTTCTGAATGAAGTATTTACTATGTTAGTTAAAGGTCTTAAGATTGCTGTGCTTACAAATTTTACTAATTTAGAGTCAATCATACAGATCCTTTGTTGTTTTTGACTTCATTCGGGTTATAAAATCTGATATATCTTCCTTTGAGACGGGATACAAAAAACAAGTTTCATTTATATCAATTTTCTGATGTTTTACTCATATGTCTAGCAGTTAATATATTACAGAAGTAGTCGTTCATTTCATCACAGTTTGAATTGTTTGATTTATTGTTATTTGTTCTACCCGTTTCATGGTTAATTATTTGCCACAACGTTTTTGTTTTGTTGTCGGTGGAATGGTTCTTTCATATAAGGTGTCTTGTTTTATCGTGTTCAGGTATAATAAGGTTCATATATAATAAAAAGATCTTCCGTGGCTGCATTTTATATGCATAAGGCTGAGTCTCTCTGATATTATGAGTGTCATCATCTGTTGTGGACCATCTGTTTTTGTCTATACGAATTTTGCGTTTGTATTGTATTTCTCATTTACATCATTGAATTTAAAAACTTCTTTCCAGGTTTCACACATTAGATTGGATAAGAAACTGTTTTTACTGTCTACGGTATACTTCCTAATTTCTCTATACACAGTTGGTCTGACTAAGACTAGGTATACGTTAATTGTGAGTAAATGAAGGAGAGGCTCATTGAAACTTATGTGGAAATGAAATAGAGATATTACAATGTTGCGTGCGAAGGTAGGAATGCTGCGGCCGGAGCCTGGCCCGCGTTATCAATCGGCAACGTCGATTGATGTAGCTATTTCGTTTACTCATGCGATTTCTACTATTCTATCCTTCATTTACTCATGATAAACGCATAGCCAGTGGTGGTCAGGCCGACCCAGTATGTGGTCTCATTTTTATGCTTTATTTCTAATCATAAGGTTTGGGCGTCATGGTCAGATATACCAGCGGTTAACACATTTGAAAATATGTCACATTTTATATTCGTGAATATGTTATCTATATACTTCTTAGTTGTTTTTGAAGTTCGTGTCGGTTGGTATATTTGCTGCGCCAGATCGAAGGATTTAAGAATGTTCGATGTATGTATATCTATATTTGGCGTCTTCACCCTGAAAGTTAATATTAAAATCACCTGTGATCACAATGTTTACAGAGGTCTGATAGGCGTTTAGCACAAACTCAAGGACAGCTTCAAGTTCATTATTGAATATAAGCAGATTTCCAGTGGGCGCTCTGTATACACATATTACGACTAAGTTAACATACACCGCATACACCTCGAAATCCTCTTTAGATACATTGTTGATATCTGTTATTGGTATGCCTGTTAAATTGTTTTTTTTTTTAGGAAAATGCATACTCCGCCATTTTTTAAATAGCTTCTACAATACGTGGACACTATTGAGAAACCCTCTATTACGAACATTTTATGATTATCAAGTTTTAACCAATGCTCACTGATGCAAACGATACTTATCTTTTCATTAAGAAGTATCTTCTCCAGGGCATTCACTTTGTTAATTAAGCACTGTATATTAAGATGCATTATAATTCATTATTTTAGATTTTCCAATATGACTTTTAGTTGCATTTTTTGTTTTAGTTTTAGTCTTAGTCACTTTATTTGTTAGCGTTATGTTTGTTCTAGGCACGTCGAAAAAACTTAAAGTTAAACCTTGAGAATGCGCCGCCAGAAGGCCAGAAACTCTTGTCATAGATTTCATTCTTGACTGATAGTGACGTGCCTATCATGAAGGATTTGCTATTTTCATTTCGAACAGATAGTAATTCTGCTGAAACTCAGTTTCAGTTTATCTGCGACATATTTTTCGACTATTTCTTGAGTTACTTTCGTGTTAACACGTGACATGAACAACCATAACTTTCTTTCTTTGTTATGAACTTTCTCAGAGGCAAGAACAACTTCAGCTTCGTCGGGACAATTCTGTAAGGGGGCTGATCTAATTTGTACCTTATCTTTTTCACGTCTGCTCGTTACTGTAGTCCATGACGTATTTTTGTATTACAGGGGCTTCCAACATTTGAAGAAGATGGAATGTTCCCAATATTTGAGACAGTTAGTTTATTAGGTATTTTAAGATTGCACTCGGTAGTCAGTTTTAGAATTTCGTTGTTGATTTCCGTCTCGGAGATGATAGATTGAGACTTATCGTGTTGTTTATTTTTGTATGATTGTATGAAGGAAAAGACTTCAAAAATTGACTTTGATCTTTCCCTTTTTGAGTCTGCTTATATTTATATTTAATAACATTTTATAATTTATTATTGGACTACTAATCATATTAGAAATATGTATTAAAAATGCAAAAGTACTAGTACCAAAAAAGTAATGATTAAACTGAAGTGGCCCGCGGAAGAAATATGGAACCCATTTTGGTCCCTTATTTACAAAAGGTTGCCCACCACCGATTTAGACTATAGTGACATTAATGACAAACATTAAGTTGCTCGAGGACTAAAATAACGCAATGTGAATTTTTGTCGTAGGTATCTTATCTTGGGAACATAAAAATCAACAATATTTGAAATTTCATGTTAATTTCCCAGCTCCGATGGGTTGGGACACTCGGTGTACAGAGTGGTGATAAAGTCCCGCACCGAGCTCATAATTTATTCATTTTCCTCATAACACCTTCAACTTTGATGACCTCGCATATAAACAGGAGGGCTCGTAGAAAGTTTTTGTATCAAGATTTTGTTGCAAGGAACGACTACGCTACGACCACCGAGTCCCCTAATTTCTGAACAGGGTGTATAATGAAAACATTCATTTTGTTGCAAGCAGCATAAAAATGTACAATTAAATCAATTAACAACGCGTAAAAACGGGTAAAACGAAACCAACTGAAAGTAAATCGCATTCATCTTGGTTAGCTTCGTTTCGCAACGACGCACAAAGGTGTCGTTGTTGCCGTGTGCGTTATTATTTCCATTCAAACGAAAGGAAATGTGTCACCAATTTCCGAATACCTACATGTGAGAAACCACGCTCACAATCTGCTTACATACTTAATCATTAACAAAATAAAGAAGTAGCTCAAACGAACCTGATTCACGTCCTTCTCGCAAAATTTCGTGGCGTCGATCAACTCGGAGAGGAAAAGGCAAATAATTATTTATTATTACAAAGAGCTACCTGCGCCAGGTCGAAGTAAATTCTCGGAATGTTCGGGAGTACCTACCACGAAATCTTTCACCTGTAATTTAGTATCGTAAATGTCAGGGGGGTAGCCCCATTTTCCTAAGCAGTAAAGCATGACGTCGAGCGTAACTTCTCATGGTAGCCGTTGCACCTGCTTCCTTCCAGTGTCTACCTGCGTATCTCCGCCCTTTATCTACTTCAACATTTTACACTGCATTGTGTTTGCCTTCCAGTACCTAGCATGTTATTTGAGTCGGACTGTAAATTTCGAAGACGTTCTGGGAAATCTAGATTATAAGCTCGTAAGCAATTCTATCTTTCTGGGTAAAATTTCTTTTCGGACAGCTTCGATATTGCCTAAGGAATTTTGAGGGAGAATTTCATAACTATTTTTAACATAAAAATTTTGTTGCAAGTGAAGACCACATTTCGATATCTTGTACCGCTTAGGGGCTACAGAAATCAAAAACGTTCATAAACGAAAAAGTTATAGGGGTTTTTAGAAACCGTAGAATTTTGAAAAACACACTGTAGCTCCCAAGCGGTATAAGATATCTAATTGATTTCGTCTTAAAAATAGGTAGAGATTCAGGCGCCGAGGTCAGTTTTCGTCTAACTCTTCTAAAAATAAGCGTTTCCTATTAAAAGTGTCAAAGTGACCCTATTTGGGTCTCGTCAGCAGCAGCGTGTTAGTCAGGATGTCACGACTTAAACTTTTCACAAAAAATTTAATTATGAAAACAATTTCTTTGAAAAGTAGCAACAATGGAATAATTATCTATCAATTAAGGACGAAAATGGTTTGTAAACAAACAAATTCGTATTGCCTGACATTGAAACGACGAATCGAAAGTGATAATTATGACACGCCGTGCATTTTTTTGTGCGAGCGGAAGTGACGATGATTTTTGTCGTCGATGAGTTGGCATTATTTAAATAATTGTACCAAATTTATACCTACACGTTTAATCATAACTAGGAAAAGGAATTTACGTTGGGAATTGAGTCTGGTTATTCAATCTTTCAAAATGGATATCATTGACACGTAAAGTTTTACTTTTTTTTATTTTAAACACAGAATTATTTTAGATTAAGGTAAGGTATTAAGAGATTTATTTTACACAATCAAGATAAGTACCCCATTGTCCGACGGTTTTACATAATTTAAAACTGTTATGGTTTTACAAAAGTCCATTGAATAACCATAAAAATAAAAGTGACTCTTCCCGAACGGTTAACATTTAGAGACATCTGCTGCGCTCGTGTTCCAACCGCCCGTTAACATCTCTCACCCTTCGCGGCTCGGCGAACGGGGAGAGCGTGCTGCGGCGTTCGTTCGAATTCATTTCGAACGCAACTTAAAAATATTCTCGTAATTAAAATGACTTACGAGCGGCCGAGAAGGGTCCGTAATTTAAACCTGATGCCGAATCGAACAGACAAAACAAAGTGCAAAAGCAGGCGAAACCGAAGTGGACGCGGACGGAGAGAGAGACACACCCACACTCGAAAATTCCAAGTAAACGGCATTGTTTGGCACACTCGCCCGCTGCTGGAGATCAAGTTTCGAAACCGTAGGACGCCAACTCGAGCATGCCATGGCAAAGTTCACGGTCAGATTCTTGCCTTCTTGGCGAAAATTACACCACACGGCTTCTTCTGCTTCCACTTATGCAAGGCGTATCCTCTCTACTATGTAACAGATCCGGAGTTGTGTATTTTTCTGTATACACATCTGTACATTCCTTTTATCAAGAAACATTATCACAAAATATTCTTTTTTAATTTAGTAAATTAAAATAGACAATCAAAAAGGCAACAATAATTGACAACTGATATTACATAAACGAATTAAAGAACCAATGTTCAGTCAAAACAATAGATTCATTCAATAGCAGCATTTGTTTACATTTTACACAAACCAATAGGAAAGCCCACGGTTGCAATTTTTTCACAATTTGCTCTGACACCATTTGATAAACCAAATAAAACAAATCCTTGAAAGTAGGTAGATAAAAACAAACACGAAATGACCTCGCTCACGTTGCTGGTAAAATGTGGGAACCGAATCCCGAATGCAAAATAAACACAAAACGGCGAAGCCCGCGCTTCACCATTCAGTCACGAACCGCGTCACTCTCATTCCCGAAGCAGTTTTGATTTATTATGCATTTAAAATCAGGCTACCTTGAGATTTTTGGCCGCGTACGGCCCCCAGGCAAGGATGATGATGTTACGGGTTCTTATACAATGTTGCGGGCCGCATTTATTATGGAAATCTCGAGGAATGCGTCTCTGTTTTCGTCTCGTCGTCAGTTCGATTCGCTTCGAGCTACCATACGAAAATTAAATGGATCCAAACATGAGATGATCCTAATGCTGCTTTTTGGACAATGGATGCAATAAACAATTAGATAAACAACGACGAAAAAATGCCATTATTTGTCGTTTTATCAAATAAATCAAGCATCTAAACACGTTTACACACTTAAAACAACGCGTGCTCGATAGTGACTATAGATAAAGTAAAGAATAGATACACGATAATTACGCAGATTTAATACCTATCATCTGTCTCGATTACTTTTAATCAGTGTTGCCCGCTAGTAGGAGAAAAAAATCGCACAAAGGGAAAAGAGGAAGAAAAATGAAAAAATGTAGTTTACGGGGGTCTTACCACTTTCCAGTAACAATTTTAAGAGCCACTGTTTGTGACCTACTATGGAATTTCAAAATTTAAAGACAGCCACGGCTTTGATGTTTAAAGAATAAAATTTTGCCCTCAGTGTCCCAACCAAATATGTTTTTTGCTTCAACAGTTCATGAGCAAGTTCAACGCTGGTATAGTAGTTATCTGTATAGATAATTCTACCAGCATTTAGCAACTCGATTTTGAAAGATCTAGCACAGTTTTTGTAGGCGCAGTTAACGATTTACCTTCTACTTTGTCTTTTCCAGAGTAGACTTTGATGTTGTAAGTGTAACCGCCTCGTAAGCACAGTTTGTACAGCTTAATTCCAAATGTATGCCTTTTATTCTGTATAAATTGCTTGAACAAGAGTCTTCCACGAGAGGATGCTAAGGTTTCATCAATGCAAATTTCCCTCTCCGGTACAATTGCATACTGATACTTATTTATAAGATGGTCTGTCTATCGTCAACTGGTCTTTCATCTCTGTTATTACAAAAGTGCCACAACCGAGTCAAAAGTTCAAAGCGAAGCAAAGTGGTTAGCCTTATTATCATACAAACATTTTTCAGGATATCGACAGAGCCCCATCCACGGTATGATTCCCAGAAACTTCTTTATCTCTTCTGGAGTTGTTGGTTGCCAACGTTTTATGCGAGCATTTGGTAGGATTGATTTATCCTCTTGGAATTAGTTTCTTTGACCATAAGTTGCAATAATTCCCTATCCACAAATGATTTATAAAAAATTAGGGGATGTTTGTTCTGGTACTGTAGCGCTATCTCTCGATTAACGCCGATATTATTCACGGAAAAATCAAAATTTTTTATGTTTTCTGTTTGTACGGAACTCCAGATTATATTTTGATACCCAGATTATATGTTTTGATATACAGTTCGTTTTCGTTACCTGACTTTTCTAACTCTTCATCGTCACTATCTATGTACACGTAAACTTTCCAAAACATTTTGCACAGTGTTTGAAGGTAAACTGTGAGTTACAGGCTGATTATCAACAAGTATGGATTAATTTCTTGCACGCTGAGAAAAATGAAATAGTTAAATCAACAACTTTTTGAATGTCAACTTTTTGTGCGTCGACTTAAAATTTACTTGTTTCAACAGAAATATTCTAAACTATTACATTTGACTGAACGATGTAAATGTTTTGCCTTAAAATGAAAGTGATTAAAATGTTAAATCAAAAAAGTTGAAATTTTAAAATGATCGTAAAGCGCTGTTGCCTTGTGTGTTGTGTCTGTCTTGATTTTTTATTTAACGGAATAAATGTTAAGTCAAGCAAAAGCGAGGGTTAATTCCCATATTAATAAGACGTCATACATTTAGTCATGTAGCATTAGAATGATTTACGAATTTACGTGTTATGTTTGCAGAAATAAACAGTAAACAGTTTTTGAAATTCTTGCTATCGAGTTCCAAATGGCGCCTGCTAAAACTTACTGTCTGTCCCAGCATAAGTAACCTTTTTGTTCGACATCGTTTCTTAAATGGATAAGTAATTCATATTTCGAATGTGTCCGACATTATAAAATTCGTTGAGAGGTTTGTTCGGCTCCTCTTGCCAACTTACCAAAGGTTGAAGGGTTACCTTTCTTTGACAGTATCGCAAAGAGGTGAACATTTAATTGATGTTTCCCGAAACGATAGTCTAGATTAAATTGACTTTACCCTTTTATTAGCCGTACTGAAAAATCGCTTTCAATATATATCAAAAATATAATTTTAATTCCCTAACAGCGCAGCGTTCAGATAAATAAAATATTTAGCAACTTTAACAATCTAAAGTTCTTGTATCAATCTTCTTGTGGATTAAAGCAACACGAAAGATGTCTTCATTGTATGCTTGCCTCAAACAAAATATTGAGTTGATTCAATCTAAGATATTTAAAATATCTTAACTGAACGTGTTTTTGGTTGACTGAACAGTTTATTTTTCTCAGTGCGGGAGAAAAAATTCGCACAAAGGGGAAAAGGGAACAAAAATGAAACAATGCAGTTTACGGGGAAAAATACTGAACATTTGTGAGATGTGGAATAAAATTACTTAAAAAATTAATTTTCTACCAGCGATTTAAACCGTTTGATTAAAATCATGTTTAAAATCACTGATTTTAATCGATCAATTTTTATTTTAAAAAATTAAGCTTTTAAAACAATAAAAAAATTAAAAAGAGTTATACTATTGAATATAATATACGAAAAAATGTTTTATGCAAAAGTATTATCCTAGGCATAGACTTGATTACATTGCCAAAGTAGAGGCTTTCCTTAACAACGACAATTTTACTGTGTCCAACACTGATGCTTTTATTAAATTTAATACACTTTTAAAAGCTACTATTTCTAAATTGAAAGATTTCCCTTTTCTTAATAAGCATTTAATTCACGTGAATCCCATGACCCCTCGTCTTTTTGGGCTTCCAAAAATTCCAAATATTCCTATCAGACCTGTAGTCAGTTTCATTAATTCTCCAGCCCATAAATTAGCTTGTTTTACTGATTCAACTCTTAGAAACTCTCTACAGTTATCACACATTTATACTATGAAAAATTTAGCTGAACTAGTTCACAAGTTAAACAATTGTAATGTGTCCTCTGATTGTATTCTCATTTCTTTAGATGTTACTAATCTGTTCACTTCAGTACCTATCAACGAATGCCTTAATTTGGTGAATGAATTGACATAGACATGTGACCTAGTCAATGATGAGATCTATTGCTTGATTGAGCTACTAGAAGTCACTTTGAAACAAAATTTCTTTCAATTTAACAATAAATTTTACAAAAGTTTTGTGCAAATCGGTTTCGATTAAAGCGGATTCCTCAAGCAGGCTCTGTACAGCTGTTTCAAGCCTAGTTGGGCCTTCGTCAGCAGAACCGTAGCTCGAGAACTTTGACAGCAAGCATGGCTGCCTTGCATGGGATGACTTATTATGTGGCGAACTAGCTTCAATTTGTCAATCCTACTGCAATGTCAGGTCAAAAAACGATCAAAAGATGTCACTACTTGAAATGTTCAATAAATTTTACATTTAAAACGATGGACTTGCTACGGGATGTAATTTATCTCCTTTGTTAGCTGATATCTTTATGAATCAACTTGAAACTAATCGGACATCACGTATCACGTATTTAATACTTTACACAACAAAATTAAATTCACTTTGGAGCTGGAGCATGAAAACAGTATCAATTTTCTGGATGTTTACTATTACCAGATTTTTACAATCATTTTCATTTAAAATCTTTAGAAAGCCTACTAGCACTGATGCTGTTATTAATTTCAAGTCTAGTAATTTGGCTTTTGTGGCTTTTCTACACAGAGCTTTTTCCATACCTATGAATAATAGCGATTTTTGTAATGAAATCAAAATTATTTGCCAAATTGCATTCAACAATAATTTTCTTATTAATATGATTAAAAACTTATTTTACAAAATTCGGAACAAATCAATTAATAAATCGGTTTTTTCCATTGCTAACACCACTATAATAGCCACTTCTATAATATCACTTTTGCTTCAATTTCTTACTTAAGTGCTGACTCCTGTCAGATTAAAAAAATCCCTTTATAGAGTTTAGAAGGAGTTAGAATCTCTTTCTCTAATAACAACATTATTTCTCAACTTAATAATACTAAAGATAAAGTTCACTTCATGAAAAAGAGTGGTGTCTATTACCTCAATGTGGGGATTATAATTCTGTAGGGGAGAGAGAGGCACATTGATACATTTTTCGCTTTTAATTTATTTGTGAAGTAGAGGTGCATGTCATTCTAATTTTGATGAATACCCTGAAATTCACATTCATTTGCCTTATTATTGGTTTAATCTTTAATCTTTAATTTTTCTGTTAAAAAGAAATAAAATTTAAATCCTTGCAATTGTATCAAACTGCCTCCTATGTGAGGCACTTTGATACAGATATGAGGCACATTGCACATCAGCAAATACCTATTAATAACTTCAGAAAAATCAACATTTGTAAGCACACACTGATAAAAATAGGACCAAAGGGTACGTTTATATTAACAAGAATTCCGAACATTTTATTCGGATTCGCGTTAAAAACCGACTCAGCGTACTACTGCAAAATTAACACTATGTGGTTTGTTGTTTAGAGAATCATTTCCTATCATGATAAAATTACCGGAGTAATTAACAAAAAGTCAGACATGACATTTTATTACTAATTTATTCAGCATAATATTTCATTATGGTTTGTTATTTTAACAATACTTATTATGTAGAATGATAATTTTACATTGTTAAACTTAAACAATTTCATTGTGCTAAAAATCATGATTAATTTAGAGTAAGATGGATCTTATAACATGATAGGATTATATTTTTACATTATACTTTTATTTTATCGATAGGAATGATGTTTTATAAAAATCGCAAAATTCCATTCCTTCTTCTAATATCTCTTCAATGCGTCCCACATAATGAACTTTCGTCTTTTTCGAGCAAAACTTGACTAAAACAAAGTCACCCTTGTTCAGCTGATCACTTACAGTGAGCCATGGAATCTCTTCTTCACTATAATCATCTATAGAGTCAGCTAATTCAGGTTGATCATTACTGTCTGAATTTCTTTTTAACAACGTCCTTAATTGCCTTTCGTACGTCAGACTCGCTTATGTCAGCTCGTTACGTTTTGCGTACAGTTATGAACCATTTTCCTGGCTACAATTTCAATATTGTAGTTAAAACTCTGAAATGACAAATCATGAGCACATTGGTACACTGCACTGGGGAGGTACATTGATACACGCATCAATGTGCTTCACATACAGATGTTTCAACCTGCCTCATGTGGACTTGTCTTAATTTTCTGCAACTTATTCTTTAACCCAAACGTATTATGGATTGGCTTTTGTTGGAAAGTAAGTACTATTAAATATGTTAGTATAAATAGTCTCATTAGACATTACATTTACATCTTTAAAATATGCAAATTTTACCTGTTTTTCGCAATTCGCAACAAGAGTCACTATCTCTGCGCAAGGTAACGTCCGAACTGTCAATTTTGTTGGACCAATGCATCGTGGTAATGCAATCTATTGAGCAAAATATAAACTTAATAACCTGCTTCTGGAGGCAAATTTCAAACCTGTATCAATGTGCCTGTCTCTCCCCTATATATTGGCCAATCTGGTAGATGTTTGTCTACTCATTTTGGGTGAACATTTAGCTTCAGCAAGATTGGGAAAAACTAATCCTAATTTTGCTTTACACAGTATTGAATCTGGTCATAATAATTTCAACAACCTTACTGTTAAATTAATGCACCAGCTTCCTAAGAGCTTAAAGCCAAATATTGTCGAAATGCTTGAAATCTTTCTCCATGAACTCTGTTGAATGACCAAATTCACTTTTCCCATCTGAATTTCTCTTTGAATCTATCAATTGGAACAAATTCAAATAATGTCATTGTTTTTGGCCATACTTCTCTATTCTCCTTTAAATTAAATCATTTAGTTTATAAGTTTTAATCTGTTGTCCAAATTTCTATTGTGTTCTTAGTGTATTGTTCGAGCAAAATATTTTTCGCCTAGATTTGGCCCTCTGCCTGTCCATTTATTCATTTTAATTGTATATTACTAGGCCGTCAGCCTCTTAACTTTTGTGATTTTTATTAATTAACAACGGCCCTCAGCCTTTCACACTTTGCTTTACTTCGTTTATTGAATTTTTTGGATTTAACCTATTGGTACTATGTAACTTGACCATCCGCCTTTCACTCCCGTACACAAATTGAGTTTCAATTGTTTTAGTCACTTATTTTTAAGTTGGCAGTTTTGTATTAATTTTAAGTTGCCACTCTGTTCTCACCTGACGGTAGTTTAGAAATGGCTTTGCTCGCGGGTTTGTTTAATTAGGTTTGAATATAATTCTTTTAGCTTTAATTTCTTAAAATTGTTCATTTTGTAGATTTGAAAATGGAAAATCTTTCCGAAGCATGTCATTTAGTCAACTTTTGTTAAATGATTATTAAAAAATAAATAGATTTTGGAAACCCAATCTCAATTTGGAAATCTAACTTCGTTACGTTTTATGGTGACTTAAGACATATCTTCCAACATTTATTTTCTTAGGCCCGGTTTTTCGATGGCACTTTAAACTTCAGTTTATTTCCATTGCTGCTATAGGGATAAACCGAAGTTTAAAATTAAACTGCGATCGAGAAACCGGGCCTAAGTCACTAATATCATGGATAATCTTTTAACTTTGGTAAAAAAATTTTCACCTAATTATAACTCACCCTGTATAGAATTATTTGTATATACATATTTTTACGTTTGCTGACGTTTCGCAAATTGATTATTTGCCTTGTCAAAGTGAATAATTATTCGCTTTTTATTTTTCGTATAACTCATGAGTAAGAACAGCACCCGCCTAATAAAATTCTCATTAAAAAACAATTGTGCAGTCTTTGACGTAAAATAAAACAAAAGACGATCGAGAAATAAAGAAAATTTATAAAATTTAAAGTATATAACAAAATTAAAAATAAACAAACCTGGCTCGACTTTCTAAAATTAAGATACACAATTATATTTTAAGACATTTGACAATTGTGCAAATTTTAACTTAGAATAAAACAAAAGATGGTCGAAAAATAAAACAAAAGACGATCGGGATGTAAAGAAAATCTATAAAATTAAAAAAAATATATTAACTTGAAATTTAAAAAAATCAATAAATAATTTCAAACTTTTAAAAATTTGTTCAATGTTATTGATGAAATGCAACATTTTGTTTTGTTTGTTTGTGAGGGAAATATTAGGGAATTTTTTGATTCAAGATTTGGAAAGAAAGGGAAATTATTGTTAACGTGGTGGGAAATTCATATCGGCCCTTTAATATAAAAAAAAAACAATCCCTGCTCATAGTGCGTTAGGAAGATGATGCTTATAAACAAATTTCTATCTAAAATAATCTCCTCGATTATTTTATCTTTTAGGTTGTTGTAAATGAACGAGGCACAGCTGCATATTAAACGTGCATTATAATGAGAGAGCTTCCGGTTATTGCGGAAGTAATAAACTGAAATTATGTTTTTTTTTTGTGGCTGCTACAGTCTAGAATGTAAAGTCTGTAAATTTTGATTGTAAAATCCTATAATACCGTTTTACTTTCTGCTGTTAATATTTTTTAAATATAACATCCAAAAATAATTTGCATAGCAGACATTCTGCAAGCCAAGATACGAACGAAAGCCCAAGGATTGCGGCGTGGCATTGGCATGTGATGTGATGATTATTCCTTTTGTGCATGCATGATCTGCTTTCTCTGCACGAGTAAATTTTCTTTGTCTTTAGCTTATAACGCAACTAATCACGACTTTTTTTTTTCTTTATCGACATGGATATTATCACGGATAATGATAACATCTTTTGCGATATGCACGTTTGGTTTAGTCGCACTGGAAAGTTTCTATTCGCTTTTTATGTTTGCATCTTCCTTCCCTCTTTTTCCCTGATATCCTCCTGTTTATATCTTTTTTTCAGCTCAGTTCCTCCGGTCGTTTCTCAGCCATCTGATTTTTTGTGACCATATGGAAGGACTTTATTGGCCCTCGTTTGCCAGCATCTTCTACTTTTCTCCTTTTTAAATACTATTTTCCTTTTCCGTACTTCCAACTTCTTCTCAGTATTACTGGCCGTATGGCCGACGTATTCGTTCTTCCGTTTTCTCTTTGATAATATTTTTGATCTCATAACTCTCATTGAGGATCCTGCACTCTTATTTCCCTTATTCACAAAGTACTTTACACAATTCAAAATAATTGGATTTATTCCATCATCATCAGCCTCATTCTTAACGCTTAGCTACCTTTGAAACTATACTTTAGCGATCACTGAACATATATTCCTCTCTTCTGATTTATTTCCCCAATCGATGTGCTCTTTAGCCACTTTTCTTGTTCATCTGTGCCTCGCTAGTTCACATTTTGTATAACTTCTTGAGCTTAGCTCATCTTTTCCAATTTTTTTTTGGTTCACTTCTATTCCTATTTTCCTGTATTTATAGAACTTTTCAATTATCGTGTTTTGTTTCTATAACATCTCCATACCAGCATAGTTCTCCAATCTCAGCACCAGTTGTTTTGATTAATCAGTTATCTAAGTACCTATCTCCTCCTCCAAAAGTTGGTTCCGATTTTTATCAAGTGTTCAATTTTATTTCAGTTTTATTTCCTCGGTTCTTCTTTACAAGCTTTACGAGAGCTCTCTCATTCTCGTCCGTCTCTCTTCTATTATTAGAACACTACTTTTACCGCAAAGCATGTACGTACTTTACAAGCCTAATAAAAAAAATTAAGTATCACGTAATTGTTGAATATAAGTTTTATTAATGATGCCAATAAGTTTTATTAATGATGCCAATTGATTTGTGTTTTCCGTACTGATTTCTGTTTCTGAAATGAAAGGACGATCGTAAGTATTACGACGAATCTCTGCGATCGTTACAGGCCAAAACAATACTCGGTTTTTATGATGCACCCAAAGTACATTAACGAGAACGGAAGTTGCGTTCCAGTTATGACAACTTGTCTTGGTCAAGTGCTGCGATGTGATTTAGTGCCGCTTTCGTCTTTTCCATTTACCATTCCCATTCACATTCACATTCACATGACGGAGGGTAACCCGAGCAGAGAGGTGTTGGGCGGATGCTAAACTTGCATCCTGTGGTTCTGGCATATCTCCAAACACTCCCAGCCAGCAGATATCGAATTACCTTTACTCTCATTTACGGAAATAAAACTTTTATCTCGCTGTTATCTACGCCAAACAATATTAATTTAGCCTCTCATCACTTACGTAATAGTATAATTTTATTATGGACGTGACACAGACGTGGAGTGGTTTCAAATTAATTAACCACTTGATATAATGAATGGCGTTCTCTCAAAAAAAAATCTGACAAAAACCGAAACGCCCGTATCACGTACGTAAATCGTCCTCCATTGTGGCGCATAAAGGGGCTTAGAAACCCGCTGAATGTGGCCACTTGTTAGGATTCGTGGTATGTAAGCACGAGTTCTTTTTCGTTTCGTTTCTGTGCGTGGCGATAATACTCTCAGGTATGCGTAGTTTTAAGCCCTCCTCTGTATTCGTGCCTCGCATTATATGCAAAGGAAAACAATGAGGTTTTGTTTTGGAAATATTAAATTACCGAATCTGTTCGGGGCTAGCGGGAGGTCACGTCTGTGGGCCCTAATTGTGAGAGTTTGTAAAGATACACGCTCCTTTTTACTACTGTGAATGCCCACTCTAAGACATGATGGAGAGTTTATTTACAGGACATGCCCAAGATACTAATGGATAATTAAGTATGCTAAGTGGGTGCGCGCACTGAACTTCTTGGATTATCATCAGCTAAAGAAATCCTCAATGCAACCAACTACTATGATTAATCTGCCAACTTATTGTTTGGACAAATTACAGTATAAGAAAAAATTATAATATTACGACCTACATACTAGTACATAGAATGTATTCTTACTATAGTTTACTTTAAACCAAACAAAACAAATTCCTGATGACAAATTCGAAAGAAATGGAATTGGTTTACAATGAAGACTTTGAATCACACACTTTCTGTTCTCATCCTAAATACGTCAACTCATCACAGGACTTCCTCGGACATGCAAGAACAAATTAAAAACTCTTCCAAAGCGATCACCTCCTCAAACAAACACAGCACCTCCCATCTTATCACCACATGATGATAACATTGTGGCGAGCAAGTAACATTGTTAACCCAACAAAAGATTTCCCCTCAGAGGCACTGAACCAGAAGCATTTCTAACGCACGTTGGGCTCAAGAAATATTACGTGTACACGTAGGATTTAATTGACTCGCATTCTTACAATACTACGGCTCCATTGTGCCAGAACAAAGTGAACATAAATTCCATTCGCTGATTCATATTCTCGGAACATAATGACGAAATCCGTGCATGTGTTTAATTGAACGCCGGAGCTGTAGCTGAAGTATTTAAAAATCGAAGTTTTATCCTGCAAAGCGGATTGGGTCTTAAGTGGTGTGAAAGCAGATCGGTTTTCTCGTATAGTAAATTGTGTCACTGAAAGCGTTTTTCTGTTGCGTTACAGCAATTAAGGTCTTCAACAAGCCGTAAATCTATTTGAGCACCCAGGAGCCGTAACACTATCATCCTATTGTGAGCATCAATTCGTGCTTATTGATTTACATGAAACCTATGCGCAGGTGTTTCTTAATTGCACAATCAACGTCAGGTTACAAGATGACATGATAAACGCTTGCACGGACGAACAGTTCGAAATTACTTGTTTATTCGAAAGAGAATTAAAACAAATACAACTTTGAATTATATTTAACTTCTTAGCCAATCAAAGACTATGGCAAGACTTGAAATTAATCAAAATTTTCGTCAGGTAAAAAAAATCTTATAGTGAAGGTTTGTTGTCTTACATGTCGTTGAAGTCTTTTCAGTTAGAGCAAAAAAAGAAGAAAATAGTACCTTGGTTGAATGTTAAAGGATTTAATTGCAATTTAAAATTATTAGCTTCGTGATTTGCTTTCTTTGTTGTCACTTATCGTAAACCGTTCGTTGTGAAATTTACTTTTTATTAATCCTTCTGGCATATTTTTGTATTTACAATATAATTGAATTAAGTTTTAATAGCTGAAGGAAAACTGTTTATAAATAACATACCTGCATTTATTTACGCATTTCTTATAATTAAATAATTACAACAACCTTCTCCAACAAATTGTTATTGCAAAATAAATGGATGGAAATGAAGGCAAGTATTTCACTAAGTATGATTCCTGCAAAATCAAGAAAAAATATGTTTTCGGTCATTTCTTTCTGAAATAGTGAAAACCTATAGGGAAAACAAATTTAGTTACTCTTTCTTTGGATGCAAATAAATCGGGAAAGAACTAAGATTAATGTATATATTTTTTTTAATTCAGAGTATTCCAAACTGTGCTGAAAATTGATTGATAGATTAACCGATTGACTTTCTGAAAACGAACTCGAAATATGATGTGAGTAAAATAAAAGATGAATAAACGTTTTAATTTTTATCTAAGTTTAAAAATAAGCAATAAACAACTCATCAAAGATGATCTTTTGATTTAGAGCTTGGCGCAACATTAATTCCACAATTAAATCCAAGTATTACCTTGTGTTTCGCCGATAGCTTAAAGAGTCTATAGTTATACTCTAAATGATTTTTCATTTGTTTTTAATACTCAGATATTAGGATATCTTATCATTAAAATTATCAATAGTTATCAATAAAATCGATAGGCCAAAACACAGAAGATGCATAAATCGATAGATTTGAATGTGCACTTTCATATTTTGGATGAGATTTGTTGGTGCAGCATTTGCATAAAAAGTTATGTGCATTTATAGTTAATTCTGCATTAAATATCTGAAGTCGTGGGTGCGCCCGTTTTCAATCGATAAGTAATCAATAAAATCGATCGGCCAAAACTCAGAAGTACCATCAATCAATGAATGTTCTCTTTCATATTTTGCAAGAAATTCGTCAGCGCAACATTTGCATAAAAAGTTATGTGCATTTATAGTTGACGCTGACTTGAATATCTGAAGTGTCAGAGCGCCCGTTTTCAATCGATAATTAATCAATAAAATCGATCGCCCAAAACTCAGAAATAGCATAAATCGATACATTTGAATGTTCTCTTTCGTATTTCGCCAGAATTTCGTTAGTGCAACATTTGCATAAAAAGTTATGTGCTATTGTATTTGGCGTCTTTAAGTGCGTGACATTAATTAATTTCAATCGATCAGTAATCAATAAAATTGATCGGCCATAACTTACTGGTGGCATCTTTCGATATATTTGATCATTTGCTATCCGATTACGTGAAAGTTTTCATCGCATCGTAAATAGTTTCTTTAAAAAGTTATTTATATAGTTAGGTACTGCCAATAATTTAGATTTCGTTTTTTTCTCATTTGTTGTACACCAGGGACAAACTATAGTCAATGATCTTCACAATGCTGTTAAAATTATAGTTCTGTGATAATCAGGACGGCTTTGGCAGCCAGTTTAAATTTTGTTGCAACTTTTGTTGCTAAGTGCTCTGTGTTCATTTTGAAATGAAAAATACTTTCATACATTTTCATAAATTACTGAAAATTGGTACACGGTACTGATTTTGAATTTTTACCAATGTTTTCATATTTTGACAATTGTGACAGTTCACCTTTAGGTGTCGACATTAGCTTCTTGTTTCAAATTTAATAATTAAGACCGTAACTACGAGTTTTTCTAAGAATTAGTATGTTTTTCTTGTTAATAATTTGTTTAAAGACATTTCCTTATTCACCAGTGTGGCCGGGATCGGGGCAGAATTCCAAAAAAAAATTACACATTAAATTTGTTTTTGAGCAAAAACGAAGTGCTCAATCATATACCCAGTACATGTAAATACCAAGGTTTTGCTTTCAGCAACACTTCCGAAAACACCTTGTATAGTTATATAATAATGGCAACAAAAAACATAGAATGGATTCTACTTAAAAAAACACACAAAGGAATAGATTTAAATAAAGTAAATAAAATTCTAGGCATGTATACTTCTATTCAAAAAAAGTGTACAGCAAATATTTCAAGCGGTAAATAATAACCTGTGATTCAAAAAAACTTTCATCAAATATGCCACGAAAAAGATTACGTATGTTTAAATATGAAGTTTGAATTTGGAACTCATACATCAAATCTTCAAATGCGTTACGTGCTAAATAAATTCACAAACCATCAATTATTTCAAATAAATTCACAAACTATCAATTATTTCACTGTTTCTAAAATATATTTCTAACATACAGCACTTTTGGTTATCAGTGAAAGCCATAACGTTGAAATGTGAGAGAATAATCAAAACTTAAATCTGACAGAACTGACAAATTTTGAAATGTCACCAATTATGGTATCTCAGACATGCACGTTATATCTATCTTTATTTATCATGGCATACTTCGATGAAAGTTTTTTTGAATCACAGGTTATAATGTTTACATTACATGTGATGCTGTCAAAAACTCATTTATAACGTCGTTTTAATAGTTTGTATTAAAGGGAAATTGTTTTATTATCATCTTGAAAAATAATCATAGGAATTACTCCTCTCATACTGATCGGACCATAAAAAATAAATTCCTTATCCACAATTTGAATGTCGTCTGGTCTGAACCACGTATACTCATTCAAGGAATATTTTAGAAACTTGATTTGAAATGTGCTATTGGGTAAAGAATTCAAAATTCTTCCGATGAACCATCAGCTCGAATAATACACAGCATAATAGCTTTTATGGACTATGTCTACTGGCATAGGAAAAGAAGTTATATATTCGGTATCAGGTTGCGTATCTCATTACTTGTTGCATTTGTTGTTTAAAAGCCTTTCGTAAAGTAATGAATTTTCTTTCACCTTTACGTGGTGCACATATGGTCTGCGGACTCGTGTTTAGTTCCACATTGAAACCACTCAATTCACTGTCCATAAGGTCTTTAGGAACACACTCTTGATCTTCTGAAGAACTCTCTTCCAGGTCTTTTGAAATTTCATCTAAATGTGTGACAATTACTGAATTGTCGGAGTTGTCAAGTATGTGTTCTTCAGCGACATCTAGTTCTTCATTATCGTTTTCATCAGCATTTTCCTCACCTTCACTACTTGAATTGTACTTAGAGACGCTAACATCAATCCAACATTTTCGAGAGCAAATAATGCCATGTTCGACAAGATCACTTTTAGTATCTTTTAAAGCTTTCACGCAAACAAGTTTTATATCACAATCTCTAGGAAATGACTCTGGGACCCTTAAACCCTTTCCTCATCGATAAGCTCAATCTTCCATTGTTTTCTCGCGGGAAAATAAATTTGGCTCCCAAATCGTCAGTTGTTTTCACCAATGAATTCTTTCTGTTTGTTTGTTTGTTTGTATTGCTCGGAGTTACTCTAAAAGCTATCACATGTAGTTTTCAGTCAAATTTGTTTATCTCGTGCTGAAAAAACTTTAAATTTGACTGAAAACTATACGTGACAGCTTTTAGAGTAACTCCGAGCAATACAAACAAACAGACCTAATGAACAATTTTCAAGTACAAAATAGTTCCGTCACTTTGTGGAACATGGCTCTTTGAGAAGTTCCCGGACTTCTGGCGTTGATATTCGTTCCACGGCTTTAAAACGGGAGCCGAAAGGTTCGAAAGTGCAAATCTGCGAGTCCGAAAGAGCGAATCTGTGAATGGAGTATCAGCTTCAAATATTGCATTTTTGCAAATGCCTGTAAATGTTGCAATTGTATGCAATTGTCTGCAACTGTTTGCAATTGTCTGCAAATTTGCAATTGTCTGCAAATCTGCAATTTTTTTGCAACTGTAATTTTGGTGTACACGTTTTTCTTCAGTGGTCAACCCCTCGGTTTAAACATCAAAACTTTCTTGTGATATTTCTCCAGTATTTCTTTGCACGTTTTCTTTTCTTAAATGTCAATACTTTCTTTCATTATATTTATATCTATTACTCGTTTTTTAAATAGCAAAGTATTTTCTTTGCCCATTCATTTCTATAGTATTTATTCATGTAGGTGATATGACAGAATGAAATATTTTTTTAACAATTTAACGTAAAGATCTTTTTTAATTTGGCATCCAAGTTGGCCATGGAAATTTATTTGTGAACCATCATCAAAATGACAGTTGCTAATTTGACCTTTGAACTTGTCATACCTAACCTTGCTTTCGAGGTTTCGAGTTCAACAGTACGAGAGGGCAACCCGAGAATATGTGATCTACTGTAGCATGCGAAAAAAAGACAATAAGAATGTGTTCTGTTGTAATAAACGAGAGCAAATACAATAAGAAAATAAAAGTTACAACAAATAATCAAAATTGTGGTGCGTTCACAATAAGCACCTTGCCACCGCCATCGTCAAAGCCAAATTTAAAAAAAAACACCAGTTATATATATATGTATATATATTTTGATCCGACCTCAGAGTGTCTAAATAACTAAAGTCGATGTGATTCAATCACAAGTTAACTTTTATAACCTTAAGTTTGTTGCCATAAGCACAATTGTTCTCATTACTGTTGCTATGGGAAGAAATCGAAAGTTAAAGTTAATGTGTGATTGAAAAATGGGGCCTAATTGTCAATCACATCGACATTAGATATTTAGGCAG
Organism: Dorcus hopei; assembly: GCA_033060865.1. Classification (NCBI taxonomy): domain Eukaryota; kingdom Metazoa; phylum Arthropoda; class Insecta; order Coleoptera; family Lucanidae; genus Dorcus; species Dorcus hopei. Next base: position 5,492,373 of record CM065424.1, read on the forward strand.
TCGATGGTCGGATAAAATCTGATGTGTGTGTGGAGGGTCTTATAATAATAATAATAATAATAATAATAATAATATATTTTCGTCCACCATTTACAAGGAAAAAAAATGCTTTGGACACGTTTAGGTTACAATACAAGGAAAAAAGTAAAATACTATAAATTAACTGTCAAAACAATTACAAAAACGTTTCTAATTACATTCTTTTAGATTATACTATTAACATCGCATTGCAGGAACTCCTCAATGTTGTAGAATTCTCCCTTTACTAGCATCTTTTTTATAGTGGTTTTGAAGTTTTTCTTCGGTAAGCTTCTTGTGGGAATTGGAATTTTATTAAAAAACTTGATTTCTAAATAATTAATTCCCTGTTGCGTTTTCTTTACTCTGTTTCCTGTTTCTTGTGTAGTAGTCATGACGGTCTTCATTGGCATAAAACTTCGGGCGATTGTCGAACTCATACATCAGACACGCAAGTATGTAACAGCTAGGTAAGGTAAGTATTCCCAATTCGCCTTTTTCTGTTTCAGGAAAACGCTCTGCACCGCTGGTGAGAATTCCATAGGTGGCTATACTATGAAATAGGGCATAGTATGTTTGAAAAGCTGCTTGGTAAGTACCGATCTTCATTATTCTTCTTAGACAATATAACGATCTTGATAACTTCTTATTTATTTCTTCTACGTCATAACTCCAGCCTAAAGTTTGATCAACATATAATCCCAGGAACTTTACCGTTTGTATTCTGTCTTGTTTGGTTGAGAAAGTTATCATTTACGTTTTGTTTGAATTTATTTTTAATTTATTACTAGTAAACCATTGTTCCGCTTCTTCCACTGTATTTATCATCTGTTTCTGCAATTCTACTTCATGTTGATTTCTGTTAACGAATGATGTGTCATCGGCATACAGGCACGTTTGATTCGCTGTTATATTGGATGGTAAATCATTTGTGAATATTACATACAAGAGTGGTCCAAGAATTGAACCTTGTGGTATTTTATGTTTTCTTGGTGCGAGGTCTCTCCTTGAAACTCTGTATACTCTGTTTCCTGTTAAGCAGGTAAGATTGAAATAACATAAGTGATAAGCCTCTAATACCATAGTACTGAAGTTTTTGTATTAGTATGGAATGATCGACACTGTCAAACGCTTTGCTTAGGTCGCAAAAAACTGCTCCTACCTTTTACTGTTCATCGAGTCCATTCATGATGTCTTCCAAAACGCTTGTAACCGCCGTAATTGTGGAATTATTTTTTCTGTAACCATATTGTTTGTTGCTGTACATATTCATTTTTTCAAAATAATCATTTAATCTGTTTTTCATAATTGTTTCGAAAATTTTAGAAATCGCTGGTAGAATTGATATTGGTCTACAATTTCCACTGTTATTTATGTCACTTTTTTTGAAAGTTGGCACCACCCTGGCAATTTTCAGCTCGTCTAGGAAGTAGCCTTTTGAAAAACAATCATTTATGACAATTGTTAATGGTTCAGCTAATTCGTTTTTAACATGTTTGAGTAGGATTACTGACATTTCATATACGTCTTGTGTCCGTTTATTTTTTAAATTGTTTATTGTAGTTTTTGGTTAGCTGGAATAACAGATTTGTCTACGTCAACCACGTACGTATTTAAATCATTTGCTGTTATGCTACTGTGTACTTTGTTTCTTGTATTATCTGTTTCTTCTTTTATAATTTTCCATATTGCTCTTTGTTTATTTTCCGATTCGTCTATATATTTGCTGATCGATGCCTTCTTCATTGAAATTATACTGTCCTTATAGTATTTTCTATATCTTTTGTATATTTCTGATGATTCGTTATCTCTCTACATTTGAGGCCCGATCTTTCAATAACCAGTTAACTTTTATAACCTTCAATTTATTGCCATAAAATTAATTGTGCTCATGGCAGTTGCTACTGTTGTTGTTCTCATAACTGTGGGAATAAACCGAAAGTTAAAGTTAACTCATGACTGACAAAGCGGACCCAATTGTCAGTTCACACCAGGTCTTAAATGTATAAGGCCCCACACACACATCAGACTTTGAACCGACCATTGACTGCCTAGATATGAACTGATGAAAATCTGAAGAAAACGTTTAAAAAAGAAGCCGATTGTCTCCTAGACATTGTTATAACGATCTGCCATTTTAATTTGTCATTCAGTCCATGTCCAGAGATTAGGAAGCCAATATATCCAGAAGAATGCGCCCTTTTAATATTTCATTATTTTTTTTTTCCTTCGTTCTTGTTTATTTTTTGTTAATTTTAGCTTTTTTATAGAGATGATCAAATTATCTGTGATGCAGGCAAGTAAGACTTTTTACATTTGTGGAAAATCAATCATTCAGGTAAGATATTGATTGACAACTTCATGTTTTTCTATTCTGTTATTATGGTGAATTTAAACTCATTAAAGCTACTGAGAAAAATAATAATCTCCCATTTGCCGAGAGGTTCTATTTCCTGCAGGTATGTTTTCGTTGAAAGAGATCCTTTATTAGTCAGATCACGAAGAATCGACTCGACCATTATTATTACTTTCCAATGCGAATATAAATACTCCGGTTTCTACTAAATATTATTATCAATTCATCGTAACACACACCAAACGAGCTCATTAAAATTCCAGCGGCAAAGCCTGATTTGTAAGTCGCCTGGCAATGGACACCAAACATAAATAAAATAATGATATGGCGTCGTAATTTTCATGGATTCACTGGAGCAAAAAGTGCGCCTGGTCTTTTAATTTCCCCTTTCCCACGCCAGCTCAACCATGATATCATGACCCACTACTACTATAAAACCTCTAATCTCAACTTTCCTAGGCGATCCACGCTTTGACCTTATGAGCTGCCCACTGGAATTTTTAATTTTTTCATTAGCACACACATATTTCGATTGTTAATTAACCAAACCGTCTCATTCACGTAGAAAGTCAAGAGCGCAAATTAACACTGGATGTGTTACGCTCATGTCACATCAACATCACGTACTCCCATTTTTTTTTCTAGTCTGCATTAATGAATAATGTCAAGCAAAAGTTAAAATAATTCTTGTTCTTTCAGGTACGAGTAATTTCAGCCGACCTGATCGACTGTCACACGTGCGTATCTATTACTCAACGCACATATAATTATGAATCAGCGCAATTATATCAGGTAAAACCGCAATACACCTAATCATAATCAGTAAATTAAATGACTACCTTGATTAAACGTAAAACGCGTAAAAATCTAGGCCATACAATTATTATTATGTTACATAAACGCAGTCCCCTTCTCGACAGGCCGTGGGCTGGAAGGCGATAAACAAATTCGAACGTTCATTTACATGTCTTGAAGTTATTAATATTATTAGCGGTTGTGAAAGTGGTCAGTGCGGTATTTTAACTATGTATTTAGAATGTCACTTTACTATCTTTGTGAGGCTCGATTGACTATCGCGATTATGTAAAGTTTAAATAAGATAAGGATGCACTTGCATTTCATATAGTTTCTGGAAAAAAAATATCGTTGCACAAATTCCAAGTTTCACGTGTAACACAGTTTATAAACACCTGTAGATACAAACGTCAATAATAAATGCTTTTTAAATGGAATTCACTGACTCACTCATATTTATTTTCAATTTTCAATACGTCGACCTTATTTCGAACTTGAAAGGTTTAACATCCTCCGTTTCTTTATAAAAACAATAATATCGAAACGAAAGCCTTCATTTGCAAGCAACTACGGTTTCTTAATCCAGTTTCCATAATCCTGTTTCCAGCCGATGGCATTTCACATACCTCCACTTACACACAATGTGAACGGAGCAGAATAATTCATTGCGGTAATTACTCCATAAACAATACTAAATCCACAAACACAATCGAATTAATTCCTGCGTTCGAACCTGATTGTTGTGATTATTATTCACCGCCGTCGATAAATTAACAATTAATACTGAAAGGTCTGAAAGTGTTCATAATTATACTCGGATGTAATTATTACTTGCTGGCGTTTAAATTGTGGCGGAAAAGAATGGAATTTGAATGGTTTTACTCCGGTGACTAACAAACCGGATTCATGATAATAAATAATAATTTTGATGATGACAATGATGGCGCAGAGAGAAGTCTGAAATAACAATTTTTTTTTACAACTAATGACGTCGGATATAAAACGCCGGATATTAAAATTTATGAATGGACTCTCCGGTTGTAATAAAAAAATAATAATAATACCTAACGGTGCGCAGAACGCGTGGATTTATTTACGCAAAAAAGGAACGTGGAAACGCTCGGTTATCCCAACATCTTATAATTATGTATAACGAATGTATCTACATTAAAAGTTAATTCAAATTATTTGTCTTTGTGTTTCCATTATTGCTTTTGGAGGAATTTCCTATTACCACTTTATTGCCTTTGATTACTATGTAATAATTGCAGCTGCAATTACAACTTGCTTAATTAAACGATTATTTTCGTTTGATAATGTAGCTACCTAATCGATTCATTAATATTATTTTCATGGAAATGACTGCGTAAGGAAATTTCTGCCATGTGTATTTAAAGGGCCAAGACGTAAATAGCATTGAAAAAAAATCAGAAAGTAGTACGTAATTGTGCAAATTTAATGAATTTATTTAAGGCAATTATCATTTGCCTGTTAACTCGTTCAAAATCATGCAAATGAAGAAAGTTTAATGTTTAGATATTTATAACTAACGAAGAGGCAATATAAATAGATTATAAAATAAGTTAAAGAAAAAAATTATCAATAGAAATAAGAAAAGAGTGAGATTTTGAATTTAAATTTATTTAATGTCCGACTAGACTATTGTAACAAAATAATGGATCAGTTTTAAGTCGCGTTAGCATTGAAATAATGCCCTAGGACGTTCTCTTAAAATAATGCCCTAGGACGTTCTCTTAAAATAATGCCCTACGCACTCTATCATTGGAAAATAACAGTATACATTGTAAGTAATCTTTATTAACGCAACCAAATACTCTTTTTCGTACAGTTTTGTTTTAGGTTTGCCTTCAGCAGCATTTTTTCTGAGAGATTAAACTCTTCTTTTTCCATTTTAATTAAACAGCACCGACAGCACTTAAATGAAAAGTCACAAAATCGACAAACAATGTGGCTTAGATACGGCATTTTAAAAAAAAATTCTAGTGATTTGATGGTTTTAGGGCCGGTACTTTGAACACCGATTAACTTTAACCTTTGGTTTATTCCCATAGAAACAATTGTCTCTACAATTGTAGCTTTGGGAATAAACCAATGGTTAAAGTTAATCAGTGTTCAAAGTACCGGCCCTTAATCAAATTATTAAGTATAAATCTAACGGACATATTAAGTAGCGACATCTTTCGATCGCTTTTGCACAAAAATTTTATAAATCTAACGAAATACAAAACTAGTCGGACATTAAACGTTGAAGACACTACGCACACGCCTCGGGCCGAAGGCCCTCGGGTTGTACACTGCCGACTTCGGGCTTTGTAAACCTTATAACGTCCTTGAAACCTCAATAACTATTTATAAAAAGTGGATAATGCATGATGAGGAATCCAACAAGTTCGAAACGAAAGAAGGACTAAATGACGTGGTACTACTCGCAGAAATAGAAAAGAACTTTCAAACATTTTGAATAAAGAACTAAAACAGAGGGCAGGAAACAACATTAAAATAGACGGGCAAATGACAGAATAGGTTAAAAATTTTTTGGAACGATTATAGAGCACAATGGGCGACTGAATATGGAAATAAACGAGAGAACTGGGAAGGCCGGAAAGATTTTCAATTATCTGAAGACTTCATTTTTGACAAGAGAAATAAAAAGTGAAGTGGCCAAGAAAATAGTGACGAGTCATGACTCAGACGGTGCTGAATTAGTTCAGCATAACCTAAAAACCGTGTCAGTGTTGGTGTGTTCCATAGCCGTTTATAATGTTTTCAAGGGGAAAATTAATGGTTCAGATGGCCAAAAATAGCGCTTCAACAACAAAAAAAGTGCAAAGTAGAAGACCATCACGAATTTTCTAAGGTTATAGTTCAACAAATAGGATATCGTAAGTTTATTCATATGCCTACCCCTTTAGAATAACCCAAAGAATATTGTTAGCTTTTATAGATCATTCTTTAAACGACGATAATAAAAAAGTCAGTTTCCATTACAATACGCCCTTAATACAGGACTCCCCTCAGTCTGTAATTGATTATGCAGGCCTAGAATATCAAGGTAATTTACCATGCAGCATTTCTTTTTTGTGACATATTTCATATTAACTGTTTTTAGATAATACAGAGTCGGATGACAGCTACGAATCTAGTGACAAGTATATACCCCCTACTGATACTGAAAGCTCGTTTACGAGTGCCAATGAATCCGAACTAAACGTGATGGAAAATCTCGAAGATACGCCTAACACAGACATAGAAGGTGACAAAAATAATCAGTTGCAACAAAATGAAACAGAAAATGTGAATCAAGTGGAAATCCAGCCAAAAAGAAAATTAAAACAATTTCCTCACAAACCAAAAACTTCCAGGAAGAGAATTTACTCGACCAGAAACATTGAAAAGAGTTAAAGCTGCATTGGATAGGCAGGCTGGGAGAAGTTATTCCTCCCAAAGTGGATATACAGTGCCAGCAAAAACTGTATCATTTCAAAGTCTCTGTTCTGAAAACTGCAAGCTTAAATGTTCCAGCAAATTCGATATAGAGCTTAGAAGTTCTATGAGTTCTACAAACTCGATGTAATGCAAAAAATGCATTTCAATAAACTGCCTACTGAACTGAACTTCAGTCTGTTCAAACGCAGAGCAAAAAACTACTTTGCGCACTCTGTTTACTATTCAATTGACGAATATTTTCATTCATAGTATGATTTTTCACTCAACCATGTACTAGATATTGTAATAAATATAGCGATGTAATAATTTTAAATTTAAATGTTCTTATCTTATGGCACCTCCACTATTTATTACTTATTATTCACTGTACCAGCACTTTTTAATTTTAATCTGTCATATACAGACCATGATTTTTTAATGTGTATGTATTTTGTCTGCATTTCTTTAAACATATCTTTTTGTATTTCTTATTGTTAATCGACGCTACTGGCAAATGAAATGAAATGAACTCGAAATGAGTGATAGAACCACTATCATAACGAGAGGATTAACTAAAAGACATCGAAAATAAAAAAATAAAATAAAAAATAGTAAGTAAGTAAAAAAATTACAGAATGGAGGGGACAAAAAAAAGAAAAGTATTCCAAGCCAGAATGACAGGCAAAAAAGAAGAGAACAACCAAGGAAAGGATAGAAAAAGGAACACGTAAAGAAGGCAGCAGAATAATAATAATAATATATTTCGTTCCATAAATATACAATACAGCATGTAGAACATGTCAAAAACATCAATCAAATAAAAAAAATAAATAATAAAAATAAAGTGCTTAGGTAGGTATGTGTCATTAAATTACAATATATAACAAATTTTTACTTAATTGTAGTTTTAAAAGAATCATCAAGCGAATAGAATGCATTATGATAAAGATGCTGTTCAAATTTGTGTTTAAACTGTATGCAAGGTAAGTCTCTGATTTCGTGCGGAATGAAGTTGTATATGTTAATTAATTGAAACACAACATTTTTTTGAATTTTTGTGAGTTTAGTTTGAGGTGTGCTAAGGTAAGTATGTACAGTGCCACGTGTGTTATAACAATGTTTTAGTTCGTATTTTTTAAAAAATTCTTTGTAATGTTTTTTTTTACAAAAATAGCGCACTCAAGAATATATAGAATATATAAAGTGCGTAGTTGAATGATCCTAATTTCGACGCTAGGTAGTCCACATGTGCTTTCCAGTTAAGACATGAGTCGACTTTTAGTCCAAGGAAAAGGACTTCATCTGACGTGGTAAGTATATTATTTTTATGTGGCAATACTATGTTGTTACCTCTTGTAGTTGAAAATTGTACTATGTTAGTCTTTTCTATATTTAATTTCAGATTGTTGGCAGTAAACCATTCTTCTAAGATACTAAGCGACTGGCTTATGTTTTGTTGAAGTAACGTCATGTTAGAAGATTTGATAATAATCGAAGTATCATCAGCAAAGAGAGCTGTATAATTGTTTTGAACTTCTGGTAAATCGTTCACATATATCAAGAAGAGAAGGGGGCCCAATATGGAACCTTGTGGAACACCTTTATTTATGTATCCCCAGGATGAAAGTAGAGTTCGCCCATTACTCTTCGCGGCAACACACTGTTTTCTTGTTTGAAGGTAGGATTTTAAAAGCTGCAATGCTGTTCCTCTAAAACCCATTCTTTCTAGCTTCAGTATCAAAATCGAGTGGTCTACACTGTCGAATGCCTTGGATAAGTCCATAAACATTCCCACTACAAGGTCACCATCATTCATTGTTTCTAGTCCTTCGGAAAGAATTTGATATATCGTTGTTTGAGTAGAACGGCCTTTCTGATATCCACTTTGTTGACAGTTTAATATTGTATTTATATTTAAGAAATTTTCCATCCTAGCATATATTATTTTCTCGAATATTTTCGATATATTAGAGAGCAATGCTATTGGTCTGTAGTTTGTAATTTTAGATTTATCACCTTTTTTAGAAACTGGTTTTATGATTGCTTCTTTTAGCTTTTCTGGAAATATTCCATACTTGAATGACTTATTTATAATGTGTACCAAAGGTTCCGCTATAAATTCTGCTATTTCTTTTAATAACACAACAGGTATGTCGTCAGAGCCTACCGATTTAGTATTTTTTAGATTTTTTATAGTGAAAACCACTTCTAGAAAATCAGTCGGTCTGAGGAAACAGGACCGATCACAAATTTTTATCAGTTCCTCCTTAATTTTCTTTCCGTTATTGACATTGTCACATATGTTTAATAAGAAATTGTTAATATAGTTTAATGTACTTTCATTATCTTCTGTGTTGTAATTTGTCTCAATTTCGTCTATTGTGAATTCACTGTGTGATGTTGATTTAGTAATTTTTTGTATTAGTTGCCATGTAGTTTTTATTTTATTATTTGAATTTATTAAATGTTCTGAGTTATTGTTTATTTTTGCTTGTTTTATTTCATTATTTAATTTACGGCAATAATTTTTGTAATTTTCTCTGCTAATTAAGTTATTCGTTAAATCTTTATATAATTGTCTTTTTATATCACACTTAGCTTTTAATCCTGTAGTCAATCAGGATTTATTAAAAGTGTTTTTTATTTTTATGATTTCCATGGGGCAATTTTTTCTTTACTATTTTACTTTTGAATTTTATTTTCATATCTTGTTTAACCTCTTCTGGTAGACCATTCTGCTTGACAATTTTGTCGATAATACAAGATACAGGGATCAAGTGGAAGAATGTACAGGCCTTGACACAAGACAGAAAAGAATGGAATAAGAATATCAACTCCAATCCACTGTCCTATACCTAACGGTAGATGGATTTAGGCCTAACTAAAAAAAAATGGCGACACTAGATATTTGCTAACGAGGATATCTTCCAGTTATGCCACCCAAAGATTCCACCAAGTGTTCACTTGTGTATATTGAAGATGACAGCTTAGCTGTTGAACTATTATGTATTATTTATGTTAAAAATATGACTTTAATTTCAAATTGGCAGGCCAATTTACATCTTTATTGTATTTTTCTAAAGAATTTTAATTTTTTGGGGGGTTGTAAATTTCGACTGAAGTTGAAAGATCTTTGCAGGCAAATGGACTGTACTGGACCAAAATGCGAGAAATTCGTTACACCTCAGACTTTGATTGCGCAAAACCAGTGTCGCCCGTAATTTCGCCGAACCCGACACCGGTTCGGTTTAATGTGGTGATTCACTGACATCCAACGTGAATGAGTTGGCAAACGTTTCTTTGCCAAACAGGAGACACGCTGCTTATTAGGTATTCTTGGTGTTTTGGTGTTTTTTTTTTGTTAAACACACAACGTTCCTAGTGATAGTGACTATTGAAACTTATTTATTTTGAATTTATTCCACAAGTTCTGCTCTTCTTTGCTTTATCGTGAAATCTATGCAGCTGCGTACAATAAATTTTACTTTCTTTTTAAATCCGTTCAATATTCTATCCTCGCAGCAGCAAAAAAAAAAACTTGCACCTTTTTACGTGAAACAAAGACTTAACGGCGCGCATTATCCAAATGACGAGGAAAAACGGCCGCGAAGATAACAGCCTTAATGCAGAATGTTCACGTACGGGCGTGTCTATGTTAATCTTTTTAATTGTCTATTCACCGGGTGACTAATAAACAAATGCCTGCATGTACTTTTCGAGACATGACCAGAAATTAATGTAAAATGTAAATCAGGCTCATTGTTCGAGGGCTTGCGCTTGAATAATCGTCGGATGGTGTTACTTTACGACCAAATTTATCATTGGCGGCGTTTTTCAGATTCGTGAATGGTGGGTTTGAGCAGTTTCTCTTAAAAGATCTAGATACTAACTATCTTTTTAGTATCTGCTTTAAAAATACGCAAAGTTTCGTTCTTCTTATAGATTTCGCCGATGTTCTTCTTGCTGTTCCTTCGTACAAATTAAGTGTGGTTGTTTGATGATTCTCTCCTCTATTTATCGTGCGAATATTGGGAACTAGGATAAGGGAAGAAGTCATATAGAGGTTCTTTCCTATATGGCCAAATTATTAAGAAGTGGTTTATGGCTTTATAGCTTACATTTTCAACTTCTTAAATACCATCACTCCAACTCAAACACAACCTTTCCCAAAATTATTCCAGAATTGGTTCCAAGCGGAAGCTATGGCGAAGGCATTCCTTTCCGCTTTTTCTTAACTTCTTGTCCTTTATTATATTCGGTAGATTCGGTCTCGCTTTCAACGAAACAAAATAATTTCAAAAAAAATATCATCACATGTGAAACAAGTTTGCCTAGCCCAGCGAATTGATGAGGCTAAAGTTCGTGCGTTTTTCGTATTTGTTCTTCCCACTGACTCATTCTTCATTACTTTACATCCAACAGAAGATGTATAATAAGGTTGGGAAAGTCTAAATTATTGTTCATTAATTCATAAAAGAGCAAAGCTATAAACGCTCATGAATTACGACGCAGGAGTTTCATGAATCTTCTCCTTTTAGAACGTTTTATAAGAGAAAAATTTGCAAGGAGTAAATTCGCTTGAACCTCACAGAGGGAAAAGAATTAGAAATGAATTCTGCAATAGCGCTCGTGCAATTGGTAACGCCTCTCATATTCGTTTTAAATCGAAGGCGCTTACGTAACTATAAGGATTAGTCATTTTTTTGCCATTCTCGTCACATACCCAATCGAACATGTTTAATTCAGGGTGCAATTTCGACACACAAGTCCAGAAGTCACAATTCAAACCACAATAATTGATTCGCATGTTGTATTACGATTATGGAACTATCAAACGCATACGCATTCAACTTGAACAATAAGCATGCACACACGTCTCTCACCTCAATGCAAAGGTCAATTTCCTTTTTGTATTATAGTTATTTAATAATTAGCAAAAATGTCACGGAATCACATCTAATATTTTCATAATCCGTTTATCGATTAAACACGCCTCGAGTTTCGCGATGCATTACCCCCTCACCTCAGCTGCAAAATTAGAAAGGCACAGTTCTACAAAATCAATAATAATTTTATTGTGCATAAAAAGTCCCCTTTCGCGGGACAGCTGTTATATGCCTAATAAAATTAAAACCTCAACTAAATGTGTAACTTCTTAAAAGCTTTCTTCCTGACGATGATAATGATAATTTTGCAAAGTGCTAAAATAAATAGCGGTGTTATTAAAACGTGCTAACAGCTTCATCTTTATTATATAATGTTAAAGTTCAACAATCTCTTATATAACAAAATTGTTGAATGGGCATGTAAGTAAATAAATACAGGGAATACCTGTGAAAGCTGAGGCTTGTATCTGCATGCATCTGCAACATCTCCCCACGATAAAAATTTGCATTTTATTTTTGATAGATACCACACTCCGAGTACCTACACGTACAACAGCAAGTAAATCTCAATTAACAGGATGTCCGATAAGGCATCCCATAAATCTATGGTTAAACGAAGAGGTTTTATATCTTTTAGATAAGAAGTTTTCTCAAAAATAGTTGTCGTATTAATAAAGTCGAGTTTTATTATAAATTTCAATTGTGAAAAGTTTTGATTCGAAATGCTTGAAGAAACTGATAATTTAAATCTTAAAACAAGAATGATATTCATAGAAGTGTGATATTTGAGTTCTTTGAAAAAAGAAAAGAAATCTTTCCCTAAATGAATTTCATTTGCTTTCTCATTTACTGAGACGCTCATAAGGAAGCGTGATATTCAATTTTGTTTGTTCAACTTGCTCGATTCCAATTAATTAAATTTTACTGCAATTTAATAATGCAAACAGATGCTGGACTTGCTGAACTTTCCAAAACATGAAATTCTTAATTTTTTAGGTTAATTTAAAACTTGATTTCTTCCGTTTCCAAACGGAAACGTATACATAGCGAAACTAATTTTTATACCATACTCAAAGCATTGAAAATTACAATGCGATTATTTTTTTGCTTAGATTTTTCCTGTGGAAAGTAGTTATTAATTTATTATGGTTATCGGAATAAACAACTGTTGCATGTGTTATTCTATATTCAATTACATTTGATTAATTCATAGGGCTTTTTCATGAATTAATAATTTAATAATATTGGCGCCTGAACCATATACATAATGCTAACAACTATAAAATCATTAAACCATCCAAATAATTCATAATTCAAATATTCCACCATACATTTATTTCATCGATTGTTTGTTTAATTAATTAATTTTATTTGATAGCAGAATATTCAATTATTTGTGTAATACATATTAGCACGTAACTATGATCTTTATTCCTTTAATATTTTATTTTTTAATAACTTTACGTACAATGTGATTTTTAATGATTGACGACGATTTGAATTTACCGCCATACTAAATTGTTATTGTTGGCAACACCCGGTTCTGTCATTTTTCTTCTGATATAAGAATAATAAGCGGAAGTAAAACGACTTGAAATTAGCGTATATATTCTTAAAATCAACTATGTACTTGAAGTTAGCGTGCCCGATAACGTTACGGTATTCGTTTCCGTTATTTCAGAACAAAATTTAAGGAAGCCCGATAAATGTTTGTCGTTTCTCGTTATTTTCTGGGCATGCGCTTTAACCATTACACTAAATTTAACGTTTACGTTAGCATGATTTTTAATGATTTTAAGACGATTTGAACTTACCGCCATACTAAATTGTTATTGTTGGCAACACCCGGTTCTGTCATTTTTCTTCTGATATAAGAATAATAAGCGGAAGTAAAACGACTTGAAATTAGCGTGTATGTTCTTAAAATCAACTACTTGAAGTTGGCGTGCCCGATAACGTTACGATATTCGTTTCCGTTATTTTAGAAGAAAATTTAACGAAGCCCGTTAAATGTTTGCCGTTTATCGTTATTTTCTGGGCATGCGCTTTAAGCATTATACTAAATTTAACGTTTACGTTAGCGTTAGTGTAGATTTCAATTTTTTAAGGTTTATTTCTCACTAGAATCACTGTCGGACATTTTTTAAACTAAAAATTCACAGCACTCTCAATGAAACGAAATGAGCCTAGAATGAGCAGAGACTGTAAGTATTTATAAAGTCATCTCATACTTCCCCTAAAATTAAAACCGGAACAGAAGGTATTTTTTTCTTAAATAATTTTATTATATAGATACCTGTTTCACGATAATTTTTTTTGTCCCATAGATGGCGTCATAAATTTTTGAAAATTAAAGTTGAAAAATAAATTTAATTATACCGTATACCGTATTTTGATTGAAAATACCGTAATCACTGTACGGTAATCACTGTACAGTTGGCAACGCTGTCACTGTCTGTCGTCTTGTAGATGTAGATGGCGCAATGTTCATTGTTTATTGTGGCGCGTTCACTAGCCTGTTTCATGACAATTACGTAGACGCACTTTTTGTCCAATAGATGGCGCCACAAATTTTTGAAAAATAAATTTAATATTTGGTTGAAAATACCGTAATTACTGTACGGTAATTACTGTACGGTAATTACTGTACGGTAATTACTGTACAGTTGGCAACAGTACGTCAATTTATTATGTTTCTAGCAAGGCTGGTTCACAACTAACAATTCATGGCCAACTACGAGGAGACATTTTTAAAAAGGCGCGTTATTTGTGATCAAATAAAAATCAGGGCGTGTAATCTTTGGAATTTTAAGCATACCTTCGAGTCTTTCCAAATCTAACATAAAATAAAATTCCGTGCTAAATTCAAACGTTAAAACAGTAATCATATAGCATTTTCGATTGGCGTGCACTATGTGCACTGAGTGCGCACTCAGAATACCTCCAAATCGTTTTATTTTGAGAGGTTAAAGCTAGATCGAAAACGACAATAGACATACTACATATAGATCATTTTTTTACTATATGCCGATCGTATATGTAGATCAGAGTTAAGAAAATAAACGACGAAATGACGTGACATGACAAAAGTCGCAAAGCTGTTTCACGAAAGTTAGAAGGAGATAGCTATATAAAAGTTCTTTGACTTATCGATCGATCGGGATATATTGGAAAAATGAACTGTACAAAACGGTCGAAAGAAAAGTTATCTGATTTGTGTTGGTATCAGAATTACCGATTATTATAGTTTTCTGTTTTATCGACATTCTGTCTTACTATATATTTCATAGATATTCAGATAGTTGAGGTCTTTTTTTGTTAACGAATATTCTTTATCAAAAGTTAATTTCAAAATGGGGAAAAGTTGAAAAATTACTATTATTAAATAGTAAAGTGTTTTTTTTTTAAATCTGGCATTGAAGTTGACCATGAAAGTTTAACCATGAAAATTTAATTGTGAACCATACTTACTACAACGTTGTACCTAACCTTGCTTACAAGTTCGACAGTATAAAAGGACAACACACGAAAAACAAAAAAGGACAATAATTTTCTTATTGTCTTTTTGCGAAATATTTGCGAAAACTGACCAATTTTAATGTCAAAACTCAAAGATAATGACAGATGTTTCAAAAGTGGTGGTGCGTTCACAATAAACACCTTGTCACAATTGTCACCGCTAACTTCGACGCCAAATTAAAAAAAAAACACCCGATAGCATAACCTTACCTAAATCGTTAAATGCCAAATTCTAATCTAAATTGTGAACCATTCTTACTACAACGTTGTACCTAACCTTGCTTACAAGTTCGACAGTATAGTAATAGGACAATACACGAATGTGATTTGTTGTAACAAACGAAAAATTTTCTTAGTCTTTTTACAAAATATTTGCGAAAACTGACCAATTTTAATTTCAAGACTCAAAGAAATTGACATATGTTTCAAAAGTTGTGGTGCATTCAGAATAAACACCTTGTCACCGCCGACTTCGACGCCAAATTTAAAAAAAAAAAACATCCGATAATACAATAATCTTACCTAAATCGTTAAATGTCAAAGTCTAATCGAAAAGAACAAGCCATTTCGGTGCTGCCAACACAATTTTTTTAAGTCAGTTTCATGGCAAACTCGATACCTAACTTTTTTCGATCATATCGTACTTCTATGCAAGGCCTAGCCCACTCTAATCCGAAATTTATTTAATCACACATAATCTCTTCAACAAGGAATTAATCAAATTTTGACTTTTGGACCATATGATTCAACTAATCGGTATCAGATTTAAAAAAAAAATAGTTGGTAAACTCTTTAATGAAAATATAATCTGGTATTCGTTGTTTGATTACACATTCGAGTTCGACTCAACTATTCGATTATAAAATCTTTGATTCATGATTATCTATTAGGCTTCTAATGTGTATTTAATAGAATCTTTAACAATTAATCAATCAAGTGTTTTGAGTTAGGTCACTTGATTTTTTATTTCATATTAGAACTGCACAGCTGTTCGACATTTAACTTTTCGATTGATCGAATTTATGCAATTAAAATTGTCACACCTTCAAGACGTCGCTTTTTAATTCTTTAATGAAATGTTTAAAATTAATAAATGAAAAAAGTTTTGTATTACTTATACAGGGTGTAAACTTTAATGTAGTGCTGGCAAAAACCGGAAAAAATTTAAACCGAATAATCGGTTTCTTTAAAAACCGGTCTCGGATATAATCGGCTATCCAAATAATGGTTAAAACCGATTATTCGATTATCCAAGAAACCGACTATTCGGATATCCAAAAACTGACTATTCGGATATTTGAAAAACCGATTATTCGAATATCCAAAAACGACTATGCGGATATCCACAAATACGTTATAATAAAAGCAATTAAGTAAATAAACATGTAACTATGTGTATGTACTTTTTTCTAATAAGTACTGAAGATCTTTAACAAACAAAACCCATTCTGATAACCAATTATTCGAATTTCCAGTTATTCGGATATCTGAATATCCGAATAACCTGTTATTCGAATTTCCGATTATCCAAGAAACTGATAATATCCAAATATCCGGTTATCCGAATAACTGGATATTCGAATAACCGGTTTTCCGTATAACTGGATACTCGAATAACCGAGTTATCCGGATAACCGGTTTTCGGTTTTCTCCAAAACCGCGAATATCCAAAACCGGTTAACCGATTATCCAAAAAATCGATTTCGGTTGCCAGCACTACTTTAATGTTTTGATGTGAGGAACTAGCCCTTGGAGTTTGTCCCCTCATTAAAGTTACAGCCTGTATTAAACATTACACCAAATGACGTTTCGATTATTAGACTATTTTATTATTAGAACAATTGAATTATTAGAACATACGACTGTACGATTGTTCCAACATCCAACTTTTTGACCAATCAAAGTGAGTGTGAAACAAGCGCGACGCAACCAATCGATATAAATAAACAACTTTGCGATTTAAATTTAGATATTCTCAGCAGATTAAAAGCAAGTTTCCATTGTTGGAAAAAGTTTACTTTTCCTTTTGTATAATTGGTTATCGACAAAAAAAAATCTGATAATTCACAGTCACGGTCAAAGGAATCTTAAAAAAAAAGGATTAACCAAATATCAGACGATATGAATTGTGCTGTTATTAGAGCATTTGATTATTGGATTATTAGAACATTACAACTATTCGATTAATCCAACATTCAACTTTTATCCCACATTAATTTAATTATTCAACTTTTGGATTAATCAATTCTGTTAAAATATGTATAAGAGCTAAGAGGTAATTAAACAATTTTCGCATTTAAATTTAAACTCTTTTCAGCAGATTAAGAAAGTATTCCTGGCCATGGAAAATAGTTTAATTTTTCTCTTGTTTAATTAAATAATTCACAGTCTTGGTCAGGCATTGTTAAGAAAGAGTTAATTAAATATTTCGCTGTATTATTATTAGAACATTTGAGAATTGATTTATTGGAACACTCGACTATTCTATTATTGCAACATTGACTTTTCCTTTTGGTCACCAAATCCACTCAATAATTCACAAAATTATAGTCAGAGGCATCGTTAAGAAAGAATGAACCAAATCTTAATCCAATATGATTTTTCCAGTGCTGCCAGGGTTGCACCTCTTTTCAAGTAAAATGTAAAAATCCTCCAAATCATTCAAATACGAATTTCTATTTGGTTTCGATTATAGAAGTTATCCGTTAAAAATTACAGTTCCTGCCCGCCCTCTCCCCAACAATCCTCCATTTTATCCCCCAACGAAAAGAAAATCCCCAAATCTGGCAACCCTGGATAATTTTGTTATTATTAGAACATTCGTTTATTGGATCAACAGTACATTCGACTATTCGATTACCCAACATTGAACTTTTCGATTAAACCGATTCCTGCATAAACCACATGCAACTTATTGCGTCGCGATGATTTAATTTAAATAAATTTCCGGTATTTTCGACAGTTTAAGAACTTGATTCCGGCCACGTGAAATTATTCTTTCTTTTAAAAAGGTAAGCGAGCGCACACACAAGATTATTTTTAAGAAAATCAATGAAACTATTCACCTACATAGAAACACGCGAATCCTAAAAATAAGAAGAACGCAACTTAAAGAAGGAGTTCAAAAGTCTATTGAACTGAATGTAGCCGATATAAATTGAATAAAACAATCGAATTACTTCCAGCGCATTCGGCCAATTAAGGCCGCGTTTTTTCAAAATTGTAAAAACGCGCGGGGATTTGTCACTAAGAAAAAAAGTCGCGATAAAATATTTTCGGTGTGAGTAATTTAAACGTTGCGATCACATTCACAACATAACCAAAAAGCGAAATACAAACAAACCACCTACCTTGCCCGTAGCTTTCTTGTAGCGCAGTGTGGCCTCACGTATCAAGTCCTTTACGAGGATATCACCATCCCTGCAGGGCACAACAACACGCACGCTGCCGAAACACACGGTCACCTTCATTTTTAAAAAACCAAAACACCATCAGACCAGGTAAACGGATGACGCCATGCTGCAGTACCGAGCGCCCAGGTAAGTTATATCGGCGGACACCTGCTAGTCGCTTAACGTCTAATCAAACGCGGCGCTCTAACGTTTCGCCGTCGCCGCCGGCGTCGGTCCTTATTGTCGAAATCGGCCGTTCGCGTCCTCGCCGTAAACATGAGCACATTTTCAGGCGAGAACAAAAAGAACGCGTTGCGTGTATGCTTTCAATTTCTCGGCATTATGCGGACTAAAAATTTCAAACGAGTTTTTGCCCCCACCACCCCACCTGCGTTCGAGCCGCCCAATAGCAAGGACGTTACGAGAAGCACGTGAACTATGATTGGAATTTTACCTCTGCGGCGACACCGTCGGACAGGTTCGGAACTATACGAAAAAAAAACAGCGCGAATTTCAAATCATTTATTACTCTACACATCCTGCACTATTAAACAAACAGATGATTTCTAACAATTACACAATTGTTCTATTAACAAAGTACAAGCGTGTTTATTTTATTACTTATTGTAAACACCTTTATCACATTTTAGTTACACGTAAGTATATGTATACTATTATCTATGTAGGACGGGCTGATAAGGGCCTTTTTATATTCAATAAATATAGGTATATCTACAACTAAAATAGACACCTAGAAAGTATATTTTTATATTTGTACAAAGCGTGCGTTGTTGTTTTGTAAATAATTTATTTTTAACAAACTTATCGGACTTTCTTTAATTACTGATTGTAAGTGTTTATTGAATTATGAAGATTTTTAAATTTTTTTAATAAACTTTTTGTTTTTAAATACCAAGTATAAACACATCTAATAAGAGCCTTTTGTTTCTGTAAAAAGTAAACTCTTCAGCGAAGCAAACTTTTCCAAACTGTTCGTATTTTAATCAAATAAAGAATAAATCTAAAAATTGAGCCACGCAATAGTGTGTCATCATCATCAGTAATAATAAATTATGGCATAAATTCATTACTCGATTTACTTCCAAAGTTGTTAGTAGATTACGCGAAATTCCAATTTAAAATCGATGGACTTATGTAGTATAGACTTGAGTGATAATAAATATCTGTCAATTTAATTAAATACGTACTATACCAATTTACCCAAGCCAATGATAGGTACCTTTTGCTCAAGTACTGAATTATTTTTGTGTTTTATTCAGTTATCATGATACATATTATGAAAACTACATTAAGTAAAGTCAAGTTATCTGTCATTCGTTCACAATCGCTGTTAACGTACGGATGAATGCTGGTAAAGCAGAGATCTTCAACGTTTATTGCTCATTCTGTACATTCAAAGCTTTTGTCCCATTATAATATTGCACTTAATTTATTGATTTTTTTGTGTGTAAGGAAAATTAACAGCAATTGACAATCGAATGAATAACACAATATAATTAATTTTTCCAAATATACAGGGTGAGTTTTTAAGCGCCCCTTCTTCCACAGATCATTTATAGAACGAGGTAGGATTTTTTTCTTCCACAAGGACATTCTACCTGTAGAGCACTATAACTTAAAATTATTTTGATATATAGGTTTGTAGGTATTACGTAAAATAACGGCAGCATAACACTTGATCCTCTAAGCAGTAGCACATGAAATATTGATATACAGGGTGTTTCGTAATTGCACGGCACTAGTTTAGGGATGTCATCTGTAGCCCGAAACAAACAAAAAAGTTCATATAAACATTTGTCTCAAACTAATTTATTACTCAGATACAGAGGTATAAATATGGAAGATTTAACAATAAAACATTCAGAGTAACTGTTTAATGTGGCGTCCGTTTTGTTGAATGCAGCATTCAGTCTTAAGTCACTGTGGTACCATAGTGACTTAAGGCACCATCCATTACCTAGACAGTCACCCTTATTTATCTTTAACCTTCAATATCTCGATAATAAATTAGTTTGAGACAAATGTTTATATGAACTTTTTTGTTTATTTCGGGCTATACATGACATTCCTAAACCAGTGCCGTGCAATTACGAAACACCCGGTATATTTAACCAACTAAGAATAAATTAATTTTTTGTTGAAAAGTGTCTGATTTTCTACGTCTCTTGAAATACCTACTTGCTATAAACGTATTGTTTGTCGTACAGCAATAAAAATCGATAGTGTTATAAAGTAAACTATAAGGAATAACCTAGATATAAATTCTTTTAGTTTTATTTGCTTTTTCAAATGCTCAGGCCTATGCAATTGTCAGATTTTCAACTTACTTACTTATTCCTAAGTCTTTCTACCGTACGGTGTAAGAGTGTGGGGCTGAGTTGATTAATTTTTTCCATTCCTTTCTATCCTGTGCGAGGTTCTTTATGTCCCTCCATTGTATATCCCTTTCTTGGGCGGTCTTCTTCACTTCCTCTTGCCATGATTTTCTAGGTCTTCCTTTTCGATTGGTTCAGGCCTCTGCAATTGTCAGATTTTCAACTTACTTACTTATTCCTAAGTCTTTCTACCGCACGGTGTAAGACTGTGGGCCGAGTTGATTAATTTTTTCGATTCCTTTCTATCCTGTGCTAGGTTCTTTATGTCTCTCCATTGTATATCCCTTTCTTGGGCGGTCTTCTTCACTTCCTCTTGCCATGATTTTCTAGGTCTTCCTCTTCGATTGGTCCCCTGTACTCGAACTTCAAACACTTGTTTTGTTAGTCTTTCTTCCGTCATCCTATGTATATGCCCTAGCCATCCTAATTGTCTGTCTTGGATTCTTGTCGTTACCGGTTTTATTTGGAACTTATTCCTGAATACTCTTATCCTTGTTCGTGAGAGTCCATGTTTCACTACCAGATTTTCAAACTGCCGTTATTCAACTTTTTTAAATACAACCCCCCCTATACCTGTTCACGAATAGACACTGTTCATGTTCTCCTTCAATTCAGTTATAGGTTTTCTATATCCAATCCTTACGATTTTTTTGCTATACATAATAAAATTAATATTAAAAATTTATTTAATGTACCGTATTTTAATTTCTTTAACACAGCGCCCTCTATTTCATAAAACGGATGGATAATATCAATGTTTACAATTGATTACTTACCTACTTTTACTTAATCCTGACCCTTATACCCTCACTGGTGTCGGGTGGAACAAGAGTTGAGTTTCTATGTGTGTGACGGGATTTTTTCCATGCTTCTCTCCATGCCGTTCTATCTTGCACCTATCCTCTAATTCCTTCCCAGTTTATGTTTCTTTTTTCCGCCGCTTCGTACTTGCTCCATCCAGCATTTTCTAGGTCTTCCTTTCTGTTTTCTTTTCATTGGTTTGAACGCTCTTCTCACCATCTTATCTTTCCCCATCCTCTTATTTCACTGTTTCTTACTATTTCCAGTCTTGACTTGTTATCTATTCTTCGGAGGAACCTCATTTCTAAACTTTGTATTTTCTCTTTCTGTTTCTTTGTCGTTGAGCATACTTCCGACCCGTAGATTAATATTGAGGCCGCTATCCTTTTAAAGATCTCTGTTTTGGTTTGTTTGGGTGTCTCTTTTTTGTTTATGAAGTTACTCTTGATGCTGTTGAAATAATCTTCCTTCTTTTTATCTCCTCATCGAATCTCCCGTCTTTCGTCAGAGTAGTCCCCAGGTATTTGAAACTTTCCACCTGCTCCAGTTTTTTCTCTTTCAGGCATATCTTGTGGTTTTTGTTCTCTCTGCTTATCACCATGGTCTTTGTCTTTTCCATGTTTATATTCATGTTAGCTTTCTCCAGACTTGCACTGTATCTGTTCACATTTTCATTGAGGGTTTTTTCATCTTTTGCCACTAGGACCATGTCGTCGGCGTAGGCAATTTCCGCTATTCGTACCATTTCCATATTCCAATATCCTATGTTGTACTCTTTCACCTGCTTCTTCGCTTCCTTAACTGCTTCGTCAAGAACTGCTGTGAACAGTATGGGGCTTAGGATGCATCCCTGTCTCACCCCTTGCGTCGTCACAAAGTGTTTGGATTCCTCATGGTGCATCCTAACCGCGCTCCTCGTTGTTTTGTACAAACACTTTATGCCACTAATTGTTCTTTCGTCGACTCCTCTTTTCCGTAAGGTTGCCCATATATCGACTCTTTTTACCCTTTTAGTTTTCTCTACGTTTATGAAGCAGAGGCGAGGCTCCTCTCCTCTTTCCTCTCGATTAACTCCCTTATGATGAAAATAGCACCTGTCACCCCCCGTTTTGGTCTGAATCCAAACTGTGTGTCTTCCAGTGTTTCTTCTAATGTTTGTCGTAGTCTTTTTTCCATTATTCTGGGCGTACATTTTTCCTATTAAGCTGAGTAGTGTAATCTCTCTGTAATTTTTGCATTCCTTAGTGTCCCCCCTTCTTGTGTAATCGTACGATAATGCCTGTTTGCCAGTCTGCCATAGCTTTCAACAGCTGATTCTTTCCTGCCTTTACCATAGCAGCTGTCATGTTGTCACATCCCGAGGCCTTTCAGGGTTTTATTGTTCTAAATGCCATTTTCACTTCTTTTCCTGTTATATCGTTCTTCTCTTCTTAACTTTCTGTATTTCCTCTGTCTACTCTGACCTCATATGTATGGTCTGTTTGCGTTGTCTCTTTCCCCTCCAGTAGATCCTTAAAACATCTTCTCCACCTTTCCATAATTTCATCTTCTTTCTACTATAATATCCCCATTCTCGTTGTTTATGTTTTTCGGGGTTGTCTTATTATCTCTTGCCCCCTTTTTTCCTATTATACTGTAGAACAGCTTCTGGTTTTCTTCAAAGGCTGTTTTCATTTTTCTCCGAATTCCTTCCAGCATTTTTCTTTCTTTGTTTTTATCAATATCTTAACTTGCTTCCTTTCCCTTTTGTACATTAATGTATGTATTTCTCATAGTCTTCTTGTGTTTGTGTGGCTATATACTTTTTCCAACTTTGTTTCTTTAGTTTAACTGCATTCTTGATCTCGTCATTCCACCACTGTGACCTTTGAACCTTCCGGTTCGAGATTCTCGTTGATCCACACGATTTCTCTGCCGCTGTTAAGATAGATTCTCTAAAGTTTATCCATAAATCCAATAATATTTATAATGAACAATATATTGATAGAAATTTCAAAATATATTCTAGACGGTCTATATTAGTTGTCTTTTATTTGCAGATTTGGTCAGTTCACTTTAACTTAAAAGTGAACTGATCCAGTTTAGTTACAAATAAAACATTCCAAACTCTAGTCATCAGTACATATTATATTTTCATTCAAATGAAGAGGTCATTTTTAACAAGTATTTCACAAAAAGAATTAACGACGTGTATAATGACAGATTTATTAAGGATTTACAAGTGGGATTGTTTAACGTTAGCTGCAATACCGTATCCCCTCCTAAACTGAACCAACTGATCTTTATATCCGGTAGGTGCAGCATCGGCTAGGGGGGAAGTGATCTGGGTCACTATGGATTAGATCACTTCGACAAACAAAATAGACAACCCTAATAGACAAACCTAAAAGTGAACTGATCTCCGTTGCAAATAAAAGACAACTATTATTACTGTAAATTGGTAAAAAACTGTAGCAATTGTACAATTTACAATCACTGTAGAAAAGATTGAATTAATTAGAAGATTAATCATTGAAATATTTTTCTTCACCGGAACAGTTTAGTTAATGAAATTTAGTACTGAATTTAACGCGATTTTTCGCCCTCTCTTTCCTTTTTCCCTTTATTGTAGCAGCACATTATTTAATTGGTGAAGGAAACCAACTGCTCGGAAAGTAATTCCAAATTCCAATAATAACGTGGATCCTATGGAATCCTGTTGGTATATAGGATCTCATAAGCCTTCTACTGCGTAGCAACCTTTACTTTTACATTTTTTGCTTCTAGTGATTCAAGTTAGTTTCCTCCCCTATCAATCGTCTCCAGGCTCTGCTTGCTTATTCCACTTTCCTTAAGTCTTCTGAATTTCATTCTGAAACCCACTTATTTCATCGTCGTTCCTCCTGGATATATCTACATACATCTGCGCCTCATAATACTTATTTCTGTTTTATTTTGTCTTGTTTGGTCTCATTTGAAATTCTTTTTGGGGCAGCGAATACATAACTCTTAATTAACGGTTAATGAAAACGTTGAGCTTATGCTTTAGTGCATTCTTCAACGTTCAAGTTCTCCAGAGAAGAACGGATTCTAGAGATTGTATTTGTACTTGTATTGATTTGATACACTGTGCCGCACTTTCCTCCGCGAAAAAAAGAAAAGTTTTGCTTGTATTTTATTGCATTCGAGATTTTTGAATTCAAAGTAATGGCAAACAGAAAGTATCCTTAATTTAAGGAATGTGTACAACATATACCGAATGATTTTTTAAATTTTTTATCAACTCTTGCCATGGAATTTGGACGGCATGCCTTAGCTTTACTGTAAAGCAGCATCGAGGAGTGCAGTGGCGTACTTTTCACTCAAGCTAAGACATACCGTCCAGATTTCACGGCAAGAGTTGATAAAAAATTTAAAAAAATCACTCGGTATATGTTAATATAAGAACATTTATGGTCAGATATTTTAACTTTTTGAAATTTTGTATTGCAGTGAAGCGAGGCTGTAGCGATTATGGTAATTACCAGGTAGCAAAAGAATCTACTTTGACAGAGTGAACTTAATTAAAGATAATAAGCAGAGAGCGGCCAATTTTAGATTTTTGATATCAGAAGTAGGCAGAAGATTCCATAAAAATAATTTGGATTCAATGGGCGACTTTAAGTAAAACCTAAGGTAATCCGCTCTCTGATAAATGATAATAATTAACATACACACACACAGTATAATCTTATACAATAAAATTACCCTAGTATTCCAAAATGAAAGAAACGTTAGAATTCCTTTATGTGCTGAAAGCTGCAAGCAAAATTCTAAGAGCGAAGAAATAGGAATTCTAATTGCATTAATTTTTTATTATAGTTACAGAAACTCACTTATAATTTTCAATAAGGTCTGATATGCGTAACACACTGTACATGATCACAGATAATAGATCTCTCCAGATAGCCGAGATAGGAACGAATGGACGCTCTAAAAATAGTTTGTTAAATACTCAGTAGACGTCATTTGTAAGCACTGAAGATTTGTCACAAACCATTTGCTAATTCCGAAGCTCAGTCGGCTCACTGAGCCGCCAGATGTCGCCTTTCAGTGACAGACAAATAAGTTAAGAGTGGGGCCAGGACACGATAATGTGACGTACGGTTATAATATGCTGTTAATTGTCCTTTTAAACTTGGCTTCACACTTTTTAATTTTAGAATTTGTTTAAATGTTACTTACATTTATAAGTTTCGGTTTTCAACTCTGCTATTGTAACAGTAGCGCCACCACATATTCGGTGAGCTGTCTCCAAACTAAATCGAGTTTCTCTCCAAATTGGGGCGTCAAATTTGATGAGCCATCTGTCTAGTACTATTATCTGTGGTACGATGCAACGACTAAGTACGAAAAATTTTCCTTACCTACTTATACAAGCATTTATCTCTTCGTGTTTTTTGTGTATTCTTAATATTTAATTATTTACAAAAAGTAATGCATATATTTTAGCTTTGCCCATCTACTCGAGTAAGTACCTACTCAAACTTAAAAAATAAAATAAAAAAGTATTCCAAAAAAATTAAATTAAAAAATACAGTACAATGTTGCATTCCATTAAGCAATAAAGCAAACCGACGAGGCCTTTATTTGCTGATGTTATATGGTGTTAAACCTGATCTGGTGCTTCGCTGATTAATAGCTTATAACTGCACAACAAGCTGAGACAGAATGTGGGAGTAGTCATTGCCGGGTTCGCTGCTTTCAGAGGTCAGCATCGTTACCACCTAAAATTAATGCGAATATTTTTGACTGCCCCAAGAAGAAGAAAAAAACAGGTACCACTGGATAACGTTCACGTCAACGTGCGTGTGGGTCACGAACCCGAAAAATTTGGAACGGTTAACAATGTTGCTAAACACACTTGTTAATGTTGTAAAGGAAATCGTCAAATGTTATACTTAGAATTAACGGAAACGCCCAGCTTCCTTCCACCAAATTTATTTATTTACTTATTTTTTTCTTGTTCTTGTTTTTTAAATTCCGATTGAGTAGTAAATTTTAAAGTGCTGATTTAAAATTGATAAAATCCCCACCTGGTGGTAGTTAATTTTAAGGCCATCAACTCCACCTCGAGTTGGCAAAAGGGGCAAAAGTTCTTCGGTGGCGTTGCTGGTGAGATACGGATCCTCGTCTCTAACGGCTTTCGCCTTTGCCTTCTTCAGCTTCCTAGGCCTGCAATTCAGGAATCACCAGAAAACTTCGTTTTCTAACAAACGCACCAACTCACCTGCCTCGTCCTCTTGCTCGCAGTTTTCTCTGCCTCCTTTGTTCCTCGTCGACGATCTCGAACAGGCTGAAAAGCAGTTCGGTGTTTGCGGCGCTCACGAATTCGGGTTGCTTAAACTCTTCCGTCATTAATAAAGCTTCGTTATCTGTGACTTTTTTATTTAAAAAAAAAAGAGTGAGATTGGTAATTGAGTGAATACCTAGTACTTCTTCTTTGATAATCGAGGGCAACCTGGAGCAGATTAAGCCAGGAGAAGCAAAAGCCGTCCGATTCGGCTGCTGCCAAAAGGACCTGGGCAAGGCCCGCAGTTTCATCGGGAGCGGCTCTGAAAGAAATTCTGCTCTCACAAACTCACCTCGTTAAGAAACCACGATTTTACCCCTCTTGGCTTTGACCTTGCCTTCGGCCCTGGCGGACCTCTTCCGCTTCTCTTTGGTCGGTTTTAATTTGGCGAAATTTTTAGGGTTCCTCCTCGGATTCATGTTTGGGCTCGCGAATATCGAATTTCGTGATCATATTTCCGGCGGAGTGACCGTTTCTTATGGTCATCGAAGGAAAGTCGTCTCTATGGCGACGACTTTCGTGTGCATGTACACAGGCGATGGCGTAGAAAGATCGACTGGTTCATGAATAATTTATGCAGCAAAGCTGTAGGTCTGATAAGTTCTCGCGTTTTTAATTTATTTAGGTATTGAAAAGGCCAAAAGATTTTGACTGAAATACCCACTACTAATTAAATTATTATTATGGAATTTCGGTCAACGAAACTCGAAGCAAATTGAATTGAAATGGTTATTTTTTCACATAGATTTGATTTGAGTTGAAATAACTTTCAAAAATTTGCTCCTAATTGATATGCCTTGCATTGACAAATACTAAAAAAGAAAAGATGGAGCTGGAGAATTTTTAAATAAATAGGGATGTTTCACTTTTGTTTCTTTTTGGCGTATTTCATCCATCGACTCTATTAAAAAGTCAAAAGTCTTTCGTTTTGTAAAGCTTCCGCAGAAACGCCATTCTTTGCCTTTTATCGTTTCGCATTTCAATTTTCTTTTGTATTTATTTAATCTTGTAATAACCCAGGCCATACGACACGGTGTTAATTTTTGGTATAAAATTTGTTAAAAAATTAGAGGGAGAGGTACCAAATCAACCAATAAACTTTCACTGTGGTAGCCAGTCTCTCTCACTTTGTAACAAATTTTACTCAAAAAATTAACACCGTGTCATACGATCTAAGACGCAGTTTTTTCTTTTATTTTCTATAGTTTTTTAAATCAAAAATCATTGATTTAAATTTAAAAAATCTCAATTTTAAGTATTTCTTGACTTTTCATATACATTTCTAGGCAAATAATAAAAATCAAAAAGATAATTTGTAATTTGGTTTAAAAATCCATGCGGCTTGTTTCTACGACAAGTGGACGCGTACGTGCACGTTGAGACTTGTCGAAGTTATCAAAATGTCACTTTTTTAAGTCTTAAACGTTTACTACTTCATCGGTTTATTTTTGCAAATAAAAATGTCAAATTTCATTAAAATTTTCTATTTTATTAATAACTTGAAACAAATTTTTAAAAATCATCGTTGAAAATTTGTTTAATAATATGATTGCAGTCGAGTGGAACCCTGTATATCTTGTGAATCTGTAATGATTAGAGTTAAGTAAAAGCCTGTATACAGCGTGAATAAAAAATGAGGAACATCGAAAGTAGAGCCGTTCTTATAAGTTTTACAGCAAAAAGTTTTAAATAGAAGTTAAATGGCTACTTGTTTGCCACAAACTGGCGTTCTTCTTTTTTTTCTATGACGTCACAATCTCGGCCTGTGATGTCAACGATAATTTTTTTCAATGGCAACTTATATTTTTCTTTGTCGGAACTGATTTTTCTGAGTATTTTTTTCTCTTTACGGCCGTATAAAAATAACATGGGGTTGTATAAGAAAAATTTAGAGAAAAATAATTTATTGTCTGAGACTGCTTTGACTTAAGAATTTGTTTAATTTATTTATACATATATAAATTAGACGTACAGTACAATCATACTTAGGCCCGATTTTACAATCGTCGGATAAGCATTATTAGATCTGTTTGTTATCCTGCACTGGTGTACACTAGTGCACACTTTTTTTTACGAAATATGCCTTAATGAAGCCTAAATTCTTTGGTAATGTGTCAATACAAATCATACACATCCATACTGACATACCACACAAACATTTAAGGTTGCATTAAAGCTTATTTTGTGAAAAAGTATGCATCCAGTTCAGGGTAACAGACCTAATATTGGTATAACGTGACGTAGGTGTGACGTAGATATGGAGGAACATTAAAGGATATGTGGCGAACAGTTATTCCGTTCTTATTCCACGATTGTAAAACTGGGCCTTAGTCGTCTAATATAAAAGCTTATACAACTAATACGTATCATAAAATTAATAACAATATTTAAAATTTGCATTTTGAAAATTACGTCCTAACTTTTATTTTCTTTGCACAATTTTCATTAATAATAATAATAATTTATTTATCCTGTGAGCCATTGAAGGATAGGACAAGTCAATTTTTACATGTATATCTAATAACAAAGTATATCACAATAAATGTGGAAGACAAACATGTTTAACTCAAATCATAAACATACATACATCATTATTTATAAAGAATGACATGGAACTAAGGCTTAATTTGGACATAACATGTAACATTAAAAGTGTACAGCAGCAGTTACCAACAACATAGATTACCTTTGTAATCATCAGCTTTATGATACAAATTATAAAGGATATAATTTTCTTAATATTGCTAAACAAGATTCATAAATTCTGAAACAGAATAAAGAGCCTTCTTTACTATGAATTCTTTAACTTTGAATTTGAATTGTTTAAAGTTATCACAGCTTTTTAGTTCTCATGGTAGATTATTGTAAAATTTGACGGCACCATACGCTGGATTTTCTTCATAGAGTGAGGTATTATGTTTCACTGTAAGATAATCATTTCCACTTCGTGTAGCATACTCAAGATGAAAATTATGTTTTAGGAAATCTTTCTGTACAAATAAACAGCATTTCAATATGTAAAGACCGACCATAGTCAAAAGTTCATGTTGAATAAATGCTACTTTACAAGTTCCTCTATATGGAATATCAAATATCTAATTAATCTTTCTTGAGTTATAAGTAGGTACTCTACATAGATCAGTGGCATTGCCCCAACACAAGATACTTTATGACATACGAGAATAAGCTAAACCATAATAAATTTGGAGTAGGTTATTAGTAGTATGTACCCACGGTCTGTAAACTATAAAGGCCGGTTTACAGTTCGCAATTATTTATTGCCGGCAATGAAAATTGCAGCGATTTATGTTGCACGCATGCGCAGTGTTGTATTTTTATACAGAATGTAAATACCGCGCATGCGTGCAATACAAATCGCTGCAATTTTCATTGCCGGCAATAAA
The DNA here is from genome assembly GCA_033060865.1 of Dorcus hopei. Taxonomy (NCBI): domain Eukaryota; kingdom Metazoa; phylum Arthropoda; class Insecta; order Coleoptera; family Lucanidae; genus Dorcus; species Dorcus hopei. The sequence goes on from CM065424.1 coordinate 5,522,698, forward strand.
TAATTGCCAACTGTAAAGCGGCCTTAACGGTTGCCTCATCCGTCCTTGTATTGACACAGTAGCTTTGTTCGCGGAACACATTTCGAATCAATTCAGAACGAGTACGGAACTAATTCAGGATTGTCGTAGTGCGCATGCTCGATTATGAACCGGTTCGGGATGTTTATTTACCGCGAACGATTTCGGAACCAAGAATGAGAACTCTGAATTGTTAACTCTATAAATGACGATAAATGATCTGACATTATGGCCGTACTCTAAAAATATATGTTTTATTAAGTGAAAAGAAAACATTTTTTAATTTACTTAACAATTACAATTCTAATCAATATCAAATTAAACCTAAATTAAACTATCACAAAAAAACTACAAGAGAAACCCAGAATAAAAACAAAAACAATCGTGAATATAGCCCCGCAAGCTGCGAATATAGCCACACTGTCGCTATACATAAAATTGCGCATGTCTCGAACTTACGGTTCTTGTTGAATCCCTAGAACCAGTAGAACTAGTTAAGAATCGATCTCGAACCGAATCTGGCTGACCCGCGAACACAGAACTGTAACTAGAAGTTCGGAATTTTGTGATCCGCGAACGTCATTATTTCAACTGCGCATGCGAATAGTCCCGAATCAGTTCTGAATCCTTACCGCGAACAAATCTAATAAGTTGTTAAAATACGCATTAAAATTGCTGTTTGTGAAAATCACCAAAGCTACAGAATCACATCAAAATGACTTTTGATCTAGTCACTTACAACGTGTTCTATATTACTGCTAGGCAGCGTCGGTGTTAACATCTGAGACTACAGATGGCGCGACAATACGATGGTCGCTTCGTTTCCTATCTTGAACTCTCTGATCCCTGAGTACAAGCACTACAAGTTCACACGCCGGATTCCAAGGATTTTCTCTAACCGTCAGAAGATTTGTATTAAAACGAATTTTTAAACCGTATTACTATTTATTTTTTATTAATGAGAGTAAAGACTAGTCTACAATTGTCCGGGACTGAGAACGTAAACAGTAAAGATAACGATAAAATACTGTCAATTATGACTAGTTGCATCAAACATTATGCTCAACTTAACTTTATGCGTCACTTTAGACTTAAAATATGACTTACACAATGTTGGGTAATCTCAAATTTAAGCTCAGCTTAAGAGTTTGGTGCAACTGACCATTCAAATGCTTCACCTTCAACAGGTATGATTTTTAGTGTCATTTTCCTTTTGACAACTGATCAAAACTGCACTTAACTTCAACAAGCAGGCTTTGACTGGTCTATAGCTGACGTCACAAACTGCCGACATGAGGTATGTACAGTAGCGGACAATAAAATCCGGGCACATTATTTATACAATGTAAACCTCACTTTAACATTTTTGACGTTTAATACATACACCTATACAAAATGTCACTAGTAATTTTGACGTTTAATACAAATTTTGACAGAAATATAACCTCAATAAAAGCCTGGTTTACCAAATTTGTCTAAATACGAACGACATGTCAAATCCTTGCCCGGATTTTATTGTCCGCTACTGTACCGACTTTTTCAGCCTTAACAATGCGAAGTAAGCAGAATTGAGTTTTTTGTCCACAGCCTCAATATGTGGTTTCCATTAATTTTTCAAATTTGTTTCACTTAAATTATTCCAGTCTTGAATTGTTTTCGGAAAAAGAGAAAATTTATGAATGTTAGTTTTCGAAAATGGAATTTATAAATTTATGATTTTTTCTAGTGCTTGAATCATTTATTTGTAATTTAGTTAGAAAATTGTGCATTGAATCAACTTTGAAATGAATATAACAAAGTAATTTGAATCTTGCTTTTTGTCTTCTAGAATATAGTTTCCCAATTTAATTCCCGTAGCCATGCGTAAAACAGATGAAATTGTTCTATGGTCATTCATATGACACACCGAGCTGCTTTATGCTGCAACATTTCTAGATTTTCAATTACATGTATATTGTTGGTACAGATCCCAAACTTCTTGTGCATACTCATCCTTAGGACGGGATATATGTCATATAAACTTTTTTAAGTACAGGTTTTCCAGAGTCTTTAAAATTTCTTCTAATATATTATAAACATTTATAAGCTTTCTTTAAGATGTTCTGTATGACTATTCCATTTTAAATCATTTCTAAAGGTAACTCCTAGATATTTACATATATCATTATAACAGGTGATCAATATCTTTTCTAATCAAGTGACCTCTGGAAATAAAATCATGTGTCTTTGATTAGTTCATTATTTTAAATGCCATTTGAATTACATTGCATTATTTTTGCATTCTTATACAAAACGATAGAAATGCAATAAAAATAATTCAAATGGCATTTGAAATAATGAACTAAACAAAGACACATGATTTTATTTCCATAGGTCACTTGATTAGAAAAGATACTGATCGCGCGTTATGTTAGTAATTCATTTACTAATTTGTATGGATGAGCCTGAACTAATTTTGTAATACCAAACGATACTGCGACACCTTTCTTTGTATTAATTTCCATTTTATTTTCGTCACACCACATATGAATTTTGTCTAAATCTTCCCGGAGTAAAATCCAATCTTCTGTATTTTTTTTTCTTTTGTTATAAATAACGCAATCATCAGCAAATAATTTCGTTCGCAAGCAACTTAAATTTTGTGAAATATCATTCGTAAATAATATTGGTCCGATCACACTACCTTGAGGTACTCCAGAAGTGACATTTAGCTCAGATGATATTATCTATTCTAACTCTCTGTTTCCTATCCTTAAGGTACTCGTTTATCCATTTTACAACTCGCATATCGCACCCCAAATTTTGAAATTTTCTTATAAGAAATAATAATATCATGAGGAACTTTATCGAAAACTTTTGTAAAATCGATAAAAAATGCGTCTCCTTGTCCCTTATCATCAACTATTTCTGCCAATTCACCATGAAAATTTATCAGTTGAGTAACACAGGAAAAATGTTTTCTCAAACCATGTTAATTTCTATTAATAATATTATGTTTATCACAAAAATATTGAAGGTATAGTTCGTCAGAAGTTTTTCTAAAATTTTGCATACTATACATGTTAATCTAATATTGGACGATAATTATTCCAATCAGGTTTAGCATCAGATTTATAAAGAGGCAGAACTATTGATATCTTCCAATCATTGGGTAAAATATGGTTATTAATACTAATTTGAAATAAATGAGTTAAATATTTGGATACATAAGATCCTCCTATTTGTAAAACTTCAGCTGTTATATTATCAATACCTGGAAATTTATGTGATTTAAGCTCCTTAATGACATCCGCAACATTTTCTCGAGTAATATGAAACATGTCGGAAACTTCTAACATTGGATTTTCACTTATAATACCACGAGTAGTCAAAGTTATGTCGAATATTTTTGTGGTGGTCTCACGTTTGCATTTGAATACTACGAGTGTGAGAAACATGAGTGAGACCACCACAAAAATATTCTACTTAACTTTGACTGCTCATGGTATTTGAGGGACTATTCAGTGAACCAAATCAATGATTAAAATAAAATATTTCAAAAGCCAATTCGCAAATATGCGTTACACATGATTTCATTTTCATAGCAACCGGTAAATAAATTTTTGTTTAAAATATATTCACTGCAACCAGGGGCCTATTCCTGAAAGGTATGGAGTAGTAATTATTAGTTACAAGTTCCTTTTTGTTTTGAAATATGGAGCTTTAAAATTGTTTTCGTCAGAGGAGAAAAGTGCTTTCTAATAATACTAACATTAGTAAGCATTTTTCCTTTGAGGAAAACGATTTTAAAGCTCCATATTTTAAATTAAAAAGGAACTTGTAACTAATAATTACTACTCCATACTTTCCAGGAATAGGCCCCTGTAGTGGAGTACCCAGTTGTTATATTTTCACTAGTGAAATACTTTGCTGTTGGTAGGCTACGAAAGTAAATATCTGCTATTCTAGTAGTTAATCACGTGTATTCTGTAAGCACCAACTCATTTCAATTGATATCTAACAATAATTGAAGAGAAACGAATTGTTAGGTAACCGTAGCAACCACAGCAATTCACCAATGACGTTTCAAGATGCCGTAACAATTAATTGAAGAGAATACTGATTTCCTAAAAACCATTTTTCTTCAATCGATTGTTACGGCATCTTGAAACGTCATTGGTGAATTGCTGTGGTTGCTACGGTTACCTAACAATTCGTTTCTCTTCAATTATTGTTAGATATCAATTGAAATGAGTTGGTGCTTACAGAATACACGTGAATATATATTTGAAAAATGACAGGTGAATTGAATAGTCGACATAACTTTGACTATGATATTATAAGTGAATATTTTTCAATTCTCTTTGCTGTGCGAAACGTCAAAAATAAAGCAAAATTACTTTCCAAAGACTTTACAAAAGAAGTCGTGTTTTATTTTATAATTCGGAAATAAAATTATTTTCGTTTGCTACGATGTATTTGTTATAAATTATTTTATATTTTTTTTAAGGAAAAAAAGAATTGAAAATGTAAGGATTGTATTTCCGAAAAGTTTTTACTTCAAACACATTTCTTTTCACTAAGGAGAAACATTCTCCAAACTTGTTTCCATGAAATGACAAAGTCTTTGCAAGAAGCAGAACCATTTGCTTCTGCTAGATTTTTTTTTTAATGAAAAAGAATATTTTGAATTTTTTTTTTAAAGCAAAGAAATTGAGACATCCTTACATTTTATTTCCAAAAACGATTTTACGAGTTCAAAAACATTTCTCTCCAACAGAATATGTTTATATCAATGACGAGGTACTTGCAAGAAGCAGAACTATTTTCTTCTACTGAAAATATGTTTGGAATGAAAAAGGGGAATTTTGAATTTCTTTCAAAGATAAGAAATTGAAAATGCATCTTTGCCTTCTGTTTCCAAAAAGGTTTTAGTCTTCAAAAACGTTTGATTTCAAGCAAGAAAAACATTTGACAAGGTGCTTTAACAAGAAACATAACCGCTTGCTTCTATTAAATATTTTTGTGATGAAAAAGGTATTTTGAGTTAATTTGTGAATTTTTTTTTAAGAAAAGAAAGCAAGTATTCCTACATTTTATTATTTTCAATTCGTTTTCTTGAATGACATTTTTAGATTACTTCTATGTAGGTACACAACACCAGCTTCAGACAATTCATGCTTTGTTTCAAGAAGAAAGTTAAAAGTGAAATATAACATCTAATAAAGCATCAAAATATTATTTAAAAAAAATGTTCAGATTAAAAAGAATCGACAAACATATGAAACAAGTGGAGAAAAGAAGAAGTTACAATCAAAATGGAGAAGAACAGCATTCGAGGTCGTACCGAAAGAAAACAGTAGGAGAACAAGAAAAGTGAGATCAGGAAAGAACTGAGGTCTAGGAGCACAAGAATAAAGGAGAAGGTAAAGCAGTGAAAAGAAAACAATAGTAGATTTATGTAGATCTCTGCATACCGCATCCAGCGCAACGCAGGGTTTTTCTTTGGCTGAATATTCCAGAATTTTGTTTATAAGAATGTTTTGTTTAAAAGAATGCTTGCTGATTGTTTGTTGACGCCTTAGGGTAAGTGAGGTGAATGGCGCCCCCCTAAGGTTTTTTAGAAATTGCTAGTCAACATTTTTGTTTTTCTAATGTTAATCGGATTGAAAAGCTAATTCTGGTTGTATGGCAACAATATTTGCATTTTTTTTTAGCAACGGTACCTGTAACATCTAAACTCATTAACATACAGCAAATTTTCAATTATTTTTATCTCAAAAACGAAGACTTTTATTAGAAAATTTTTTTGTATGTGAGGTTTACTCATCTCCTATAACTGATTTCTTTTTGGCACGTTATTTCGGGACCACCCTGTATAGCTAGTTCCTCACGGAACACCCTACATTTACACGGTATGTCTGTATAGAAATGCAATATTTGAAATCAGCATACAACATTGGTTTTGGGGTAATATCGACAGGTCATTACCCCCAAAACATTGGCCGTCATTACCCCCATATGTAAAGTACAGAATATTAATCGACTGTACTTGAATAGAAAGTTATGAAAGTTCTACGTATAGAAATCGGAACTATATAAAATTCTGTACTAAAGACATTATTTATAAAGCAAAACAAATTTAAAGTTTTAATTTTTTGTATATCGATTTTTATACTTCTAATTTAATTTTTTTTTAAATCACTTTTCAATGTGAATTCCACAACAGAAATTCAACAAATTTAATGTGAAAAAGAAAAACCTCAAAAATACTACTCATCACATGTTTATTAACAATTCATATAAACATCATGTCAAGATCTATTACATTAAGAAACTACGGCCCAGTTTCATAAAACGTAGTTAACCACTCGATCAAATTAATCGTGTGATTAAGCAATATCAAGGAAAGTTTAAATTTCCTCCAATGCTATTGCTTAATCACACGATTAATTTGATCGAGTGGTTAACTACGTTTTATGAAACTGGGCCTAAATCAACAATGGTCAAGTTGTACAAGAGTGAACACTTTTGGCACAAAAAATTATAGAAAGCTACAGAAATTCCACTAATAAGAGTTCGTTAAAACTAAAACAACTTATTTCTACTCAATCTTCGTTTCGGTGTTCGTCTGCTTTGAGCACCATCTGAAATCAAATACTTCCACTTCAAACAAACAATAAACACTACACGTCGTGCTTACCATCATTGGTTATATTTGTTAAAACTGGAAACACATCCGAAGGTTTCTCGTTGGAAACCGCAGGCGGATAAGTCTCGTTTAAATTTACGCTTGCACGGGTATTATCTCGAAATAAAACAGATTTCGATGTCTTTTTCACCGACTGTGAACCTTTCAAGATGCTCTTGCTCGGTGTAATTTCCAGACCCTAAAATGTACACGTTCTTCGAGTATCGTGGAAATAATAATAATAGAAACTTACTTCGTTATCTGCGACGGCTTGAGCCACGCGAGAAGCTTTAATGATGTTCCAACCCGGTGCACTTTTACGCTTGCTTGCCTCGGAAGATAGAACGAAAGTTCGCAGGCTCTTTCTTTCACGTCCTGGGGTTTTTCTCGAGGGTTCGATCTCTGCGAGTTTTTTCGAAGGTGATTTATGGGGCGACGTTATGGTAAAGAATTTCCCATCGAACGTGCTCGTGTTTTCAGTTTGGCCTTCATCTTCCGTTGTCGTTGTTGGTTTTTGAGATTTCGCTTTCATACGAGCAGCTATATTAAAATTATATGAAATTGATTTTCTTTGTTACTAACTAATATGTATATGAGGGACCTAGTTTCAAAGTGTACAATTTCCAGTATCATTTTAATTTCTCAAGAAACATTTTTTCTTAACTTTTTTAAACTTTAACATATTTGTGTTGCTGCTGTCAGTTTTTTTACTTAAAGAATGTAACGATTTACAAAAAAGGAATGGAGCTGCAAGGGAAAGTAACAAATAGAGATTGCTCACTTTGGAACTAGGCCCCTCATATGATGCTGGTGAGGAACTTAACCGTTTATTACCTCTAATAGCATCTTTCAATGATGAAGTCACTTTTCCTTTAGGTTTCTTTGGCCCCAATTTCTTTTTGACTTGCGCCTGATTTGCTTGTGGCAGAATTTCTTCCCAGTTATTCTGTCTGAGGTTCTCCAAGTTTTCAAATCGCTTGTTAAGATTCTCAACCTGCAAGAATGTTTTAAGAATTGTATTCATCCTGGTGTCTGTCACTTGCCTGAATGTAAGCGACATCCCAGTATCCGTGCAGATCCTCGCAGGTGACAGGAACCTCAGAGTCCCCGCGTTCGCACGAGTTGATCAACCCTCGAAATTGCTTGAATTTCTTGGAAATTAACAGCTGTGACTGCCCAATGGCGACGTCTATCATATCTGAAGCTTCCTCCGGTAGATCCTGAGTGTTCTGTAATGAATCAAAACTTGAAATAAATCTTCCAATTTTGATTAACCTTGAAGTAACCTTGTAGTTCGACCACTGGTCGCAAAGGCCTTGAATTCTGTTTATTTCGTGCTCTAAGGTTAGTTGAAAATATGCAGCGCCCGCTTTCGGGCCTGTGCTACGCCGCACGGCGGGCGATGAATCACATTCACCGCCTTTTGATTTTCTATCAAAATATTCTTTCCTCGCGCTCGACTTGCCTCGAGAAATCGTCACGAAGGGGCTTACGTAAACCACGGGAATCGTTTTAGGTGGAGTGACGCATTCGCTTAGGTTATCGTCACTCGGGCTTGAATTAACGATGTCTCCAACGGGATATTCGGGCGATAAAGAGGAAAAATTCTTGCTGCAAAGTTCAAGATTAATTAGACTAGCGTATGTGTTGTTTTTGTTGAGAAATACATACGATTTTCTTTGCTTTCTTGTACTGCTTTTGATCTGCTTTGGGCTATCACAGGTCTCGCTTTCAGTATTTTCATTTGAACGTCGAGATATTCTTGAATTACCTCTAGACTGACCTCGTGACTTTGCACTTTTCATGCTCATACGCTTGGATTTCACAGGTGTTTTATAATCATTTTTAATTTCACTTCCAGGTGCCACTGCTTTCTCTTCAGTATTCTCACGTTTTTCAATTTTAACTATCGCTTCCAAGTTATTCGTTTGTACCGAATTATTTCTGCGCTTTTTCCGTTTCTCAATCGTTCTAACCTGCTTTGGGCTTTCGCAGGACTCAGTCTGAGTACCATCGTCGGTGGTCACTCCTTGATCCTTGCTTAAACGTCGAGACTTCCTTGAAATGCCTCCAAACTGACGCGACTTACTATTTACACTTGTCAGTGCTTCAGCTCTCTTATTCTTTTGAACTTTAACATTGGGCTCTGCGTTATTTGTTTGTACTGAATTTTTTCTGCGTCTTGGTTTGTTGTTCGTTTTGAGTTGCTTTGCGCTCTCGCAAGACTCAGTTTGAGTATCATCACTCGAAGCCGTTACTTCTTGATCCTTGCTTAAATGCCGAGACTTACTTGAATCACCCCTGGATTGACGCATCTTACTCTTTTTCAAACTAACTCTTTTTATCAGTGTTTTATGATCATCACTTTTATTTTCGGCAACTTCAATAATATTCTCTGAATTATTTGTTTGCACTTTTTTTGTACTTTCAGTGCCCTTTACATCACCTTTAATTTTAGCAGGCGTCTTCTTGTACACTTTAACATTGGACCTAGGCGTCTCACTTTCAACGTTTAAAGCAACTTTCTTGGTTTTGGCCGAGCGCACCGTATTTTTTGGAACTGCCTTCTCTGTTTCTAACTCAAGCTCCTTCGTTATTTGTACTTTCTTCACATTTAATCTATGCTGTCTAGCAGGTAGTTCCAACGTGGGCAATATCGCTTTCTGCGATCTCGTAACTCTCCTGCAATTACCGAAACTTAAATTGATCGGTTTCGTCGTCGTGTTAAGCGCCTGCTTCACCGGCTCGACTTTCACGGGCTTTACATTACTCGGAGCTTTGAACTTGTGATTCGCCGGCGCAAATTTGTACGTTTCGTTGTGCTTCGTCGTCGCAATTAACTTCCCCTTAATTTGTTTATTCACGTTTTCCAAATCCGGCAGGCCAATTGCAACCGGCACGTGTGTAACTTTGAACATCGGCTTCGCCTTCAGCCTCTGCTCCTGCCTTTTCTTCTCTTTTTCCTGCTTCCAGGCCAGAAACTGCTCAAATCGCTTCGATTTTACCTCCAGCTTCGTTCGATCGAGCGACTTTTTCTTCGGCGTCTTCTTTCGATCCGGAGTGAAATACGGCGACATGGTTCCTTCATCGATGTGCCTTTTCGAAAAGATCTCGGCGTTTCTCGTTATTCTTCTGAGGTTGTTTTGGGCCTTCCGGGCAGCATTTAAAACGTCACCGAACGACTTCTTTATTTTGTACAGGCTCTGGTATTCGGACTTCAGTAACTCCGACAGATCCATCAAGATGACTACCCTTTTAAAGTGGCACTGTAAAAAATCAAATAAAATCAACAGGGCATTTTTTTCCACCCCTGCAATTAGGGTTACGATATTACCGCCAAAAATGTGACACCGGAAATGTTGCTGTTGAATTAAGTGTGTGAGTATGTAAATTAGAATTTAGGGTTCAAATATACATACTTACGCCCAGTTGAAAATTATCCTTTTTTTTTTTAAAGCGAAGCGTAATTTTCTTTAACTGCCAAACTATCGGTTACTATAGACGCACGCGCGTTTGCAACCACAGAAATTTGAATTACGCTCGTAGTGTCGCCAACGTGAAAAGTCTCAATCTTCGTAACCTTCGATTAGTTTTAAAATTTAAATTTTTGATTGAAACTAATTCGTTTTATTCACGTGCAATTTATCGAACGAGAAACGTATTTAAATTTGTTTGATTTAAACCTTTGAATATAGAGGGTGAGTTCGCGTTTAAGCTCGGATCGATCGGAGTGTTTTTTTTCTCACTCTTAGGCTCAGTATTTCATTCGGAGTTTAACTTTAAGCTTCGTTTTGTTCCCATAGCAATAATTGTAAAGACAATTGTTTCCGTAGAAATAAAACGAAGCTTACAGTTAAACTCCAAATGAAATACCGGGCCTTATAGACGGAAGTGCCATCTTGTAAACTCATTTTAACGGTCATTGGTGATGCAAACACGAATTATTCTATTTAACGGTGTATAGCAGTTTATTTCGAATTTAGGAATAACGTTTCATTAGTAAATATTACAATTAAGTACCTACTTTTCTTCCAAAATGTGTTTCTCTTTAGAATATAGTTATTTACGAACCGAGTGTGGGAACACATTTTTCCCGCGTGAGCGCTTCATATGCGCGAACGCGGGATAATGCCTGCGTTCCGCCAAGGATAGCGCTTACATTTCGCTATTGCTATATAGCAGAGCGGTAATTTTCAGCGTATTAGCTAATTGAGAACTGGCTGAACGGAATATTTGTTTTACTTCGTAAAGCGATTTAAAACATGGCGGCCGCTAGGTTTATCGCTCTCCCTTAGCAGAAGTTTAACTTTGGCTTGAACACATATATGACGTCACGCTACGTGGCGCACGCGAAGCGCTACGTAACTTTCTGCCAGGCTGAACGTAGGCAAAGGCTGCGTTCCGCCAAAGATAACGCTTACATTTCGCTATTGCTACGTAGCAGAGCGCTAACTTGTAGCGTATTAGCTAATTGAGAACTGGCCGAACGGATTCTTGGTTTTATTCCGTAAAGCGATTTAAAACATGGCGGCCGCTAGGTTTATCGCTCTCCCTTAGCTTCGGCTTGAACACATATATGACGTCACGCTACGTGGCGCACGCGAAGCGCTACGTAGCTTTCTGCCAGGCTGAACGCAGGCAATGATTCCCGCAAGAGTTTCGTATTATATTTTTTGAAACGAATATAAAAATTTAATTGGAAATACTTTCATATAATTTCACGTCATGGCAAACTAAAAATGTAAAATTAAATAAGCCATGCTTCAGTATTCAATAGATGATGCTCTCAAATTTATTGGAATTTTTTGACGATTTCTCCTTTTTTTGGGCGTGTTAATGAATGAAAGTTGTTGTAAAATAGTATTTTATAAACTAGGGGCCAGTTTACAGAAAATTGAATTGCAATCAAATTTTAATGACGTTGTTAATTTGACAGTTCGCAATGTAATTCTTATGGCAACTTAATCGTGATTAGTTTAATTCAAAATTAAATATTTGATTTGCTTTCTGTAAACCCACCCCTATTTTATTATTATCAACACTGATTTATTTAAGAATGCTCCAAAGGGCCAGTGTTTTTGACGTTGCTTCCTGGTTCACTCGACCGGGAAACAGTCATGAAACAGTGTTTACTGTTTCCCGGTTGACTATTTCGTGCGTAAAACAGTAACTAGAGGGCGATGAGTTCAAGAAAATCTTTACAAAATTAAACCACCGTATTTATTTTAATTAAAAATAAACATTTTTGTGAACATGTAGGTACAGCCTCAATCAAAAGTAATAAAACTTTTAAAACCGAAACGCTGTAGTCAGAGTGCAACGGTGCCGAGTTAGAGACAGCGCAACGTGTTGTGGGGTTCCGAAGGACTTCGAAAACATTCGTTCGCCATAAGACTTCATCTCACTCAGTATCTTCTCTCTTTGACTACAGCGTTTCGGTTTTGAGCGTTTCATTACTTTTGATTGAGGTTGTACATTCATTTATAATTTTTAAATTTTATATAAAAACATAATATGTGTACAGTAGTACCACCAACTGTTATACATATTTTCTTATTACAGCTTCTGTGGATTATTTTTTTAAATTTATTGACGAACTGGAACTACTACTTCAAAACTGCGCTCACGCGGGAAAAATTGATCCGGATCAGAGGTCCGGATCTTTATACTGATTCAGATTCAGTGAGTCGTATCCTGAAAATGATCCGGATTGCCCATCTCTAATTACCTCTGATGACCTAAAGGCATCCCAATGGGAACGGGAACGGCAACAGAAAGTTTATAAATCGGCAGTAAATCTGGGCACTTTTCAGAATTAACCGGTTATTCCACCGGTAGACATTTTAAAATTCTAAAATCCACTATAAAGCTATAATATGTTATTATAGTTATAATAAGTATATAATAGTATTTTTTTATAATACAGTTATATTAAGTTAATAACTTATTATAGGTAAAATAAAATATTATAGCTTTACAGTGGATTTTAGAATTTTAAAATGTCTACCGGTGGAGTAACCGGTCAATTCTGAAAAGTGCCCTCTGGCAACTTTTTCGGCTTCGGTCTGGTGAATTTTATTTTTTTGGCCTGGCAACACTGGCTATAAGTAATAATTTTTTGACATTTTGACGCTTTGCGTTAACGTGGCGTTAACGCAAATACCAGTGACGAAATCACTGTGTTTAACGCAAACGCGTACTGCCTGACACTAAACATAGCTCAATATTGAATTACATTTTCTTTTCAGTTGATGGCTGAGCCAAATTCAAAACTCAAAACCAGTAAAAATGGATAATCTGTGTCAAGGAAGTAGCAACAGCAACCTCCAGCTCCAGAGTCATAAAACAGAAGTAATTGCTCTCACGCTCTATTTTAGGTCTTAAGTCCAGTGATAATAACAATTGTTTTGTGTTTATAGGTCCATCCTAAGGAAAAAAATTATTGACAGAAACACAGATATTTGAGGACATTAGAAGCATGCCAGGCTTCGTCGACCACACACATTTTATCTGGAGCTTTTTTAGTAGAGGGGACCCGAAAGTTGGACATATTTGCTCCTCGTCGGTTCGGCAAGTCAACGCATTTGAATATGGTAAGAAAATTCTTATGATCCATGTCGACGAAAAAACTGAAGAGGTATCTTCAACTGTCGATAATCCACCAGAAAGAAGAAAAAATTTTCTAATATTTGCTGGGACTCGCATCATCACCGATGATAAATATAAGAACGATGTGGAAGAATATCTTGGCAAGCACCCAGCAAATTCTTATTGGAAAATTTTTTCTTCCTTCTGGTGGATTATCGACAGTTAAAGATACCTCTCCAGTTTTTTTGTTGACATGGATCTGAAAGGATTTTTTTACCATATTCAGAAGCATTGATTTGCCGAACCGACGAGGAGCATTATCTCTCATGATAGGAGACATTGCACAGAATTTTCGGAAAATTGCTACCGTCTCATGCACTAGGCTGATTGAGGACATCTCTTTGTCTGCCATGAAAGACGAGGAATTGTTACAGAGAATGATGTTGGATGTTCACAAAATAACTGGAGACAACTTAAAGAAAACAATCCCAGATATATGAATGAGGTCTGAATGTTATGCATCATGTACACAACTTTTATTGGTAAGTCAACAGTTTACATCATTTAAACTTACTGTTGACTTAACAATAAAGGATGCGGAAGGTAGATCTTTAACGTCAGATAGGCCAGACTTTTTACTGCTGCATAAACATGATCAAAAATTCTCCATTCTGTGGAAACTGAAACATAAAAAGGATAATATGAAGGACAAGTACGCAACATCGCTACATGCCTTGCAGGAAGCAAGGGGCATTGCAGCCACCAGAAATGGGAAGAATAAGAAGTACATGGACTCATTCAAGAACTTGGAAGAGAAGTCATAGGTAATTAGGCCCTGTTAAGTAACATGTAACACTTGAACATCATAATTATGTTCTCTAGATTTGCCTGTGGATGATGACATCAACGTATCCCTCTCATATTCATCAGGTATGGAGGAGAAGATTTTTTCAATCTCAGAGATATGTATAATATGTAAATGATCCTTTTAGATTAATTTCTGGTAGTCTGATTGTAAGCTTTTAATACAAAAAATAATCTAGTTGCTTGTTATATTAAAAAAAAAAAAAAAACAGTAGAATGTTGTTTAAATTTTGCAGCGTCTGAGAAAAATGTCAGCAAGAACTTATGTTGAAGTTACCGACTTAATTGCTTATGTACCGGAAGCAAGACTAAATGAACACAAACGGAAGAGGCTCAGAATGGACGATACCCGCTCTACCATATCAGAGTCGTCGTGTAGTGAGGTATACTTTTGAAAAGTTAATGCAGAAAATTCAGCTGTAACATCAGTTTACACAAAGCAATGATTTAGTCGAATATATTATGTAATAAGGAAAGACTAAAAACGACAGAAAACAGAAGTTGACAGTCCATTTAAGAGTAATTATATTACCGAGATGCTGTTGATAATATTACTCTCATTGAGTAATGATGAACACTTCAGAGAGTACCATTAGCAGCATCTCGAAAGCTACTCGGCCAATAATTACTCTCAAATGTATACAGGTGCCCGCTTTTCGAGCTTAACCATTGGGATTTCGGTTATCTTGAGAGATACGAAGTTTGTTAAATTAGAACAAAGTTGTGTATTTTCCAAATCCTTTTTAGTCCAAACGTCGCAGTTCGCTTGTGTGTAGGTTCCTGGTTTGAGTCTTGGATGTCGATCGTCGTAATTTTTCACCGAAAGTTCGACATTTCCCACCTTAGAAGGGTCACCAAGAAGAGACATTGAGGTAAAGTCAGAACGTTCTCTGTAGATGACCTAATCCACAAGCTTGACTTCACACTAAGGATAATCTATTCCATAAAGATGGCCTAATTTTTAGGAAACGCTTTGATTCTACCACAAAGACGACCTAACCCTTAAAGAACGTTTTGACTTTACCTTAAAGATGACCGAATCCGTAAGGAACGTTTTGGCTTTACCCTAAAGTTGAACGAATTGTTAGGAAATTCTTTGACTTTACCATAAAGATGACCTAATCATTAAGGAACGTTTTGGCTTTACCCTAAAGTTGAAGGAATTTTTAGGGAATGCTTTGACTTTAACCTAAAGATGAATAAATTCATAGGCCCAGTATTTCATTCGGAGTTTAACTTTAAACTTCGTTTTATTTCTGTAGAAACAATTGCCTTTACAATTATTACTATGGGAATAAAACGAAGCTTAAAGTTAAACTCTGAGGCTGGGTTTCTCAGTCCTAGTTTAACTTTAAACTTCTGTTTATTCCCATGGTAGCAATTATAAAAACAATTGTTCCTATGGAAATAAACAGGAGTTTAAAGTTAAACTAGGACTGAGAAACCCAGCCTGAATGAAATACTGGGCCTTTAGAGAATGCTTTAAACTTTACCAAAAAGCTGATATAATCCATAGACTTCACCCTAGGGAAGATCTAATCTTTAAGGGTCGCTTTAACTTTACCCTAAAGGTGACCTAATTATTAAGGAATGCTTTTTCTTTCCAAGAAGTGAACGAATTCTTAGGGAATGCTTTAACTTTACCAAAACGACGATCTAATCGCCTTGATTTCACTCTAGGGATGATCTAATTCTTAAGGGACGCTTTAAGTTTACCCTAAAGTTGACCTAATTCTTAAGGAACGCTTTTTCCAAAAAATAAAGGATTCTTAGGGAATGCTTTGGCTTTACTCTTCTAAAGATAAATGAATTCTTAAGGAATGTTTTTACTTTCCTATCTAATCGATAGGCGAACGACGCCCTGACTTCACCCTAGGGATGATCTAATCGTTAAGGATTACTTTGATTTTACTCTAAAGATGAATGAATTATTAGGGAATGCTTTAACTTTACCAAAACGATGATCTAATCGATAGGCGACACCATGACTTTATCCTAGCGATGATTTAATCCTTAAGGTTCGCCTTAACTTTACCTTAAAAGTGACCTAATTCTTAAGGAATGCTTTTCCTTTACCCTAAAGATGCTCGAAATCTTAGAGAATGCTTTGACTTTACCGTAAAGATGAATGAATCCTTAGGGAATGCTTTAACTTTATCAAAAGGGTAACCAAACCCTGTAACCCATAGGCAACGCTTTGACTTCACCCTAGGGATGATCTAATCCTTAAGGATTGCTTTGATTTTACCCTAAAGATGAATGAATTCTTAGGGAACGCTTTAACTTTACCAAAAAGATGATCTAATCGATAACCAACGCCTTGATTTCACTCTAGGGATGATCTAATTCTTGAGGGACGCTTTAACTTTACCCTAAAGTTAACCTAATTCTTAAGGAACGCCTTTTCTTTCCAAAATAAAGGATTCTTAGGGAATGCTTTGGCTTTACTCTAAAGATGAATGAATTATTAGCTATCTTAGGGAATGCTTTAACTTTACCAAAACGATTATCTAATCGATAGGCGACGCACTGACTTCATCGAAGGGATGATTTAATCCTTAAAGGTCGCTTTAACTTTACCCTAAAGGGTAAGGAACGCTTTTTCTTTACGCTAAAGACGAACGAATTCTTAGAGCATGCTTTGACTTTACCGTAAAGATGAATGCTTTAACTTTATCTAACCCATAGGCAACGCCTTGACTTCACCCTAGAGATCTAATCCTTAAAGGTCGCTTTAACTTTACCCTAAAAGTGACCTAATTTTTAAGGAACGCTTTCCCTTTAGCCTAAAGACGAACGAATTCTTAGGGAATGCTTTGACTTTACCCTAGAGATGAACGAATTCATAGGAAATGCTTTAACTTTGCCAAAAAGATGACTAGAAAACAAAACCTGTTTCAAATGGGTCACGTGGATCGAAGTAATTTATGATTTCCCTGTATAAAGGAAATGATGAGTTAAACTAGTCGTTCCACAAGACAATATAAAAGTCTTACCATAACATTGTGAAGGAAAGGTCAAGAAATTTTTGTAATTTGATCATGTCTGTCAAGCTTCAAATAAAAATATTAATTTATTGTGGCCATGTTTTCGATGGGCACCATCAATTTTAAACCAAGAGTTCACAACGAAGTCAAAGGGGTTGATGAATCTTTAAGGGTAGTTGAACTATTAGTGGTCGATTATTTAGTACCTAATCAATCAGAAACCATTTAAATATGGTCTATACTGTTCTATTAATTCTTTTTACATGCATATTATGAAGGTACATTGCGCCCATTAAAATTCCTGATTGTTTCTGTATTGAATATCAATTTGCCTTGTCCAGGATACCAGGATACGAAAAAACTCTTCTTTTTAAACAATCTGTGTATGTGGGTACCAGGTCTGAAATTAATTTTGGCTTGAAGCTAGGGGGCTATACTAAAACAAAGCAAGAAAAAAACTCGTGGATATTCTGAAAGAATTTGAGGTTGAATGTAAGAAGCTGCGAATTTTAGAATATAATAAATATACAATTGACTGTAAGTTAGGAGACACTGCAGAATAATTATATTTATTCAATGTGTAAATATTAACAAAGGTGATCCTTATTACATACCTTTTTACAAACACTTGTGTTTTAGCAAAACTTAGACCATAATATGAGAGTTTTAAAATTTTTTGTTGCAAGTCAATCCTAATGCAATAGGTCTATTTGTTATCCTGCACTAGTGCACACTTTTTTTACGAAATGAACTTAATGAACCAGTTCAGGATAACAAACAGACCTAACTGTCAGGTCAAAAAACGATCGCAGGATGTCGCTAGTTAAACTTTTCATAATATGAGAGTGTTTAATTTATTTTCAGAAGTCTTACAAAGCCTTGTACACGAATGAAAGTATCATCGAGACAATAGCCTATCTTAATTTCTATTTAACATGGGTGATGATTACGGTATTGGCTAATTCGACAGTTTTCCTCCTGAGGAGTTATTCGGTATTATCATGTAACTTTTACTATCGCAGGATCTAATAATGACAATTGTGATTTTAGATGGTGTTTGGAGGCTCACTTGTAAACCGAATGACCAAAGTAATTATTAATGTTGTGTGTTATTCAGTTCATATGGTTGATACGGTGGCGTTGTTGGTCAATTACATAGGATCAGATGTTCGCATGCGGATTGCGTACAAGAGAATTCCCATAGGTAAAATTGTTTTGCGTTCTGCAGAGAGTTTTATAAATGATTTCCAGGATATATTATCATACACTGTCTGACCATGTTGGGTACGGTGGGCTTTTGCATACCTCACTATGGTAATATTGTGCTGTTAGTGTCGGAAATTCTTCGTTTCTATAAGGTCTACCTTTATATCAGTGAGTCTGTAACAACAAAGCAAGAATTTTTGAAAATTTTTGTGCGTTCTAGTCTTGATACAGTTGCTGCCAGGTTTCAACACATTTGGCAACCTCATCCGGAAATACCTCGTGATTTTGCTCTTGGTAACTCATGGTTTCGCCTGCGTCTGGATGCTTCTTGGCTGTTTTAAAGTAAGCACCGCAATGCAGGGACAACTTCTTTATTAAATTCTGATTTTCAATTTTCAGTCCGACGAGGAATGTGAAGCTCGCCATCGGGGGCCACGCAGTTATTGGACCTACCTCTTCCCATTGTCTTTTAGACAAGCCTCATTACAAGATTTATCGGTATCCCTTCGTTACTACGTAGTCTCTGTGTTTTATATTAATGGTGGGCTGACTTCAGTTGGGTAATCACTTGAGCAGCTGCTTTCGATTTAAGCGAAACCTATTAACTTCAATGTCACAGGCATGGGGGGCCCTCGCATAGGAACAACCTTGAAATGTTTGTCATCTCGTTGGCCATCGGGGCTTACCTTTTGATTTTCTGCGGCATGTTCATTGCTGACTTCATCAACTGGCAGATCGAGCAGATGGCCTTTGATCACAAAATGATGAAGAGGATGCTCGCTATTAACAAAGATCTGGTGAGTGATATATTTTTTTTTTTACTGTAATAATAATAAATAACGATTGTTAATGTTAAAGGATAGAACTGAAATACCCGTGGCTTTACGTAAAAAGATTCTGAAGTACTACTTTGATTTTCGCGCTGTGGACGGGGGGGTAAAAGCTGCCCGACTCCAAAATGTTTTGCCCCGTGAAATTTGCAACGAAATCATTTTAGAAGTGTTTTGGTATTTTGTTAATAAAGTAAAACCCAGTTTTTTCCTTAAGTTTAAATAGTGATCGATCACTGACGTTGCAGTGTCACATTTTCAAAAACACCGCAGAAGCTTTTAGAAGGGCCATCGTTTTAAACATGCATTGCGAGATGTACAACAAAGGTGACGTCCTGTACGATCTATGTCAAAAAGCTGATATGATGTGTTACATTGCTCGGGGTACAATCCAAGTACTGTCTGCCAATGACGGGGAGAGTCCCATACTTACATTAGGCCCGGGAACTTGCATAGGACAGATGTATTTGTTGTACAGTTTCAAGATTCGTATGAAGGTAAAATTGTTATACTTAGGCCCAGCTTAACTTTAAGCCAGAGTTTAAACCCTTGCTGAAATAATCGTTGCTATGGGTTTAAGCTTCAGCTTAAATTTAAACTTGCACTGTACAATTGGGCCTTAATTAAATTATTTATAAACAACGAGCCATGTTCGCATATAGATTGTCGTTCCAACTTACACCACCATATATTTTCTGAAGAGAAAAGAACTGTGGAAGACTGCGGCCCACATGTACAAGTTAAAACAAGGGCCGATTTTACATCGAAACTTTAAGGTAAATTAATCACATGCTTTTAAAAGAAACTGTAGTAAGACCCGTTGAATTTAGAATAAAATAATGACTGCCAAACAACGATTGGAAATGGATGCCACAATCAGTCGCAGAGTTGAAAGAAAATGGTGAGAGTTGCATTCGTTTTTGTTTGCTCAGTAAATTGAGGGTGACTTTCAGGCGATGTACAGAATCCAAAAAAATCCTCTCGGATTTCAAGGAGCACGTAGATCGAGAGATGAACGAGATCCAACAACAGGAGCACCTGCACAAGAACATGGACGAGCTCTTGCTTGATCACATGTACATTTACAGCAAGGTAATTACATAAATCAAATATTTAAAAAATTAATTGACAACCGAGATACTTTGCAGTTGTATGATGTTCGAGCGTACGACACAGTATTCTTCCACACAAATTGGCCGTGGGTGTTGCACCCCCACACCCAACTGTTGAGGATTTGGGAATTCATCGTTATCCTTGTTTTGATCTACGTGGCTCTGTGGTATCCGTATCTTATTTCATGTCGAGGCCCCGACGAAATACACGATTTGATTTCCAACGACCTTATCTCTGTTATTTTCATTTTCGACATCATCATTCAGATTTTTACAGCAACCGAAACAAAATCAGGTAATTTCAGATGAGGCTTAGGCCTCAACGATTATTTCAACAATTGTCAAGGGTTTAAGCTTTGGCTTAAAGTTAAGTTGATTAAGGGTTGATACTTTCATCACTGATTAACTTTAACTTTGGTTTATTCCTATGCTTGCAATTGTAGAGACAATTGTTTCTGTAAGAATAAAGCAAAGATTAAAGTTAATCAGAGATGAGAGTATCGGTCCTTAGTTATGCCCAGTTGCCCAATTCTAGCTTAACTTTAAGCAGAGCTTAAACCTAGTGATCGCAGATGCTCGAGCATTTTATTAAAAGTACTTTAATGCTTAAGCATTTTTACTGTCGCTTTTGAGACATTTATGGACATTTTTAAATGTCCATTTTCTCAATACGAATCAACTGGTCTTGTCCAGGGCTTCAAAATGATACCAAATATTCATAATTTAATTTTATTTACATTGGATATAATATAAAATTTTAATAAATAATAAACATACAATATGTATTATACATATATGTAATATTCAAATACAGGGTGAATATTTAACTCATTCATAAATTTTAAGGAGTAATAGTTTCAAAGGTATTCACAAATAAAGTAAAAAATAATATGTACTGAAAAATAAAGAATGTTTTCAATTGTAACATAAAAATTTGATTTATAGCAGTTGTAAAAATTGTTTATGATGTCATTTTAAACATATCTATTACATATAACTTAACGAACAAACCTTTCTTAGCATGTAAAGATAGCAGCAACAAATGTATTCGTCTCCAGATATGACATTTTCATATATGCATGTTTTGTATTTTTAGGAATTGTAAACTAATGCCTCTCACCTTTTTTAAGCCATTTTATTTTTGACATTTAAACGTAAATATCTTCTAAATTATTGTGAATCGGACACATGTTTTAGGTATAACACTTTTTATTCAAACTAGAGCTGGCAACGGATAACCGATTTTGGATATTTTGGATATTCGCGGTGTACAGCATCTCACGCATGCAAATAGAGTTGCATAACTTGAATGTGAATCTAAGTGAAAAAATGTTTTTCATGCAACTTTATTTGCATGAGTGACATGCTGTACACCGCGAATATCCAAAATATCCAAAATCGGTTATCCGTTGCCAACTCTAATTTAAACTGTTGTAATCTTTCATTTCTTAAAGTTTGTGAACGAGCTAGAAACCCCGTATACATTTGAGAAATTTTAAAAGATCAAATGTTATTATTTTAAAATATAAAAGTCTTTGTCTATATAAATTATTTTTGTATCCGTGTCGAAATTTTCACTATTTAGGCCTGATTATTCTTAGAATAATAAAGAAAGATCCTCCATGCCGTTACTAGCTTACATTTAAGGTAAGTAAAGATCCAAGTCAGCTAGTAAAAAGGTTTTATTCATTATACTATACGACCGGTTTCGCCCATTCGTCCCCATTTCGGCCAGTTGTCGCTTCACGCCAATGGAACGTCAAAAGCTCTAGGCCTTCACTTGATAATGCCCGAATGGGCGAACCCGGTCGTGTAGTGTAATGAATAAAACCTTTTTACTAGCTGACTTGGATCTTTACTTACCTTATTCTTAGAATAACTTGACTTAGGTGAGACGTAAGTATGGAGGGACATTTAAAGGATATTCGGCATATTTATTCCACGATTGTAAAACTGGGCCTTAGCGTATCATCAACGATGTACTAATGAAATAATTTTCAATTTCCATCAAATGTGCTTTTTGTTTGGCTTGATCTTCATATTCAACTTCTTGTTCATTTTTAAAACAATGTCATTTCCCCATGACTTTCCGCCTTATAAATAACATTTGACTCATTTGCTTTATCGCTATTATCCATTATTTCATCTGTGCCGTAATCTAATATATCATCTTCATTATCTCCACTGTTTTCATTTACATCATTTTCGTCTTCATTGTCCATCTCCTCTGTATGAGTATTTTTTCAAAATTCTGGATATTATTAGTGAGAACTTGTTTTGCACACTCAAAATCACTTGACGAAAGAAGTTTTAAATTGCTACTCCTGGCTGCACATGAGGAAAATTTAAGAATTCGTACAGGCACTTTGGAAATAACCTTGCTGGAACATAAACCTTTTCACCATGGTATAGCATCTGCACATGTAGCTGCTTTCCAGAGTAGGTCTTTGAGCCATGTTATTCACGTAAACATTCAATAACTCTGACTTCTCAAGTTTCAAGTATTTACCTACTTCTATAACATATTACAAGCTGATGTCTTTCTTAGTTTCATTTAAACCTTTGCCTTTTAGCTTTGGATTTAGGATATAAGCAGCAATACGCAGATCATAAATAAGAAATGCCTTTCTACTTTCCAAAATTACTTTTGATTTTGATTTTTGTTATTTCATTAACTGAAAGTTCATCACTTGCATCGTTGCATCATTTACGTTTTTTTGAACATTGATCATACAAATGGTACTGCACCGATTTTGTCACCTTCCACAACTTTGATGGCTTTAGAAATCGGACTCTGGCATATCTTCAACTTTTTCCAAATGTCGCCGTTGATTATGTATCTCTTCCAATCCAAATCAATAACTTTGAGTATTTGTTTGTCAAACACTGTAGCCTGTATACTAGGGGTGCGCGATATCATATTTTCAATATCGGTTATCGATAACTTAAAAATATCGATATTTATCGATATATCGATAATATCGATATTATCGATTAAAAGATTTTGTGCTACAATTTTCATCGGATATTACCAGCTTTAATTATCGAAAATATCGATGATATCGATATTATCGATGTTACCGATATTATCGGCGTTATCGATATTATCGATAATATCGATATATCGATAACTGAAAATGGAAATATCGTTATTCGATAATTATCGATATTATCGATAATATCGATATATCGATAAATTTTCGCAGCCCTACTGTATACAATCAGTACTTTTTATAAGACTCTCAAAACAATTATTTACTGTACTCCATCTTGTCCCAACGGGAGTTAGCAGAGATGACTCTATTCCAGCTTGCTTTACTTGAATTTTTTTCAAAATTTAACGTGGTAATTGCTTATTTTTTAAAAACTGAACTATTTTCTTTGCAATTAAGAACATCACAAAAAAAGTCTTCAATTTGCAAATATCCTTTGCTGTGAGACTGAAGAAATGTGCTGAGCATCCATATGTAATAGTAAAAGGATACTTCTCCTTTATTAGTTTCCAAGTAGCCTTCATCAATGGCGCATTATCTGTACATATTCCACTAATTTTTTCTGGTCCTATATCTTGTATGATAACCTGATAAAAATATAGTCTGTTGTGTGACACTCCGTTTTGGCATCAATGAGTACTGGTTCAGGGGTAGCTGGAGCTGCTATAATATTTATCAATGAAATGCCAATGCCATCTGTCCAACCATCGCTTAAAATAGTTATGAATTTGAGGAATTGAACTTTTTATTGGTTGCTTCTTTCACTAATTCATATTTATTATCCAATAGAGTTTCTGCAATCAACTTCCTGTAAGGAGGCTTGTAACTGGGTCTTAAAAACCTCATAAATTTGACAAAATGTTGATTCTCAATGAAAGTAAAAGGGACAGCTCTGCTATAGAATGCTCGTACCAAAGTTTTATCAGCGGCCATTTGAGAAACACCGTCCATTAAATCGAAAAACTTTGATGCACTTATGTAACCGTAATTTCGTAATAAATAATGAAGCGGGATTTTTTATTTTACTTGGAAAAGTCACAAGAGGAAAATTATTTTGAAACGGACTTCAGAAATTGAATCTTGGCTTAATTTTCGATTTGTTATTAGTGGCGCCATCTACTGTTGGATGTTCGAACACTTAACAGATAGATCTATGGGCCAGTTGTACAAAGGAGGTTTAAACTGTCGCTCAACTGAACCAGGTTCAAAGTGAACAAAATCGCATCAAATTTTATTTATGAATGCATTAATTGCCATATGTCATTAAGATCCTATGCGAATTTGTTTACTGGCCCTATGTAGATAAAATCTTTGCAATTTTTCCTTGAGTTTTTATTTTAATCTGTCTGTACTAGTCGATACCCGTTACTTCAATCAATGTGTTACAATCAAAATTGTGGATGAGTTCTGCAGGCGCCATCTACCGGAAGTCTATTTAATTTATCGAGCCCAGGTGCAAACAAGAAAAAGAAACAAACTACTGTCGGAGTTTTCTCAATTCGCCCAATCTCACGAATTCTTAATTCAGCACA
The DNA here is from genome assembly GCA_033060865.1 of Dorcus hopei. Lineage (NCBI taxonomy): Eukaryota > Metazoa > Arthropoda > Insecta > Coleoptera > Lucanidae > Dorcus > Dorcus hopei. The sequence goes on from CM065424.1 coordinate 5,547,498, forward strand.
AACATTTTTTAGTTTCTGCCAGCGCCATCTGGCGCATTTGTCGCTTTCTAACGAGGCTTTCAAAGTGCTTTTAATTCTGAGGAGTCGGCGCATTGTTCAACAAGGTCACAACAAGGTTCAAGTTATAAAGTACATGGATCGCTGCTGGCGCCATCTAGTGGAAATTAAGTGAACTATTTTATACTCATTCTAACTCCGATGCATTTCGAAAATCAATCGATCGAATTCTGAATTTCGCACGCTCCGAGCTCGATTCATTTTCCGTGAGTTACGATTTAGGCAAACCTAGGCAATCGCCCAGCGTGTCAAGAATTAGGGAAAGAGCTGACAGTTTTCTGCATAAATTGTTCATTGATTGCTGGAAATATCTAGAATTGACGTTTTACTTAGTGCATCCAGATTTAAGCAAGGAATTGTGAAAGGCGCACTTAGAATTTACTTATGTAACCGTTCATTAATTACTGACGTTATTTAGGATTGGTCTTCTACTTAGGCAAATCTAGGCAAAATTTAGGGAAAGAGCTAGCACGTTGATTGCCAGGTCATCAATCTCGAACTTGGTCTATCAGCTATCTGCAGAAATGGTTCATTGATTGCTGGGAATATCAAGAATTGTTCTTTGGCTTAGGCAAATCTGGGCGATCGCCTAGCCTCGGGATTTAGGCAAGGAACTGTGCAAGGAGTTGTTAGAATTTATTTATGTAACACTTCATTACTTGCTGACATTATTTAGGATTGACCCTCGGCTTATGCAAACCTAGGCTATGTCAAGATTTGTTCAGGAGTTTATTGAAATATCTAGAATTGGCCTTTGGCTTAGAAACCTAGACGATCGCCTAGGCAAGGAACTGTGAAAGGCGTAGTTAGAATTTACTTATGTAACAGTTCATCAATTGCTGACGTTATTTAGGAATGGCCTTCGGCTTAGGAAAACCTAGGCTAGATTTAGGGAACTAACACGTTGATTGCTAGGTCATCAATCTCGAACTTGTGTACCAGTTACCTGCAGAAATGGTTCATTGATTGCTGAAAATATCTAGATTTAGCCTTTGGCTGAGGCAAACCTAGGCGATCGCCTAGCACATCAAGGTTTAGGCAAGGAACTGTGCAAGGCGTAGTTAGAATTTACTTATGTAACAGTTCATTAGTTGCTAACGTTATTTAGGAATGGCCTTCGGCTTAGGCAAACCTAGACAATCGCCTGGCGTGTCAAGATTTTATTTTTGTCAAAATATGTATAAACTGAGATTTCGCAGCAACTCTTCTTTCTGTCCAAATTTCACCTGTCAAAGTTAATACGCCATCTGTGATTTATGCGAAAGATCAAAAGCTGTTTTGCGTTGTTACTTTCATAACCGAGCATTTTTTAAAATGCTCCAAGCATTACTACTTAAACCCTTAGGCCCAGTTGTACAATGCCAATTTAAATTTAAGCCGAAATTTAAACCCATAACAACGATTATTTCAACAGTTGTTGTTAGCAGTTTAAGTTAAACTGGAATTGTACAACTGGGCCTTAACAACAATTGTTGGAATAGTCGTTGTTAAGAGTTTAATCTTTTGCTTAAAGTTAAACAGGCATTGTACAGCCTTATGTTCTTAAGGGTTTAAGCTTTGACTTAAATTTAAACTGACATTGTACAACTGGACCTTAGAAACAATTATTGAAATAATTGTTGTTATGGGTTTAAGCTTCAGCTTAAATTTAAACTGGAATTGTACAACTGGGCCTAAAAGTTTTGGCTTAAAATCAAGCTGGACTTGTACAACTGGGCCTTAGGCTCACAGTGGTCATTTAAATTTTAAGCCAAAGCTTAAACCCTTAAATTGTTGAAATAATGGGTTTGTTATGGGTTTAAGCTTCAACTCAAATTTAAACTGACATTGTAAAACTGATCGTTTTTACGTTTTTCTTTGTAGATGTTCACTGGCGATCTTCCGAGGTGATGTTAGCCGGACTCGAGAAGTTTTCTTTCACTCTCGATGTGATCGCAGCTTTGCCCATGCATTTATTCGTGGTGTTTATGGGTCAAAGTAAGAAAGCGAAGAAAATATTGGCAATTCTCTCTTACAACAGACTAGCCAAACTGTATAAGGTACTGTACAATTCGGTTGAGATTTCTCCCTCGATATTATCATTTCAGATGAACGACATGTTCATTTACATCGAACGTCTGTGTGAGAAACGCATTTTGTTCGTGAGACTCATAAAGTACGCCGTTTATTTGCTGTACTCCGCTCATTTCACGGGGTCATTGCATCTTTTGTTCGCTTGCTTTGATATGTAAATGGTGGAATTTAGTTGCATACAAATTCTAATAGTTTTTTAAGAAATCACTGCAGCGCAGACAGCTGGGTACAACGACTGAGAGATTTATTTAGCTCTTACAAGGGGTACGAACCCAAGTATGACCCCATCAATTTACTATACTTGCATGGATTTACGCAAGTGTTCTTTATAATCACCACCACGACCACTGCGGTTGTGAGTTCAAAAATTGAAACTGTAATCACGATATGCTTGGCGCTTTATGGGGCTTCTCTGCTGTCGTACATCATCGCTGAGTATGCAGCTACCATTATATTAGAAACAAAATCGATGTAAGTAAAGCGTTAATGCCGTTGTCTATGTTTCATGAACATGCTTTGCGCAGGCTGAATTACGGTGATTCTATAAAAGCCACCGTGAAGTACATGCAGGATAATCAGATACCGAAGTATTTACAAGGCAGGATTTTATATTCCCTGAAAGCCGTGAAGGATTTTGACCTGGAGGACGAACGAAATTTATATTTTGATTGCCCCAGTCACTTATTTCGACAACAGAAAATTGCCAAATATAAACAATACATACAAAAAGCACCAATGTTCCAGGTGAGACTTTTTTAGGCCCACTTGTACAATGCCAGTTTAAAGCTAAGGCTCAAACCCGTAGCAATAAAATTATTTCAACAATTGTTGCTAAGGGCTTAAGCTTTGGCTTAACTTTAAACTGGCATTTTACAACTGGGCCTTATGTTAAGTGTTCATTAATCAAGCGGGGTTTCATTTTTAGAATTGTGATGAGGATACTATAGAATTAATCGCAAGTAGATGTACAGAGTTGCATTTGGCTCCGCAAGAATACGTAAATTATTCCGGAGCTTCCGCAAGGTCTATATACATCATAGTCAAAGGTTACTGCGCAGTAAGAACTTTAACCCCCCCCCCCCAATTTTGCAAGCTTTAATTCGTCTGTTTATTTTAAGATAATCAAGGGAAGCAACTTCAAACACCTACTAGGACCCGGCACTTGCATTAGTGCCCTCGAAGTAGTATTTGGTAAATCATTGATGTACTTAATAATCTGCCCCGGCTTCTGAGGAACACTTTTTCTTAGGTGTCAGGCATGTGTTGACTATTCAGGCCGTAACTCACGTAATCCTCACGAGAATCTCACGCCAGGAGATAGACTTGATTTTGGCTAAGAACCGAGTGATGAAGCAGCAAATAGCGCAGAGCCTCGACAGAATGGTAAAGTTCGAGCAAAACGAGTTTAATAAAATCAAATCTGGACTTTGCAGACTTACATACGGTTGTTCACGAGTTTTAAAGACTTCTTCGCGCCCGAATCCTTCGTAATTCAAAAGGAGAAGAAGTCCTGGTTCGTCTTTAAACTCTTGCACGGAGATCCCTTGGATCTAGATTATAGGGCGGTGTACAGGCAGAGCAAGTTCGCAATGTTGAGGTCTACGACACTCCTTTTTTTTTTAAATAAAAAATATTTTAATCTGCTGTTGAGTGCAGGTTTGTGTTGATGAGGCGTACCATCTTACCGAACGGATGGTTCTTGTTCGTCTGGGAAATATTTCGTGCCTTCTTCGCTTTTCTCATCGGAATGTTGGCCCCACCTTATATTGTGCACGCTCATTATTGGCCCCCCTTACAATATATTTTGTGGTTTTTAAGTTTCACGGCGCTGGTTGATATGTGAGTTAGTACCTAATTAGTTTGAGGGAATTGAGAGAAATTTCTTTCGTTTTAGTTACATTCGTTTTCACGTGTGTTACTACAACGAACGTGGAATTATAGTTACACATCCGTTACGTACCGCAGAATACTACCTCAAGCACGCTTTCATCATCGATGTACTCGGACTGATCCCCATATCTGTGTTTAAAGTCAGGTTTGATTATGATAAATACACGATGCTGTTGCTCGACTTCAACGTGCTGATCCAGATGTATAGGTTCCCCGAAACTATTTTGAATTACACGCGCAAGCACTACGGGAGGAACTCTGTTTTTATGTGAGTGAGTTGCAGGAACTTTCGCAGGATTTTCTTTTTTTGTTGCAGGCAAGCCGTAAAGTGCATCCCGTTCACTCTAATCATATGCAATGCGCTGACTTGCATACTGATGTACATCTCTACTGATGTAGCTAATGAGGGGGGTAAACGTTATTTGGTGATAAACGATTTTTCTTGGATTAATGCGAAACATCACAACCGTAAGTTCGAGTTACCTTCTGGCTTAGTTATTCTAAACCCATACATATAATACTTAAAATGCCTGCATATACATAATAGTTTTTCTTCTAGTACCTATTCAGAAGACAGTATCTTGGAACTTCTATTACATAAGTTTCTATTGCACTCTGACTTACATGTTTGGAGTCGGTTTTAACAAGTTTCATGCGACCACTTCCGAGGAAACGTACTACTTCATAATCTGCTTGACCGTAGGTGAGTGTTTCGAGCTTCTCTGTCGTTTTTGATTTTAACAGAAAGCATCGCCTCGTCCGTCAGGCTACATATTCAACGCCTACAACCTAGTGTGCGTCATACACAGTCGTTTCATGATCAATCAGAAGCTGAGCCGATATCAAAACGACATACGACGGTTGCAGAGGTACATGAAAGTGGAGAACTTGTCGAAAGCCACCCAAAAGTAGGTATATTATTTGTTATTCGTGATTTTAATTTGAAAATCATTTCAGGAACGTTATTAATTACTTCGAGCATTTCTGGCGAATGACTGCGGGTTTAAAACTCGAAGACATTCTAAGCAAGTGTCACATTCCGCTACGAGTGGACTTCGTCCTGTCCATGTACGAGTCGACGTTTCGAAGGGTGCCCATCTTCATCGATGCAGACATGCATTTCTACAGGCGCATCGCTTTAATAGTGCACGTTTTGCACCTGCGCAAGGGCTCGGTGTTCATACGAATTAATGACATTGTCAGGCATACGTATATAGTGCACAAAGGCGAAGTGGTTGTGCACGATCCCATTGGAACTCTGTGTGCGGTGTTAGAACCAGGAAGGTAAAAGACGCCCACTTTTTTTCTTTGGATAAGCGACTCCCTCATCTTCAGCATGTTTGGTAACATCGATGATATAGTTTGCACCCGAAGTATGGTTCAGTACTCGATTAACGCAACGACAGATTTAATATACATGGAAACGACGAAGCTCTACGATGTCATCAGAGATTTCCCCGACATTTACAGACGAATTGATCATCATATACTATTAAATAATTTGGTAATAACATCTACGTTCATTATATTTATTTTATATATTTCGTTGGTGTGTTTCAGTCGTACGTTGCAGAAAGCACCAAAGTAATCCTAAGCGATGATTTGGAAAACTCCCAAAAACGGTAGTACAATTCAAGAACCTTGTGTTGGTACTAACATCACTTTTTAGGCTTGTAAATCCCATATTAAGATTGGCAGCGAAAAAATACTTTTTTATATTAATGGTGATCGCACCGCTCGTTTCATGCATACTCGCTTCTTATCAGCTGGGGTTTTACATAAACAATTTTATCATCGATGTTTTCCTATACATCTTCGACGTCCTCCACATAATCAAAGTGGTGCTTCATTTCTTCGTGCCCTATTACGATAGCAGGGGTGATTTGGTGATTGACCGAAAACTAATAAGGAAAAGGTTAGGCCAGTTTGCTGCTTTGCTTTTTTATAATCGACGTAATTCCAGGTACATGAAGCCCATGAAATTTTATTTCGACTGCCTGACAATCTTACCCTACCAATTGCTCTGCCTTTTGGCCCCCAAGGATCAAGTGTTAAGATACCGAAGGCTCCTCGGATCGTACAGAATAGTTCGAGCTGTAGTTATCTTAAATTTTGTATTAGTAAGGTATGATCAGTAAGGGGCTTTGTAGTTCAACGTGTACAAGTACTTTGATTTGTCTGCGAATCAACTCTACGCCAATCACGTGCTGATTCGATTCATATCGATTTTGGTCAACACCATCATGATACTTCATTTGGGAGCTTGCACCATGTACTTTTATGCGTGTCCTTTTCGTGAGTGCACAGTCGGCACTTGGATTTACTCTGCAAAGATAAGTATTTGTTTAATTTTGAGGATTCTTGAAGATGTATTAATTTTTATTAATTTTTTTTTTTAAGAGGGGCATCACTGTCAGGAGCCTTACATCTGCAGTGTCTTTTATATGTTGTCCATCTTAACATCAACCGGCTTTGAAAAGCATCGACCAGAGACCTTATTGGACATGCTGTTTTGCATGGTCACCATACTTCTGAGCAAGTATATTGTTGGATCGTTCATCGGTGATATCTGCTCGCTGTTTCGCAATTCAACTCTGTCATTATTGCGATATGACTTTCAAGTTAAAATATTAAAGGTACGTAAGAAATAAAATAAATTAAATTTAGGCCCGGTCTTTTCATCCCCAGTTAACTTTATCTGATGGTTTATTTCCATAGTAACAACTGTGATCACAATTGTTACTATTGGAATTAATCGCCAGATAAAGTTAATTGAAGATGAAAAGACCGGGCCTTACTGTTTAAACAAGTTGATTTAAAAGATTGATTGATTAGGTTAATTCGATAGTTAATAATAATTTCATTATTGCTAGTAAGTATGTGCTAACTACATTTTAAGATAAATAAAATACTTGGGCTGGGTTTCTCAGTCCTAGTTTAACTTTAAACTCCGGTTTATTTCCATAGGAACAATTGTTTTTATAATTGCTACCATAGGAATAAACAGGAGTTTAAAATTAAACTAGGACTGAGAAACCCAGCCTTAGAATTTTTAAATTGTATAGGCAATCCATTGCAAGTTGGGTTGCCTATAAGTTCATATGTAAATATGTAGTTTTATTTTCTAGGAATTTTAGATTAAATTATTGCTGTATGACTTTCAGGTTAAAATACTCATGCTGGGTTTCATAAAAGTCGATCAAATTTAATCATTGATTAAAATAATCATTCCTGTACCTTCAGCACATGTAACCATAGCAACGTTTACTTTTAATGCCTGATTAAATTTAAGTAGCGTTTGTGAAATCCACCATAAAAGTGCCTCAACTTTGTTTAAAAAAAAATGTGTACTATTGTGTAGTTTCTTTTATTTGTTGGTAACAAATAAATTGAATTTACTGGTTACCCTCGCTGAATTAAATAATTAATTGATTAGGTTAATTCAATAGCTAATGATAATTTTAATTATTGGTTAGTATCTGCTAGCAGTATTTTATATTAAATAAAATAATTGGAAATCGTTAGATGAATAGGCAACACCTTTAACAAATCAGTGCAAATTGGGTTGCCTATAAATCTGTAAATCGTGTAAAAAAAAATTCTAAAAATTATAGATTATTGCGGTACGTCTTTCAAATGGAAATAAGTATGTCCTTTACTTGTTTTTTAAAAAGCACTGTAATTTCAGCTTTTATTTTCTATTAAAAATAAAGGAAATTAAATTTACTGTTTAACAAAGTTAAGTTGAGTGGGAATTGATTATGTTAATTTGAAATTTGACTAAAGTAATTGTTCGAATATGTGAAAGCTGTATTTTATATTAAATGACATAATTGAAGCATGGTATTCCCAAATGGTCTAAGTGTCAAGCCCAAAAACGTAATTCCTAGAAAATTAAGGAAAATGATCCTTGTTGTTGAAGGGGCGCGAGAGAGAGAGTCATCTATGTATAGTGTATAGGTAATTATATAAAATATTTCCACATCAGGTAGACACTTAGAACCTTTTCTAATGTGTGCAGCAAGGCACATAGATCCCTTTTATAGAAAAATACTAATTTAACAAAATTTGGCACCCCTTGGGAATACCACGCTTCAATTAGAAATTGCTAGATGAATAGGCAACCCATTTAACAAGTTAATGCAAGTTGGGTTGCCTGTAAATATGTAGTTGATTGCTGTTGAATTGATTAGCTTAATTTAATAGTTAACAATAATAATTTAATTATCGATAATCTAATGCCTTAGGTGTGGATCAAATTTCGAGAAAAATGTTGGTTTACTGCGCTCCTCATATTTTTAAAGTATATCACTTTTTTCATAAATAAGTGTCTTACTACCAACAAATTTCGCACATTGTGGAAGGAAGCACTGGTCACGCCCTTAGTTAAAATATCCAATATTTGCAACCAATCAGTATGTCACCAGTTTCAAAGGTTATAGAAAAAATAATGAACGCGCAACTTCTTCAATTTGTGACTACAGCAAACATTCTGCCGTCCTCACGATGAGGCTTTCGTCCATGTTTTAGCACGGCTTCGGCTTTATTAAAAAATAACAAGTGATATAATCAAAGCAACAGATAAAGGAGATATCTCTATTTTAACTCTTCTAGATTTTTCCAAAGCTTTTGACACCATCGATCACCAACTTCTTTGCAGGCAAACTTCAAAGCAAATCTTTAAGTTTAATAAAATCCTTTTTGTCAGGTATATTGCAAAGGGTGGTGATCAATGGTTGGTCGTCGCATCCTGGCATAGTTACTTCAGGAGTACCTCAGGGATCTGTGCTTGGCCATCTCCTTTATCTGATCTATACTGCTGATTTTCACAGAAATCTTAAGATATGCAAAAGTCACTTCTATGCAGACGACACGTAAATACATATATGTATGTAAGTTTTAATATTTCAGATAAAATCGAATCAAATTTCTTTTTTTTTGTAATAACTTCTTCATTGTAATCGATTTATTTTTGCTATTTGTACTCTCTTGAAGCACTTTTTATGTAGATTTTAAAAGTGCTTTTAGATTTTTGTTTCCACTTCCCGTTCTCGAGTTTTCATCCCCCAACTTCAGTTTTTCTCATGAATCATCAAACAGGCATAGGAATAATCGAATGCACTCTTTTTCTCTTTACAATGGGCGCGTTAAGCGAACGTAGCAGCTGAGAAACAGCAATATGCTTTGCTTAGTGTGCTTACAAGTAGCACAAATGATTCGCTAAACCGTAAACCCGCTTTTTCTGACTCACAAATGTACCGCCACGCTATTTTGTTACGTAGCATTATTTCATGACAACTGGCGATCTTTTCACAATCCACATTTTAAGTAGGGTGTGAAAAGATCGCCTGTTGTCATGAAAACGATATAAACACAAGACTTTTTTAAACGGTTGAGTGAGATACGAAATAGGTTAAAAATCGTGAGTGAGAAAGATGAGATCATACGCTCCAGATACATCCGACGTATAATTTTCGAACGCAACAGTTCTAAACATAATTGTGACCTGCGAATCGTTGCTCTGATTGCATTACAAAAATTACGACGTGTAACATTGCGAAATGTTGCAAGCACAGATTCACGAAGATCTTCAAGATTTTTAAATACTTAAAACACTTCATTCTTGACGTAACTCTTAACAAAAAAATTCGGAGGGGGTTAAATCGGGAAACCCTGAAATAGGTCCACGATTACCAATTCACGAATTAGGGAACCGGTTATTAAGATATTCTCTAATTATGTTTGAATTATGGGGTGGAGCCTTGGACCCGAAGATGTGGGTTCGAATCCCAACCCGGCCAACCTATTTTTTGTAAATAGATATATTTTTAATAATTTTAATCAATTTCTTCAATTCAATTGTTAGAAAATTTGCTTATTTTTTACTGCAAACAAAGCATACGTTTGTGAAGAAAACATTTTCTTTTAATGTTTGAAATTAAATTCAATTATTCCAAAACCTAATTGACGGTCCATAAGAATATGGGGGGGCGAAAACTCGAAAACAGAAAGTGAAAACAAAAATCCAAAAGCACGTTTAAATTCTACATAAAAAGTGCCTTAAGAAGGTACAGCCATGCGCACCTAAAATGCACCTCCAGCACGCGAATTTCATCCTTAAAACCTTGTGGTACAAGGCTCACAGAACTGTCAAATTGTAGCACTTAAACTGCGTATGACTGTACAAATAACAAGAACGTATGGATTGCAATAAAGAAGTTATTACAAAAAAAAACGAAATTTGAATTTTTTTTTTGGTATAACTCCTGAACTTCACACGAAATTTTTTGAATTTCTAAATAGTGTATGACTGCCCTAATACTTAGGAATAATTCATTCCATTTAACCGAATTCGTATCTCTTATAATAACCGAGATCCCCATGCTGGAAAAGTTATACATATTGTATAGGCAACCCATCAGACAGCAGTGAAGTTGGGTTGCCTACACATACGCAAATCATTTTTATTTTCTAAAAATTTTAGATTAAATTATTGCGTTACTACTTTTAGGTTTAAATGATAAAAACACTTAATTTAATTTTCGAGAAAATTTTATAATTTCTGCTTTTATTTGATAGTAAGAACTGATTAAGTTAATTCAAAATTTATAATAATTTTATTATATTACGTGCTACATGTTATGTTAAATAAAATAATTAGAAATTACATAGATGCACATTTTAAAAAAAATATTTCAGGCATATTTAAATAACCATCTAGTCTCAAAACCTTTCTTGGAAAAAATTGACACATACTGCAAGTACTTATGGGTGCACGGCGACGGCCAACAAATACCATCACTCTTCTTAGAATCACCGAATTTCCTTATCGGGGAAGTGAAAATAGAAGCATACGGAAAACACTTATTCACGGTAAGTCCAAAAGGTTGCAATTGCTTTTTTTTAATGAATAAAGTTTAGAACGAGGTCTTCTCAAAATGTCACAAAGATTTCCTACGCGTACTCACCAGAAAATTGAAGATGCAAACATTCTTCTGCGGTGACATGATCTGCCAGCAAGAAGACACCAACAACACCATGTATTTCATTCATCGAGGAAGAGTCAACGTCCACTCGATTTTAGGCGAAGAAGAAATCCACGTCGATGAATTGCAAGAGCTCGACTGCTTTGGAATCGTAAGACAATTAAAAAAATAAAAATAAATTCAGGTGACCATCAACTCTCTCTGTAGATCCAAGGCATTTATCCGCGTACCCCTCACACCCATACTTACAGAGCGAACACGGTGTGCATAATTTTGATGTTGGTTTACGACGACTGGTACAAGTTACTTACGTTTTTTCCCAGTGCAAAGTTAGAGTTGAGTAATGTGTTAGCGAGATTTAATTGAGTTACTTGTTAATAAAAAAAATTAAACGAAGAAGTGAGTTTCATCATTTTAATTGCGACACAATTATACACAACACATCGTACAACAAACATTTAAAAATTATTCATGGTTTGTATTATTTAAGTCTGAAGTCCGGTTTAGTAAATAATTGAGATCATTCGATATACTACACATCACTTCATCCAAATCACCGCCTGTTATGGTTGAAGTCGCTTCGCCTATTTGCGTCGAATCATCTTGATTACGTACACTACTGTCCACTTCTTCTTTCTTGCTTGGATGCTTTTCATCTTCCGTTGAAAAAGGGATATGATTGGACTGTTGAATCACTTCGCAGGTTTCAGTCTTTTCGTTCGAATGTAATTGGCAGTCGTTGATTACATGGTATTCTACTACGTCAGCGCTTGCTTTGCTTGGTGTTTTCCGGCAGCAAATTTCTAAAGCCACGTCTCGGAGTAGGCTGTCGCTGACTTCTTTACTTCGCTTACTACAGTTGTCAATGCTTTTACTTCTGTGACACCTGATGGTCGCATGCCTCGATTTAGAATTCGATGTTATTAAATCAAGGCTGGCGCAGTTTTCTCTGTTGAGTATGTCAGGGGGGGTGTTGTTTTTGATTTGTTTCTCTTGAGCGTCCGTGTTTATTGAACTGGCGCAGTATTGCTCAAACTGTTGCTTCTTCGTTTTATTGGTTGTTGTTTCATGAGAGGGAATACCCGTGCGATTGGTTGTGGTATCCTTGTGGTCATTGCTGATTTTTTTCGAGATAGAGCTGCGGTTTGCTGAAATTAATTGAAGATCAGCGGCTGCATTTTAAATTTTAATGTTTAAAGTAAATGCGCAGTGACTTACTTGGCGACATATAAATAAGGAAGTTTCAAACAGTTTTCAGAATCTAAAAATAAAATAATAAACGAAAATAACGAAATCAAAAGCAGAGAAAATTTAAAAGAAAATTTACTGACTAGAGTAGGTAATGATGCTTGGACACGTACATGTTAGGGAATTTTTCTTCAGTTTCTTGTCGTGCTTGCCAGGAAAGGGCAGGCGCATCTTTTTAAAAAAATACTGCCTCAGCATCAACTCTGACTTTACGACGTAAAAGAAAAATATTGTTAGCCCCTGAAATTAATCACACAGTAAATTCCGGGGGGTTTAACAAATTTAAACTCACCGAAAACACTGATGTAACACACAGTACGCAATGGCACACCACTTCCTCGATCATATTTATGTACAGTATGCTGCTCACTATTACCGCGACAATTGAAATGAATACGTATATCGTTGATTTTAATAATGTAATCCTGAAATTAAAAATGATTTAGAACTTTGTATGAAGTGCCAAAGGGCTTTAATCTTACCTGTCTCGTGATATACTGATTTCGGGGGTTGTGTTTATGAACTTCATCGTAATGTAGTAAATGCTGAAAAACAGGAGCATCAAAATGCAACTGCAAGTGACGAACACGTTGAACGACACAGTTCCGTGAAGTAACCACCAGGAGTTGACTCGTGTGCTCGTCGAGACGTGGCTTAAGTAGCTACCGAAAACTATAATCATTGGGGCACCTGCAGGACTTTAATAATAGGGGTTGAAAATTACACGTTCGTACTTACCTGTAATGACGCATATAGACGTAGGCCTTAGCTTGCGGTTATTTCTAAGCTTCAGTAAGTCTGCGTAGATGACGAATAATATACTCAACTGGCTTGATAAAGAAGTGAGAAGAAATATTTGCAGGAGAATGTTCATAAGTAAATAGGAAGGCTGTAAATACTAATGTTAATTTAAACGGAACTGGCAAAATATATTTCACTTACATTGCTTAATGTGTTGGTGTGTGCCGTTATAATTATGACCATGGCGCCCATCGTTGATGAGCAGTACTGGATTTTAAGGAACGTCACGCAAGATTTGTTGAAGATCCAGTGGAACAGGAGTATCAAGCCCGAAAATGTGCCCAGGAAAAGACACGTGCAGCAGCCAACGAGGACTATAATCTGATTTGGCAAGATTATGACTGGTACAATCGCCTGGAAATAAATTTCGAAGAATGAAACACAAGACCAAAGGAAAGAACAGAATAGGGATAGCACTAATAAAAAAATGTCTATTAGGTTTTTATGCAGAGTGTCTCAAAAGTAACGCCCGCGCTTTTGGGGTTCACTTCAGGAAGCTAATCCAAATCGAAATGAAACAATGATAATGAATTCTACAAGAAAAAGAATTAATTTTCATTTATAACGAAATTAATTATAACAGTAATATCCAGTTCTAATGTTTACAAGAGACATTCAAACAGTTAATTAATCCCACAAGCTCGGGTGTTTTCTTTTGAAACACCCTGTATACTGTGGGGTGCTGATTCCATATTCGGTTTTAAAAACTTTAACGCCTAAGAATTTTTTATTGTGTGACTTTTATTCCCTTTTTTGGTCATAGTGTAATTATTCCGAATTTCCTCCGTCATGTTTGGGTCTTTAGAGCGTCCGGGGAAGTCCAGTAATTGGAGAATTTAAAGATGTTAAAGGCAATACATCATTGGCTCAATAAAGTCTTTTGTTTCGACTTCTGCAAAGGTCGTTTTAGACTACCCTTTTTCTTGTATACAAGAATTAGTTCAATTTGTACAATAAAATTTATAAGAAAAACTTTTTGGTCGCAAATACGGCTTGGAGATAGAACATGTTCTATTTTTCCAGATAGTTTTTAATTTAGTTTAAATTTACTGCAGTTTAAACGATTAAATTGTTGAAGAAGTTGAACCAAATGTTACACAAGAAATGGGGTAGTGTAAAATGGTCTCAGGAAAGCAAATAAGTTCGGGGAAACCCACGCCTTATTTTATTTTAACTTTGGCTCTCGGAAAAAAAAAATAAAAATGATCAAAACATTGGAAAAACAAATAATCTAACAAGCGATCAACATAAAAATGAATTAGGGTAGGCGTTGGAATTTACATGCATGTCTTGGATAACGTCATATTAATACTAATTGTCAATCAATTGTAACACAAATAACACGTCGGAAATGTCCTTTAACGTTACTCATGCAGTTACTCATAGACACAGTTCATAGAGTTCAAACATGTCTTGATGCAGCAGGCAGTGGTCATTTTACGCATCTGCATTAATTTTTTAAAGTAAAACTGTTTTCTTGCTTTGTAGAAACGTCAAAGTGACTGAAGGAACGTTCGATCAACTAAATGCACACATGCGTGTTTAGTTGCATCGCCAACTCTAATTCATTTTTCATTTGATCACTTCTTACAATATAAGGTTCTAAAGTCTTCATTCCATGTTAAATACAATTATGTAATTTCTTATCAAGATTTGTATCGTGTGTATCATATACCAGCCAGTGTTGCCAATTTATTAATTTAGTCACTAGATCTGGTGACTCTGGTGAAATTTTAGACGTGTCTTGGTGAGTTCAGACATGTTGAAAATTTCGGGACCGATTTAGTGCCAAACCTAGCGACTTTATTTGAAAAATAACTAATTTTTTCAACAAATGGCGATACTACTTTTGACTGTATTCAAATGTGAAAAGAAACAACTGAAATTCAATTGTCGGTATAGAACATAAAAAGTCTTGGCAAGAAGCTAAAAAAAAGTTTGTCCTTTAACAGATGGCGCTGCTAATTCATTATTTATAGATTATTTATTGCAGCTGGTAATTTTTCTCTTTATTATAATCTTAGGCCCGTGTGACACTATGATATTTCTTGTGCAAGATTTATGGAGTGAGCCAATTCAACCAATCAGAATTCACTGTGGTAGCTCATCTCCCTCACTTTGTAACAAAAATGTTATCAAATCTTGCATGGTGTCACACGGGCCTAACAGGTATGTGTATATGCAGATTTCAAAAATTAGGAGTACCCTTTGATAACAAAAGAAATAAACATCATTAGGTGTGCAAATTGTTTTCAATCTGTGTAATAGATGGCGTTGCTAATTTTTTTACTAGTAGAGTGCCTTAAATAAGAGCACGGTGTAAGATATAAGGTGATATAACTTCCTATGCGTTCCGAAGATTTTGGTGGTTAATTTTTGTCCTAGTTCTATTGCAAATCCGCCAGATGGCGAACGTGCTGCGTAGGTAAACGAAAATAAAACTTGACCTTCATTTAGTATACGAAAGAACGTTGGTTTTGGTTGGGGGATTAAGTGTGTGTGTATTGACTAGAAGCCACGGTCGAAGCGTCTGTTATACAACATTGTACAACATGGTGTATCAGTGTTGCGTGCCGATGTCTGAAACCAGGAAAATATCTGTTGTTAAATTATCGATCCAGTTGGTGATCAGTTGACAGTTGTACTCCGCTCATGTTTCCGATCGCTACTTATCCGCTCTGATCAGTATTTCGTAAACGTTAGTTAGTTTATCTACCCCGATATGGCCCCGATCAATGTTTCGTAAACGCCACAACACTTCTAACCTTCTAAGGTAATTTATGTATTTGTTTACAAATACCTACAAGCGTTTAGAGTCTGTGACATGCAGGTTGGCAACAGTCAATCAAGTTAGAGGTAAAAAGGCGGGAGAATTCCACTACTTTTATGGCTCTACATATTTCTAATATATCCTAGAGTTCGTTTAATTTCTAATTTGTGTCTTTGTAACAGTTCAAAATGAGTTAAAATCAAAATGAATTTAAATGTATGAAGTGCAATATTTAAAACATTTCCTTATGCAAAAGTTTGAGGTAAGTGAGTAAAATAAATTTAACAGCTGCATATCGACCGTTGGGAAAGAATTTTTTGTTTAAATTTTGGTCCAAAATAAAGTAACCTTTTCCTTTTATTGAGTCTTCGCTAATTTTTATTTATTAGCTTCTTCTAATAGTTTACAGATCAAATTTTAATAACATTAACAAGTTCGAAATTTTTCTGTAAAAAATGGTCTCACTTTCCAATGTAAAACACGAGATAGCAGAAGTTAATGAGATTACAAATGAACTGGATGTTGAGTTTACAGATGAAGTGAATGCGTTTTAAGAAAAGAAATTTTTAAAAATAAAAAATTTCTGTAATAAAAAGCGAGTATAAATAAACGAAATACGATCAACTAAAAAACTAAAATAAATATAATATACAGGCTGTCTTACGAAAAACGCCCCAAGCTGTAACTCCGTTATTTATAGATCAATTTTAACAAACAAAAAGGCAAATAAAATGAGACTAAAAGTACTATAAGGTGAGTCCAGTTTCAATTTTTTTAAAAATTACCTTCAAGGTCAAACGACTGTTAGGAAACAATAAATCATACAAAGAGAATAACTTGACAATTTGAAACAACTGTGAAAAATAACGCTTAGGTGACATTGTTTTCAAGATAAACTTTAAAATTTTTATGAAAAGCACGTTTTGCGTAAAAGACTCGTTCATTTTTTTTTTTCGAAAAATATTTTTTAAATGTCAAAGTGTTGCACATTATTGGATTTAGAAAAAAAATCTCTACCAGATATAATAATAAAAAATATACAGAGCCATTTGAAAAATAAAAGTTGACAGTCGTTTGACCTTGAAGGTAATTTTTAAAAAAATTGAAACTGGACTCACCTTATAGTACTTTTAGTCTCATTTTATTTGCCTTTTTGTTTGTTAAAATTGATCTATAAATAACGGAGTTACAGCTTGGGGCGTTTTTCGTAAGACAGCCTGTATATAAAAAAAAATCAAGTTACTTTTTCAGTTTCCGTTGACAACCTTGTTTATTTTGACAACATATTTTTCACTTCTGACGAAGCAGTCGAACGACTGCGAAACGTAAAGTGTATAGTGCGCGATTTAGTGTCCGCTTAAAAGATTTTGTGATACAAATTTCATCGGACAAGAACCAACTGTAAATAAAAAACTAAAGATAGCACAAAATCATTTTAAATCAATGAAAGGCAGTTTAGAAGCTGTAAAGTCTTCAGCAGAATTAATCAGTTGCAGTTTTAAGGTGAGATATATATTGAATCAGTCGATGTCCATAATGCCACCGAATAAGAGACTGTTTTCTACAAAGAAAAAATTTTTAAAAAATTCTGAAAGCATCGTTAAACCGGTTGCAGAAAAGCAATCGAAGATTTCTTTACCTTTATTTGTTACAGTAAAATTTTGGGCAATCTAAAACACAGAAAGTAATTTTGCTAATGGTTATAAATAATTTAACTTTCCCGCGTTTCGTATTAAACCTAATTGGCTGTTACTGACCTGCATGTCACAGGCTCTAAACGCCTGTCAAATACCTACGCTACACGTAGCCACCTATTGGATTCTTTTAGAATGAGGATAAAATTTAGCCAGCTCACAATCGCAAATCGCAACTCATATCACCTTATATCGTAGGCCATGGCCCAGCTCCATTAACATTCACTGACGTGTATGTATGGCCGTTTCAATTCGTTTAAAATTCAGTTCCGAGAAAGCATGCCATGGAGTACTCCCCTCAGCGCTCCCTATTAAAGATACTACAGAACTACTCATAGTAACGTAATGACAACTGCAATTACTTAAAAACTCACAAGAGGCGCTGAGTGGAGTACCGTCAAAATGTTTAACAGTCGAATTCAAAACGACCATGCGTACACGTCAGTGAAATGTTAATGTAGCTGGCCATGCGTAGGCTCGCTTGACACTATGAGATTTCTTATGCAAGATTTGTTACAAAGTGAGAGAGATGAGCTACCACAGTGACTTCTGATTGGTTGAATTGGCACTTCTCGCTCACTTTATAACAAAACTTGCACAAGAAATATCATAGTTTCAAACGGCCCTTACACCGTGAATAAGAGTGAGGTCATACGTGAAGACGATTTCTCTTGCTCGGTAGCCATGTTTGTGCTAAATTTGAATTTGACGGGATATTAAAGACAGATTACAACTAAAGAGAATCAGCAAAATTCGAAACTTTTAAGGTACATACCTAGATCATTAAACGAGTAAGAAAAGGAACATAAAAATAAAAACTTTCGACACGCAAAAAGAAAACTACGAAAACAATCATCACTACAACCAACTCTTGAGTAAATAAAACTTTCGTTTAGAGAGTTGATTGTAAAACCAGAAATCGCAGGAAATGAAAATAATGTGTTTGTTCCTTCACTAAATAATAGATGGCATTGCTCTTGACAGCAATGAATGAGGAAAAAAACACAGGAGGGAAGATACGGCAGTGGGAGAACGCAATGGGGAAGCTCCCTCATGTTCGAAATGGAATAATTCTTTAAATAATAGCAAAATATAGACCAAAAGTAATTGACTGGTGAAAATTTTTTTCAAAATTCATCGATAAATAACCGAGAAATAGACTTTTAAAGTTGTCATGTTTTAACCAGGAACGACTCGCTTATGACGTCACTTTTTCGCATAGCTGATCGCAGTTACTCTTGTTATGGGTGAAAATTCGTTAAAATTCTTAGTTTTTGGAGTCACTCTGTAACACGAACAGTCCGTTATTCTGCCTTGCGTGTTTAATTTTGTGCGCGATAAAACGAGTCTTTACGGAATTATTGTCGTCTCCCTCATTCCCAATGTGAGTCAACTGTCTCCGTTTTTCAACCCCCTCTTTATATCTTACATGCATTGAAAATTCTGTACGCTTCGTGGCTTGTTGCAGGGAGGTGGACGTCGTGGTGCGAGTGATTTTTGTGTTAGAAAATTCGACAGGCTGAAAATGCCTTGATTGAAGATTAACAGTAAATTTGCTACCCAATTTTTAAAATCGTGCATTTATAAGCATTGTTTCATGCCTGTCGAAGCCTAATCCCGGCTGATTGAGATTAAATAAATACGGCGTGTATTTGGGCGTGGTTCAGAGTGTAACGCATGTTTTCTTTTCTTTTAGGTTTTTGGTTTTCCTTTTGGTTACCCTTTTGTTTTATACTGTGGTTGTATTTTTCCTCTTCTATTTATTATGAGGATTACGAGCATCTTCCTTTGGCTCCCAAAACTTCGTCGTGATATCTGGGGCCAACGTCATGATGATGATGATAAAGATGATGATCTTGAAGTTATCGCAAGGTCAGTTCGACAACGACATTACTTCCCCGTCGGTCCGAACTTGGATTCACCCAACCCCTATTGGTGACTTTCGACGAGAGAGGTCGCTGCGAATAGCGACACGCTTTCTTGGCTTCAGCGGACCTCCGTCGGATTCGATACTCGCAGGACACCGACGACGATAGGCGTTTTCCCGTTAGCTCTGAATCTTGCGCACTAAACACAGTTGAGTTTTAAACCCATGAGCTTCGAGTACAAACTTGCGGGAACGTATTTGTAGAGGTGTGACGCACAACAAATTTAAAATGAATTTCGAAAATTGTTTAATTAAGCATTTTATTAAAATATTTGACATTAATTATTTTTAAATAATGCGTATTTGTTTTGTAGTTATCTTGTAGCACCGTATCAGGGCAGAATTCAAGACTGGCGGAACATGCCTTCCGAGCACAAAAATAGTAGGTGGTGCATGAGAGGGCAGGGGAAAGACATATTGAGCGTAAAACGCGAGCGTCCAAACGCTAACTGGAAAGTGTGCTTCGCGATTTTTTAGGCTTTTGGGCTCGTTTGCCTGCACAAAGTGGATAACGGGAAAGCAGCTGATAGCTGCTGCGTGTGGCGCGGACGATGTAATCAAGATCGGAATAATTTTATATGACATTGCGGTAATGCACGCTCTTAATTCACTTATAAATTCAAAATACGTCGAAGTTTTTCATCGATATTTGAAGTATTTGGATTATGGTTTAGTTAATCCAAAATTTAACTCATGACTGAAATACCGGGCCTTAGTCATAGAACTCCAGTGTATAGGCCCCTAGCAAGCTACCTGTTATAGTACTGAGAGTCAGCTGACAGCAGTGTTGCCAACCCTGATACGACCGTTTTCCCTACCTTTTCCTACATAAACTTACAGCTAGTGGCGCTCGTGACGCCGTTTGCTACCCGCCTATAGAATACAATTGACATTTCTCGAATCTTATTCATTTTATAAATAATGATGAACTGTTGGTTTGTGGAGGTTCCAGAATTTTGTAAAACGCTTGTGTACGCTTATGACACAGTGGCCATACTTAGTGACCAATTTAGACTGTTAGTATGACTCTCTCCTGTTATTCTTAACTCGTTGCCTCCAATCGAAGACATTTGCAGAAGATACTAGAGCTGGCAACGGATAACCGATTTTGGATATTTTGGATATTCGCGGTGTACAGCATGTCACTCATGCAAATAGAGTTGCATGAAAAACATTTTTTCACTTAAGATTCACATTCAAGTTATGCAACTCTATTTGCACGAGTGACATGCTGTACACCGCGAATATCCAAAATATCCAAAATCGGTTATCCGTTGCCAGCTCTAGAAGATACCCCTGCCAAGCGAAGAAAAAAGAAAAATGAAACAAAAAAAGAACTATAGATTTCTTACTGGTATTATATACGGCCGGTATTATCAACGTTTTAAGGAGACCTTAAATTTAACTCGTGTTTAGATTGTGACATTTCTGCTTGGTTTGTATAACATCAACCACATTCTAAACACGAATTAAATTTAAGGTCTCCTTAAAACGTTGGTAATACCGGCCGTCATATCAAAATTCTATTGTCAATTTTATTCTTGATAGTACTGTACAAAAACAGAATGTTTTTATTTTTGTGTTAATTTTGAAAACAGATTTAAAAAAAAAATTATCAGAATGTGCATATACAGAGTTACAACTAATTAAAGGCCCACTACGGGGATCTCGTATATAACTGTAATGGCGCGGGCACATATGCATTTAATGTAACGCCTAACGT
Source organism: Dorcus hopei (assembly GCA_033060865.1). Taxonomy (NCBI): domain Eukaryota; kingdom Metazoa; phylum Arthropoda; class Insecta; order Coleoptera; family Lucanidae; genus Dorcus; species Dorcus hopei. The sequence continues at coordinate 5,568,667 of CM065424.1, forward strand.
GATTTTTAACATCTAATTTGATATAAATCTGCGGTTACACTTAAGTTTAATATCAAATTACTCGTTATAAATTTGTTTTCTTTTCCATATTATCATATCACAAGTAAAAACTACACCAAACTAGTCAAATTAGACTTTGAAAATCACGTTAGGCGTGACGTTAAACGTTAATGTGGCGGCACCGTAAGAGATATACATAAAGAAGATTAAATTACAAACAGGTTGCGCCATGGTTGCGCTATGTTGGTGTTGCAAAAAATAGCGCCCATAAGAGTTAACAGTCGTATCTGCGAAGATGTCGGTCCTAATCTATTTTGTATTAGATTGTCTATCGAATTTAATCTAAGATTACCGAATTTTGTGACTCTGTTATTACCTTAATGAATAAACATAATTTTATAATTTTATGATTTACTGTAATTTTGACACCACCTAAACAATTTCGGTTTTTTTATACGTTCGCATTTAAAAAATTACTTAATAGAATGTTGTGATGTGACAAGCAAGGAGAGGTCTTTCAAATCTTAGAAGGCCAAAGTTTGAAACTTGTATCTTCTTCTTAAATGAGACACAGGTGGTGTATAAAAAGATGGGAACTCCGATGGAACTTTCTTTTCAAAGACCGAACTTCGAAAAACTTGATGAAATGTCTTTCTTTGTTCTCATTCACTCATATTTAACAAAGGGAATGCACGGAGTCATATAAGGAATCGAAAACGCTGAGTTCGAATTTCAAGTTCGTTTCTGTGTAATGCCTAGGGATGAAATATTTGTTGCGGTTTTTTTACAGTCCTTGATTCCCTTATTTACCGCCCCTCCTGGACTTCGTGCCTACTCCTCTTGTAAAATTTCTCCAAAACATTAGTAGTTCGAAAAGTACATAATTTTTAGAGCTGGCAACGGATAACCGATTTTGGATATTTTGGATATTCGCGGTGTACAGCATGTCACTCATGCAAATAGAGTTGCATAACTTGAATGTGAATCTCAAGTGAAAAAATATTTTTCATGCAACTCTATTTGCATGAGTGACATGCTGTACACCGCGAATATCCAAAATATCCAAAATCGGTTATCCGTTGCCAGCTCTAATAATTTTAATTTGATTTGGCTCAAGTTTTGAACTTTTTTAAATTCCCTAACATTTTAAAAACAGTAATTTGAATTTAATTTGGCCCCAAGTTTTGGGCGACTTTAAACGAAACGATTTATTTTACCTGTGACGATTCCTTCGTTGTCAAAATAGTGAAGGTCCCGAACCTCCGACAGTGGCAGCTGACGGCCGTCGTGTTTACAATTTCCGTGGTGCAAACACCCGGATCCCAGTAGTAACCGTAGGTGGCGAAGTCGGCGCCGACGCAGCTCAAATTCCAGCGTCGCGTCGCCTCCGTCTTGGCGACCCTAAAATCCACGCGCAACGTGTATTCATCGGAGAACCGCATCTCGCGGCGGTCGTCCGCGTACCAGGCCGCCGCGACGTCCGACGCCACTTCATACTCGAGCTCGGAGTCGCTGAAACCAAAGAGCTAGAAAGCTGGTGGAGGAGCAAAACGAAACTCACGAGGGGACTCACTTGATGCGCAGGATTGATCTGGCCGGTAGAAAATCGGTTAGGTTCTTGTAGACGACGAAGATGACGTTTCCGGAATCGGATTTCGTATGGGGGAGCTTTAACTCGATGCGGGCGGAACTTAACATGTAATAACTATAACAAATAAACAAATAATTCGCAAAAAATTTATTTGGTTTTAGCTTTAAAAAAACGACCTTAGGAATCGGCTCATTTTATCTACCGGTTGTATTTTCGTGTCGACGGTGGAGCTTTTTCCTTTGAAATTGGAAAGTTGAGTTGCCGAAAAGAGGACGTTCTTCATGACTTGTTGTAACTGTACGACTTGCTGAAAAATAAGTTTCTTTTAATTGTGCACTTCTTAATGGACAGGGTTGAGTTGATTTAAATAATAAATCATCAGCGATTTTTATTTTTTAATGTAAATAAAACTGAACGGCTTTGAATTCCTGCGATTCAAGAACTGTCCATTTTCCATCCATCCCCTAAATCATTTCTGAATTCTTCATTTATGTATTTACCTGTTCGTTGACAAGGGAATGATTGTGAGTCATCACATCCCCGATAATGTTTTCGGCGAATCCATAGGCATCTTCATCCACCACCACGGTCTGCTCAGAATCGTTAATGTAGGAAATCACGTCGTCGATTAATTTCAGAATCCTCGCACCCTCTCCGTCGAGCAGCCGGATGCCGCTCTTAATGTACATTAAAGTGCCGTTCAGCGTCCTCGCAGGGCTCGTGGCTTCGTACCCCTGGCGCAAGAGCTCGAACTGGAAGGGAAAGGGAGGAACAAGTAACATATCTGCGTCGACTTCTAGATAACGCGAGATGAGTCGAGTTTCGATTACGTCTTACAAACCAGAGGATTGATTGCGTTTTTTTTACCCTAGATTTATTGTCATCATTTTTCAGGGGGGGGTTTAAGAATCACTTGCGTGATGATAACGGACTTGATTTTATCTAAGAGTCAAAGGCCAGTCTTTGAGAATGAGAAATGACTGGCACTTAAAGGAGAAGGGGGAAAATCAAAGAAGTAATTTTTTGGATAAACTTACCTCGGCGATGACAGGTTGAAGGACGTCAGACTCGCACAAAGACATGTCGGGGATTTCCCATTTGGGCAAATTGGTGTCGAGCATCCTACACGAGCGCTTAGCTAATCCTTTGTAGTACGAAGGGCAAGCTTGGATGCTTTCAGAACCCGGAGCGGTTTCTGGCCACCTGACGTTATACCGAGTCTCAGCTTCGCACATTTTCACTAACTTCTTGTCGATTACGGTGACGAACACGCTGATTTCACTCTGTATACTCCTGCTTTGCGCCAGGCAGGAATAGTTGGCCGATTTCTGCAAAGACGCCCTCGCAAATTCAAGGATCAAAGTCGGCCCGGAAATACTCACGCTTAATCCGGAAACCTGCAACAAGCTCCCGGTCGGATACAGCGTCAAGTAACGCTCCCGTTTCGTTTTAATCGGAAGCAACTTGCCGTTCTTCGTCCAACTATAAACGGTCTCGTTGCCGTGGTTGTGACTGAGGCATTTAATAGAAAAGCTCTCGCCCTATCGGTATAAAGTGAGTTAGTACTCCGTACGGAGTAATGGACTCGCTTTGTAACAAATTGTTTGTCGACGCGACGGCGACGGCGGCGTCTACCGGAACGCTTGTAATACTTGTGCATAATAAACGAGGGTGCTACGTGATCTTTGAGGTCGTTAGTGTACGAGGAAGCAGCGTCGAGACGACGGTGATAATGTGATACAAGCATCAAGAATGAATGAAGCGCCTTATATATAATAAGTTCTCATCAGAACTTTCCTACTTAATATTAACAACGTTTATCAAAGCAGAAAAATTATTAAATTGGGACAAACAATTTTGTTCTTGAAACTTTCAATGAGGCCCAGTTTACGATTACTTCAAAAACCGGGCCTAAAAAGGCCAAAAGTTAATAGGTACCTATTATATTTTTGACTTGCCTTAGCAACGGTCTTACTCATTACATCCAAGGTCACGAAAGGACGCGATATAATATGGACTGCCTTCGATAGACACTGCTGTATGTTGTAGTCTTCAACTTGGCAGGTGAAAATCCCTTGGTCCCAAGTCGTGGCCCTGTCCACAGTGAGGATGGCCACGTACGTTTTCAAGGTCGGCCCCTGCCTCAAAGTCATCCACTTGTTGCTTGAACAATGGGAAAATCACCCGCGCGTTTACACCGAAAGCGATCGTACTTACTTCTTGGATCGAGTTGCGTTTATGAAGATTCCATCCTTGTACCAGCGAAAGGACATGTTGGGCGAGCCCTGCGCCAAACAGGACAGGATGAACTCGTCGTTTTCGTGAATCTCCGGGGGGATGATTCCTTCGGGGGAGACCTTGCCTTCAGGAGAGATTTTCACGCTCTATCGACATGAAAAAAAATTGTATATTACCACGTGTTACGGTCCCAAATTGCGTAAGGAATAGGTTGGCAATGTTTGGAAATTAACTTAGAATTTATTGTGGCAACCCTGATAACGGATAATTGCAATGATCTGGTAAAGGGTAGATGTTTGCTGCATTCTCGATTGATATCAGCATGTGAGTGAAATAGCGAATATCTATGAGTAATTTTCGCTCATGTATCCGACAAGGATGTCACTCGAAGCCTATGTCACGTGACATAGGATGAGCAATGCTTTTTAAACGGGTGTATTTACCATCTCACTCTTAAGTTAATATCAATTCCTCTTTCTCTACAGGGAATCTGGTTACTTGATAAATCTGTGGATAATAGGCGCACACGATAGGCGTGCGACACCCGATCGCCACGTGACATGTCCTAGTATGAGCATATCGATATTAATGGTTTCCGATTGGTTGAGGTCATCTCGCGTCATGCGATTTAGCTTTAGCTTCTCGTTTTAATTTTGGTGATGTCTGTATTGTTCTGATTAAAGTTGTCGGAGTTCTCGCTAAGAAGAAACTCAAATTCGACGTGACGGAAATTCTTAGTGCATCGTCAAACGAGTTTGGAGTGATTTTCACAACCCTGTCAGGCCCTGGTTATCCTAAAATCCAGGTAATTTTAGGCTAACGACATTATGTCATCTTGTTCTTAATTATACTGTCTCTTTTTTAACTCGGACTGTTTGGATACTCTTGGTGTTTTGGAAGCTGTTGCTATTTCGCGGTTTCGTACTGCTGTGTCCGACTAAAGAGAGGTGTGAATGACCTTGACCTACAGGATACATTGTTGGTTGTGTAAGTTTAATCAGTATCTCTTATTAACTGTTTCGTGACGCTGCGTTGTTAAAGAGTGAATTTTCGACAAATCTTGCGCCTTTAGTTGTTTTATGTAGGTAAATTGTTACAGTAGGAATAAGGCGGGTTAGATCTGAAGTATCGAATTGAGTAAATAAATAAGTTGTACACTCGGGTACAACATTAATAATGGCGACCGCCCAAAGTTCGCTCAACTCTCTTACAACTCTAGACATAACTTTAACTCACACCCAGAAAATCATAGTTTAAGCCCTCCCTTTTTTAAAACTATTTTCTAACTAAGTTCCATATGTTAGAACCTGCTTTAATTAGTTAGAACTAAAACGAGAGTTTACAGGCGAAGCTCAACATTGTTTTGCTGTGGAATTAAAAAAAAATTGAAATTGAATCAACAACACTGAGGTTTGGGTGAGAATAAAAAATAATGGCCGTGGGTTTCGGCTCCCCTCCAAAAAAAAAAATCCTTAATTTTACGAACTTAATTAAAATATCAAAAGATATTGTAGGAAGGGTCTTGGAGTGAAAGATAGTTTTCCCGTAATTAACCCGTCTTAGTGTGGCCGCTGAATTTTAATGAAAAAAGGGAAACGAATATTTTTACACATTTCCCAGGACGTCCCACCGCTGCCACCATTTTGTAGGAAGGGTCTGGGGTGAAAGTTGAAGACTTTCCCCGTTTTTAATCCTTGTTAACCAAAATAAAATTGTTAAAATTTAGAAAAAAAAGCTACAGTAACGGAGCTCACTGCCACCACCAGAGTTTAAGGGAATTCCGGACCCTATAATTGCCATTTATTGATTATTCAAATAAATACAAGGAATTCCGATTATTTCCAGTAATATAAAATATCATGCCTCCATTACCTAGTTTAATGCTTAATTAAATCGCATGACCGATTAATAACCCTTCGGAAGTAGGTTCTTTCGGGCTGTAATTGTGCAAGGGCGCATTATATCCGCAGTCTACTCTCCTAGCAATAAAAGTCATGAACTAGCAGCTTAAGGCAGGGTATATTAACGATCTTTGGATTACCCTCGAGGGGTGCATCTACATACGTAATATGTAGGTACACACACAGAGAAAAAAAAATTAACTGACAAATCCACCTACCGAATAGGGTAGTGTGGAGGTAGAATTCAGCAGAAGAGGACATTTTGTTTGACTCCCTTTTCTGGGATGGTGCTCGCTAATCCCTCTTGGGGAAGACTCGGGGTGGAGTTCTTATTTCTGGCACTCACACTCACACCGCACCGTATTTAAATTTTAACATTCGTTAAGAGTGTCACGTATTTCTTTCAAAAAGAACAATCGTAACGAAGCTAACATTCAAAGGTTAAATTTAGGGAAAAAAACGGGGACGTTCGTTAGGCGAACATTAATTAATTTTTTGAAATTTTCCTCTCCCCTGGGCCATTGTTTACAAATTCAAAATCTTCCCCCTCTTCAATAATTCTCCCGGGAGATGCTGCTCTCTCGCGGGCTAGTCGTTCAACTTTTGTCGACTTATAGCTATTTAGATCACCGGAGTGACCAAAATTGCATACCCTTAAGGCACCAGTTGGTCCAATTTCCTCTGCGCGTGTGGGTGTAAGTTTTTATTTTGTTGATTGTTTGGGTTAACTCGACTGGGAACTGTTTACGTTAGGATCGAATCTGGAATTCCTTCGTTACCTTTGAAGCGATAGAGAATTTTATTTTAATTAACTTTAGATTTAAAATTTTCGGCCGCTTACATCATCTAGTCATCTCGAGGGGATATTCATTCGTTGAACTTGGCGTACACATTGGTTGAACTTAAACATAAAGTTCATGAATTTCCGAATTCTCTGAAACTTGTGAATTGCATTCGCGTGAATTCACATGAATTCGCTTGAATTCACATTAATTTTTCTTCCCCTTCCCGCGCCCCTTCCATTATATTTCGCCGCATGCGTGCTGCTTCTAACACCAGTGTCACAGTATTTGAAGAGCGACCACAGCTTACAAATTTCTGAAGAGATTAATAAACATTAAGCAATACTCTAGAAACATTAACAGTGATGGAAGGAAGAGAAGTTGATGAAAAATCAGTAAGTTACTGAAGTAACCTAAACATTTTTTATATCGAACGGTTTACATGTAACGGATGTCTCAAAATAGTTAACATCCCCTGTTTTGAGATGTGTTGCCCTCGTCCACCATCCACGGGCGTAGTACACTCTCTAGGATTTTAAATAGTTATGAAATTGACAGACAATCTGTTACATTTAAATTTGGCGCTAAAATGTAGCGGCGATTTACCGCCTAGTAATTTCGTTTTCGCACCGTGGCAACCCTGATGCCCCTTCTTTACATCGCTCTGAGGGAACATCTGCGTACTGTGATCGTTGAGTTCTCATAGATCATGAAGGCCCCATGTGACTCTCAGGCCACCTGCCATTGGTTGTCGTCGGTAATTCCTACGCGTCGAAGCGGCCTGCTTCATTTTGCAGCCTGGTCGCTCTCTCTTGTTGTTCGAGCATTGTGCCGTAAGGACGTGTTTTTTCGCGTGTGATAAAATTAACGGATTTCTTGCTCATTTGGAGAAGAAATCAATCGCAGCTTTGCTGGAAAATCATTCGACACTGCCGAACAACGATTGGAGGTAGTTTTAATCTCCGTACCAAGCCTGAGGCTCCAGTTTTCTCAGGTAACATATAACGACGCATATATATCGACCGACCAAAATGGCCGCTAACGCATATCATTTCTTCTATGTAGGCTTTTCCTACTTGGCTTTTGCTATTTGGGCGAAAGTTTCAGCGCAGGCTATTAGACCAGATCTTTTGGCCTAGTTCTCCGGGGGCGCTCCTGCCCATAGTCGTATCGAGATCCGATCGAGAAGACCTCAGCCGCCATCTTGATCTAAGCGGATTCCGAACGGGCCAGCTCGTTGACGCACTCTGCGGTTGGTAGAGGGCCTTACGATTCCCCACCGGCCCCTGCCCTTCGATTGACGTCACTGACTTTGACGGGCGTCTGAACGCGCTAATTCAAGGTTAGGTTTTCAATTTTACTCCCATGTTTGCGGGACGGATCGGTTGTTAAATTTACTATTCACTCGTGAGGAATAAACCGATAGTGCGAATCACGAAACACGAATTGCGCTGCGTTTACGTTGATTAATTTAAGTTTAAAATAAGCAGCCAATTGTAAGTGTATATTAAAAGTGTATATCGTTTTCATTTCTTTTGTGTAATAAACTGTTAACTTTAATTACGATTTTAATTTCTACTTTCATACACACAGTGGGTAACAGTCTCGCCTCTATTTAGTAGAGTTTCATTTTCCGCACGACCTGATCGATTGGAGACGTCGACCAGTCGAATTACGATTAGTTGTTTTTAAATCGTCTTCTGGCGCCCTTTATAAGTTTACCACCGTAAGATAACCTGCCTCCATTGAAAGTGAAAAAAAGAGTTGCAGTATTCAATGAGTCGTAAAAAAATTCGCCCAACTCTTGCAATTCTTGACTCATAATGTAAAAGAATCATAGTTTAAGATGACGTCAGCGCATTATTAGCAATCTAATAGAGAGTTGGAGAGGTTCACTCGAAAACTCTATATGACATAATTAATCGATTCGTGACGCTGCGTTGTTAAAGACCGAATTTTCGACAGATCTTGCGCCTTTAACTGTTTTATGTAAATTGTTACAGTAGGCGGCATAAGGCGGGTTAGATCTTAGATCTAAAGATCGAGTTGAGTAAATAAATAAGTTGTACACTCGGGTACAACATTCTTGAGTCAGTTTGGACTTTGTGTTTTGGCGATATTCTGTCGCATTGGATTAATTTGTTTGTGACTTTGTAATTATTCTGTGTATTTATAATTAAAACAAATATTATTTTAGCTGTTTGTGTATTTGTGCCACTACCCTAAGCATACAAGTTTGTTACGGTTAAATTTCATCGCAGCGAGTTCGCGACGCATTTTGTAGCGAGCTGGCAACATCACTTGTCTGACCATCAGACAACACTGTAACCTGCACGGGAAACGTCTCTTTGTATTCTCGCTTTCGTATTGGTTCTTTATTCAAAACTCTTGACGTCATAATTATTCCACTGGCTAATCCATTGGCTTTCTTGTACAACTCCCGGAAGTTCTCACCTATCCGGCCATTTTTGTCGACGCGGGAGCGTCGAGGAAGCACACGTATCGTTTGCTCTCGTGAATTGTTGCAAGAATCGTGCAAAATTCGATTTGAATACGGTGCGGCAGCGTCGAGGAAGCACACGTATCGTTTGCTCTCGTGAATTGTTGCAAGAATCGTGCAAAATTCGATTTGAATACGGTGCGGCAGCGTCGAGGAAGCACACGTATCGTTTGCTCTCGTGAATTGTTGCAAGAATCGTGCAAAATTAGATTTGAATACGGTGCGGCAGCGTCGAGGAAGCACACGTATCGTTTGCTCTCGTGAATTGTTGCAAGAATCGTGCAAAATTCGATTTGAATACGGTGCGGCAGCGTCGAGGAAGCACACGTATCGTTTGCTCTCGTGAATTGTTGCAAGAATCGTGTAAAATTCGATTTGAATACGGTGCGGCAGCGTCGAGGAAGCACACGTATCGTTTGCTCTCGTGAATTGTTGCAAGAATCGTGCAAAATTCGATTTGAATACGGTTCTACCGGAATGTTACAAGCTCCTCGTGCTGCTTTGTAAGACGTTTGACACGTTTTGATCCAACGACCTCGCTAATTGAAGGTATGTTCTAATATTTCTTTCATTGAGTCTCAATAGATAATTAATGGCCGTCCATCTTGTCTTTTTAGGATCGTTTTTTTTTGTCTTTCTCCCTTAATATACTTTTGGGGTTTTGGCTGCCATTCCTGGTATGACCGAACCGTTTTGTTGCCTGCACGTTGGCTTGCATTCCGTTTGGGAACGTTGCAGTAACGTTGCGAGAGGCCTTGGGGCGTCGCTTACGCTGAGGTGTGCTGCCACCTACCTGAACTAACGAGAACCAGGCAACGTACCAACTTCAAGTGACAGAGTGACGTATAACCTCACTTATTTATTTAGTTTCTAACGTTCACGGACTTTCGATGAAGTGGCCGATATGGTGCCAATATTTTGTTTAAAATTAATGTAGTTAAATCAACAAATTATCGGTATTGCCTGTCGGGCATTTGCTTTTTTTTGTGCGGTCAGATCTGACTATTCGGGACGTGTCATTTATTTGTTTATTTTAACAAGTTCGTAGTTGCTCTGAACTTATCGTAGTACAGCTACAGTATTTTATTCATTTGTACACGGTTGTGCAAATAAATTCCATACTGCAGTGCATGTTTTGTTTATGTCAATCCCTACTCTGAATGCATCTGAAGTTCTACCTGAGGCGAGCACGACGAGACCTTGGGAGGGGGTTTCGAAGTGGAGTTCTTACGTTTCGGGGACACTCCCTGGCGCCCTCGTTTATTTTTTTTTAGTACCTATCCCTTCCTCACTGAGCTACTTTGGGAAACACTTGTCACCTGGTATTTCAAATTATTCAGGAGTATTAGTATTCACACTTTTTGGGGTAACAAGTTTTTGAATTAAATTTCCTGTGATTGTTGTGAACACTGTCGAGAGCTATTTCGGACTAGCTAGTTATTTTGTTCACCCTGGCGCCTACTTTAAGATCTATTCACCCACACCCATTCTTCACTCTTGCTAGACGAGAAAGAGCTGATGAAAGATACATCGCAGACCTGTTACCGATCAAAGAAGTAATTCACAGGGATTTGTGATTACCAGATGCTTCGAAGTGGGCCGAAATCGAAAGCCTGTGCATTACTATTTAAGTTCCCCGCAAGTTCCCTTTTAAGTTTCGAAACTGTCAGCAAACTTAAATTCGTTCGTAAGATCGATGAAACCCGACGTATTTAAAATGGAAATCCGAAGATTATTTTAGGATCCCAGGCGCGCGCGCGCGATTTACGTTCAATTTACACGGGGGGGTGTCGCAGTGCATCACCTTAAGAAGACATACTCCGAGGGACGTATAGATATCGACGTGTACGCTGCAATTCGTTTGGCGTTGAACTCGTTGGAAAAACCACGGGAGAAAAAGAAAAGTGGTTTGCTTCGGCGGAACGGAGGAATGTAATGTGATACCTCCTCTTTTACGAAAAGAAAAAAAAAGGGATCGATTCAATCAAGTCCTTTGTGTTGCAAATAAGTTGCTAACATATTCATAAACGTACTGAAACGTACGGTAATAAAAGGCACTGGAGGTGCCAGCTAATGTGAAAACAAAAAAAATTACCATGTTATTTGACGTTAATTTGCAAAGCATAACAGATTTGCTCTTCGCAGTTTTGTTTTCTCGATAATCAAGATAAATGACGTTCACTGTGTTATTGAAACTTTCAAAAGCAAATTTGGCTCGCGGGGCCTATAAAAACCGTGCAAATTTGTTTTGCACGGGGACTCTCCAATTCATCAAAAACCACTTAAGGGCCGGCTATCCCGTTTCCCATAACAAACGGTCATAAAGCCGGGAAGCACTTATCCCGTCGCGAGCATCTGCGTTATCTCGACTTAACGTTAAGCGCAAAGAACGACTGTTTGCATATTTGCTTTCATAATCGCTTAATAACTTTATCTCCCGTTACGAGATTACGAGCGATACGTTTAAGAGCGCAATGATACGAATTTAATTAAACTCTGCGAACGTTTAGCGCGCGGGATAATCCGAATGGAAATCAATTTCCTTTCATCGGCTGGGCTGCAAGAAGGGAAAAGTGTGTATTTTAATAAGCTCGGGGGCGAAATAATATTTGGATGTTTTAAAAGAAGCTCGGTGGGCAATGGCTCGAGTGCCATAACGAAGGCGAAAGTGAATTCGAGTGCTGTTTAATATTCGCGGTGAGTTCGCTTTCGCCTTTCACGGGAAATAAGAGAGAGTAAATTTTATTGGAGCAGGATTTACTTAAGACTTAAGTACAGCCTCAATCAAAAGTAATGAAACTTTCAAAACCGAAACGCTGTAGTCAGAGTGCAACGGTGCCGAGTCAGAGAGAGCGCAATGTATTGTGGGGTTCCGAAGGACTTCGGAAACATTCGTTCGCCATAAGGCTTCATCTCACTCGGTATCTTCTCTCTCTGACTATAGTATTTCGGTTTTGAACGTTTCATTACTTTTGATTGCGGTTGTACCTACGGTAGGTACATTCCTTGGCGTTACCTTTATATACATATATTTTTTTTTCTTTAATGGTGGGTTTATATTATTATCATTATTAAATTTTTGGATCACCCTTTGAATAACATTTAAAAACACAACAATTTTTATTACTGTGATTCATTTTGTACCTTGAAACAACTAAACATCTTGGAATCACTCACGAATCATTCTTGGCACGTAACAATCCGCGGTTTCGAATTGCAGCTAGCTCCGTTCGAGTGGTTTAGAAATCATCACCAGGTGGCGGACTTCTGTCAGCTAAAATCGCGAATATTATAGAATGCCTCTTCTTTCTCTGTCCGCCCCCGCCGTATCATAAATATCATAAACCATACGGCTCATGGCGACGATAACATCACTCGCGGGTCAGGTTCTTAATGTAATGTTAAACTATTAACACATTTCCTCGGAAATATTTTAAAATACATCGCTTTTTTATTGTGTTTTGTAAACTTGTGTGCATGAGATAAAACAAGTCCGACTCTCAAATGTCCTACAAAACGCCGAAGTCCGGTTATGACCAGAGAGCGACCAGTTTTAGGTTTTTAATAGCAGACGTAAGGGCCTACTCTGCATCGAAGACGTTAAATTTAAAGGGTTGTTAAATTTCGTTACCGTAATAACAGCCAATCACAAGACTCTATTTTGAATTTTAAGCTATCCATAAATTTTAATAGCCTGTTAATAAGTTACAGAATAGCTCCTGTAGGCAATTTACTTTGAATAAATTATTTACAAGATGTTGAATGAGGGTGAATAAGTAAATGTACGAGATTTCATAAAAATGATTATGCTTGGGATGACTTTAGTTAAAACCTATGGTCATCTGCTATCTGGTTGCAACTGAATGATTGGTAACAGGGTGTCCGCAAAAAAAATTTCCGATGGGAGAAGTACCTAAAATTAAGCACAAGGGCTTCAATTAATTTTTATTTAATTTTAGTTGTAAATTTTGTGGATAGTCCCCATAGAATTCTAGATAATACTTTAATAGTTCAATATCTCTTACAGTTGATTTTTTATGATATAGCAAATAAAACGTATTTGTTTGTTTCGTCTGTACTCTGTAGTACTCAGAGTTATAATTTATTTTATACATTTCTTTTCTTTTTATTTGACTACGATCCCAACTGAAACAACTGACTGGTAGTGCTGTCTGACTGAAGAAAGGAGATGCTAGAAAAATTAAGATATTTTACGTAACATCTTGAAATATTCACATGAAAATTTGAGAGCAACAAGTTACTGTCTGTTGACTTCTTCCTCCTTATGCTAAAGCAGGAGCTCCTCGGGAAATACAATTTTTCAGGAAAATTGAAAGGTTTTAGAAATTCATATTTTTTTTCTTCCCGAATTATTACCAAGCACTGAAACTTTGGAGTAAAATTAGGATCTTTTCACAAAACATCATTTCAGCGAATTCACAAAAGTTCCCCTTCGCACGGTACATAAAAATTAAACCCCCAAGTGTCCACTTTTATGTCAAAAATTATTGAAGAGAAATGAAATTAAAATTTTGATTTGAAAAGCACAATACTTTCACAATTTAAAATGTTATATTGTAAATGGTGTTTTCTTTTGAAAATTCATCAAAGTTGTGCACTTGATGGGGCTGTTGAAATCGGTCATTACTTTGGCGGGCAACTGATTTTGACGATTCCGAACTAGTCAGAACCTCCTAATGGAACAAACCTATAATTAATCGATTCGTGACGCTGCATTGTTAAAGAGCGAATTTTCGACAGATCTTGCGCCTTTAATTGTTTTATGTAAATTGTTATATTATTGGAGAGCTCTTCGTTGGGAACCATTCTTTTTCTTTATTGTGGTGTTGATGATGTTGTCGGATAGCTCTTATTTTCATCATTTTTCTTTGTTTTTTTTTTACAGTACCTTCTGTTTTGTTTTTAAAGTTTTCGCTGACTGACAATGACTGAATTTTGAATTCAACTGTTTTATACCCATTGTAATCCTTCATTGACGTTTGTTTATTTTTGATATTACACGTCAGAAAATCACAATACTTTCACAATTTAAAATTTTATAGTGCAAATGGCGTTTTTTTTTAAATTAGAAATGTACATGTAAGTATAATTTTGACTATTTACAGGAATTCCTTCGATTAATTGAATTAACTTTTCAACATACTCGTAGTAGTAATTAAATAAATTTTTGAACACTGTCATGTAGCAGGTAAGTATTTACACCCTTTAACAGGATTTTAATGTAATGTTAGTTGTGGAGAATGTAACGGCCTACTTTCCACGCTAGCCCACCTCTACGACGAATCGTTTCTTCTCCTCTGCGTCCGTACGTTCAACAGGACCTCGATGGATGCTGGTTTTTTGTTTATGTTTATTGAAGAGCTCGCAAGAAATTCACCCAAACTGACTGTTCTCATTTTCGTTGCTTCAATGCCGAGAGTAATAATTGACGATGTAAATGTTGCTGTTGGTAATATTTGGTTGTGGTTCCCAAACTTCTTTAAAGTGAGCCCTCTTTTACTGGCGCCATCTATCACCAAGTAACTCAATTTTTTCTTTGTTGCTGGCGCCGTCTATCACCAAATAAACAAATCTGTTACTTGCGTCATCTCTCACCACGTGGCGTTGTTCTTCGTGTTTCGAAACTTTCCACCAAATTCGATAGAGTGCTAGATGGCACCGGAACCAGGAGTCTTCTAGAAATTTCAATTTAGCTTTATTCCGGATGGGAGATAAAAAAACGCCTCAAGGCATAACTCTGTTATTTATAGTCCGTTTTGAATAAGGGAGAAATCGTATAAAATCGCATCATAGATACTACAGATCATTTTTTATTTATATGCCGATCGTATAAATCTGAGTTAAGAAAATATACGACGAAATGACATGACATGACAAAAGCCGCAAAGCTGTTTCATGAAAATTAGAAGGAGATAATTACATAAAAGTTCTTTGACTTATCGATCGATCGATCGGCATATAGTAAAAAAATAAACTGTAGCAATGTTTCACTTTGTTTTGCCAACTGTTATGTCAAACGATGGCAAATTAAATTTTCAAATTCTTTTGATTATGAACACGAAGAACATCCGGCAAAACCAAAACAATATTCTAGCAGACGCGGTGTAATTTCAGGAAGATCAAACGAGACAGAATTTTTCACATTTTATCAGCTCACGCATGTTACTTTTTTTTAGAAAAAAATTCTACCTTTCGATTCCTAGGAAGAGAGTCTGTCAAATTGCTTCACAACACTTCCCTAGTTCATCAAGAGATGGCGTCGTCGTCTTTAAAATGTAATTATAAGGACAAATTCTTCTTTAGAAACTTCATATTTTTTCAGTTTTTGTCAGTCACACAATGGTTATTACTTTTTTTTGTAAAACAATTTCTTTCAATTTGATTTCCAGACAGAGTTTGTTAAAATTTCTTCAAGAAATTCCCCAGTTTGTCGAGAGATGGCGGTATCGTCTGCAAAGTGTAATTTTACGACTACACGAGTTTCAGAATTTAATGTGGAATATAGAGGGGGTGGATTTGCCTCAATTTTTTTTGGCGGAGCATTCAAGTATCTTGTTTATGAGAATGATATGTTGTTTATTATTTATTTTAAACTGTTAACAGCCACGCAAAAAGGTTATTTTCTTAAAATATAATTTCTTACAATTTGATTCTCAGACAGAGTCTGTCAAGTTGCTTTAGAAAACTTCCCCAGAGATGGCGACATCGTCTGCAAAGTGTAATTTGTCGAGGATTGTACGAGAAAAAAACTTTTCACTTTTTACCAATCACGCAATTCATGCAAAAAAGTTATTTTTCGAAAATCTAAGTTCTTTTTTCTGTTTTATTTCGGAAATCCTCTCTCGACGTCCTAGGGGGTCGTGACCCACACTGTAAACCACTGACATAAGAGATTGTCTTGTTCAAAAATGAAAAAAGTAACTTACCACAAGACCCTTTGTTTTAAAACCTCTGCTTAGTTATGCGTTGTTTGGGTAATTCAAATCCAATAAAATGCAATAATCTGTACGCGTGGATCTTTTACATACGCAGCTTTCTCAAGAACTCAAAGTCCGTTACAGTGTAAAATTCTGTCTCCAAGATGGCCGCGGAACAGACCAGGTGCCCTTGTGCCGCCATGTTTCCTTGCCGTAGATCTTCTCGGTCAAAATTATCGATTTTCCAGAAAGGTCGGTGATTGGCCAGTTTGGAGCATGTGATTTCCCTTCCTGCCTATGTTTTTTGTGAATATTCTGACTCGTATTAGCTTTATCTTTGGCTCTGGCCATTCTGTACTGCTCCCTTTAGTGCCGTGTGCCTGAGAGGGAAACAAACAGAGATTTATTCCGGAATTTGAGAAAAAGCACTCTACGTGAAAGGCAAGCATCTTCTATTGCTTTTCGAAGCCTGATTTCTGCATATAAGTCAGCCCTTCATCCCTGTTTTTTTTTACTTGTGGCTTTTCTTGTCGTGATATATTGACACGTTTAAATTTTTTTTATCTAAATTCGTTTTTACTTTTTTAGTCACATAACATTTAACGCGCGCATTTTTAGGTTTAATTGACAAAATTGTTTAGTTAGCATTTCACATCGCCGCGGAAGTTGTCTAGCATGAATTACCGACGTCTGCTTAGCTTGCAGGTCAAATTATTTTTCGGTCGATGGAACTTATGCAAAACTAACGTTTTAATAGAACGAATTCCAAGCTGACAATTGAAAACCAAGTTGTTTGAACTCACTTAAGAATGCTACACAACAGTTCCTATTTCATTCAAAACAATTAAAGTGCTCGCTCATTAACTGTGACGCTGACAATTTTGGAACATCGATCTTTGAACCCGAACCTTTTGAAACGCACTTTGTGGCATCCGACACGGGTAGTATAAAAAGGGAAATTAATGCCCGGTTGCACGAACTTTTTAAGCAGACCTTAAATTTAAGTGGTGTTTAGACTATTACATAATTTATAGATTTAATAAAATGTTATTCACATTCTAATTGATACTTAAGTTGAAGTTTAAATGTCAATCAGAATGTATTTGACATTATATTGACCATAGGTAAATGTCACATTCTAAACATAACTTAAATTTAAGCTCTGCTTAAAAAGTTGGTGACTTCTGAATCGGTCCTTGGGGGCGGCGTTTGGTCGAGTGTGGTGCAAAGAGGCGAGGTAATGTAAAATTTAAATTAATTATGTTTCGTTCGACAATATCCTGCCCTGCAAGCGAGTGCTCGATATAAGGGAAAACGTAACGTGGTGGCGACCCCCTTATAACATAACTACGTTGACTATATTTCACTTTCAACGTAACGTGATGGGGGCGCACTTAAAAAAGGACAATTTATTTCTTTTTGGGAACCAACGTTTTCTCTAACGTAACAAGGCGGAGTACATCTCTTCCGTTCTTGACATGGTGTAAGCCCCGAAATTATAACTTTTGTATAACAATCTTTTCGTATCTTGATATGGTAAAGGCTTGAGAGTATCTCATCGCGACAATATTTTGAGACCGTACTCGAGAGGAATATTGGGTGTTGGTAACTCCCGCGTGTGTTGGACCGGCCTTGACTCTAACGAGATAAATTTTGCTGTACATAATCAAGGGAGTAAATAAATCTTCTTTCCATAAAACAAAAATGGAAAAGAGACCTAAGTGAACCACGCCCATCCCATTGAGTTAGCCGGCATTTGGGACGAACTTGATTTGCCCTCCCATAAGCTTGCAGCCTTCAGGTAGGTAGGGTCAACTTTTTATGCTTTGTTCCATCAATCGCGTGTGTTTACGTTTACTTATTAATTTTTAACATGTGATAAGTAAGAACATTTCTTTACGCGTTTTTCTTAAACAGTTTCTTTACTAACTCATTTCAGTAAATAAACGCAATTACTCTTTAATTAATTACATAAGTTTAATGATGTAATGATTCGTCGACACCAGCCGGCGTCAGACTGTCTCTTGCGTTACAGCAGTCTAGTCGACGCACCTTAGGCGACAGCCGAGAAAATGCTGGCGGCAGAATAAACTAGTGTTATAGTGTAAATTTATAAATAAATTAGTTTATTAACTATTTCGTGTTTTGTTTTAAAATAAAAATTAAAAAATAATGCTCTGTGTTAATAGCTTTGAAAGCATATATTCGCGTCTAGATAAAAGAAAGTATTTTGCTTTCTAAATTCGCCCTAATAGATAGACTGTGCAGTCTTCTTTGAAGGTGCCCCAATTCCGGACCAGAGGGTTAAGTGGAACAGAAACGTTAGATTAGAGCAAGAAGGAAGTTAGATTAAAGGAAGTGTGGGCGCCGTTTCCTAATACATCAAAATTTCCAATTCCACGATGATAGCTGCTAGCGGGGACGGCGTCTTATGCATTTTAATCTTGAATCTATAGCAACAGTTCCGCTAAGCAAGCAATTTCACATCTAATATTTCCAAGAGAGGTTTACTTCGTCATTCATTATTAAAGTCGTCAATTCAATAATTTACATCTCCGTCTTTTTTTTTCTTTCTTTTTTGAAGGATGTTGCAGGGATGAATTTAATACAAGTAAGAATAGCTTTAAATGTAGGAAAATTCTTACCTGGATGGAAAGAATCGGTTCTTTGTAGAGGTCGACGTCTGGATTTGCGACGCTCAAATTGCCTATAAAGCCGACCTGGCCCCACGTATTTATCACCGCCTTCAGCTGGTTCTCGTGCGTCCTTGAGCCGTGGAGGCGGAAGGTGACTTCGAATTCGGATTGAAGAGACTTCCTGAAAGGCGCCCGCACGCTTTATTATTCAGCGTCACATTCGATTCATGAATATGCCGTTTGATGTCGCGATAATTAATGACGCCCTTTTCCCTTTTGAAAAGGGGGAAAACTCGGCCGGCAACAAACGCACGCACGGAAGAAGAAGAAGAAATTTATTCATACTTACTCCAGGCTCGTTATGTGAAGACTTCTGACTTCTGTGTTGTTCGTTCTTAAGCTGTTCAGAATCTGAAACGGGGGGGTGAGGGCAAACTTTGGAATACGGAAACTCGAAACGACAAAGTGTTTAAAATTAGTTGACGAAACAAAAGCCTTACTTGATTTGATATATGGGAACGTAAGGCAGTTTCTTTGAGGAAGGGCGGTAGGTCTTTCAGCATCACAGTAATTGTGTATACTTGTAAGTCTGAAAAAAGGCATTTTCTAAAACTATAAGGGATTATACATAAAAGGATTTTTTTAAATTATACCCGAGATCTGGCGACTATCTTCGATGGAACACTTGCAGACGTTCTCAGGACTTCCGTCGTAAGCGCAGGACATCGCGTTCCCTTTCCGTTCTAAAAATACAATTTTTTTTTTACAATTTTGTATTTAAATTATTTGGCAATCCCCAACGCAACGGTACAAACGAAACAATTAATTCTGACATCAGCACTGTGCTGCAGCAGCACTTTTCGAGGTTGACTGAACTTCAAACCGCGCGTAAATCGCTGAATTAACTACTCTTATCGAGGTGTTTGTTGAACCCCAAGGATAACTGCGAGTTAAATGATATGTGACGAAGGCGGGGGAGTAATTAAACCCGGAGCTCGAGTTCCTTGACGAGCGCCTTAAGCTGCTGAAACGCGCAAATTTACCGTCCGTTATTAAAATTAAATCGCGCTAGCTTCGCGAATCCGAATTTAATTAAAAGCGCGCAATAACAATATGTTTTGCGTAAATAACACATTCCGTTTTTAATTTATGCATTAAAAAAAAAAAACAGCGCGTTTATAACACTCCGTTAAATGTATAGAATTGCCCAGCAATTATTTATTTATTGTTTCGAGCTTGTGTAATACAAAAAAAAAATCCCTGTAACTGAAATTACAGGGCCCGAGCCTAGTGAATTTTGCAGGTCACTAATTCGTAATAATGAACGTGGAATGGATGCCATTCGTTGATGTTTTTAATGCAACTTCAGTGAATGCCAATTTTTTTACGATTAAACGTTTCCGCTTTGAAAACTGTTTTAAATGAACCATCCATCATTTGCAGAGTTTGTAATTCGAGGCAAAACACTAGGAAACATAGAACATTTCAAAACGCCGCTTAAAGCACTGAAAAATTTTTGCCTGTCAAAAATATTACTTTTGATTTTGCTCTAGAGCGCTGTCATGAATATCTCCATCTCTTATTATTACATGAGGTTAGAATAAGATGAGAATACTCTGAGAGTGCTCTAGAGCAGAGCCCGTAAACCTTTTTGGTTCAAATTTGATTTTGCTCGAGGTCTAGAGCACTCTCAGAATATCTCCATCTCTTATTATTACACGGGGTTAGAATAAGATGAGAATACTTTGAGAGTGCCCTAGAGCAGGGATGGCAAACCTTTTTTTTTTACCAATGGGTCAAATTTAAGTTAAAAATTTTGTAGTAATGGGCCGTGGGTCAGGTATTTTAAGTCATTAAAATAAAGGAAGATCAGGTTTGCTTAAAACCTTGAAACATTTATGCTGGGTTTCATAAAAGCCAATTAAATTTAATCATTGGTCAAGAATAATCATTCTTATACCTTCAGCACATGTAACCATAGCAACGCTTACTTTTAACGCATGATTAAATGGACGACTTGAGTGAGAGTCAACTTTTACGCGCTAAATATAAAAATAAACTTGAAAAGCGAAACACGATCGATTCTGAAACTGAAAATGCCGATTTCAAATTCAAAAATCAAACGTTCGATTCTGAAATTAAAAGACGTGCCACGAAATTAAACGTAATCGACCTCAGAAGAGAAGACAATAGATTCTGCCGATGGTTTTCTTTCGAAAAGAAAGTGTCAATTTTAAAAACGAGAAATGATCGATTCTGGAACGCCGATCGACTTTAAAACAAAAAGACAATCACTTCTGACGTTTCTTTTCTTTCGAAAAGAAAGTATCAATTTTAATTAAGGATCAAATTCATTGTAGCCTAGCTTCTTTCTGTACTTTATCCAAATTTCAAACGACTAGTATTATGAGTGTATAATAAATTTTCGTACAAAGATAATTTCTTAGCAAAACATAAATGCCTAAAAGTGGCGCCATCTATTTCGAAACCTTATAATTAAACTTTAAACGCCGTACTTTAAACGACTAGAATAGTGTGATTGCAGTTTTCTTGTTTTGTAAAAGATCATTTATTTAGCTGAAAACAAAACAGTAGCTCATTTATTTCAAATCTTTTGTCAGATAAACTTTAATAAGCGCCAAATCGCATAATTTCTACAAAAAAACAGCGCCATCTATTACTGAGCATGTGAGTCAACTTTTACGTGCTAAATTTAAAATAACTGCGAAATAAAATTAATTTCTTAACGAAAAAGTGGCGAATCTTACCTAAAGTGGCGCCATCTATTTCGAAATCTTATAGCTGTTACGGTTGAAAAATTCATTTAAGTTATTCATAATATTTTTCCGAACACCCTGTATTAACGTGGGAATCTAACGGCTAAACGGCCCGATCGTCGCATTTCACAATGTTGTGCAATATTGCGTTAGTTAGATTACGCGTTGTTATTTAGGCATACAGTAGGTATATCTCCATTTCACTCGGTTTACTAGATAAATCTGTTTTCAATCCTAACGACTCTTGTCTGAACTTGTGGTAGGGGAAGAACGCGAAGTTCGCTCGCAGTCAGTCTCTCTTTAGAACTCCCAACGTACGGTTCGTGTATTTGTGATTTTTATCTTGGTGCTCCTTTTTCACGAGATTCTGTGAAGGAAGAAGGACTCGGAATTTCTCCGAGATTTGCAATCGTACGTGAGGAAATTACAAGCTTGTTAAAACCAAAAGCTTCTCGAAAGCCTGACCGGTCGTTGAAACGAGGAACAGGTATGTCTGTGGCCATTTTGGGTCCGTGTCGAAGCACAACGCGTTTATTTTTCTTCCATCAGGCTTCTAGCTCGAGTTCCTGTGGTAGTTTTACCTATCTGGTATAACCGGGATAACTCTTGAGGACGTAAGGAGAAGGCTGGTTTCTGGTTTTGTACCGATCGAAGTTTAGCAGCCCGGCCTACCCCCCACCTGGGAAAGTGGCTTCGTCCAGCAAGACGACGCTACTTTGGTGACGTTACTACACTAACTTACGGCGCTAACCACCACGAGAGGGCGCTGCGACACTCTTGACAGCGGAGTGTCATTACGCTGGATCCTGGTTACAGGTCGGATTTACTTTAATTATTCTTTTTTTAGGTTAGCTCAGCGGCGTTGCAATTTTGATTCTCATTTTGCGGTGTATAGTTAAATTCGTTTAAGTTAATTGTAAACGAAGAACAGATCTATTTGACGTAAGATTTCTAACTTGTCAAGTTATTTAACTTTCTGCGAGTTCGTGTAACTGGACCCCGTTTGGGTCCCTTTCTTTTTATTAACTCAGTTTATTATATTATTTTTACAAAATTTTTGAGCAATTTAAATAAAAGCAAGAGTGCTCAGCTGGTGCTTTTTATTATATTCACTTTGACCACCTTTTGCTTTGGGGTTACGTCGAACCTCCCTTGTCTAAGAGTTTTGCCGAGCGGTGCTGGAGAAACGTCAGTCCCTCGCACTAATTTGCTGGCCTACAGGTAGGTAGCATAATTAAATTAAACTTTTAAGCAAATAATTAAAAAAAAATAATAATAACAGTAAAGTAGTGCCATCTAGTTCCAAATACTGGAGTTAATTTTTGAGCGCCAAACTTAAAACGACCAAAATTGTTCGAATAGTGGCGCGTTCTTATTTATGTACTAAAAGTCCATCTTTTACAAAGATGCCTTGTCGGAAGTTTCCGAATTATATCAGGTGTTGTTCAAGGGAGTAACTTGGGGCCTCTTCTATTTTTAATATTCATAAATGAGATGATTTCACTCAATAATTTATTATTACGAGGCAAAGTATCCCCACCATCTGAACCTTCGGTTAAAGACTTCGTTGATAAATAATTATTTACACTTTTTTGAGCTTATTCAAAGTATTGCTAATAGTGTAATGTTTGCAATGCGTTCATCGACTATTTAACAAATTTACTGTACTTTAAGAATAGATGCTTCTATCAGAATTATTATTATTATCATCATTAAAGTCAGTTGCACACATTATATTCAACAAAATTTTAACATTCGACGCAGGGGTGCGTTCAGAAACTGTACCTTGGAGTGTATGTACTCGCGTCTTTCCCAATTCTGATTCTTTACATATTTTGTGTATTTCGTTAATATTTTTCAAGAAGTCGCATTCCTTTAGTAGCAACCTTCTTCACCTAGCTTCATCAGTAGGCTGTTTCTTAGCTCTGGGCTCCGGAAGTCATGTTCGATTTAAAAGTACAAAGTTTTGTGTATGAAAGAGACTGAAGGAATCCTGAAGTGTCTGTTGTGCTGCTCCGTAAAACAGGCGTTTGTGTTCCAGTCTTGCGTTGAACTTCCCACTGCGAAACGGTTCCTTTTTCTTCAAATTCCTTGCGCGTTCTCATAGTAACGTAATCGTAAGGAAACAAAAAAAAAAACGAACTCGTTGAACCGTTAATTCTTGGCTTCGCCTGTAATTAACTCTTCGAGTTTGTCGGCCTGTGCATTTCGTGCTCACGAAATTCTTGCGTGTTCGCGAAGGTGCGCCCCGCATTAACGTTAAACAATCGCCGTCGACGCCTCAAATTAGGTTTCCTTTAGGAGCGGTGCATCCCGCAGGAATCTCGTTTTGGCGACCATTGTTCGCACCTTCGATCGATTGCATTAATTTGGACTCGGACGAGCCGATGCACAATGGACGCGAGACGATGGATTCATTTATGTGTGAAAACCGGAGATGCACACGTAGTTCTTTCTTTCCTTTTAATAATAATACAAAGGCGGTGATAATGAGAAAAAATTAATGCTCCTACTTGGTTTATTTTTAAAGCGATTTACGTAAGCGAAACACGACGACCGTTTTATGGCAGACGAAAGAAAAACAAAATCTTATTTGTTACTTTTAATCTCTCATTCTTATTCCTCTTCGCAATTAAAGTGAGCAGTTGCAGCGGTAGTTTTGCGTCCCAAAACTTAATTCACTGCACCGACAAACTAACTTCTCGGATTATATAATCGTCGCCGTCCTCGTTCCCGAAGTTAGGGAAGTCCCAGTTTCGCTCGCAGCAAAACAAAGCTCGGCAAAAAACACCGCGACGTCTTTTACAAATGTAAAAGCTCCGTCGCGTCGCGTCGTCGCAAATTCCCCCGTTCAAAGCTCCCACATTTATCTTATGTTGTATGTACGTAATGTATATACGTGGTACGGTAAATTTGGCCTGCTCGGGCTCGTCAGTGATTTGATTTAAGCTGATATTTTATGCGTCCGAGCCGGTTTTGTTGTGGAACCAAGAGGGCAGCGGCCTGGGCCCATGGATGCGATGTTTGGGTGTGATTCGTGACGGGTGATAAATCATCGACGTGCAACAGTGTGATATCAGATCGTGGCATATGTCAGGGTGACGTGAGGTGTACGAAAACAGCGAACTGGTTTATTGAGGCGATCAGTTTTCTGTCAGTTTTCGATCGGGAAAAATAATCGCGCAAACTTTCAATACTTCGTCAAAAGAAAAAAAATTGTGGACAATACTTGGCAAAATTTTGATGAATTCTGAAGACACACGACTATTTTTTTTTTTTAATAAAATTCAATTCAGGTTCGCGCCTTTTCTTCTTTTATACAGTCTGTTCAATTTGAACCGTTCACCATTGCTAACTTTCTTATTTTTAAAGATAGAAATTCGATTGAATTAGCAAAGTAACTACATTAGCAAATAGAAACAGTTCAAGGCGATCGTGAGGAATGTAGATGAAAGAAATTGCACCGAAATGGTAACGGCCGCGAATCCACGATTTTTATTCTGCGTATTGACCGCAATTACACTAATTGCCAATTACAAATTTACACATAAATCAATCGTTCTTTTTCCGTTGACGAAAAATACGCATTTCACAAATTAAATAATTTAATTATTGTCGCAGGCAGATTACTATTTATTTTTTTAAAGTTATCTACCTAGCTGCTCGCAGCTCGTACTTACCATCATCCCTAGCTTTAGGAATATTACAAATTTCACCGGTGAATCCCCTAGGACACGTGCATTCGGCGTAAGAGTTACCCACATGCCTGGAAGAGAAAGAGTACAGAGTACGTGGACCTTTATTTTCTTGAAGCCGTCCACGATTATATCGAGTTTACAAGAAATAACAGACGCATATAAATCAGAACATGTTAAGCAATAAATTAGTATCACTTACGCGCAGGAAGCTCCATTGTGACAGACCGGGCTCCCGTCTTGGTTGAAGCAGCCGGAATTGGGTCCCTCGGAGCACTTGGGGCCCGTGTATCCGTCGAAGCACTTGCAGCCGAACTTTCTGCAAGCACATAATTCATCGGGTGAAGACTCTGCGGCGGTCTTGTCAGACGAATTATGAATCCCTCCTTAACTTGGCT
Source organism: Dorcus hopei (assembly GCA_033060865.1). Lineage (NCBI taxonomy): Eukaryota > Metazoa > Arthropoda > Insecta > Coleoptera > Lucanidae > Dorcus > Dorcus hopei. Next base: position 5,594,123 of record CM065424.1, read on the forward strand.
GGCAAGTTTGCAAGGGAGGACGCGAGTGCAACAAGATTAATTTGCGCGATTTGTGATAGTCTTCATGCAATATTGCTATACGGAATAGTCGCATTTATCATTAGCTTTACATTGGTGACTCTTCAATAAAACTCGTCTGCAAAGGTTGGGGGGGATTTAAAAAATTGTAAAAGTAAAAGAAAGAAACTAGTTGTTAAAGGCAACTTTACGTAGTCGTTAAATTTTATTAGCCCCCAACGTTGTCCGATAACGTGCGGCGATTGGATGGGGGGGAACTTAATTGTAGCCGCCAAATAAATTTCTCTGTCCCCGATGTGTAATCTGCGCCTGAAGCCGTGTAAGGTAATTGTTTAATTTCCTATCTGGGCTTCATTAATCAAACAGGAAGAGCTCGGCTAGTCCTGGGGGTGGGCGCTTAGCGCCGGAGAAGGGTGCGTCAGATAACTATCAAAACGTAAACAAATGAATAATTAACTCACGTTACGTAGTCGTAGCAGATCCCCGTGAAACCACAGTCCATCATGTTACAGTAATCCTTCCGCACCTCCCCGTTCGTAATCTCGTATGTAATATTGAAACCGTAGACGTCGAGAAAATAGTCCATCACTCTGAGGTGGTTGCTGTCGACCGTGTCTAGTCTGAGGGTGATCACCAAGACGTTGCGGTGTGTTTGGATGTAATTCACCTTGGGGAGGACGTCCCCGACCGCGATCACGTGCCCGTCTATCGGATACCGTTTATCATATTCAACGTACTCGGTTAACGTGATCCCCTCGTAAAGATAGACTTGAGTGAAGTAAACTATGATGGAGGTGTTCTGCGAACGCCTGTTCTCCGCTTTGATTATCCACTCGCAGTTTATCGGCGTTTGGAATTTGTGGGGGAAGTTCGGGGTCTGCAGGACTCCTCTTTTCGCGGTGAACACCCCGCCGCAGTACTGACGGGAGAGGACTGTTTCGGGCAGGAGCAGGCAGATGAAAAACCACAGCATCGCGTTGCTCTGTTTCGCTTCGTTGTTAACCTGAAACAATGAACCGGACGTGTGAGGCTAATTAATTTGGCGAGAGAAAGTAAATTAATAAATTCCTTGCTCGTTAATTAAACAATTTTGAAATACGGTTAATCCCGACCGCAACTCCGCGTGTAAAATACAATTCGAAGTAATTAATTAATAACAACTCGATGTGAAGTTGGTTATTTTGAAAATCATTTCGTTTGGGTTGGTTGTCCTAACGACCGGGACCGTTCGTTTTGTTAAGGTCCGGTTTTTCAATCGTATGTGAACTTTAACCTTCAGTTTACTCCCATAAGAACACAATTGTCGCCATGGAAATAAACCGAAAGTTACAGTTTAATTTGATTTTGAAAAACCGGGGCTAAAAGTACTCTATCGTCACAAATGAATATTAAGAGGAAAAAGTCCCATTTCACTCACTCCCCTGCATAATTCAATTGTCATCTCTTAACAACCCCCTTCCTGAGTTTGTTCGTCAACACAGAAGCTTCTATGAAGTAATGATAATAATGATAACGATAAAGGTGGTTTTTATTTGTTATTTTATTTATTATTATATTCAGGAAACTAACAGGACAAGTTCCAACAATCGTTCCCATTAAATTAACTTAACAAAGAAAAGAAAAATAATATGCTGAAATGCGCATGTGGAGAAATGAAACTTAATAATACGATTTAACTAACTAATTAGAAAATTAATGTAATAACCACTTACATACGTATTTCTAACAATACATGAATAGATTCGGTTTCCCAAAGGAGCGTATTCCTTATTCGTACTGAAACGGTCGCGAATTTGTTTAGAAAACAAAAAGCATGTTCTTGTTGTAATTTTAATTTTAAAATAACAAATAAGCGGAAGCAATATCGCCACGACCTCGGCAGTCCTTACGACGGTTTGTCAATAGGCAATATAACAGGGGTGGGCCATAAATTCTTGTAACACTGTGGGACTTTAAAATTTTTCTCGAGTTGAATATCACATAAATCTGTCATGTGAGTTTCTAAGGGTCATCTGGTGTTCTTTAGAAATTGTACAATTTGACACGTTTAAATTTCTGTAAAAGGATACTGCTATTGAAAATTATCGGTTGCAGGGCGTAACGGGCAATAACATGCTGATTTTTAATTGCTTCTAAACAAAAAGCTGCAGGCGCCGAGTTTCCCCAGTAAGCGGAAAACATAAAGATGTCAGAGGGTACTTGTAGTTAAGAAGTTGTTGTGAACTTTGAAAAGACAGCACACGTGGTCTGCCCGGGTGGTCGTTGTAAAAGCTAGAAAAAAGACATTCCAGGAATCGGGGGGCGGTTATCCTTCTGAACGCAAAACACAGCTCTATTGGTCAAGGGGTGTTTGAATTTGATTTTCGGATAGGAGGAAGTGGAATTAATTTTGTTCAGCCGAAAAATGAAAATTAAAATGACAGACAGATAGCTCCGAGCTTTTAAAACGATCAGTCGTATTATTTGGGCTTGGCGAAATTGCTTTGTGTACTTGTTTCTCTGATTTAGTTTTCACAGTAGAGTTAAATCATTTTATATCGGTACGCCTAAAATTCTAGTGTTTGAGAGGCAATTAAATAAAAACTAAACAAGTCGGTGTCGCGCACGGTAAATTAATCGCGAGTGTATTTAACTGAGTGCAGTGAGTATATTGGATTTTAATTTCGCGGACGCGGATGTAGGTAATCTGACTTAATCTGTATTTTATTCATTACATACTTGGTGGTATAAATTGATTAAAAATCATTTTAATTCCCTCAGCCATTTGTGGCCAGATAATCTGTAAACGTCAGTACTTGCTTGGCTTGTGCCATTGTTTTTTACTAAAGTATTTTCATTTGCATCCTAACCGAGCTTAAAGGTAACTAAGTTGCATCCACATTAGTGGAGTTAGCTGACCATTTGTTGTATAAATTATTAGACTAGTTTGCTTGGCGTTCTGTAAGTAAATCGACCAGAGGCAGCCCAACGACACTTTCAAGCTATAGTGCAATCCATATACAGTGTACTCTTGTAAAATTAGTTAATCCCTTTGGCGATTTTCTCTGTCAAGTTGGAAACACTCAAGCAAGGGGTTTTCGATTTGCGCAGTGAAGTCGACTGTTTTCGTAACACTGGTCTAAGGCAAGTCTAGATCTGCCGCTAAAATCAAGTGTGACCAGCACAAGTTAATTCCCGAAATCAAGGCCAATTAGTTGCCGTTACGAGTCTCGTAAAATTACGAGGCCAAACAATTCTGAATCACATTCATAGCCATCTTCTTAACCGAGCTTCTCTCACACCCTGTGTGTGGATAGAAGTGTAGTCCTTGTCAGGAGATTTGCGGCTTAATTAGAAGTAATTCGCTGAGAGACCGAAAGATCATAACTACCCATAGTAGAGTATCAAATAAAACGGTCAATTCTTGCCATTGCGTATAGGGTTAGATAATCGTCGAAAACAACGCCATCAGAGGTTAACAAATGAAGTGAGAGTCACTGCACCTCCACCTCTTGGCGATAGGCGCGGTTGAGAATCTCCCCCTTCGCCGCGTTATTAGGTTAGAACAAATCGGCTCCCGCGCCTCCACAGGAGGGCTGTCCTTGAAAAACCCTGCGATTACTATTAATCCTCTCGCAAATTGATCGCCTGGGCGACATTTTGTATCACGTACTTCCCCAAATATCTGATTAATTAATTAATAACGTTCATTAAGTAAGTACACGGTAGGCACACGGCCACACTGTACGCTGGTTGATCACACAGAGCGTCTTCGAGTACTATTGAAAGTGGTAAACACGAGTACCAAGACCAATCTAATTTTGAAAACAACTTACTTGTTAATGTAAATTGAATAACAAGGTCCACAACCATTGCTTGGGACAAGCATAAAACCACCAGCTGTGTAATTGAAAACAGTTAGTTCGTCACGATATTCGAACGAGAAAGCCATTAAACGAATTCTACTGTATTTCTTGCAAAATCGTAATTTCTTCTTGTGTTCCTCCGTATTAAATTTTTAAAACGACAAGGTTTTTCCGCTCATTTTTCTAGACTGCAATGCGGTTAGAAATCGGAGTTTTTTACCTTGCTCTTTGCAATAAATAATTAATTAAATATAAGTCCGTATTTTATTTACACGTAACCAATTCCCGCATCTCAAAGTCATTATCGTCTCGCCGGGATCCGAATCAGGGTGCTCAGACACAAGTAGAGTTCTTCGCTAATTAGCGATCATGAGGCAATAATTATTGGAAGTTGTTGAAATACAAAGAAGGCAGACATCCCGGTATTTCTGAGAATAGGCAGAGCGTAGTAGTATTGTAGGTCAATAAGATTTCCTTAGAATTGCAGGTAGAGGCGCAGTCTAGACGTTAGGGCATGAGGCAATAAAACCTGACCTTTTCAGAAATTCTGACCGAGCCGTACCCCTTCCGGGAATTACGCGTTAAATTCTTGCAGACAGCCAATTTTCAGTTACCAGTCAATTAATTCGTCCATAAATTAAATTTGTTTATTTCTTTGGACATTTTTATTATTATTTAGTTGTCTGTAAAAGTCAACAAACAAGCGTAGCACATCGGCGTGTTACAAAGCTGTTAGTCTGTATATAGGTGAATTAAGACCAATAGTATTTGTTCTCTGACTATCAATATAAAATGTCACCGGACATCGAGATTCACAACGAGGTGTACAGAAACTAAACAGTGAAAGCAGCTCTTCGCAGTCATGGTAATTATGAATTAGTTTAATTTGCAATATTCGACAAAATTATTAATACTGTTTTGCAAGGATTGGCAGTCACAGATTGTTTTCACCTCCAAATAAATTTTAAGGTCATCAGCATACGATAAAAAATGACAAGAGCGCCTTTCCTATATCATTAACAAAAAGTGTAAACAGAGTTGGTCCCAGATGGGAACCTTGAGGCACTCCAGATGAAATTTTCACTGGGTTAGATTTGCACCCGTTGATGACCACAGCTTGGCCGACAATAAAGATAGGACTTAATCCATCGAAGCAAGTTTCCATGATTGTCCAAGTTTTTGTCGTAGAATACGGTGATCTATTTTATCAAACGCCTTCTGAAAATCCGTATAAATGACGTCTACTTGTCCGGAGGTGTCTAGGACGGAATGTAAGTACTCATTATACAGTATTAAATTGGTGGACGTTGATTTCTTTTTGCAGAAACCGTGCTGCTGCGGAATCAGTAAATTTCTAATAGATTCTCTTATATTATGTCATTCACAATGGATTCAAAACTTTTGCAAATATTGACAATTTAGAAATTGGTCTGTAATTACCAACGTTTGTAACAGATCCTTCCTTCTGTGTGGGAATGATGTATGCATTTTTCCATGCACTAAGAAACACAAGATTTAATGAAATAAGGCGGAATATTGTCTGGGCCAGCCCCTTTATATACATTAATAGCGTTTTCCACTGGCTGCACCGGTGTGCATTCAGGATATCTCTACTCGTTTTATTACATAAAACTGAACCGAGATGAAAATACACTCAGTGCATACTAGTGCAGCCAGTGGAAAACGCTATAAGTTTAGAAATCCTATTTATAATGGAGGATCGTCGATCACAACAACATCGCGGTAAACACAACTGGGATCTAACTCATTACAGTGGTTTGAAGGGGGTGTACCATCTTCAAAAACGCAAGAAAAGTAAGTATTAAATAAATTGGCAATAGAAAATTTATCTGTTGAAGTTACATCTTCGTAAAACATCTGAGAAGGCAGTGAAGATCGTGAACGTTTAGAAGCAACATAGGACCAAAAGTACCTATTTCACATCCTTTTTTAAATTTCTTTGTACAGAGTTTATCCAATCGATATACATAATTAATTTTAATTGCACTCTTTAGATGCCGTAAGGCAAAAGTTTGACAGTTAACGAGTTGACCAAATTTTTTCTATTTTCCATGAACATGACGTTTGTAACACGCCGATGTGCTACGCTTGTTTGTTGACTTTTTCAGACAACTAAATAGTAATAAAAATGTCCAAACAAATAAACAATTTTAATTTATGGACGAATTAATTGACTGGTAACTGGAAAATTGGCTGTCTGCAAGAATTTAACGCGTATTTACCGTAAGGGGTACGGCTCGGTCAGAATTTCTGAAAGAGGTCAGGTTTTATTGCCTCATGCCCTACGTCTAGACTGCGCCTCTACCTGCAATTCTAAGGAAATCCTATTGACCTACAATACTACTACGCTCTGCGTCGACCTATTCTCAGAAATACCCCGATGTATCCCTTTCAATATTTCAAAACAACTTTCAATAATTATTTCCTCGTGATCGCTAATTAGTGGAGGACTCTACTTATGTCTGTGCACCCTGGTTCGAATCCTGGCGAGACGATAATAACTCTGAGATGCGGGAATTGGTTACGTGTAAATAAAATACGGACTTATATTTAATTAATTATTTATTGCAAAAGCAAGGTAAAAAACTCCGATTTCTAGCCGCACTGCAGTCTAGAAAAATGAGCGGAAAAACCTTGTCGTTTTAAAAATCCAGTACAGAGGAACACAAGAAAAGATTACGATTTTGTAAGAAATACAGTATGATTCGTTTAATGGCTTTCTCGTTCGAATATCGTAACGAACTAACTGTTTTCAATTACACAGCTGGTGGTTTTATGCTTGTCCCAAACAATGGTTGTGGACCTTGTTATTCAATTTACATTAACAATTAAGTTGTTTTTCAAAATTAGATTGGTCTTGGTACTCGTGTTTACCACTTTCAATAGTACTCGAAGACGCTCTGTATGATCAACCAGCGCACAGTGTGGCCGTGTGCCTACAGTGTACTTACTTAATGAACGTAATTAATTAATTAATCAGATATTTGGGGAAGTATGTGATACAAAATGTCGCCCAGGCGATCAATCTGCAAGAGGATTAATAGTAATCGCCAGTTTTTCAAGGACAGCCCTCCTGTGGAGGCGCGGGAGCCGATTTGTTTCTAACCTAATAACGCGGCGAAGGGGAGATTCTCAACCGCGCCTATCGCCAAGAGGTGGAGGTGCAGTGACTCTCACTTCATTTGTTAACCTCTGATTGCGTTGTTTTCGGCGATGATCTAGCCCTATGCGCAATGGTAAGAATTGACCGTTTTATTTGATACTCTACTATGGGTAGTTATGATCTTTCGGTCTCTCAGCGAACTACTTCTAATTAACCCGCAAATCTCCCGACAAGGACCACACCTCGATCCACACACAGGGTGTGAGGGAAGCTCGGTTAAGAAGATGGCCATGAATGTGATTCAGAACCGCCCGGCCTAGCAAGTTTACGAGACCCGCAAAGGCAACCAATTGGCCTTGATTTCGGGAATCAACCCGTGCTGGCCACACCCGACTTCAGCGGCAGATCCAGACCTGCCTCAGACCAGTGGCACAAAACAGTCGACTTCACCACGCAAATCGAAAAACCCCTTGTTGAGTGCCTCCAACTTGCCAGAGAACATCGCCAAAGGGACCAACTCCACAAGAGAACACTGTATATGGATCGCACCACAGCTTAAAAGCGTCAGCTGACCGCCTCCGGTCGATTCACTTACAGAACGCCAAGCAAACTAGTCTAACAATTTATACAACAAACGTGGACGCAACCCATCCACCCCCAAGCTCGGTCAAAATGCAAATGAAAATACTTTAGCAAAAAATGCACAAGCCAAGCAAGCACTGAAATCCACAGGCCACCCGGCCACAAATGGCTGAGTGAACCAAAATGACTCCCAAACAACTCATACCACCAAGTATGTAATGAACAAAACACAAATCAAGTCAGACCACCCAACTCCGCGTCCGCGAAACCAAAATCCAATACACTCGCTGCACTAAGCCAAACACACCCGCGACCAACCCACCGTGCGCGACACCGACTTGTCTAGTTTCCATTCAATTGCCTCTCAAACACTGGAATTCTAGGCGCACCGACATAAAATGATTCAACTCCACTGTGAAAACTAAATCAGAGAAACAAGTACACAAAGCAATTTCGCCAAGCCCAAATAATACGACTGATCGTTTTAAAAGCTCGGAGCTATCTGTCTGTAATTTTAATTTTCATTTTTCGGCTGAACAAAATTAATTCCCCTTTCTCCTATCAGAAAACCAAATTCAACACCCCTTGACCAATAGAGCTGTGTTTAGCATTTCGACAGATAGACGCCCCCCCAATTCCTGGAATGTGTCTTTTTTCCTAGGCTTTTAACGACCACCCCGGGGCCTACATGTGCAGTCCCTTCAAAGTCCACTACAAACTTCTTAATTACAAGTACTCTCCTGACATGTTTATGTTTCCGTTTACTGAGGAAACTCGGTGCCTGCAGCTTTTTGTTAAGAAGCAATTAAAAATCAGCATGTTATTGCCCGTTACGCCCTGCAACCGATAGTTTTCAATAGCAGTCTCTTTTTACAGACACTTGAGCGAGTCAAATTGTACAATTTCTAAAGAACACCAGATGACCATTAGAAACTCGCATGACAGATTTATATGATATTCAACTCAAGAAAAATTTTAAAGTCCCTCAGTGTTACAAGAATTTATGGCCCACCCCTGTTATATTGCCTATTGAAAGCTATCGTAACGGCCTACCGATATTGCTTCCGCTGTGGCAGTGACAATTCCTAGCATGTGTACATTTATTTGTTATTTAGAATTTAAGTTACAACAAGAACATGCTTTTTGTTTTATAAACAAATTCGCGACCGTTTCACGTTTTTCGTTATAAATCTTTATGGTAGAAATTTTATACCAAGTTGGAAATCGTGATTGACGTACCTTACCTTTAGGAATAAATCTGTCAATTATATTTTCATTCAAGTAAGCATAAAATACCTCTACCGCCTTCTCAGTGGGTACACTATCCAGCAAATCGTGCCAGTTTGTGTTAGCTATTGCCTCATTTACAACTGAATAGTCAGCTTTGCGAAAATTGTAAACAGTTCTTGAAGACAATGGAAAATAAGAAACATGATTAAAAAAATCAATGCAGAGAAGATCTTGAGCTGGTGTTAGATTGGAAATTACTCTGTTAGACAAAACTAAGTCTAATATATGACTGTTGTGATTTGTAATGTGGCAGTATTGATTTATATCCAAATAGGATAACATATCAATTAACACCGCCTCGCTAGAATCATTGGTAACTGAATTAGGTACTAAGTAATCGTCTGAGACGATATTATCCAAGCTGAAATCCCCGACAATTGAAAAGATTTCATTCGGGAATTCATAAAGTAACCTAGCTAAATTATCAAAAAATATTTCATACTTAACACTAGCAATATTTGAGGAAAATAAACACATCACAAATTAATTTTAATGCTGGATGTCAAGGCAATAGAAACCCAAAGATCTTCGTTGCACGTTGTCCACTCATCGAGTAAGAATGCTTTAAATTGTGAAGACACTGCTATAAGGCAGCCACCTCCATCCTTTTTGTTAGAAGTTTAACTGCCGCGGTCTCGGCGAAACACTTTGTATCGACAGTCAAAAAGTTCACCACTATTAACACCATCGTTCAGCCAGGTTTCGGTACTATTGGTGATAACGTTTCGAAAAAGGTCATTAGTTCTTGTCCTTAGGCCACGTGTGTTCTGATAATAGAATGATATAGTCCCCATGAAACGGTAAAAAGAAAGTGATACTCAACCAAATACTGAAATTATGCTTTTCGAAGCCTGATTTCTAACTTCATTCCAACCGCAACTCCGCATGTAAATACAATTCAAAGTAATTAATTAATAACAACTCATGTGATTGTCCGGCAACACAGAAGCTTCTACGAATACGAACGAGACAGTCTATCTGCTCAAAGCCTAGAGTGCATGTCGTTGTTCCTTCGCTCTCTGGCTCAGACTAGAACGTTTGATTGAATAGTGAACGGAAGATATTAACCTGTAATTTGACAGAGGCATCCTTTTTGCTTTTCGAACCCTGACATTTGCTCTTAAATCAGGTAATTTTTAGCAAGAAAGTTCTGTGCGTAATTCAGATTAGAACACTGTTCCTTTAAATCGGGCTTTTATTTGGGACCAATCTTCGTTGATAAGTTTCGGCGCTGCTGTGGTTGAAGACGCTTGACGCCTGACCGTTCGGACTTGTTTTCGCCCGTGGTTTTCGCCAACCTGTAATTGACTACTGAGACACGAGAGGGAGGCACCACCTTGAAACGTGTAATGGGTCATTCCTAACCCTTGACATCCGTATGTCTTCGAGTACTTATGCAGCCGCTAATTGACTGCCGACGATACGAGAGGGAGTCACCACCTTGAGACGTGTAATGGCGTACTGACGTCATTTTTAACCTTTGGTATCCGTACATGTCTTCGACGGTACTTATGTAGGTACTCAACGTGAAACTTGTGGAGATAAGACAAGGTTGGATCCTTTGATTTATTTCGTAAGAAGTTGTAAATCATTTTGATAATTTTATTACAGCGCCGTTAATGCGTGCAAGTAGTGTTATTTAATTTTGCTGATTATGGTTCATTTTTGTAAATGGAAAGCGGATCCGCACTTCGTGTTTTGAACGTCAGAGTTTTGCGTTTTGTTGACTATCTAACTCATTCTTGCCTTAACCTTTTAGTAGGGATTTGAGGATCCCTATTGTTTTATAAATAAAAACAAGAGTGTAATAACTGGTGACTTTTATTTAATTTTATTCATTGCCCCCCTTGTTTCGGGGTTACGTACGACGTCGACCCGTCCCGTTAAGTGTAGCCGACAATTTGGGACGAACTTCATTTGCCCGCCCAAGATTTGCAGCCTTCAGGTGGGTAGCAAATTGTGGTATTCTTGCCCTTCACTTTGGGTATCAAATTATGTTACAATATTGTGGGTTGTTGCCCCTTTTTACGTCAAATTTATGTAACTGTATGTTGTTGGGAATGTGAATTTTGTTCCTGGTTTCTCAGGGTGATAAGTTCTTTTTAAGCTTTTCGTCGAAATGTTTTCTTTCTTAAATTTTTCTTTGATTCCTGCTTTTCCTCGTAAGTGTGTGTGTGAGTTTTAAAATGATTCGTATCAATAGTTGTTCCTGTTGACTTTCACAAGTCCTACAGGAACGCAATCTTGTTTATTCCTGTCGACTCTCACGAGCCCTACAGAAACGCAACCTGGTTTATTGATAGAGATAAATTATTTTTGGTGAATAGAAATATACAGTTTCTTTGTTTGATAAAGCCTACAAAAAAGCTGCGCAATGTCAAGTTTATTAAATATAATACTTATCCAAAAAATGAACACTGCTGCAGGTCGTTTAAAGCAGTAAGTTTTTCCACAAAATATAATTATGTAGATTTAACGCATCATTTAACTCGATGTTTCTAGTACATAATGTAGTGCAGTTGATAATACATGAAAGCACAGGCAATCCCCGATAATTGGTAATTACCACTCGTCAAGTAGTGCGAATGTCACTCGATCATAGCCCACTAAAATCCGTTGTGTTTCGGTTAAATTGTTTGCATAATGCGTGTGTAACGCGAAGCTAACGAACGGTGTTTCGAGTGCTTGTAAACGAGCCTGGTGATTACACCGGAAATCGGATCTAATTAGTGTTTAGGCGGGGGTGAAATTCAATCACATTTCGGGGTCGTTTTGTTCAAGTTTGTTTGAGCGAAATTGGGGCCGTTCTATAACTTGCCCTCTCCGGAAAAAAGTCCGCACTTACTCCCTCTTAGTTTTGTGCTTTATCTTATCACCGGGTGTTATTTTCAATCTACGTAATTAAGGACGATTTATGCAATCATTACACGACTTATTACACGTTGACATTTTGTAAAATTGCGCTGCGAAAAAAATATTTGTAAGACGTCTAAATTGGGCTTTATTTGTGGTTCAAAGGTGATTTGGGGTGCGTCGTCAGCCAATTAATTCCGCCATGATCGATGTTAATGGGCGTAAAATATTTGCTTTGTTACCGCAACGCGGATTTATAAAAAAAAATCAACTGAAAATCCTGCTGAAATAAAAGTCACATTGGACGTTAATTTCCTCTGCATCGAACCGGCGACGTTTGCTTTTTGTGTTTCTTTCTGTTCGTTATTGCTTCCTCATCGCCTGTGGTGGATACTTGTCCGGATGTTTCTAAGTGCCGAAGCGGGGGCGAATTCCATTCGATTTCATTAAAAAAAAATTAAAAGGCGAGCGCTTCAATTATAGAAAATCCATTAAAGCGACCTGTTATTTTTAAGTTTCGAAATTTTATTACTATTACAGTTGTTTCTGTTGGTCTTTGAAATGCTGCGTCGCAACCACCGGGGGATTTCCGGGAGCGCGTGCGTTTGATTTCGGGCGAAATTAAAAACGGTGAAGTTTTATGGGCACGCAGAACTTTTTCAATTTGCGGGTGGTGATCTATTTTAATTACTATGCTTTACGATCAAACATGAAACATCTCTTTCGTGACATTTAAGCTCAACATAACTTTAAGCGTCACTTAGAATATGAGTTACACAATGTCGTGCTTTATAAGCACCACTTAAATTTAAGCTCGGCTTAAGCGTTTGGTGTAAGTGACCATAACCCAAGGTTACTAAAGAGACAAGGTTGCCTGGTAACTTTCAAGGTCATCACAACATCACTCAGTAGGCCCATCTAAGGCATTTACACAAATAGATGGCCTACTGGATGATGCGTCACTCCACGAGCTGCCAGGTAACCTTCTCTCTTTAGTAACCTTGACCATAACCCACCTAAGGATAAGGGACGAATAAGTAAGAACAATGATGAATTGATTTAGACAATTTTGTAAAATTATATAAAAGGCCATGGCATGGCCGGCAGAGGAGACAACTAGTGCCCGTCTGGTCGAGTGCAACTCCACAAGTCCGACGGCGTAATCAACATTCGCAGAATGTCTTAGTTTGTGGTCGCTCTTCAAAAATCCCTCTCTCCGTATCTACTCTAACCATGGTTGGGCGAGAAAGTATTAATTGATAGTTTGACCATTTTGGCTATGTTTTTAGAAACCAACCACTGCTTTTTTTTTGATAGTGATGCTTTATTATCTATATTATATAATGCATAGATACATAGATATTGTAACTAGGATAAGAAAACCAGCAAAGATGTACAGCTGAAAATCAGTCGAGCGTAACATAAACATAAGAATGACTCATTTGCAATTATGTAACGTATGACTCATTTGCAATTATGCGTTGCAGAAAATGCACCCGCACATATCACAGCGATTCGTGTGCCGTGCGCAAAATCTTATGACTCATCTACGGACACAGATCTAACGCAAAGCCGTGTGCAAAATATCAAGGCAACAATTGACGACGTAATACCCCGGAAACAAAACCCCTATAAAAAGGCGATAAATCGAACGTTAGCGCATAATTAGAATAAATCTAGTCAGAGTGTCATCTAGTCTAATTGTCAGTAAGTGCCCCAAATACAATGTAAATAATTGTACTTGTAATTAGTTGTTAATAAATGTTTTCTTATATTAAGCTACGTCCCTTATTTCATGTTACTTAAATTATTACCGTAACAATAAAATACAATCGGACTCATCAACGTACATATATATGAATATAGATTAACTGTCAAGTTTTTAAGTCGTTTAAAAATCGTTAACAGAATGAATGCAATTTTGTATCAACAAGTTCTTACGTTTTATTTTAAAAGTGTTCACACCCCACTTCTGAAATTCATCGTCCAATGTCACTAACTTGTTGTACAGTTTCGGTCCGATGTAATTGGGGTTCTGCCAATCTGTCAATCTTGAAAATGGCGCTTGTATTTTATTGCTTATTCTTGTGTTATACTGATGTGGATCTGACCTTCTTGGTTGTTCGGAGTTCTTTTTCGTGAATATGATTGGAGAAAACACGTATAGAGCTGGAAGAGGTAATATTTCTAAAGCTCTGAATAATTCTCTCTTTTCTGCACCGTCTTCCACTTGCCGAGCCCCAGAACATTAATCCGTAACTCAATGCTGATTGTATTAGGCCGAAATACACTAGCTTTAAGTGGGTTGGATATTGCGAATCATGTAGCACGCGGTGTTGATCCTTGGCAAGATGTACTCGATGTGAGAATTCCACGTTAACTTTTGGTCCAGAGAAACTTCGTTGTCTCTACGCACTGGATGGATTTATTTTCTATTTTCAATGGTACCGATGAGTCCACCGTTTTATTCTTAGTACAGAAGTCTATCACGATTGATTTTGCGGCATTAAGCATAATTCTATTTTGCTTACACAATTCTATCACTTCATATATACAACTTCTTGCTTCAGGGATCCGATTTTGTAAATTTTCGTCGATTACCATTTGCACAGATTTTTGTGGAAGATCGTTGATGAAACGGTTAAATAGCGTTGGGGATATACATGAACCTCGTGGTACTTCTTTACTTAAAAGTTTTGTCTGAAGATCTGTTGCCGTTGACTTCGGAGAGGTACGTCTTCATCCAGCTTCCAGCTGTTCCTCTTACATCGAAGCGATCTAATTTCTCTATGAGTAATTGGTGGTCTATGGTATCAAAGGCACGGCTCATGTCAAATAATAAACCAAGAGGTTGTTTTCTATCGTTAAGGTTGTTACGGTTGAAAAATCCATTCAAGTTACTCATAATAATTTTCCGAACACCCTGTATCATCGTTCACACGGCCTACGTGCCGATCGTCGCATTGCACCATATTTCACAACATAGCGTGATGTTAACTATCCGCTGTTACTTCAGGCATTCTACATAGCACCATCTCACTTAGTTTCCGGGGTAAATCTGTCTCGATCGTAACGACTTCTGTCTGAACCGGCGTTGGGGGAAGAACGCGACATGCATCCGCAGCCAGTCTCATATCGCAAGCTCTCCCGTTCGCATCGTCCATTTTGTGTGTGTGTGAGTACAGCTCCTTTGTGCCCCTTTCACTGGTTTTTGTGAAGGAGACGGAACCGGGTTATCCCGAGATTTGTTATTATCGTACGAGGAGAGAATTTTAAGCTTGCTAAACAGCTTTCCAAGCCTGTCGTCGAAATACGAAACAGGTATGTCTTGCGACTTTGTTCTGACTGCGAAGAAACGTAACGCATATTTTCTTCCATTAGGCTTTTAGTTCGAGTATTAATAGGCCTTCAGTTGAAGCTCAAGTTTTGAGACATTAGCCCGAGTTCAATTCAGCTGGCGGAGGTAGTTCTATTTGGGTGAGAAATATCGTCGTCCCCTTGGGTGCAGGAGAAGCCCGGCGTTGGCTTTCGTCAACGAATTGAGCCACGCCACCTGGCCTTCCCCGTCGTTGAGATTAGGCTCGCCCTGCAAGACGACGTCATTTCTGGCGGTTTTCCCGCTTACCGCAACATTGGCCCACTTTGCTAACCACCGCGGGAGGACGCTCCGATCTGTTGACGTTGAACAGCTGACTGACATTGACGCTGGATCTTAGGAGGCCAAAGTCGGAATAGCCCTTTTATTTTTTTGTATTTGCGGGGTTCGTTTATTGTTACCTGAGTCTGAGTATCATTAATTGCGTTGTTCGTTTAAACCGTATATGTAACCGAAGCACAGATCTGTGGTACGGATTCAATTTAACGTGTTACTTGTTCATTGTTATTTATTGTTCGTGTTTGAGTTATAGTTATTTAAAGTTTGAGCAAGTGAAATATAAACAAGTGTGCTCAGCTGGTGCGTTTTATTTTAAATCATTTTTGCCCACCTTTTGCATTGGGGTTTCGTCGAACCCTCCCTTCTCCACGAGCTATGCCGAGCGGTGTGGAGACTTAAGACACTTCGCACAAAATTTGCAAACCTACAGGTAGGTAGCAAGGTTTTCATGTATGAAGTCAATAGCATCCTCCAAGGCTGTTCGTGTCGATCTATTTTGTCTGAAACCGTTTTGTGTGTGGGTTAACAGATTGTGTTTTACCAAGAAGCTATTAGCTAGTTGGCTTTACAGTGCTACAGGTCTGTAGTTTTTTATTTCTACTCTCTTTCCTTTCTTTAACACTGGTGTGATTTTTGATGTTTTCAGCTTCTCTGGATATATTCCTTCTAGGAAACTCTTGTTAATAATCATCACCAGGGTTTTTGCGAGGCCTTCATGTACATGCAGTTGTATCGTTCCGGGTAATTCATCTATCCCCGAGGATCTTCTTTTCCAAGATTTTGATTTTAGTAATTTCTGCAGGGTCCGCTGGATATAAGTAGAATGATGTTGGGTTCACTTCAATACTTGATTCTTTTGATGAAAGTATGGGGCTGTTGTTTGCGACGTCGGCGAAATACTCGTTAAATGTATTACAGATGTCTAATATATTGGTTTTTTGATTGCCCATCGTATCGTATATTTCATTAATCTTAAATCCAATTTTTTGGCGTTGGTTCTCTTTAATGATGTTCCAACATTCCTTATTTCTGTTGGTTGCCGTGGTCATTATATCTGGCCTTAGTGAGTTGTATAAGTGTTTCGTAATAGGCTTTGAACTTTTCATATCTTGTGTTGTAATATTCGCTCTTTAATTTTTTATTGCTCAAGTTGATGTATGAAATGCTGTTTTAAAGTTGAAAGTTCATTCCCTTTCTGTCATCATTTTTAACCACCCGTGACACTCACCCACCTCGTCTTTATTACATAAACGTAGGTATTAGCTGGTGCGGAAGAGTAAATCGATATTTCTTACGTAAATTGGTATTCTCTAGAAGGGCAATGAGAGTGGTGTCAATTAATCAATCACAGTTCGCTGCAAAATATTTTAATTCATCTTCGGCTACCCAAGGACGTGGAGAAGGCCATACAATAGAACCGCGTGCTTACAAGGGATGAAAACAGAAATACGTAGGTACATTCACTCAGACGATGGATTGATTTAAATCTGTCGAATTTTCAGGTTAAAGAAATATGCAGATCTGAAAGCTGCGTCATGGAAAGGCAATAAAAATATTTATTGCATTCAGCGTGAAAGGGAAAAGCAAATAAGATTTCGTGGGCCTAAATCTGTTTACGTAATGGATTTCCGCCGAATGTTGTTGAAGGTCCGACGTAATTGTGTTGATTTATTCAGTTTAATTAGATTAGTTTTTTTTTTTTTTTTAATTTAGAAATACAGTGATTTGCTCGTGTTACAAAATATGAATGGCAATTTTATTCGGCCTGTGGCAATGTTATTTATTAATTTGCGGCGCTCGCATTTTAATACTAATTGAAAACATGTTGGCGAAATTTATACATTTATGCAGTTTATTATTTAATTACGCACGTTATTATTTAACGCATACATAATATGGGAAATGTGTACGTTCCAAAAAAAAAAAAAAACGACGAGGCGTTTCATTTAAAAATAGAATGTCAAAAATAATAATTTTTTCTTCTTGAAACTTTTCCAATTTATCGTAAATTTTTAAGACCTGGCGAGGAGCTTTTTACTTACACCTTTGCAAGAACCGGCCGAAAATTCGTTTACTCGTCGAAATTAAACAAAAGAAATTAAACTTGTTCCTCGCTTAGAACCAGAGGCGTTCAAAAATTACGCGAACTTTTCCAATTTGCAAGCAGGCGAACTATCTTCGCGCAAAGCTCCACTAATCGCCGCGCCGCGAAAAAATAAACACGCTTTGATGCTTACTTTTTTCGCGTTCGCCCGTGGGGGGGTGAAATTTATCGTTTAGTTCATTAGTCGAGGGCGGGTTGCTTTATAGTTTCGTGACGTTACTTGCTCAAGCGTTAAATTGGCCGGCTTGGTCCGGCGATGGTTATTATTAAATTCAATTAGGGGAGGCTAATGCATAAAATATCCGCGGCAATAAGCAGTGCAGGGGGCGGAATTTAAAACGAGCCGGCATTTAATGGTGCTAACGGTGCTGAAAACGTGGAACTTTATTGTATTTTTTGCGTCCGACAACAATTCCGGTGTGGAAAAATAAATTCCCGTTTAATTAAAACGCCACTTAGGTAAATGTTATCGTTTCATTTGCAGGACGTGACGCCCCATCATAATTTATCAAACCACGCAGGATACTAAACAACTCTTGTTGCATCATAAAGAGAGAAGACCAATTATTTATTACAAACTAAAGCGCTTTCGTTTTTGGATACGACACAGATGATTTTCTTTTTCTAGCTCTAGGAGGGCGTGAAAATGACGTTACACTTGGTCGTCAAATTACTGTGTTGTGCTTAAGTACTTTGCCCTTCGCTTCCAAAGAAGATGAAAACTCAATTGTCTTCTAGATGACCGTTTTTTGGGAGTGAGAAGGCACTCTGCTTATTGAATATATGAAAAACGAGTTCATAATTAACAGAGAGGCCTACGGAAAGACGATTCCAAACCTGAGGAAAAACGTCCGAATCCATGGAGGAGCAAAACTTTGTTGTTCCACAACTGTAGAGTCCACACAGCTCAAGACATTACCGAAAGCCGTGAATTCACCGAGTTACAACACCCACCCTGTAGCCCTGATTTAGCGACCTGAGACTTCTTTTTGTTGAAACATCCGAAAAAGACCTCGAGGCCTGATGAGTTGAAAGTCGCTGTAGCGTTGAATTTTGAGGCGCAAACAAAAGACTTTCTTTGACGGAATGAAACAAGTCGAGAAACGCTGAAAGCAGATTATTCCATGCAAAGGATCACAACGTCCCCACGTTTAACACCTGCTTTGACAGGTAAACAAATAAATCAATAAAATAAAAAACAATTTAAATCCCCGTGTTAATAATTCCTAGTATTTTTCTTTCATTTTTAATGTAAATTGTATTGCAAGTAGTGATATTTATTTGTAACAATAGTGCCTATGGTTACAGTCGTCAAAGAAATACAAAATAAAATATAATACATAAAATTGGTGTATAAGTAAAATAGTATAAATAAAATTGCAAGTATATAATTAAAACTGGTCGTACAAAATGAACAAATAATAGAATATAAATCAACAAACAAAATAATAAAATATCAACAGTAATTTTGATAAAAAACGAAGTCCACATTTCGTATTAAAGTTTATCACAGTCCAAATATTCTTTAGTACAATAAAATACATTATCCAAAAGAAGCGACTTCACCCATCTTTCAAACAACTTGCATTTCATTTGCCTCACATGGACTGGGAGCTTGTTATAAAATTTCATACCCAGATAATTTGGTCCTGTTTGCGACTTTTTATTCGGTGGTACGGGATGCTAACGTCGTTCTGAGATCTTATGTTGGAGTTATGAAATTTACTATTACGAGAAAACTTTTCCGCATTTTTGTGTATTGAAACGTCCGCTAAATTTGTTTTTAAAACAAATGCGATGTTTGCACGTTCTATTTCAATAACTAGCACATGTCCGTATTCTGCGTATTTTTTCTGAAGCGATAAGCAGCAATGCAACGTGCAGTCCCTTCGGTTAATGATAGACCACACAGGGAGCCGCAAATCTGCCATGTGAAGTAGCCTTATCTTTGTGCTTCGAATTTCTGTACAAAAATTCTCGCGCTAAAAGCACGGTAACATGTACAGTGACGGAAATGTCAGATCGAATTACGCTCGAGTTGAAGTGTTTTGTTTTGTCTATTTCTGTCCCCAGTCCAGCGTCATAATTCTCTGTCACTTCACGAGGCTCTTGAAACGCAGTTAGCGAGGAAACAAATCGCAGACATCGTGAGACAAACGCATTCCGTATGACAGTTTGGAGATCATAATTTATACTTGTTTGCGAGAAAAATACAGTCAAGGGCGTGTGCTAGAACTCAAATCAACGGTTACCATTTGTCGAAGGGACTTCAGAATTTTGCTGCAAGTCCGAGGGGGTGGTTTTTAATTGTTTTCGTGGGAAACGGGAACGCCGGAGACGACAGATAGCATTGAAGCTCTAGCGAGAACGGTCGAGTTCAATTCTAATTTGGCTTAGTTGTGTTTTACCTTAGGCGCTTGTAGTCTTATTCATTTTATAGTTAAACCATTGTTTCCGTATGGTTAAAATACGGTGTGTTAAGAGAGGCAATTAAAATAAACACGCGCACGTCGCGCCGCGAGTGATTAAATAAAAAGGTGTGCAGTGTGCGGAAGTGGACACGGATTATACGCCTTAGGTATTTGATATTTATTTCTTTCCTTCAGCGCACCTTTGGTGGTAATATCTGCGTAGAGATAATTTGATTTGCATTAATTAGACTAAAGAGCCAGTACGGTTCATAGTACCATTACATTGAGCCAAATTTAATCAACTATTTTTAGTTACATTTCAGCGAGTATTAAAACTCACTAGTGACTTTCATCTTAGAAAGATTGATGGGTCAGTATTCTTAATTAATAGACAAATTCTGTAATTTAATCAACCAACAGCAATTACTTGTTTCCCACATCTACCTGGGTGTACAGTGTACTTCTAGAAATCATTGTACCGTACCCTTGGGGATACTCTCAGACAAATTGGAAACCAAACAATTCGAACTATATTCCTAGCCACTTTCGTAACAAAGTTTCTTTCATACCCTGTATATGTGGGAGGGTCAAACTGTGGTCTTTGCCGAGAGATTTGTCGGTTAATTACAAACGATCGCCTACACTGTAAAAAATGGGGGTAAAATTACAGTGATAAGTACGATAATATTACAGCGATAAGTATGGTAATATTACAGCGAAAGCTATGTGAAAAAAAGTGTTGTAAATATACAAGGTATTTCGGGGTAATATCACAATCGGTTTGTGAAAACACATTAAAATGTACAG
The DNA here is from genome assembly GCA_033060865.1 of Dorcus hopei. Classification (NCBI taxonomy): domain Eukaryota; kingdom Metazoa; phylum Arthropoda; class Insecta; order Coleoptera; family Lucanidae; genus Dorcus; species Dorcus hopei. The sequence goes on from CM065424.1 coordinate 5,614,812, forward strand.
TAGATTTCCTCCCATTACATTAGTAATACATAGTACTCGTATTAACATGTAATTTTACAGCGATAATCGCGGGTCATAAAGTTGCCCGCGATTATCGCTGTAACATTTTTTACAGTGTAGAGACTGCCAGCCAAAACCACACATAGTGGAGTGCAAACACAGTCAACTAATTCCTCGCGCTATAAATCAATTAGCTAGGTTAGACGGCGAAAGAGCGACATACAGAGGGTCCTCAAAAAGCAGGCAAGTGGGTAAAGCACCGCCCTCAAAAGCAATTAATTTAATTCGCTCAGGTGACGTAGTAGAAGTAGTATCGGCTCACTACACGCACCATATTAATTAGGTTAGCTAGAGATAGGGTTAAACCAACACCTCCCACGGGGGGCCCCTCAAAAAAACAGGTGATCGCTACTGATTTACTTGCAGATTGATCGCTGAAGGCGGCATTTGCATCACGTACTTCTCTAAACCATCTGATCGGGTTGTTCTGGATTAATTAACTCCATTAATTCAGTACACTGTGGTCCCACTGAGACACTTTGGGCGTTGGTTTATTAAACAGAACGAGTCTTTGAGTACGATCAGAGTGACGAACACTGTACCAAGACTCGAACTCAGTTGAAACTCAATTAATTATTAATCTAAGTGAGGAGCGGAACTCTCCAATAAACATCTGTGTAGACATTAAACCACCAACGGTGTGAATCGAAGGAAAATAGATCGCGCCGATATCAGAAAGTGAAATCTGTTAAACGAGTTATACTGTACTTTCTGAGAATCGTAAATTTTGTTTATTTGTATTGACTTCAAACGCAAGGGCTTTTCACTTACGATCCTCGATCCCACAGAGGCGGATATCAGGAGTTTTTCCCATTTTTTTTCTTTTTTTTTTCAATAAATCATTAATTAAAGTTAATTGTTGCATTTTATTTAAAGTGTCAAATTCCTTGTCGTAAAGAGTTATACGCTGCTCCACCAAAAGAACTAGGTTATCGCGACGTAGTTTCCTGTGTACGACGATCACGTAAGCTTTAATTAAAGGTGTCATTCCTTATAGCGGATTCTCCGGAGGTCGTTCAATTGTAAACAGAAAATCTAGGGCAAGTAGAAATAACATTTGGTAGGCCGCAGTAGACAATAGCAGGTAACAAGCAGACTCGTAGTATAGATAAGATTAACAGCCAGCTGTGCGACCTCTCGGAAGCCCGAGACAGTTAGTTAAACGGCCATATATCTTAAGTGGTTTGTTTGTACATATTTATTATTTGTTTACTTGTCAGTAATAGTCAATAACCAAGTCTAATTGGGGCGGGCGCGTCACAGTATATATAGCAAATAGGCAACCATATAATAAATTCTTTTTGCCATTCATCTTTAGGGAACTGCCGCAGAACCATTCTTTCAACTTCAAACATGGTTTCGTTGGTTCTTGTTTCTAATTCTGTGCGAGTTTTTCCGGTTACCAAAAAGGACGTGTCATCCGCAAATAAGCATAATATACAGGTGTCCCATAAATAAGGGGCCATACGGTAGCAATGGATAGGTGACCATATACAATAACTTTTTTTCTTCTAATAAAATTACGAAAACAGCATCGTTTGTGGAGATATGCTAAAGTATAATACTGAGTACGAACTTGCCTTCCCTGACCTGCGCAACGGAGGGCATTTCGAACACTTGCTATATACGTCACGGTAACTAATGACATAACAATCGCAGTCCAAAGACCTCAACAATATGTGTCATTATGTTGAGCAGGTCAGTTTTATTATCAATTTAACTTGAAGGCTTCCGCGGCCGTCGTCCATGTTTGAATTGGCTTCCGGTTGGAACCGCGTCACGTTGACTTCTTCTACTGCCGACGTTTCGTTCTCCATTGCAGAAGAACTTCCTCAGGGCTGCTGCTGCTGCTGCTGGTGGTGTTGCTGCTGCTTCTCGTTAGTCGTTGAGCTATAACTTCTAGGACTGTTAAGGCAGTTGTTATTGATTTTCCTTTTCTATCTCCATCTTGAACCTTGCCAAAGATGTTGAAGTTTTCTAAGTAATCTACAAGTCTATCTTTTATACAGATATATACTGGTACCTAATATGGAAATCACTTTTTCATGACTTCCTCCTTTATGTACGGGAATAATTTTGGCAGTTTTAAGTTCATTTGGAAATATATCCGACAAGAAACAATTGTTTATGATTACAGTAAACGCATGAGCTATATGTGTCACTATTTTCTTTAAAACTGTCACAGACATTCCATACATATCTGGAGCGGATTTATTTTTTAGATTGTTCACAATTTTTATTATTTCATCAGGTTTTATTGGTTTTAAATATATTGAATGTAGACTATTCTTTCTATTTGGTTGTGGAAGATGATGCGCCTTCATTGATGGACCCTCTATGGGATCAGCTATTGTTTTACTTGCAGTAATAAAGTAATCATTGAATTCTGCAGCATGTAATTAAATTATTGTAATGGCGAGTTCATTTCTTATTATATCCCAGGACGCTTTACTTCTATTATCCGATCCTTCTATATACTCGGTATAAGATTTTTGTTTCATTACTGACATTGCTAAGGTGGATTATTTTATTTTACCGGGGTTTATTTTGTATTATTATAAGTACCATATGTCCAAAAATTTATCTTCCATTTATCAAAAATTTATTTGGACATATAGTACCTAGCATGTAAATGGTAGGAGAAGGATTTGCTGACTTCAGCAGGCAGGATTAATAAAAGGAAGCGTAGCGAGGCATATGGGGCTCAGTTCCTGGGACTCAGTTCTTAGGCCTTAGCCTATGGCTTAGTCTATGACTTTGTACATGGCTCCTAGTACGGGGCAGATAGTGGAGACAGTGCCAGCCAGACTGGGGAGACAGAGGCAGATGGTTACGAAGTCCGGGGCGTCGAACGGTCGGTTCATATTTTCAAAACAACCCCAGCAATTTACATTTTCTCGTAACTTGTGACATGCATTCACGTACGCGATTTGATCAAAAAACTATAACAGTGCCGACGTTTAAAACAATTATGTCTCCGACGGCGACAGCTGGTGCAAGTGAAATTGGGGGGAGCTGGACATACTTGCTGAGCGTTAGCTTTGCTTAACACACATAAACAGACAACAAACAATACATAGCATATATCGTGCGCCCTCGGACGTTACAGACCGTGCATTGACCCCCGCGATCACCAGATTTAAAACCTTGCTAAGAGACTTCCGTTCCCAGCTGTTAAATGTGTAATAAAACGATTTGGGGTATGCGTCAAGATCGCATTGTGTGCAAGCGAGTAGTCAATAAAAAACTTTATAATCCTATTATGCTGCCGCATTTATAGAACGTGGCGTCATATTTCGTACAGAGTTTTTTAAAATAATTATAAACTGTCCAAAAGAATTTTTTCCCGTAATCTGTGACATCGATTCTCGCATGCGTTTTTTTTTGTCGGAACAATTGTCATTCACCCTGTATGTATTGTAGAAATTCTACGTCCTCCTCGACAATCCGGAAACACTTGTGTCTTTGATCCCGTGTAACCCGAGCCAGCTATGATGTGAATCAGGGGTGCGAAGAGAGGAATTCAAGATGAATCGTAATCGGAAACTATGGCGACCAGTTTGTAGTAGTTATCTCTTGAACGTGCGCCCAATCTGTGCCCGCGCCGGGTGGTAAACTCTAAAATTCGAGCTTAAAATGAGCGACCCTTCACTTCATGAGCTACCCGTCAAATAAAATGAGCTAGTTTATTTTCGCAACTTTGTTCAAGTTTTTTGTCAACTCTCAGGTTATAATTTGCCCTTTTGGCTCCTGTTACAATCAATTTATGCATGATACCCTCTCGCATTACATACATGTACTTACTAACTATGCATATTACACATTAGAATTTAATGAATGTTATGTAGACGGTAATAATCTCTCGTACTGGCGAATTAATAGATGCATTATGGAATTAGGCAACCACACAGAGCTTTGGCACAAGACCCGGCACTTCGATGAAACGGAATATTATCATCTTAACGCGAAGCTATCAGAAGCTCATAAGCGAGAGTTACTCACTGGAGTCTGTACGTTCCAGACAAGGCAAAATATCATACTCCATGCTAAATATTCTTTTATCAGGAGTCCCTATACTTGTCTTTCAAGATCAATCATTCTTAATTAGAATCGTTTCAGTAGCAATCTATTGGATTTCCGAGAGTTGTTAGTTCCACTGGAAGATCATATTTTAAATTTGTTTACCTCATTTCTAAAGTAGTTCTATTTTACTTCTGCAAAAGCACAGAAGGAATTTCCTAATGGATTCTTAATTCTTACTGTTTGCTATCTCATGATAATTCTGCGTCGCCGCCTCCAAAGTTCTATGAATTGTGTATCCGTTTCTAATGTGAGAATATATTCAAGTGCTGCTGCTGGTCCGCTTTTAGCTCGCCAATTCCCGGATTCGTTTATTTAATGTGGCCGTTCCGACCAAGGAAGGGCCTTTCGCATAACTCAGCCCGATAGCGCCGCCGTGTTCACGACGCCCCCATACAATAATGCCCGTTAACGGAATTAGAAGAGTCTTTTTCGCAGCTTTATCTCGTTTCCGGGATTCGGAATTGGTTTTTTACGCCACACGTTACGATTTTTTTTCGGCTGCCAGATGCAGTGCTCTCCATTAAGCTTTACGTAAGGATACTTCCTATCACATAGTAAACTAGTTTCAATTAATAAAAAGGTTCATTGCAGAAGACCAATTTACTTTTTAATATGTTTGTCTATTTTTATGTTTCTAAGGTAATATAAAAGTAGACAAAAGATGAAAGTTTTTTTTTGGGGGGGGAGGTTTCACTGCACCTGCATACAAATTGGAACTTTAGTAGAAGCCAGGATCATACGTTAAGCAAAGCCGGAAAATTCACAGTCCACCACCACCACCACCCAAAGCACATAAGTTGCGGTTCACCACCGTGTTAGCCGCGGCAAATATATTTCACCCGAAGCATTTACATAACAAAGCGACCCAAATTTACCGCTTTTAAATAGATTATGGCGCGGAATAATTCCGTGCGTTGATGAAAGCACATCTCGCCCTAATCAAAATTAATCGCAGGTTTCATCGAAACACCCAGTCCCCATATAAATAAATTATAAAAAAAGTTCCCGTTCACTTGATGCTAGCGTGCGCGGATTAAATTATTGTACATAGATAGTTTGGTGACAAGTCGAAAAGTTCGAAAGTTCGGCGGAACTACCCCCCGCACCTCGCCTCTTTTTATCGGGCGACGGTAAGGGTGGGCGTAATTAATAGGGATATCAATTCAAAAATGTAGTGGTGCTAAATGATACATTCGCACTTTACGTTATAGAGCCGGGAAACTACTTGGCATCTCTCCCGGTTTCGGTGTTAGTCGCTCGCTAATGAATATTCATGTTACAAATTGGATACGACTGTAATATTACAGCCTCGTCGAGGCGTTACACGGTTCGGGTTCTTTGTATTGATTCGGTTTCTGTTACTTGGATGACGATGAATTTCCGTGTTTTAATAATTCAAAGAAATTGCAGTAAAAAAATTTCAGGTTAAATACCAAGTTTGGTCTTGGTTAACGAAAAATACTTTCCGCAACAAAAAAATAAACAACAGAACACATTTTTGAGTCGAGAAATATATCGAGCGACCACTCACATCAAACTGCAGTTTCTTAGCCAATCATATGGTAGGATGATGCAGATGAATGGAAAGAAGGAACGAAGGTGTTGAAAGACCACGTTGACGAGAAGCTGCTACCTACCTGCGTAGATAGGCAGAAGTTTTACATTGGAGCGAAACTTTACTCCAATGTTGCCAGCCAGCTTCAGTGGGACGGGAGGGTTCAAATCCAAACCGCGAAGGCCATTTCAAAATAGGCGCCACTTAATTTTTTTTTGTACGGGGTCAGTGAAAAATTAAGAAAACACGTTACGTCCAAGACACGTTGATTTTAATCAAACAAACACCATAAGAAACACAGACAACTAAATAATAAATGGACAACAAAAGAACAAAATTACTCTTCAAAATACTAGTGATTTGTCGGATCCGAACTTCGCATTAATCTAAATTACAATAAACCAAACACGTAAAGAAAAATATCTCTAGTTACGTGCGCACGACAACGTTCGTCTACTTACATATATCCTATTTACAACAGAACGAACAATCATCGGTGATTCACGGAGAAGTGTACGCAGTAAGTTACATGGTTAATTGCGGCAGCTTCAAGAAATGAAACGAAAATTAAATTCGCGTATTACTGCTCGAAAATATAATTGTAACGCTCCGACCTGTTTTTTTCCTCCGATGTCCGATTCATTTGTCGGTATCTTCGAGGGGTAACAGCGGCGTCACTTGGTGATGTGCCGGCCTCCGCGTAGAGGGGCGCTGATACGAGAATTCCTGATAAAATAACTCCCAACGAAAAGCCTATAATCAATGAAATAAAACGAACACAAAAGTCAAACCGAGAGTTGCTGCGTATAGAACTTACCCCGGTATTTCACCGAAGCTGGGACAAACCACGGAACACGCGGTTTTTCCTGTCTCACAAGTGGGTCTAATCAGAGTCGGCAATTAGCCGTAGATATGCACTAACATCCTTTCGATGTAATGGCACACACAAATAAAATATTTAACGAAAAGAAAGTGTGACCCAAGAGACGGCAAGTTTCGTTCTGACAATGGCGCAACATTTCTCGTTTGACAAAAAAGGAACGATTATAAACAAGCGAGACACCTTCTAATTTTACCTCCGGGGAACTTTCTTAGTAACAGTGGGAACCAATCGGCTGAAAGGGTAAAGATCACGCATAATACGCGTCGCTTAGTAGAACTTCGTCACAATTTGTCCGACGACTCACAAACGCACGATTTTGCCCCTAAATAAGGATGGATTACTTATATAAAATGAATTTGTTTAATTAAATGAAGGTCCTGTTAATGGAAATATGCTGGAATGTAATTTTAAGAAAATTACGCCGGCGAAATACAGTGGATTCCTATACCGAATGCAATGCGCACAACGACACGTTCCAAGAAATTCTTCGGAACGTCGCATTACGCGTGTACAGGGTGTGTTTAGAACAGAAATCAAAAAAATGAACAGGGCAATGCATATACATGGTGTATTCGGAACAGAAATGAAAAATGAACTGTAACAAAGCTTTGGCAAAATGGGCCGAAAATAAATACCAGAAAGCTTTGGCAAGATGGATTTGCGAAGGACAGATCTCTAGATTTAATCGAACAGAAAAGAAGAAGAAGAGAAACGTTGAAAAATCGAAAGACAACAAACCAAACTAAGAAAGTTTAATTACAGACTACTAATGGAAAAAATTATAAAAGTATTCGCGCAACGTTTTTTATGTTTAAATTCTTCAACGTTCGAATCAAATTGGCAATTGTTTGGCTAATCATAGAGCGCAGCGATGCAGAAAGTTAAGAGAAAGTTAAATTTTAAATTGACGACGAAAATGAATAATAGAATTTCGATGCTAAAAATTCTTTGGCATGCAGTCCTGAAATTGTCACGTCAATATTTGCATTAAATACACTGTTCCAGATAATCATATGTAAGTAGTTGCATAGCCGAGTTGATTGAGTCCGCTGGTAATGGGTGGTGTACCCGGAATAGCATTAAAGGCAGTGGCCGCCTTAATATCCGTCCCTCTTTGTCACATCATAAATGACATAAATCATTTGCAGTGGCATTGAAATCTTGAAAAATTATGCCAGTCTATAAAAAAAAAGGGAAACGTCAACGATCCTGCCTCCTATAGACCTATTGCTGTGAAAAAATTATCTTCGCAAAGTTTTTGAAAATATTTTTATTAAGCGTTTATCTCTCTTTATTGAAAAAGCTTAGTGAAGCTCAGCACGGTTTTAGAAGAGGAAAATCAATCATTATGGCTGCACTTCAAGCTCAGTAAATTGTGTTTTAGAAGAGTTAAATAACAAAAAGAAAGTTTTTGCGCTATTCTTTGATTTGAGTCGTGCGTTCGACTCTGTTAATGTTGATCTACTTTGCCACAAATTGGATGCGATGGGTATTCGTGGTATCCCAAACCGATGGATAAATTTATTTCTCAGTGATCGTTCGCAACGTGTAACTGTCAAGAAGTCACAATCCAGTGCCCTTAATGTGAAACCTGGTGTGGCCCAGGGTCCAACGCTCGGCCCCGTTCTGTTCTTGCTATTTATAAACGATTTACCTAACTATTGCGCGTCTCTATTAAAAACTTTAATATATGCCGATGACACCAGTTTTTTACTCTCCGGAAATGGGTTGGAAGATGCTTTTCAACAATGTAACGTTGCCGTTGGTGTAATGAAAAAGTGGTGCGAAGGAAACGGTTGCTTGCTGAATGTTGTTAAAGCACGAGGAATGCAATTCGTAACGAAAAACACAAAAATTGACATTTCGCCTCTTATCTTCTGTGAATCCAAGTCAATTGAAGCTGTTACACAATTTTAAGTTTCTAGCTATTGAATTAGATTTTAAACTGACTCGGAAAAATTATGTATACCTAGTTTAGTTAATAAATTAAGCGCAAATTAATTTTTATTTTATAGGCTTAGAAATTTCCTTGGAGGTGCTACGAACTATGTATTTTGGGCTCATTCATTCGGCCTTATCTTATGGCTTTATATTGTGGGGTAATATTTCTCTTATTCTAGATATGTTTCGCATTCAGAAAAAAATAATTAGAACTACGGCCTTTGTACCTTTACGACATAGTCGTAGGAATTTGTTTCTTCCTTTTCGTGTAATGACCGTCATATCCCTTTACATTTTCGAGTTAATTATATACGCTAATTCTTATGAATACGAAAACAATAATGATTGTCATGATTATAATATCAGACAAGCTGCAGATATGAGATTGCCTTTTAACCGTTTAATTGTCGGGCAGAAAGGTTGTGTTTTCGTGGACGCTCAGTGTCTTAACAGGATTATAGCTCTATGGGATAGTAAGTTCCAAGCTTTTTAAATCTAAGCTTAGAAAATATCTAATAACTAAGGCTTCTTATAGTATACGCGAATTTTTGGGACATTAAAATTTAAATTTATTTACATTTATATCTTGTATTTTTGCATGTGTTTTGCTTTATTTGTCTAATTTCTCTGACTTGTCACGAACGTATTGTAATGATCCGTCGACACCCGCCGGCGTCGGATGGTCTCCTGCGTCACAATCGTCAGTCGACGCACTTTAGGCGACAGTCGAGAAGGTGCTGCCGGCAGAATAAACTAGAATAGACAGTCCGGCGCGTTCCAGGCGATTCCCGAAGAAAGAGCCGGTTTATAAAATGTACGCGGCCGGGGGGTGAAGTTAAGTTCGATGAGAATGCAACGTGAGACAGTTCGAAATTAAAGTGGCCTGATAAACTTTCGCTCGGCTGTTGAAATAAATTACGTATAAGTCTGTAAATAAATTATTGTTAAATGTTAGTGTTAAATTAGTTTGCTTGTAAATAAATTAGTTATTAACTATTTCGTGTTTTGTTTTAAAATAAAAATTAATGAACCTTTAAAATCGTTAGAGTATGATGAAGTTTTTGTGTTGCTTTATTATTATTATCATTAAAAAAACGACGATTTTCCCTCCTACGATGAAGATCTTTTGAAGACTTGATGACTGACGAAAAACAAAAGAAAGCGCAACAAAAGAATAACTGAATAAGAATGCGCAAAATACTCAGGCAATGAAATACGAAATAAACGGAGCACAAGCGCTAACAGAAAGCGAAAGGAAAAAGAACTGTAAAGGCATTAGCATAATAAGGAAAAAATTAATAAATAATAAGAAGACACAAAGACGAATTTTCAACAAGAACAAAACAAAAGAAGAGAAACGATTCTGATCTAACTGCGAAGGATTGAAATACATACAAATCAAATAAATGCTAAAAATAAATTATTTTTATATAATTATAAATCGAGTGTTGCAAAACAAGAAATTATAACCTTACATTTTAAACTTCTTCAGCCTAAATTTTAGTATTTACCTGTAATAAAAGATGGCGCTAATCAACCACACTTGTTGTGGTTACTGTACTGTTAAGGTACAGGCTTGTTTTACATCCCCCATTTTTTTTAATTTGGGGGATGAAAAACAGGCCCGTACCTCATGAGGCTATGAAAAAAAAAGAAACATACATATCTAGTTACTGTTTCTAGTGAGTTTGCAATGACGTCGCAAATGACATTAACTCCATAATTCCAACAGAAACAAAAGAGAATGAGATAGAAAATTGGCTTAATACCTGTCGATATACAGGTGTTCTTTTACTGTATGCAAATATTTAAACCTGTAATACATCACCATAAATGGCAACGATTGAACTCATATGTCCTTAACAAAAGTTTTACACATTTCGAGAAAATCGCAGTTGAAAATCGGACAAGAATTAATCGCACGTCTATGTCTTTGAGGTAGGTCAAGAAAAGGAAATTTTATTGCGACCGCAGAAAGCATCTGTGGGAACAAAAAACAGAACTGCAATCGAGCAGTGACCCAGTGACCTTTGCCGAAGTCGGGCGGCTAATAAAAGCATTTTTTTTCACGTCGCAGTAAGTCGTATCGGAGCCAAGGAATTTGCTTCATTTTTTATGATCAAGACACACAATTTATTGCTCCGTATCCTTTGGGATCAACAGTTTAGTTTGTGAAAAGTGGTTGAACGAGTCAAAGCTAAATACGATTACTATTTTTTGTGCTTAGTATTACTTATTAAAATGCCGCAATTCACGAACGGCGAGAGAACAGATGCTCCTCAAATACGGCGAAGCTCGAGGAACTGAAGAAGCTCGGCGGATTTATGGAAAGACATTTCCAAATCAATACAGGAACATTTATAGCTAATGTGCCAGCATTTACGCTATTATGATTTCGTGTGTGTATCGCTAATGATGGATGCCACTTTGAACAGTTGTTATAAATATTCCTAAATTACTGTAGTGAACGTTTGAGTGTGTTCTTCCACACAGATATTATTCGGTGAGTGAGTGCGCCTTTGCATATTAGTCACGCCTGCGATGTTTTCTGCTTACGATCAGCGAAGCAGGTTCCGTAAGTTTTTTGTTGTTTCATGACCGTCGTATAAGGGGCGGATAAAATAATCTTCCTCCGTTATGAAAATGTTTCCGTGTTCTATGTGCTCTCAAGGTAATGTGCTTAAAATTTTTGCACTTATTTTACAAACACCCTGTATAATGAAAAGTTATCAAGTTCTTTATAAAAGTAACTAAAAAAATAAAAAAATTGAAACGTAACAGATTTTAGCAATTTTGTAATAGCATCCCAAAATTCAGTAAATTGTACTTTGCTGCCACAAAATCCTGACCTAATTACTCAGATCGGTAGGAAGCCTGCGGTGTATCTTTTTTCTGTTTTTCAGCGACTAGTAAAAGTTGTAAGGACCCGAAAAATGCGTAGGGAAATTTCCAAATTATCATTATAAATTCTTTCTTAAAAATTTCACTTGATCTCACGAAATCGGAACGCAGGAAAAACATATTATATTCAGTAGTCTAGAACGTGCTCTCCAACTAAAGAAAATATTAAGTTACGGAGATAAGATTGTTTTCAATTTTAAGGGATCAGCAAGAAACCGTGCGACCAGCTTCTCTGGCTCTGACCGCGCGACACGTAGCTAAAAATGGTAAAAGCAACACGCGTACGCCACCTAGTGGAAAGCGGCTCGCCGCTAAAAGCCCGAATCAACTACGAACTTTTTCAAAAACATGCTGAATTTGAAAAAGATCCCACTCCGGGGTTCGAGGTCGGTGGCGAGGGCTTAAGTAGAGAAGCCGCGTGCAGGAGAGTTAGTTCCCGGTTGCCCTTAGTTTTGCGTGTTAAATTCTCGTCGAAATTTTAGTTTAATTAATTAATTTTTGTTCTAAGTTCGGTTGTATTTTTGGATTTAATTTTTCAGAGTTTGATATCGGTTTTCGTGTAGTCTTTTTTGTGTCAGTTATTATAAAATAAATTCGCTCGCTAACGAATCAATATTCGTAAATCTAAATCGTTAGTGTTTCTCCTGAGTTACGGATACGAGAAAAATCCTTTAAGTTTCGTCCCCGGTAAGTTCCATGTCTTTTCGGCTTAAAAGTTTGTCAATTACTAACGAAACGCATTTTTCTAAATGTATCGCACCATCTTTCCTCCTGGACGAGTTTCGGGTTATTTTTTAGTAATTTTTGTTTTTTTTACTATTATTCTCTGTTAATGTGTAATAATACATATTTACTTCCAATATAATTTTATTTGTTAAACTTTCCGAAATTCATTTATTATTCACAGTAGAATTTAGAGAACCTTTTATTAAATAAGTACCTATCCAGGAGAGGAGGAATATCCAACAATTCCAAAGTAGTAAGTCCAAAGATCAAAAGGGCTAAAACTCATACCGAGTCCAAGGAGAGCGACGGAACGACTCCTGGCTATTTTTCCACTAATTCCAGAAACGCTACTCACAAAGGAGTCGCCCTTAGCGTCTCGATTCGGCCTGTAAAAGTTTTGGGTAACAAAGGGTAAGAAAAGTCCAAGAGGGATAAATTGTAATATTTTGGTTATTTGTTGAAAGCCATTTTTATCAAAATTTAAATCACCCTTCCCCGTATCTCGCGTCTTACAAAGTGAAGAATAGGTGTGCGTAAATAGATATTAAAGTAGGCGCCAGGATGAACAAAATACCCAGGTGATCCGAAATTGGCCTCGATAGTGTTTCCAAATTGTCTCGGTCTTGCAGTTGATGGTTCGCAGCGAACACAGGAGATTTGATTTACTCACTTGTACGGTGAAGGTAGTGCCAAAAAGGATTATTACTTAAATTACAAACAACAGAATATTTACATAATTGCAACGGAATGTCGACGGAACGCTGCATCTGAAACGACTCAAAAATGTTGTATCCAAGTGTACAGTTTACTTAATTACTCTGCTCGATACTTCAGATCAAATCCGCTTTATTTTCAACAGCAATTTACTTCAACTAATTAAGGCGCAAGATATGTCGAAAATTCGCTCTTTACAACGCAGCGTCACGAAGCACTTAATAAAGATATCGATTAAACACACGTAATCAAAAATATGTCCTGTGGGTCAAGGTCATTTACGCCCTCCGGGGTGTCTTCTGCACGAAGTCCGAAGCGGTCATGCCCCCGTCATTTTCGGTAGTATGCAACCACGGGACGAGTATGATGAGTTCCGATAGCACAGTTTCCAAGAGTGTATTAAAATAGTATTCCAAAAGGAAAAAGCCTGAGTTGAGAGAAGAAACTATTTAATAATGGCAAGATGGTGTCACGCTGTGTAATTATTTAGTCAATCAGAGGGCGCAGTAATGCAGATAAATTCAAACAATATCGAATAATCATGAATAACGCGGCTGCAGTGTCAGTACATTTTTGTTACAAATTGTTTTATCTGCTACCAACTGTGCGGGATTTATAATTTTTTTAATTCTCATTAATATTTTTGGGCTTTGACTATACAGATAACGGAGGAGCATTGTAATGGCTTTGGTTTGGAAGGGGTTGATTCTGTTAATCAATAATATATCGCACGTCAACAAGGTTCACTCGGTCTTAACCCTAATTGCTGACAAGTCACCCTTGTAGGGTATTGTCTTTTAATAATTAATTGCGTATTGTATTGACGTTGATTACCCTCGACCGCACAAATATTTTTCTTCTTCATCATTTGAATGACTGTCTGGAGTCTAAATCCGTTTTGCATAATTTCATTGTTTTTATTAGGCAAAAAGGAAACTGACAAGCCAATTTAGCTAACAGCGTAATGATGGGGGTTAGTTTTCCGGTAGCCGTGGGGCAAAATTTAGTTACCGCAGCAATTGTCGTGCGCAATAACGACAGAACCGCCCCGGGATTACACGTTTTAGTATTCACCGTCCGAGCATGTAACCTAAAGCCTGTTAACATACTTAAATAATTTCCAATGCATTCGCAAAATAAGGAAACGAAGACTGCCACGTCTTAATTTACGGTTCGGACGTATTTGCATAAATGCAATTTGAATACTAGCGAGTCAATATCCGTCTAAGCTCCGCCAATGGAAAGCAAGAGGCCCGCAGGCAAATTAGCCCTCGGAGGGGGCTTCGGCGGTTTGAACCGACAAATCCTACATCCCCTGTCAAATAGAAGTCTATTAGGAACTTCAACTACATATTCTTTCCCTATGTTTGCCTACCTAAATCACAGTTCTTTTTTTTTTTGGTCGTCCGCCCGAGCCCAACCTCCCCGAGTTTTACAAATGTAGGGCGATCTGGTCGTAACTTCCCTTCAATCTACCATAAAACGAAATTACCCCATTGGATATTAGATATTAGCCAGGCAAAGTTTTGTGCGTCGTAACTTTAACAACGTTGCGAAATTGAAAGAACTCGTGTCGTATCGTCCCATCTATGAGACTTTTTGTACCGGCGCGCGGCGCATCCACCAATTCAATTAATTCAAATTTTACGTCACATTAAATTTTTATAACTATAGGTATATGAAACGTGCGGTGATTTTCAAAGAAACTGTAGCTCTACAGTTGAGCACATAAAAATGCAAATGACTTACGTAGCGTTTGCGTAATGCAGGAAATTATGGCCCGTAAATAACGTTTTCGCTAATATCGCAAAAATTGGCGCAATAAAAGCGGCGTTTCGCCTTCGAACTGATGACAATTTCGGCGTCCCATTTCGCCGGATTTAAGTCGGACGCTCACGTATCGTTTTCGAGCTGATTTATACTCTGTCCGCACTTGCAGGGATGAAACTTCGGCGCGTTGCGGCGATTTATACGTTTTTGTTGTTCTCGAAACGACCTAAAAACATCCATGTTTCTTTCATTGCTTCTTTATTTGTTTTTGATTTATCAACAGATACTTCCAAGTTACTTTCCAACAACTTGAGATTCCTTTTAATGTTCTAAACTTATTATAACTTGCAATTCAGTTCTTGTATCGTCTCGAAAGTATAATTAATAATTGTTTATATGATTTATCAAGGTGTTACGGTTGAAAAATCCATTTAAGTTATTCATAATAATGTATCAGGGAGGGAAATTTAATGTTCACACGGCGTACGTGCCGTTTTCAAATTTCACAATATGGTGCAATCTTTCAACAGTTGGGTGGTGCGCTGTTAATTCAGGCATACCGTGTATCTCCATTTCACTTAGTTACCGGGGTAAATCTGTCTCGATCGTAACGACTCCTGCCT
Organism: Dorcus hopei; assembly: GCA_033060865.1. Lineage (NCBI taxonomy): Eukaryota > Metazoa > Arthropoda > Insecta > Coleoptera > Lucanidae > Dorcus > Dorcus hopei. The sequence goes on from CM065424.1 coordinate 5,630,068, forward strand.
GAATTGGTGTTGGGGGAAGAACGCGACATTCGCTCGCAGGACAGTCTGCCAGTCTCATACCGCAAGCTCCCACGTTCGCCTCGTTTGTTTTGTGTGCTGTAACTTTGTGCTCCCTTTCACGTGCCTTTGTGAAGGAAGAGGAACCGGAATTATTCCGAGATTTGCTGTTATCGTGCGTGGAGAGAATTTTAAGCTTGCTAAACAGCTTTCCAAGCCTGTCGTCGAAAGACGAAACAGGTATGTCTTGTGGCCATGTTCTGACTGCGATGAAACGTAACGTAGTTTCTTCCATTAGGCTTTCAGTACAAGTTTTAGTTTAAGTTTGAGACAACCTTGAGACATAGCCCCAGTTCAAGATTGCTGAGGTAGTTTTATTTGGGTGAGAAATATCGTCGTCCCCTTGGGTGCAGGAGAAGCCCGGATTTGGCTTCTTGTTAACGAATTGAGCCCCGCCACCTGGCTTTCCCCGTCGTTGAGAATAGACTCGCCCTGCAAGACGACGCTACTTTTGGCGGCTTTCCCGCTTACCGCAACACTGACTCACTCCGCTAAACACCGCGGGAGGACGCTTCGACCTCTTGACTGGTGATAGCTGATTGACATTGACGCTGGATCTTTGGATTTCACCAAGGTCGGGTTAACCCTATTTCTCTTGTATTTGGGGTGTTGCTTATTTACAATTTATAATTATTGCGGGGTTTGTTCACATTTACCCGTCGCTGTTGATATCGATAGTTTTTGTGCCCGTTTGAAGCTATATGTGTGAGCGAAGCACAGATTTGTGGTACGGGCACAGAATACTAATCTAAACAGAAGTGTCACTTGAAAAGGAGCTTCATAATTAGAAAGAGTAAGAAGAGCACTACCAGTTTAAAGGTCTCTCGTGTCTACTCGGCAACACTCGCTCTTTTTCTTCGACGCCTTGCTTGAAGGCGTAACGCGAGAGAGAAAAAAGAATGCTTTACCCTCGAGTTAACACAGGATGGATAAATTTGCGTATGAAGAAGCATGGCGGAGTAAAATTTCGTAACGGGAATTACACAAGTTTAGTAGGAGACAATAAAATCCGGGCAAGAATCTGTCATCTGTGCATATTTATTTCCACTTTGTAATTAATTTTTACTTCAGGCAATTGTAATAAATAGTCCACAGTTATTACTTGCATTGTTTCTCAATTTTATTAACTAATAAACGAAATACATTTCCCTACAATTGAGTCGTTTCTCTCATAGCGAATTCCTCTTGTCGCACTCTGTGTATAATAGGTACTCTCATCCATCTCTCATCTCATTTTAGCGGTAGCGTGTCCAAGGAGCGAAAGTGCAACAATAGAAATTGTTATGATAAAATTCGGAGCAGGTTTCATTTTCCGAACAAAATTAAAAATGCGAACCCCCAATGACCAAATCCTGGTTACGACATTGTGTTTTATTAGTGCGCACCAATGCCGCAAGTGGTACTCGTTTTAAAATTAATAGCGTAGATTATAATCCCATTTCTACCTCATCTCTAAATATTTTCAAAGCATGCACGCATCTCTACTGCACTACCGATTTAAATGGCCAAGGTTATCGGCAGGTTGTGCGGAAGATCAAAGGTGCGCCCTCGAGTGATGCTTCTGTATAGATTAGTTTTCTGTGGTACGGGGTTAAATTTAACGTGTTACTTATTTAATTACTTTTCATTTTTGAGTTGTCGTTATTCAATTTATGAGCAAGTTAAATATAAACAAGTGTGCTAAGCTGGTGCGCTTTATTTTAATCACTTTGCCCACCTTTTGCTTTGGGGTTTCGTCGAAGCTCCCTTCTCCACGAGCTACGCCGAGCCGGTGCGGAGAAACATTACTCACTCGCACTAATTTGCAGACCTACAGGTAGGTAGCAAAGGAATATCCACTCACAGTTATGTTACCGTTCAAAACCGCGCAATGAATAAGTCGGCAATATTCGCAAATTGCATATTGGCAAATTTTACGATCAACTTAGAATTGAATAGAGAAAATTCGTTGCAAATAATTTCACCCTGTATCTTAGCGAAAGTGTAATTGCGGTTTGACCTTTGGAACTTGGATAGGCCCAAACACGACGCTTAGAGCTCTAAACAACCCTGGACGACCCCTTTCTTCTGTAATAGGACTGTCCCTGAGACTGAAAGTGGGCTTGTCATTCTCCAATGGAACTGTCCCCCGCCCGCGAGCCGTTCACGTCGAACGCCGACCCGATTGAAAATTTCGCCAGTCCTGGGACTGCTCGCCTTGCATTCAAACCACATCGAGAATTAAGGCAGGCGGCCACTGAACTAAACTAAGCTAAGCGAAACTAAGTTTTTTGAAAATTAGATTCAACGTAATCTTACGCGAACGTGGCAACTAAAGCTAAGGGAAGCGAAGTTAGGATAGCAAAGTTATAAAACAATGTTTATCTTCGCTCGGTTGCCTCGTCCGCGTATGATTACGTTGAATCTAATTTTCAAAAAACTTACTTTCGCTTAGCTTAGCTTAGTTTCGCGTTCGGTGGCCGCCTGCCTTTACTCTCGTTTCTGAGTAATTTTTCATTAAACGGTGTTTGTTTCGGAGTGAAAAAGGAAAGGGATATATTGCCCGGTTGTTAATTGTGTGCAGCGAGTCCTAGGTCTCTTCAAGCTTGTCCGTCGAATTTACGGTAGGTATGTTTTTAGTGACATGAGGCGGCGGTCGGTTCGTAATCCGTGTTTTCTTTTTACCTATACTTTACTACTACTACTATTAGCTTTGTTCGCGGAGGCGTTCCGAACTAGTTCGGAACCTTAAAATCTATGCTTTCATGAAAGTTATACACTTGAAAGCGTTGTTAAAATCGATCATTATTTCGATGGGCATTTGATTTTAACCGTTCCGAACTAGTTCTGAACGTCTCCGCGAACAGACTTATTATTACTGTTATTTGAGTCTTCTTCCCCCCATTTATATCGGACGTTTCACCAAAGTTCCGCTAAGTGGGATCTGCCTGGCGATCTTATTCGTGCTGTCCTTGCTGAAAATTCTGAAGACGTCGTTGTAAATTGATCTTGGCCGTACATCTTGATGTTTGGTAATACGACAGTTCATCACGCCGCACATCGCAAGAGGGCGCGCTCCTTGAAACGAAAGTGGTCACTGAAGTTGACGCAAGTGGTCACTTAACGTAGTATCACGAAAGTGGTTACACCGCTCACGCATCCTGCAATTTGTGTCTCGAAGGTCTTGACGACCCCGGAATCAGCTGACGTGCATTCACACTTCACAGCTGGATGTTGAGGTCGGATCTTACCTTATTACGAGTATATTTCTTCTTTGTTTGATATTTTGAACGCATTCTAGTGCCGACTAGGTTGACATGTGAAATTAAAGTTACTGTCGTTTATTTCTTTTGTTGGTTGAGTTAATAATTTTTTTACGAACAAACGGATCCGATCGTTTCGCGTCTTGACGTTTTATGTCACTTGATTCTTGACGTTCGCGCTTTGTTTGCATTTTGGTTTCATTTATTTAACGGTTTTTTGTGTGTGAACTTGGTTCTCCCCTTTTATGACATAAATAAAAACAAGTATGTATTACTTTTTTTTTAAATTCTTTTCGAATTTAAAGGGGCGGACTTGTCGGCCTGTCCCTTATACGTTGAACCCCCACCACAGAGCAGAGAAAAAAACTCGAAGAAAGCGCTTCGCTCATTAAGGGCAGCTAGAGAATTGCGTTTGTCGTGTTGTGCTCGTTGAGCGCTTATATATGAGTGGTCGCACGACGTACTTATCTTTTAAAGTAATATTTTTAGATCGTGTAGGGCGGTCATCTTTGATTCCAAGATGGCGTCCGAGCGACGGTCTCGTCTGACGTTTCATTTGATATGCGACACGACGTGTTTATCTTTTAAATTAACATTTGCAGCTAGAGAATTGCGTTTGTCGTGTTGTGCTCGTTGAGCGCTTATATATGAGTGATCGCACGACGTACTTATCTTTTAAAGTAATATTTTTCGATCGTGTAGGGCGGTCATCTTTGATTCCAAGATGGCGTCCGAGCGACGGTCTCGTCTGACGTTTCATTTGATATGCGACACGACGTGTTTATCTTTGAAACTAACATTTGCAGCTAGAGAATTGCGTTTGTCGTGTTGTGCTCGTTAAGCGCTTATATATGAGTGGTCGCACGACGTACTTATCTTTTAAAGTAATATTTTTAGATCGTGTAGGGCGGCCTTCTTTGATTCCGGTATGGCGTCGGTATGTCAGTCCGGTTCGTCTCGCCGTGACGTTTCATTTGATATGCGACACGACGTGTTTATCTTTTACCATTTCCGTCTTCGTGCGTTCGAAATGATAAATTTGTTTCGAATTTTTTTCTGAGTTTCAAAGTTTTCTCCGTCGGTTTATTTTAATGAAGACTGTCCCCAAAGTTTACCGAATTCTTTGGCTTCACCTTGACCCTAGACCTTTACCGTCCTCGTCCGTTCGAAATTGTATTTTTTTTTAAATATTTTCCCCCATTTTTTCCGAATCTTCTTGGCTTGACCTCTTCCATCGTCGTCCTTGACCTTTGACCTTTTCCAACCTCTTACTAAGAAATAGTATTTTCTTTAATTGTTTCTACATTTTTTCTGAATTTTTTTTGCTCGACCTCGACTTTCGATCTTTACCGCCCTCGTCCTTCGAAATAGTAATTGTTTGGATAATTCTTCCCCATTTTTATTATTATTACAATTAATTTATTTTTTCTGGCTTGACATTTAAGTATTTGTAAATGTTTTTAATTTTTTTTTGCTTGACCTTGATCTTTTCGTTTCGTTTCGTTTCGGCTTGGGTTCAATTGGGTTGGATTGAGTTGGGTTTGTCTCGCTCGGGTTGCACGTGATTAACGTTTAAATTCTTTTCGAGATTTTATCAAGTTTTGTTCGATTTCTCTTCGACTTCGGTCGGGTTAAATTTTTTTCTTCCGACGTCAACTTTTTTTCAATTTTCAGCTCGTAATTTTTTTTTCGAGTCTTAATTTTTCGTCGTTCGGCCTCTCTTCCTCGTCGTGTCGTTTTATTTGACACGCGACGCGACGTGCTTATCTTTTACGCGGCGATTTTCGATCGCAGCTTCGCCATCTTTGATTCGAAGAGGGCGCCGGCGTGACATCCGAGTTCATCTCGTCGATACCTACCTTTCGCTTCACGTGCGACACGACGCGTATGTAATTCGCGCGACCGGCTTCGGTTCTAAGATGGTATCGCTGCGGCATTAAATTTTCTTGAATCTTTTTCTCGATTTAAAAAAAAAACAAACAAATTTATAAACAACAATAAATTACGAACGCACTCAGTTCTTTTAACGTAGCTCGTTTTGTTGCCATCGTTTATTAATTTATTTAAAAAAGTAGATGACATAAATAAAAACAAGTACCTTATGTATTACTGGTGATTTTTATTTCTTTTCGGATTTAAATTCAAGCCTTTGTACTGGGATTACGTTTGATCCAGCCCATCTCCACGAGTTAGCCGGTCGTGAGATGAACTTAATTTGCACATTTCAACGTTTGTTACTCGGGTAGGTCACAGTGTGTAAATTATCGAAGTTTTTGCTAAGAAAAGATTAGGGAAACTTGTACTCGACTTGGTCGGAATTTCCATTAAGGCATCGCTAAACGAGATTAGTGATTGTCACTTCCCCGCCAGGGCCTAGTTTACATCATGTTAGGCTAACGATGTGACGCCATTATCTTGCTAATTATATCGTTTCTTCTTTAATTCAGGCTGGTACTTTTACTTTCGGATATCTTTGCGCTTGGATATTTCTTTTGGTACCACCGCTCTGCGGATTTATTTCGCTGAGATCAAGGAACGTACCTGCCGCAGTTGTTTCATAATCACCACGGAGAGCGTACAGAAGATTCGTAGGAGGACGAGATCAACCTTGACCTGGTTATGGGAGATAATTTAATGACTTTTATTAAGTGTCGCGTGACGCTGCGTTGCATTAAGAGCGAATTTTCGACAGACCTTGCGCTATAGTTGATGACATTTATTGTAGTAGTGATGAGGCGGATTTATCCAGTAAATAAATAAATAAGTGTACAGTCGCGCGCAGCTTAAATGCTACAGTTTGACAGTTCTGTGACCCTTGCATCACAAGGTTTTAAGAGTGAGGTTGGCGTGCGGGAGGTGCATTTAAGATACATTCAAGTGCAACACGTTTGAATCTTTTTAGCTCTAGAGTTTTAGTCGATATTCTGCCACGTTTGTGTTACTGTACTTGTGCGTGTAATTAAAGCAATTGTTTATTGTAGCTGTTCGTGTATTTGTGCCACTACCTTCAACGTACAAGTGAGTAAATTAAATCTCATTGCGAATTCTCGTATTATCATCTTCGGTTTGGTAATTGTTCACCCTGGCGCTTTCTAACATCTTTTACCCACGCCCGTCTTCACTGAGCAAACTTGCCACCTAGTTTAAACGTGAGTAAAATCCGGAGTAATCATTTTAAAGATTTCTGGTACCAGTCACATGCGAAATAGGTTTGTCAGGACATTCTTCGTTACTAATAGCGATTTCGATTGACTGCTCTAAGGGTCAATCCTAGGACCACTCTTATTTATAATTACATTAATGGTTTTCCTAAATCGATTTCATTTATTCGAATGAACAACAAAAAAAAGCACTTCCTATTGAATGTGTCGCGAAGCGCAATTTCGAGCATACACATGATAATAACAATAAAAAGGACTAGCAAAGGACAATATTCTTGATGTGTGAAAGTAATTAATTACCTGATGTGAATATGAACGAAAAGAAACGAATGAAGACAAACCTTAAGTAGGTAGATAATGTCAAAGAGAACCTCGTCTTCATCTTTCCAGTTATAAGAACGATCAATCGATGCTTCGCATTTGACGATCAATTTTTTTAAAACCAGGGCGACAAAGACGATAGTTCACTGCGAATTTATTTCTGTATTTCAGGCATGTAGTAGAAAGGGAAAAACATCAAGAAAATGAACCAGTTGGGATGGGTTGGAGTTAGAATTTAAAAATATTGTAAACACTCGAATGTGACGAGAACTTTTTACACTGCGTTAGTTATTCATTAATCATCATAAAGTGCAAGAGCACTTTCAGATACTTAATTAAACTCGGTTAGAAAAATGGTGGAACCAAAAAGTCATAGTGGGTAATGCTAAGAATGTCAGATGACGAAACGAGGGCGACGTTTAAATAACCCGTCGAGTTTAAGTAAGGGCAATATTCCCGTTTTATTAATAGAAACTCCGGGGTTATTTATTGCCGACGTTAATCATTAATCCCCTTTTAATTTTCCACTGGTACATGTTGCAAAACGTATCGCATGTTTGAATAGGGAAAACGAATTAAAAACGATTATAAATTAATTCGTTCGTTAGCGCCGTTGAATAACTTATTTATAAGACGAACTAAACAAGGGAAATTAAACTGTTCATTAAACGGAATGTAAACGAAACCTACTTGCTTATTTAAATATGCACAGTTCTTCTATGTAGATTGTGAGTGGGGAAAATTTATGACGTTATTTAATGAAGCTTTAGTTGCATGAAAAATTATGGAATTGATTTTTGGTTCCGGATATTTTTTAAACATCGCGTCGCGTCGCGTCATCCCCGGCAATTAATTTAATAATTCAAAAGCGTTTTTATTCCGTCGCGAAATTCACGTCCGCCATGAAAAATTCGGTCTATTTGTACCTTGTACGGGTACAGCGATATCCGCAGAGTGAAATTGGGTCGCCATAAATTACGCTAAATTCCATATCCGGTTAGATGGCCGCATCAATTTGAAAAGTTTTATGCGGCAGCAAGACAAAATCGCCCCGAATTTCATTCCGCCGGATCCCCGCGGAAAGTATTAACCATAAAATTACAATAAAGTGTATGGGGTGTTTTATTGCCTGTAGTTGCGACTTGAAAATATCGAAGTCATTTGTGAAATTAATGATGTTATCGCATCATCCACTCCAGGAAAGGCGGATAATATGTAGTTTAAACGCTTGGACCATATAAGATAACTCAAAAACTTTGCTGTTATACAGGATGTTTCATAACAGTTGACAAAAAAAAAATGATATTTCATATAGAAAATCTCATTTTTCGTGTAGTTGACAGAAAGGTGACACAATATTTAATCATAAATCGTGAAGAAAAGTGGGACTTGTCTTGTTAGCAACACTTTTCTTCACGTTTCCGTTAGCAACACTTTTTTTCATTCATTTTGACGTATCAGAGGTCGAAGATTGATTGATTGATGTCACAGATTGATGTTTTGTTACTATGTCAACAAATGCTTGACATACCTTGATGTGTTATTATTATTATTCGTGGACACTCTCATAATTTTAGCGTTATTTTCGTAAACTGCACGAAAAAATAGCATGATCTACACGTTAGAAAAGTGAATTTCCATGTTCGTGTAAATTTGATTCACTCGTGAATTCAAACATTTACACTTACTGGAAAACTGTCACTTTTCTAAACTTGTAAATCAATATACTATTTACGTTAGAATGAAAGAATAAAAAACTTTCAAATTTTGCTTAGTTTCGGAGTTATCTGAGTGTGAAAATAATAAAAAAAAAAAACTGTAATAATTTATTTACAACGTAAATAAGTAAAGCAGTTGATAAAACACGTGAAATCTGTTTGGTTGTAGAAAAAATATTGTATACAACACGTGTGTGCGCACTCGATTAGAAAGCCTATTTTACACACTAGTGGCATAAATAATTATTTCTGGTTATCTAACTTTAAGTTCAGAGTAACTCCGAAACTAAGCAAAATTTTTTCATTCTTTCATTTTAACCTAAAATGAGATTATGTATTTTTTTATTTTTTTACGTGTTACGTATTGAAACTTGGCTAGTCATAATAAAATTGCGCAATCCATCAATAGATGTCGCCCTGAAGTTTTGACTAATCGTGCTTCTTCAATTTCTTGCACTGAATCTTTTCGATTCATTTCCTATTAGTTCTTCGTTGTGAGGCCAACCGTCTCTTGTTACTGTCTCCTGCCCCCCCCCCACCCCCAGATTCTTCAAACGTTAAACAGCGACATCTATCGATTAAATTCCTCGTTAGTAATTGAGTAAAACAAGTTAAAAAAATTAATTTTTGAAATTGAATTTATTTTGAACTGAATTTAAATATCGCTGTTTTTTTTTTTTTTTAATAATCTTAGGGTGAAATTTCGAAATCGGGGGGATATTTTCACAGCGACGTCTGTCGACGAATTGGGACGTGCGTTTCGGAAAAAGTAGACAAAACGAAAAAAAATTGCTGTCTTAAAACCGAATTTGTCTCAAGCTTTCTTTCTGCTTTAAAAGTGATTACTTTCAGAAAAAATTCGAAACTACAAGAGCGACATCTATCGACAAATTGATTAATCTCTTTGTTAGCAATTAAGGAAAAACAAGAAAATTTTTTTTTTTGAAATTGCGTTTATTTTGAACAGAATTTATATACTGCTGTTTTTTTTTGATTCAATGTTAGAGCGAATAAAGCAATTTTGAAATCAGAAGTGTTGTCGTTGTATATTTTATCAAGTTTAGAATTTAAGAAAGTTTACGCATTTTCAATATATCCGTAAAGCACGAGCACGTTTGTTTATTTTATCTTATGGTTTGGGATAAGATACGGGGTGCGTCTCAGGTAGAGAGATGCAAGGAAAGAAGGAACGAAAGCACTTCAGTCTCCGCCAGCGGTTCTTGTAGGGCGGACGTCTTGATAATGTTGCGCTAATTACTCAGACGGGCCCGCGAGTGTTGTAATAAATTGCAAGGACATGTGATGAAGTAATTGTGCAAGCGTAAAAGGTTTGCTGATGGTAGATGATGCTCTGAGGTAGAGTAAGGTGCCAATCACGTTGTGTCCGCTGATGGCTCGGACAGAGAGTAAGAGATTGGACATTCTTTCATAAGGGTGATCGCTCTGGATTCGCCCATAAATGGGAGAGAGTCGAGGATCATTCCACCTGTATACGGTATTTGACTCTATCCGCTACTGCAGGTGCGTGAGTAGTAGATACCGGAAATACAACTAGTTGTATACCTGACCAGGTGATTGCCTTGTGCTTTCAAAACGGTCATGACTTGGTGTTAACTGTGCTCGGGCCGGTGTAGCAACACTGTAGGAGGCAGTAGCACCAATGATTCTGAGAACGTACGCTCAGAAGGCAAGGTATGCTAATATCCACCTGGGGTTTGTCGATATGCATGCGAAGTACGAAGATGGACATTCGAGGACACCTTCCCCGTGAATTCGCATCCCAGCAGGGAGCTTCCGCATCTAGAGTCACCGCTGGAAAGGAGTGGGGCCGGGCGAGGGCCCCACTCCGAGAGTCTTGAGTAGATACTCGTAAATGGTTATTCGTAATTTTGCATGACGTCCTTGTCGAATCGAAAAGCGAAGCCCAGATGTTAAGACGTTTACCCTCAGCTCCGCAGTGGTCGAGAAAGAGAGAAAGAAAGCAGGGAAAGAGAGATCTAACCAAAGGGTGAGTGAATGTTTATTGTAACTCGGTCCTCTGACATTGTTATTAGTCGAAAATGTTTAACACAAAAAAAAACTATCCAACAGAAGGATACTTTCACAGCGACATCTATCGACCGTTTGGGTTGTGCTTTGTGGAAAAGATGACAAAACGAAAATCGAATTTGCTTCAAACTCTTTTGTTCTTGAAAAGTAATTACTTCCTCTCGGAAAAAAAAAGAACAAATTCGAAAGTACAAGAGCGACATCTATCGATAAAGTGATTAATCTCCTCGCTAGCAACTAAGGAAAAACAAGTAAAAAAATGAATTTTTGAAGTTGCATTGATTTGAACTGAATTTAAATACTGCTGTTTTTTTAAATAACTCAATCTTAGGGCGAATAAAGCAATTTAGAAATTTGGGGGGGGGGTATTTTCACAGCGACATCTACCGACGAATTAGGACGAGTATTTTGGGAAAAGATAACAAAATGAAAAGGATTGCTTTAAGTTAAGTTAAGAATTGCTTTGGTTAAAATGGAATTTGTTTCAAACTTTTTTTGTTCTTTAAAAGTGATTACGTGTTGTCAGAAAAAAACAAATTCGAAACTATAAGAGCGTCATCTATCGACAAATGAATTAATCTCCTTGTTAGCAATTAAGGAAAAACAAGTCGAAAAGAAATTTCATAATTGCGTTTATTTTGAACTGAATTTAAATGTTTTGCTGTTTTTTTTAATGTCTCAATCTCAGAGCGAATAAAGCAATTACGAAATTGAGGTGGGGCGGATATTTTCGCAGCGACATCTATCGACGAATTGGTATGTGCATTTTGGAAAAAGATGACAAAACGAAAAAAAAATGATTTTCTTAAATCGAATTTGTTCTTTAAAAGTGATTATTCTCACAAAAAAAATTCGACACTACAAGAGCGACATCTATCGATAAATTGATTAATCTCCTTGTTAGCAATTAAAGAAAAACAAATAATTTTTAAATTACTTGTATTTTTTAACAGAATTTAAATATTCCTGTTTTTGTAACTCAATCTTAGAGCGAATAAAACAATTTCGAAATCGGTGGGGGGAGGGGAGTTATTTTCACAACGACATCTATCGACGAATGGACACGAGATAAGTTTGCCTTTTTCTACTTCATTAATTAAAAGTATTTTGTGACATACAGGGTGACTGACAATTGTTCTGACAAAAAAAGCGAAAATAAGAAGCGGGAAAAACGATAAATGAATTATTTTTAAAAACTTCTGGTTAAAAAACAGAGGAGCAGATGAACGAAATAAATGCCCTCATAAAAGTTTTATGGTAGGCATGGCAGCAGCGATCGTAAACTTGACCTTTAAGTGGAATTTCACGTCAATTCCGTTTTTAGGTCAACGCCAAACGCCGTGAAATACGAACTATAAAATATTTACTTGACAAATGCATGCAAATCACATGGAGCAGATTATTCCATGCAAACCATCACAACAGCCTCACACATGCTTTGACATATAAACAAATAAATCACTAAAACGAAAACAATTTAAATCTCCGTGTGAAGAATTCCTAGTATTTTTGTTTCTTCTCAATTTAAATTGTGCGCCATTTAGTGTCCGTTTAAAAGAGTTTGCGATACAATTTTCATCGGACAAGAACCAGCTTTAATTAAATTGTATTGTAAATAAAGTTTATTTCCACAAGAAACGTGTACTTCATAAACATCTTTTGACAACCAGAATTTAAAACACTAAATCAGTCAATTTAATATCTTCGTAATTTGTTAATTATTAGAACTTCGTTTTGATGTGTGGCCAATTATTATTAACACAAATTAATTAAAAGTTTAACAAATTCAAAACGCGTTTGCAACTCCATATCCTGTGCTTTTGGCGCATTTGTTGTAAATCGTTCCTCGTCCCACCGAGCGCATTCTTTTTACTTCGAATTAAATTTTTAATTAACTATAAACTGCATCACAACAGCCTTACACGTGCTTTGACATATAAACAAATAAATCACTAAAACGAAAAACAATTTAAATCTCCGTGTGAAGAATTCCTAGTATTTTTGTTTCTTCTTAATTTAAATTGTATTGTAAATAAAGTTTACTTCTACAAGAAACGTGTACTTCATAAACATCTTTTAACAATCAGAATTTAAAACACTAAGTCAGTAAATTTAATATCTTCGTAATTTGTTAATTATTAGAACTTCGTTTTGGTGTGTGGCCAATTATTATTAACACAAATTAACAAATTCAAAACGCGTTTGCAATTCCATATCCTGTGCTTTCGGCGCATTTGTTGTAAATCGTTCCTCGTTCCACCGAACACATTCTTTTTACTTCGAATTAAATTCTTAATTAACTATAAACTTATTCCATAGAATTTTTTAAATAATCTGTTACATTCATTCACGTACGCTATTTGATTACAAACTGTACGCATATCACCAATGACGTTTAAAACAGCTGTACATAATAAAGTTTTTATGGCCTAATAAACAAAAAAAACTTGTCGGCGACGAATTTCAGGTCTGATAAATCGTTCCACATTTTCCAAACAACCCCAGCAATTTACGTAGGCTCATCGCGCACCCTCGGTCGTTATAGGCCGTGCATTGACCCCCGGGATCACCAGATTTAAATCCTTGTGATTTTTTTTGTGTGGATGAAGCAGCTGGTATATTCCGTTCTAGTAAATAATTAACAAACAATCATTTACACCCTTATTTCATACGCAATTCCAGTTATTTTAGAAATTGCTAAGAATTACGTCGCGCAAAAGAAACAACTCAGACTTCCGTTCCTAGCTCCCAGCTGTTAAACGTGTAATGAAACAAATTGAGATGTGTGTCGAGGTTGCATTGTGTGCAAGCGAGTAGTCCTTTTATACCGCCGCATTTATAGAACGTGGCGTCGTATTTCGCACGCAGTGCCGCAGCTTGACTTTGGGGTAATTTTTTTAACTTAATTATAAACTGTTCAATTTTAAACATTTTTTCCCGTAATCTTTGACATCGATCGATTTTCTTATGCGTTTTATGTTTTTTGTCGGAACAATTGTCATTCACCCTGTATTTATACAATGGAGCTTTATGAAAACAGAATTTTAACAAAATAGAACCTCAGTTCATTATTATACTTTCATCAATTTCTCGCAGTGAATTTAATTTAACTTTTATTTCGCGTTTAATTAATTTAGCTCGAGTTCGTAAATGTTCTACAACAAACGAAATTCCGGTCGGACAAAGACAAAACGCGCGCGGCTTTTATAACAAAACAATACGGAACCTCGTCACGCGTCGCACGTCGAAATTAAATTCACCTACCCTCTCGCAAAATATTCACGTCTATAATTTTTGCGATTTTAATTAATTCCGCGAAGCCCCCCGAGAATCTAATTAAAAAAAAAGTTCCGGTTCCGTCCGGTTACCTTGAAAGTCCGGGCGGGCGGACGGACGGGCGGGGTGGAGGATTGAGATTTCAGGAAACACACGTTCAGCACCTGTTCAGCAAAGCGCATCGACGAGTTACAACAACTGACGTGATATGTTGAGTTTGAAACGGCGCCGTTTGGAGTTTTTGCTTACAAACACACAATTCTTCGCTGAGTGCGCTTTAAAGTACGGGGCACGTATGCTCGAGTGAGTTGCAGTTAGCGCTGTGTAAAATAAACACTTGTATGAGATTCCAGTACGAAAGGGGCCACAGACTGCATACATGTTTGATAAGATATTGGATGAGATGCTTGATGAAATGACAAGTCGCTGCGATACAGAATTGGACGAGATACTTGTTCTGCATTCAACAGACTTTCATCTGTATAATAAATTGCTTGTCTTTGCTTCTCATTCCAAATAATAAAATTTTATTTCGTATACATATTTTAAAAATAAAATAAATTAGTTTATGTTGGGGCGTTTTTTTTTTGTACATTTGGGTCAAAATAGTAATAACGTTAAACAGGACATACCTCGTTCTGATAAACACTCGTTCGCTGGTTAGTCCCTTCTAGTTTTCTCTCTCTCTCTCTCTTCATCTCGTTTATCGCGCATACGATGCATCGTGAGAGACGAGACGGGGGGCTTGCGCGCCCCCGCGAAATCTAACGGCGAATCTAGTAGCAGCCATACCCTCACATTGAAAATGGACACTACGGAAGTTATCCTCGGACGTTGACTTCTTATCTTCGCATGCATTAACCCCACATTCACCCGTAAATCGAAAACCCACCCTCCTGATGGATATTAGCATGCCTTGCCTCCTAAGCTTACGTTCTTAGGATCAAATGATGTCACTGACCGCGTAAGTGTCAGCATCACTCCGTTTCCGATCCAGTGAGCATCACGTCATGTTAGACCTCTCTGGAGCACAATGCTTCCAGCAGGTCAGGAACACAACCAACTGGATTTCCATTCACAATGAATATGGAATACCAGCTGATTGTCTTGCCGACATCGTGCACTTCATCAGCGTTGCTGGCCACTGCGTCAAGTCACACACGATGTCGTATACTGGTGCACGGTATCACCCTCCTGGCCAACGCCCCGGATCACCGCCATCAGTATGATATTCGCTACATCAGAATAAATCCACCTCATCCCGCATTGCCAATAAACAGGGTCTACCGCGATGCTACTTCTGCCAGAACATTGCCTCCTTATGTAAATATTCTGCAGCCACCCTCTAGGTTACACATCCCGTCACCTCAACGCGTAGCACCAGGCCAATTCGTTACGCCTTTTACCGACGTTTCTCACTCTGCATTCACGCGAAGACTGTCCTTCCTCTCCTCTTAATATTTTACGTTCCCTCGGCTAAGTTTATCGTCAAAACATAAACAAACGTCCCCTGATATGCAGATATTTATTAGGCATTTTAAACTACAGGCTAACTCATTCGTTAAAAATAATTTTGGCTACAACATTTATGACCACAACATATCATCAAACGTCAGCAAACATCCTATCAAAGACAGAAGCAATTCTTTTTACAATGAATTTTGCAAAACTCCTCAATGATTCGTCATTTTATTAAGTAGTCATCGAACAACGCAGCAAGCATCTAAGCACGTCCGTGGATCCTCAAGACGCGTTTTGCTGCACTTGTTAAAGTAAAATATATCCCATGAAGGTTCCCGCTCAGTTGTTATTTAATCGCGTACATCTAAGAAGTACCTTGAAGCATCGGAGTCACACGACATTCTTCTACGCGTTCGCGAAGGAAGATTACAATGTATTCTGTTTTACTTACATCAAATATTAAAAAAGAAGCAAGAACTCTATTTCGATTTCATGAAAACCGAGGGAAGGACGAACCGCTCGGCGCGCGGCGGGTTAAATGTAAATTAGCAGCTTTTAACCCGTTATATAGACGGAGCCCTCAGGATTTCCACAACGAAATAATCTGACTAAAGAAATTGCTTCTAAATATGATTAAAAGTCCCCGGTGATAGACCGAAGTTCTGAACGTGAGGAGCAAAATTTGATAACGCGAAGGCAAATTTGCTCTGATGAGTTATTAATAATTAAAATGGAATAAATAAATTAACAACTTCGAGCTCTTCATATAGCAGTGAGGATTTCCACAAAATAATGGAATTGAATTAAAAATTTTGATTTATATTTAGCATAAAGAATGCACACACATTCGATCTACATACATATATCCCGTCGTTCACAAGCAAAACGTGTCTTAAGCCCCGCAAACATAAGAACGTGTGGCAGAACTCAATTTTCCTCGAGCAGTATACTCACGAGAATCGAGTCTGCACTCGTGAATGTAGAGCATCACATTAGACACACAATAAACAGCGACTTTGCCGTCGGAGAATTCACGGTCTCTTCAACTCTTAATGCATTTCAAATCGAGCAGACCCGCTATATTGTACATTCCACGTCGTTATTCCGCGTTGTGTGTGCGCGAAAACCGCCGGAATTATTTACAAGCAGCTCTGCGGGGGAATGCCGGAAACGAAACCGCGCCAGGTTTGCAACAGTTGTGTTTCCGTTTTTTGTCCGGCACGCAAAAATACGAGCGTGCGGCTTAGCTGCAACGATTTACGAATTAAGCGTAACTTCCCCGCCCCCCCTTTTCAAACAAAACCGTTATTTACGTGCACGTGCGGTAAAAGGTCCGGTCACGTTTCACGTTTACGAACAAAAACAATTTGTACGCATTTGGTCTCAGTTTGTGTTCTTCTGCTTCTCAATTGGACGACTCATTTCATTATTCAACTATTTTCGGGCAAAATTTAAACCAATAACTCTATCATAGATAAAGATGGAAATCGCTTCAGTATTCATATTTCTGTTCAAGCCCAGAACTGACATAATTTCACGGTTTAATTGTTAATATAAACAATCTCAGGCGATAAGGGGCCTAAGCGACAAACTTTAGCTCCTTACGATACGTGGCCATTAAGATACGTTAAAGTAAATAAGACGCTGTGTTACAGTTTATTTTCCGCCTGTGTACGAACACACCCTGTACAGTACACATTTCAACGTTACGATCTATTTTTAGCACACTTCGTTTTGTTTCCCACATTACGCGTAGGAATTTACAATTCCTCGTTCGTGTAATTTACCCAAAACTTTCTTTTTAACATGCTTTTCGCTAAAAGCTTCAGATTAGACGTATAAGTTCATTATATAAAATTAACCCCATCCTTGCTTAGGGTTGGAATTGCGTTTACGCGGTGTTTATTTGTCCAATTTAAAGAGTACTACTTTGTGACGCGGACGACGACGGATGGTCGAATTCTTTTGTTTTAAAAACATCCGCACGTGAAACCGGTGCGTATGTCCGTAACCCTTGCCCTTTATTTTGATTGGTTTCCGCTGATGTCACATTCTTATGTTATTGGTACGATTCAAACAGACCACCGTTCATCTCACTTTATACCGTTTTCTACGCCTCTCGATTTTGCAAAACGCCGGAATTGCCAGTGTGTTGTCGACCGTCAGGTGATTTGCGTGTAGTTAGTTTTGTGGGTTCCCGCTCTAATTTCTCTTGGAGGAAGAGAATAGATCTTACGGCTGTTGGCCGACTCTGATTAATTCACCTGTACGAGAGAGTTGACTGTGTGCCAACTCGTGTTCAGCCTACGTCCTATTCTGACTTAGGTAAGGTTTACTCCATCGTTTTGCATTATCTTGCAGTTCACGGTCATTTTGCTCCCCTTAGGCTTTTCGTTTTGGCTGTCCTTTCTTCGTTCGGACGACTATCCCGTGCGTGCGACATTTACTGGGATCATCATACCGCCCGTAGTACCGTACCGACCCCCCAGTGCGCGGACCGTTAAACCCCGCAAGGAGACCGACACTTCGAGAAGCAGCGACGCCGCTTACCGCTTTGCAACGGTGGAACGCCCCTGACTCGACAGACGTATGAATGCTACGTAATCAGATCGGATATTTATGTTTATTTATTCTTGTGTTACGGTGGTTTTGATGTTGTCGCTTTCGCACACGTAAATTTTGCGTATACTCGCGAAGTAAACTCCATTTCGAAGGAATTCACCTTTTCTCTTGCGTTACGCTTACTAAACGTAATTAATCGAACGAGTACTTCGGCGTTAGAATAAGCGAATGTTTTTTATTTAACTTTGTATTAATTTCGGATCCGAATTGTTAGGATTTACTGTTTAACGTTAGTTCTGTTGTTCACCATCCGATTTAATCGATTACTTGTGATCAATCTTTTAATAAACTTGTGTTCATGCTTTGGACGTATCGTGTTTTTCTTAATTTTTATGCGAATTCCTTTCAAAAAAAAAAAAATTAAGTGGCGCCTATTTTGGATTGGCCTTCGCGTTATGGTTTAAGAACCCATTCCCGTCTCACTGAAGCTGCCGGCGACACTGGATCAATTTCGCTCGGGTGTTAAACTTCTGCTTATTTACACAGGTAGGTAGCACCTGAGCGAGTGGGAACCTCACCTACTCAACGTAGCGGAGCCGGTCCAAAAGCACCTTGCAATCCCGTGGGGGTAGGCAACTTAAGTCACTCCAGCAACCTAAATGAGCGGGACCAAAAGGGGGACTCGTACAGATGCCGCCACTTCGCAGTCGCAAATTACAAAAGGGGCTCAGGTTTTAAAAATGTAAACAATACGGTTCCGCAGGGAGAGAAGATTCAAAAAATTATTAATTAATGTCCACCGAGTCATTTTCGTGAAGGGTTGCGTTTCCAATTTTAATAATGTAAACAAATTTGATAATAAAAATTGTTGGCAACACTTAATTAGCTCTGCTGGCCTAGGTGACGAGCGTCTTTCACGTCGCCGCCACCGTCAGGTTCGACGAGAAGCTCAAGCAGGCCGTGGCCATCAACGTGAGGGGAATGAGGGAGCTCCTGAAGACGTGCAAGGAAATGACGAGACTCAGTTCCGTCGTTCGTCATCGTCATCGAGGAGACGTTCTATCCGACGCCGATCGAACCCAAGAACCTCATGGCTTTGGTCGACTGCATCGGAGAACAAATTTTAGAAGATATTACATTACACCCAAGTGAGTAACAAAAGAGAATCTATAAAAAAAAGTACAGTCTAGAGTTTAACAGAAACCATCCAGTCGATCAAAGAACCACGAACCTTTCAATCGACTGCTTCGAAGATTAACTTCCGGAACATATCTCCTTACGAAACATACAATTAGGAACAAATACTAAACCTTTCCGGAATAAATTCTACAATAAGAACAGTCTAGAAAACCTCCTCAGTTTGATAGACGACTTTCCGATGTTGTCGATCAAAGAACCGGAACCTCTCAATCAACTGCATCGGAAATTAGCTTCCTGAACACCGGAACGCACACAAAGAACCTTCTCACTTTATTTGCAGAACATTCTAGAGAACCTTTTCCAACTCAATCATTTATGAAGCCCCGAAACGCCTCTAGAATTAATTCTAAGCGACGGCGACGTTCTCAGTACTTAAGTAAACGCTAGAAACTATAAAAAGAACAGTCTACAGTTTAACAAAAACTATCAGTCGATCAAAGAACCGCGATGTTTTTCGGAACCTTCCAATCGACTGCTTCGAAGATTAACTTCTGGGACATATCTTGAAAACATTCTTACGGAACATACAATTAAAAACAAATACTAAACCTTTCCGGAATAAATTCTACAATAAGAACAGTCTAGAGAACCTCCTCTGTTTAATGGAAGACTTTCCGGTGTTGTCGAACAAAGGACCGGAACCTCTCGATCGACTGCATCGGAAATTAGCTTTCTGAACACCGGAACGCACACGAAGAACCTTCTCATTTTATTTAATGAACGTTCGAGTGAATTTATTTCACATTCTAGAGACTCTTTTCCAACTCGATCGTTTATGAAGCTCCGAAACGCTTCTAGAATTAATTCTAGGCGATGACGACGTTCTCGGTACTCAAGTAAACGCCAGAAGGTTCCGCGCAACGTACGGACATAATTGACCCACTATTTAGAACGTTCAAGTCTGAGCGATGTGACACATCCTGAACACCGGAGCGCACGCAAAGAACCTTCTCACTTTATTACAGAACAATAAGAACAGTCTAGAGAACCTCCTCAGTTTTAATGTAAAACTTTCCGGTGTTGTCGATCAAAGAACCGGAACTCTCAATCGACTGCATCGGAAACGCACACAAAGAACCTTCTCACTTTATTTACTGAACGTTCGAGTGGATTTGTTTTACATTCTAAAGAACCTTTTCCAACTCTATCGTTTATGAAGCCCGGAAACGCCTCTAGAATTAATTCTAAGCGACCGACGGCGACGTTCTCAGTACTCAAGTAAATGCGCAACGTACGGGGACATAATGGACCAATTATTTAGAACGTTCTAGTCTGAGCGATGTGGCACATAACGGAACTTTCTAGAAACCCGAGGGACTTGCAAGTCGTTGAATGAACGTTTCCAAATACATGTCCGATCCTCCTGGAACCTTTACGGAATTTATTTTTCTTTCTTTCCGAGTGGATCAAGTCAGCCAGGACTTTCTAGAATCAAATAAATTCTTGCAGGTTCTGTGACGTACCGAAACAATTAACTCTTAACTCTTAACCGTTAAGGGTTTGTAAAAAAACAGTTAAACCCTTCTGGAACCTTTACGGAATTCATTTTTCTTTCTTTTCGAGTGGATCAAGTCAACCAGAACTTTCTAGAATCAAATAAATTCTAGCAGGCTATGTGACACACTGAAACAATTAACTCCTAACTGTTAAGGGTTTTGTAAAAAAAAAACAGTTAAAGCCACGTGCAACAATGAACGCCTTTTACGATTAAATTCTTTTTCGATAGGGGAACCTTCTGGAAGCCCCTAGAAATTGTAAATTGTTATACTATTTCTCGCATTATCTAGGTAATGTTGGTTTTCGGACCTTCGAGTTTATGAGCGAGTGCCAGCAGATGTGTCAACGTATCAGAACCTTCTAGAATACTTGCAACATTTGTTTTTATACGTCTCCAAGTGATTCTTTTACAAAAAAATCTTAATATTCTACCGGCACGAATTCAACGAAGCGTTTCCGAGTGCTTCTAAATAGAAGGTTCTGTGACATATGGAAGCAACTAATTGATTAACTTCGTTATCGATAGCGGAACCTTCTAGAATCCGTAAAATATTATACTTTTTCGCGTTGTCTATGTAAAGTTGGTTTTCGTACCCCTGAGTATACGAACGAATGCCAGCAGATGTCTCAGTGTATCAGAACCTTCTAGAACATGGATTGAATTTATTTTTCGTCTTCTCCAAGTGATTCTCTAACAGAAAAATCACATTCTCAGTTCGTACTAACGACACGCGTTTAACGAAACATCTCCGAATGCTTCTAGAAGATTCTGTGAAATATAGAAGCAACTTAGTAACCTTCAACTATTTAAAAAGAGAAGATTCTGTGACACGTGGAAGCAATTTAAACTCCTACATTTTTTTAGGCTGCCTAAAAGTGTGCCTAGTTTTTAGACATTAACTGCCTATTTGCCTGCCCAATTCAGCTTTCTTAAGTGCCTAAAATTCCGGACTTTGATTGATGATCTTCATAGCGGTCCCTTTTTTATTGCAATTTTAGGTCAAAAATTGACCGCACGATGTCGCCACCTAAACTATTCCATTTATTTTAAAATTGGGACCATTACGTTTACGCTGTTGTTACAACTACAATTGCCTCGCAAGTTCCTCGCATATTTTAAAGGTAACATTGGGTCAGAATTTCCTAGTTGAAAACGCTCTCGAAATGAGGTCAATTAAAACTGTATAGTAATTACTTTTAACTCGTTACCGAACAGAATAATAATGTTACATAAAAACGACAATAATTATAAATTGAAGCGTTAGTTGTGGAGTAAAAGTTTTCATTTTTACAGTTGGTTCTTGTCCGATGAAATTTGTATCACAAAATCTTCTAAGCGGACACTAAATCGCGCAACTATACACTTTACGTTTCGCAGTCGTTCGACAGAAGTGAAAATTATTTTCACTTCTGACGAAGCAGTCGAACGACTGCGAAACGTAAAGTGTATAGTTGCGCGATTTAGTGTCCGCTTAGAAGATTTTGTGATATAAAAGTTTTCAGTCTGTGAAGTTCCAAAAGTATTATAATTATCTTTGCAATAGTTAGGAATTAATTTCATGTTTTAGATTAATTATTTGTTAGCTAAGGCGTAAAAATGCATTTCTTTTTTGCACGTATCAATGTATCGCTAGTTCTTTTTTTTTTGCTTAATATGACTAATAAAAAATGTAAAATAAGCCGAAAGGTATTCCTTAATTCATAAGCGATTAGCAACCTATTCAAGTAGAAAGAAATACAATGGTAAATAATGAGTGCCTTGCATAAACAATGATGGAGATTACTTTCGACAACTTTTTCCGTTTCAAGTGGACTTATGTTTTCCTCTTCCGACTAATCTTCGACGTAAAATGCCTTTGGGCCACGCGTCGCTCGTCTTTCGCTTTATTCGTCTAAGATATTAACAACAAAAGATGCTCCCGTATTGTTTCCTTTTTTCTTTTTGAGTCGAGCTGTCCTCGAGGTAAAAACGTGGAACGGAAATTTTGTTTCCCGTCCCCCGTCCTTCGACCTTTCAAAAGGACGAAATTTATTCAGCGCCCCGGAATCATGACGGCGCGGTGGCGGCTTATTTATTAAAAAGTTCTGGTCGATGATTGATCCGCCAGGCTTGAAAGCTTTATCGTGTTAATGCAAGCGGTGTCGTAATCAAATCTAAAGTTCTTAAATTGGGTGAGCAGAGCCGATGATGTTACAGGGTTTTAAACTAGATGCACGGTGGTTGTACCGTGCTTTCGATAATTCGCGAATCACACGTGACCAAATTAGTTACCTTCGAAGTGTACATGGAATTTGTTTTCAAAACAAGATCGATTGTTGCATGTTTTATTTCAAATAACGAACACGTGTTCGGAAACTGCACGCTGTAAAAATACGACCCGGGGTAATTAAGCCCGACGGCCTGTCCTTTCTCAAAGGGCTTGGTTGCCACACAAAGAGCTTTTCAGAAATTCGGTAATCGCAGGCGCCTTTCAGATGCACTGTGGCTGTACAGACATCATAAAACAAATCTACTTGACGTTTTAGATTGTTTGCTTAGAAGTTGGTATATATTTTGTCACGTTAAAATTGCAGATAGATGTTCCATGTGGTTAAAGACATCAAATTACATTGCAAGTTGAAACCTTCGCTGTAGTCTGGTTTCTTTCAAGCAGGCAACAGATACTTTAAAAATGTCAGCTTGGGCACTTGTAAAATTTAAGTTATGGTTACTTCTTTTGCGACAGACGACAGCGAGTGTTCCTAATAAGCTAATGAGGTGTCTCTTGATACATTCTGGGCATCTGGAATAGGCGTGAGCGGGAACTAAATGCAGCGACTATGATTGGTCGAAATGATTTCAAATTTAGCTGCAAAGTCCGAGGGGTGTGTTTTAATTTTTTTCTTCAAAGGACGTGACGCGTAAATCAGACAGAAACGTTCGAATCTCGCAAACGACGAGTCGAATACTTTAAATTCTGACTTAGCGACCTTCTTTTTGTAGCGCTTGCAGTCATTAGAGAGTTTTAGCAATTTTTACGATATGGATAACGTTTACGCTAAATGCTGTAAAGAGTAACGCGCTTGCTCATATATTTGTGAGCATGCGCATTAATAGTTTTGTAGTATTTAACGTAAACGTTATCCATATCGTAAAAATTGCTAAAATTCTCTATTTACTCATTTTTCTAGATAAATCATTTATTTCGGTACGGTTTAAATACAGTGTGTTAAGAAGGGCAATTAAACCAAACACGTGCGAGCCGCGACGCGAGTGTTTTTAAATCAGAGTGAACGGAGTGTTGTGCGCGAATTACGGAATAAGCGGCAAGGTTATTTATATTTATTTGTATTTCTTCATCGCATCTTTGGTGGCATCAATTGAATGAGAATAATTTAATTTGCATTAATTAGTGGCTAAAGAGTCAGTAAAGTTCATATTACCATTGCATTTAGATAACTTTAATCAAACTATTTTTATTTACCTTTGAAGCGAGTATTAAACTCACTAGTGACATTCACCTTAGAAAAATTTGTTAGTTATTAGGCCACTTCTGTGATTTAAACAACCAACAGCAATGAACAATTCCCCACATCTACCTGGGAATTCAATACAGTGTACTCTTAGAAATAATTCCAACCTTGGGGATTTTCTCCGGCGAGTTAGAAACACGCTAACGGTTGTTTTCGATTTGTACAGGGAAGTCGCCGATCTAGATCACTGGTGTGAGGCAATTATATCTGCCGCTGAAACCAAGTGCGCCAGCACAATATAAACAAACAAATCAAGGCCAATAAATTGTCATTACGAATTTCGTGAAACTACGAGGCCGAACAATTTGAACTGCATATTCATAGCCATTTTCTTAATAAAGTTTCTCTTTCACCATGTATGTGTGTGAACCGAATTGTGGTCTTTGCCGAAAGATTTGCAGATTAATTAGAAGCGATTCGCCAAGAGACTGAAATGGCCATAAACACCCATAGTGTAGTGTCGAAAAACAGTCAAATCTGGGTTCTTGCGCAATAATTTAGTTAGATAGGTTAGCCGACGAAAAAACGACGAAAAGAGAGATCTGAAAAAAGGTGGGCCAGGAGCCACTCTCTCAAAGCGATTGGAAGTAGCTGGGAGGGACCCTACCCATCGACCTTAATTAATTAGCTTAGCCAGTGTTAGGGTATTCCATCACCTCCAAAAAGGAGTCCCTGAAAAACTGGTGATTGCTATTGATTGTCCTGCAAATTGATCGCCGAGGGCGGCATTTTGTATCACGTACTTCCCCAGAACATCTGATTAATTCGTTAATTAACTCCATCAATTAAGCACACTGTGGTCCCACTGTGTCACACCGTGCGTTGGTTTATTAACCAGAAACCGTCTTAGAGTACGATCTGAAGTGACAAACACTAGTACCAAGGCTCGAGCTAAGTTGAAATTCAATTAATTGTTAAGCTAATTAAGGAGCAGAGCTCTCCAACAAATATCTGTGTAGACGTTAAACCACCAACGGTGTGAATCGAAAGAAAGTAGATCGCGCCGATATTCGAAAGTGAAAATCGTAATTTTTGTTTCTTTGTATTTGATTTCAACGCAAGGTTTTTACGCTCATTACAACAGAACCCGCAGTGGCTGGTACAAGGAGTTTTTACCTTTTTTTTTGCAATAAATAATTAAATCTAATTTCGTATTTTATTTAACGTAATTAGCACCTTGTTCTTTCAAGAGTTTACCGTATGCACCAAGAAGAGCCGCGTTATCACGACGTAGATTCAGGCTAGCATCGATCACGAGCCATAATTAAAAGTATTATTATTTATAGCGGATTCTCCGAAGGGTCGTTCAAATGTAAACAGAATGTAGGCCAGTAAAATTAACCTTGTAGCGCCGGCGGTAGGTCTTTAGGCACTTAGCAGGTAGTTGACCGTCCGGAAAGGACGTCTAGGAGTGCATGCATTTGGCGTAGTAAAGTCTGGGTGGCCTTTCGGAATTCCCCGGTGGGCAAGCTATTTAAATCGGCAATAAATTTTAAGTTGTGTTTGTTTGTACATTTTTATTGCTTATTTACTTGTACGTTGTAACGTATGCTTGTCGGTGTAGCTCGGTGGGGAAATTAAGTTCCAGAATTCGAAGAATTAAATATATTAAAATAAAATAAAGGTAACACTTCAATAATAATAATAATGAAACGAAAACGGTGTTCTCCTGGTGGCTGCAGGTTATCGCGGATGGCTGCGGGGCGGTATCTTCGGACGGCTGCGGGGCGGTAAAACGGACGGGGGTAGCCACCTGTATTAAACGCATTAAACGGTAGGGGGTAGAAAGGGTAGCGGCGGGTTCACCACGCCAGAGAGAAAAGACGGTAAGCGGTAGCGGTAGCGGCGGGTGGACCACGCCAGAGGAAAAGACGGTGAGTAATAGCGGTAGCGGCGGGTTGACCACGCCAGAGAGAAAAGACGGTGAGTAATAGCGGTAACGGCGGGTTGACCACGCCAAAGAGAAAAGACGGTGAGTAATAGCGGTAGCGGTAACAGTAACGGTAGCGCTAACGGTAGCGGAAGCGGCGGGTGGACCACGCCGGAGGGGTGACTGGTTCGTATTCTGCGGTTGACCATCAGAGTACTCCCCTAAACGAAAGGTAGACGGAAGCGGCGGGTGGACCACGCCAGGGGGGTGACTGGTTCGTATTCTGCGGTTGACCAGCAGAGTACTCCACTAAACGAAAGGTAGACGGAAACGGCGGGTGGACCACGCCAGGCAGGAAGGGAATGGCGGGATGACCACGCCAGGTAGAAGGGTTGGTCAGTATACCGCGGAAGACCAGCAGTATACTGACGGTTTTCCATGAAGCGAGGCGGCTTTTATAAGGATAAGCGCCTCCTCTTCGTGACGTCTTCTAAGGTAGGGCAGCGCGAAGATGTAGCGCTGTCGATGCGCGGTGTTGACAAACCAGTTCAAGCGGAGGGTGAAAGGTCACGCGTAAATACACTTCAGTACAACGTAAAAGTCAATAAACGAGGGTTTTTAAACGGGCGCGTTACACCTTTCTTAGAAACTTTGCTTCGCACTGATTGGCCGTCACTTGCCAGAATTGTCAAATCTCAAATCACAGGCTTTTATTGCCAACATGACATCAAAAAATAAATACTAAAGTTCATTTTTTATTTATATGCCGATCGTACATATCTGAGTTAAGAAAAAGCGTTTCACTTGCCATAAGTGTGTGTTTGATTATTAATTTGGGTGATCACGTGGGGCTTCGAGAATTATTGAAAGCACGGTACATGTATCGTGTGTACATATTTTTAAAATAATTCAAAATGTGAATATAATACATATTTGCGTTTCAGAACGAATACCTTTGATCTCGGCGAAAAATAATGAATCCCTTCGAAAGACTTGAAGTAAACTTACACCCGTCTCTTGATCGCGATTATTTCCTCGGATCTGACGATCCAAGGCGGTCGGTAATTTATAGGTCGAGCTTCATTAATTGAAACAAACGAGCGACAGTATTTTTGTGACTCATATTTTCAGATTAGAGTGGCATCTCCTTCTTTAATTAATCTCACTTCCTTCGGCGGAAGAAGGGAGATGATTATCCGCGACGAAAGAAATCACGACGACAACTAATACTTCCGGGAAGGGACACGTTTCAATTTTATTCATCTGCGTGGAGAAGAAAAGCTTTTCGCGATGCTTTAAATGTGGAAGCGTTAAAGCTCGCTGAAACCAGTATTTTTTTTATGAAACTTAAAAAAGTTTCATCAATGTATATGTCTGTGAGTTAGTATCATTTTCAGGCTGTTTGAATTATCTGTGCTTTTGAGTGCGTGAAGTACCACGAAAAGGCGGGGCTTTCCCTAATGTTTCTACTCAAAAGGAACGCAAACACCTTTGGATAATTTTTGTCACAATGGGTGTACTAAACGATTTGCCATACTTGCGTTTGTAATTGCCTATTAAAATCCAACACTTTGATGACGTGCTTTAAATTGTAAAGTATATAATAAAACATTTCAGATCATGTAAGACGTAAGGACACACATGAGTTTATTTTCTTTACGTCAAAGAAGCGCGCCCATTTATCCAGCGGTGACACTTTTCAGAGTTTCACAGTGTTTTATATTCTCATGTAACGCGGCACCGCAGAAGTCCTTGTTTTCCCCTTTATTGCTCAGGTATTTGCGTTCCCAAGATAAAACCCACACAAACAACTTTATTCGCTGTTATTTCGCAACTTTACAACCGCTCACAACGTAAACATAATTTAAATGCCCCCGGATAACCGCAACGATTTTCCGCTATCGTGAAAACCAAGCGACGTAATGGACGTGGACGTGAAAAGTACATGGAACGAATCGAAATAATAATACATAAATTCTCAACACATTTATTGCAAGGTAACAACCGTAGAGTTTCGAAAATACTTGCCCGTTTGGCAGAGCGTAGATTTTTGTCGTGCGTTGTTTAATTCGAATTAAATGTCAGATGGAACGTGCCAAAAATGTCATCCTCTGATTCAGTTTCAGAATTGCCACCCAAAATTTTTCGTGGGCGCAAAAAAGAATAAAACCTCTCGACGTAAGAGACGACCAAATTGCATCAGACTGGAAACAAAAATAGACGCTGATGGCCATCAATCCTTCCTTCCGCTTTAATGAACCATTTCGTTCGGATGCATCCGCGAATGTTTGCAAGATCAATTTGTAATCAACGACGTGGATTTATTCTGCCCCGATCATCATCGATAATAATAAGATTGAGAAAATTGGTATTATGCATCGAGGACATTCAACCCCACATTTGCTGTTGCTTCATTGGAAGAACTTTATTTCAGTTTCTTTTAATCTTATACGAGAATTCCAACGTTTATTACAAGAGCGAGTTAGTTAATTTAATAATAAGTAGAGATCGGAATAACATATTTTGACGTCATCACTTCTGCGATCTACTCGTACATTATTCATATAATTTTTGTGTATGTTGTTACAACGCATGTATCAAATCTGAAACTAGTCACATCTAGTCAATGTAATATTTAAATTCGATTCCTATTAATAAGGATGCATTCTTTAATTCAATTACAAAAAAAAAATATATTACGAATTAGTTAATTATTCATGCTGCAACAGTTAACTCCATTGTTTATTTAGTCGTAAAGGAACAGTAGTTTCTGCCTTGCGTAAAAAAAAACCTGCATTAATTTGTTGTTATTTATTATTATTGCTATTTTTAAATTTTGTTTTGCATATTATGTATATGTGTAGATGTTTGCGTTCGCAAATGCCAAGGTTTTATGCATCGCAAATTAATTCCACCGGTTAATGAAGTATTTTATTATTTGCTCGTTCGTTGCGTAACGTCAGTGCTAATTAACTGGCCGCCTTCGAAAATCAGACGATTTACGGTTTCCTACGAGTTTTTGCGAGGCAAAAAGTCCAAAAACTATTGTCGTGAAATACATATAAGTTGAAAGACGCCTTTCAACCTTTATTTATGTAACATGCCAGATTGGATGTTAATAAAGTTGCAGAAAAGTGTTGAGTTTCTAACTAACAATAAGTTGGCTTGTGATGGTGGTGGAAACGGATTGCTAAGGGCTTCTGGGGATATTGCAAGGGGTAAAGCGCGGTTTGCTTGGTTCTGGCATCCTTTGCATCCGCATCTTCATCCGAGATATTAGTTCTGCGTCACTTCCTGCGTGAATGATCGTGCCTTGATGTTAAGAGGAACTTGAAATTGCTCGATCCTGTTTATTAGGCGAAGTTAACGGAATAATTGAAAGCGAAGAGAGTCAATTTTTATTCGTCAGAACTCTTGAGTTTCAACATCAAAATGCGGCAATTTTATTCCGTCGATTAAATACCAAGTACTATTAAAAAATACTATCAAAAAATTAGTTCGTTTTTCATTCTTTCCTTTTGTAGTATTTCATTGCTGGTTTGTTTCAATTTCCTTTTTTTTTCTATAGAATTATTCTTTCTTTATTTTATTTTTATTTATTCTGGCTTTTGTTTCATTTGTCATTTGTTTTATACTCCCAAGAATAGTTATATATAGTTTCATATTCTCCTCCGCCTTCATTTTAGAACACAAGTTTCATCTCATCGGAGTTTCTGAAAATTGGCTCACGCACGAATTTCCTTCAGATTTGGTTCAAATTCCTGATTATGAAATAAAATTAGAGCTGACCGAAGATCTCGTGGTGGTGGCGTTCGTTTATATATATTCATAACCTGATTAAATGGAAACCTGTTAATATAGAAGAGTTTCAGAGCGAAGCCACAGAACAAGTTTTCAGAAAACTAAAGTTGGTCTGGGAGTTTTCTACAGACCTCCATCATCCCACATATCACATCTTTCGAAAATAGAAAAAAAATTTAGCACACATCTCCACCGAAGTTGATGATACAATTCTGGTTGGTGATGCCAATGTTAACTACCCTAATACAACAACTTGCAATTATGAATATCTGCAAAATTTCTTTGAATCTTTCAATCTAGAAGAAATTGTGACTAGTCCAACACGAATCACTGATAACTCTGCGTCTTTAATCGATCTAATTTGCAAAAGCAAAAATATTGACATCAACAAATGGGGAACGTTGGATTCGCGTTCGAATTCGCGTTCGAAAATTCACCAACCTGACTACTAACCGGCTAGGATTCATCTTTCCAATCATAGTTATTTTCCGAAAACGCCTTTATACTGTGTCCTTGGCTTTCTCCAAATCCAAACTGAAAATATTTGAAATAATACTTAAAAATTTATAAATCATATATCAAAAATTTGTAACAAAGAAAACGAATAACTATAAATGGATATCAGAACTGAAATGTACGCGGAATTTGTTTTCAAAACAAAATGTATTGTTGCACGTTTAATTTCAAATAATAAACACATGTTCGAAAACTGCACGCTGTAAAAATGCGACCGGGGGTAATTAAGTGCGACGCCTTGTCCCGTTTCAAGAGGATATACCACCCAGGATTTAAAATTCTATAACGTCTGGCGCCATTCAGATGCACCTCAGCTCCACAGGCTTCATAAATCTGTCCGAATAACCTTTTAGATTTGTTTTGGTTAGATTTTGTATACATTTTGTCGCGTTAAAATTGCAGATATATGTTCAATTTGGGTAAAGACATCAAATTACATTGCGAGTTGAAGCATTCGTTTTAGTCTGGTTTCTTTCAAGCAGGCATCAGTTCATTTGCGACAGACAACAGCGAGTGTACCTGATAAGCTAATGGGGGGGGGGTTATTGATACATGCTGAGCATCTGGAATAGGCGTAGTTTGAGATTCGAAGCAGCGATGATCATTGGTCGAAGTGATTTCAAAATTGATCTTAATAAGTCCGTGGGGGGGTGTTTTAATAATTTTTACTTGGAAAGGACGGGGCGCGAAAAACAAGCAGAAACGTTCGAATCTGTTGAACGAGCAGTCGAATATTTTAAATTCTGAGCTTAGCGGTTTCCTTTAGCGCTCGTAGTCATTTACTCACTTTTCTAGATAAATCATTTATTTCGGTACGCTTAAAATACAGTGTGTTAAGAAAGGGCAATTAAAAAAACCAAGCACGTGAGCGTCGCGACGCGAGTGTTTAATCAGAGTGAGAAGTGCGCGAGTGTTACACGGATTACACGTTTTTAGGGAACTGACATTTATCTGTATTGCTTCATCACACCTTTGGTGATAACAATTGCGTAGGGATAATTTAATTGGTATTAATTAGTGGCTAAAGAGTCAGTAAAGTTCGTTATTACCATTGCATTTAGATAACTTTAATCAAGCTATTTTTATTTACCATTGAAGCGAGTATTAAACTCACTAGTGACATTCACCTTCGAAAAATTTGTTGGTCATTGTTTCTTTAGTTATTAGGCCACTTCTGTGATTTAAACAACCGGCCGCAATTAACTATTCCCCAAATCTACCTGGGAATTCAATACAGTGTACTCTTAGAAATAATTCTACCCTTGGGGATATTCTCAGGCAAGTTGGAAACACGCTAACGGTTGTATTCGATTTGTACAGGGAAGTCGCCAACCTCAATCAATGGTGTGAGGCAATTATATCTGCTGCTGAAACCAAGTGCGCCAGCACAATATAAACAAAGAAGTCAAGGCCAATTAATTGTCGTTACGAATTTCGTGAAATTACGAGGCCGACCAATTTGAACTACATATTCATAGCGATTTTCTTAACAAAGTTTTCTCACTCCAGTTGTGTGTGTGCCGAATTGTGTGTTTGCCGAAAGATTTGCAGGTTAATTAGAAGCGATTTGCCGAAATACTGAAATGGCCATAAGCACCCATAATGTAGTGTCGAAAAACAGTCAATCTGGGGTCTTGCGCAATAATTTAGTTAGCTAGGTTTAGCCGACGAAAAAACGACAAAGGGAGAGATTTGAAAAAAGCAGCCAAAGAGCCACTCTCTCAAGGCGATTGGAAGTAGCTGAGAGGGATCCTACCCATTCGACCTTAATTAGTTGGTTCAGCCAGTGTTAGGGTTATTCCACCACCTCCAGAAAGGAGTCCCTGAAAAACTGGTGATTGCTATTGATTGTCCTACAAATTGATCGCCGAGGGCGGCAATTTGTATCACATACTTGTCCAAAACATCTGATTAATTCGCTAATTAAAACGCTGTAGGCCCACTGTGTCACACTGTGCGTTGGTTTATTAAACCGAACAAGTCTTAGAGTACGATTCGAAGTAACAAACACTAGTACCAAGACTCGAGCTAAGTTGAAATTCAATTAATTGTTAATATAATTAAGGGGCAGAGCTCTCCAACAAATATCTGTGTAGACGATAAACCACCAACGGTGTGAATCGAAAGAAAGTAGACCGCGCCGATATCCGAAAGTGAAATCTGTTAAGCGGGTTATACTGTACTTTCTGAGAATCGTAATTTTTGTTTCTTTGTATTTGATTTCAAAGCAAAGTTTTTGCGCTCATTATCCCAGGCCCGCAGTGGCTGGTGTAAGGAGTTTTTACTTTTTTTGCAATAAATAATTAATTAAACCTAATTTCGTGCTTTTATTTACGTCATTAGCTCCTTTGTTCTTACGATTTATTTACCGATCCACCAAGAAGAACGGGTTATCACGACGCAGATCCGGCGATCACGAGCCGTAATTAAGTATTATTATTCCTTTAATTCCGAAGGGTCATTCAATCGAAACAGAATCTAGGTCAGTAGCACAACCTTCAGGGCGGCCGCCAGTAGTCAGGTAGTAGGTAGAGGATTCGTAGAACACACCGTAGTACTAACCAGCTGTGTGACCTTTCTTGCGAACCTGAAGAGATCCAAGAAATTAACTGTTAGTTTTCGATCGGGTTAAGTTTCCGGACGGTTCTCTAATAAGACCTAAGAAACCCGATCAAGCAGTTTAAGTTTCCGAAAAGGCCTTATATGGCAACCAACACTTTTTCTAAACTTTTTCCATCGTATAACCCACAGTATAACCGCTTTTACTTAAATGTCATAATTTTATAGATAAATAATCTTAAAATCTATACATTTCGTAAGTATAATAAATAATTTTTTTAATTCAAATTTTGATAATAATGAATCTAATAGATCCTAAACATATTCATCTGACATTTATAATTTGAAATGTTTTTCCAGAAGTTCTGTATAATTCACCTGCACATCCTTCTACCTCTGACCTCTTGACCCTTACTCGTCTTCCGTCTGGCACGTACACGAGTCGCCTATTTCTATTATTTTTTGGAGGTTTCACCGGCCAGTTCCTTGTTGTCAAAAGATGTTTTATTTTCCCTTGAACCTTACCCAGAAATTCAGAAAACTCCAATTCAAAACGTTTTGGATGTCCTGGAGCCACGCCACCTCTTCATCCGGTACGTGGATGGTAATTTCTTCTTCGTTGTTCATTCTTTCAAGCAATGCTGGGCACGAGAGTCCTGGTGAGTCATCCCCTCCACAAGCAACAACTGTAATCGGCGACAATCGAAAATATTCGCCACTCGTCATCAAAATAAATGTTTTATTTTGTTAATTGCGTTTTATTATCCATTTTGTAGAAAATCGTAATTAAATGGATATAAAAAGTTAGGTTATGTATACAGGATGTTAAGTAATTGACTGGACACCTTCAAGCCACGTATTGAGAACACTCTGTACAGTAAAAAAGCCTTTACTTTCGAGGGTGTTGTGGCTTTCGTTTTCCGGGAAAAAATTCAAACAAAAATCGATAAAAATTGTTTGGAAACCACTGATTTTCTTATCTACTGTTACATCTACGCGCCGAACGCCAACCAGGCGGGTCATCTCTTACCATAAATTCCCAGATGGTTTATTGTTTTACGACAAGCAAATAACGCACATTCAGTGTCTCAACAGATTTCGGAGTGTAGAGATCTGTGTTAAGTCAGGGTCAGCTTACACAAATAACGAAATTCTTGACATTATTCTAACGTACGGAGAATGTAGGTGCAATGCACGTGCTGTAGTGCGTAGATATCGGTGGCGGTATCCCCTGCGTCGTACACCGAATCGTCAAACAATTATTGCAATTGTGCAACGGGCAAGAGACATTGCAAGATACATCAGCTTTAATAGGCGTTTGCTACGTAAGTACTATCAGCGGTCCTCAATAATTGGCTCTTTTTGCATTTTTTCAAAATGTTAGTGCCTTGTATTTTTTTAACGTTTCGCCGTTTACTTTTCGTTTATCTAATTCTTCGTCTTTTGTGTTTTGTGTGGTACTCTAGTGCTCTTTTTTATTTTTATCGAATTATTTTCTCTTGTGTTTACGGTTTCATTCTCAGGCAGAGGAAGATCGCCAATATTTCTTTGTTTATTCTTAAAATATTATTGTTGTTCATTCTGGTTTTCTTTTGTGTATTTTTTCGAATGAATTAATACTTAAGTTAATAATTTTTTTTGTTTTTATTATCTAACTCTTATACCGGGTGTTTCGTAATTGCACGGCACTGGTTTAGGAATGTCATGTATAGCCCGAAATAAACAAAAAAGTTCATATAAACATTTGTCTCAAACTAATTTATTATCGAGATATTGAAGGTTAAAGATAAATAGGGTGACTGTCTAGGTAATGGATGGTGCCTTAAGTCACTATGGTACCACAGTGACTTAAGGCTGAATGCTGCATTCAACAAAACGGACGCCACTTTGAACAGTTACTCTGAATGTTTTATTGTTAAATCTTCCATATTTATACCTCAGTATCTGAGTAATAAATTAGTTTGAGACAAATGTTTATATGAACTTTTTTGTTTGTTTCGGGCTACAGATGACGTCCCTAAACTAGTGCCGTGCAATTACGAAACACCCTGTATATTGATGTAGGCCCACTTGTACAATTTGAGTTTAACTTTAAGCGAAGCTTAAACCCATAGCAACGTCCATTACAACTATGTTATTGTGAAAGGTTTAAGCTTCGGTTTAACGTTAAACTCGAATTGTACAAACGGGCAGTAATTCCTCTCGTTTTTGTTTCAATTAATCTTTTTCATTACATTAACGTTTGTTTTGCTTTTATCAATATTTTAATTACGTGAAAATTCGCAAGATTAAATGTTGTCATAGAAACTTCCGTATTTTAATTGTTTTGGATTTGTTACGCACGATTTGCGAACAATACGCTTTGTGCTCACCCCATTGGTCACTGATTAATGTGGTAATTAATATTATACATCGCAATTATTAATATTTCGACGATTTACCGATACGATTAATTTCGAAGCGACAAACGGATTCGAATTCACTAAAATGGAATCCATCTGTGTATAAAGCACACCGAGATTATTTAGAAATGTCGTGGTTTTTATTAATGGAATTTAGTTTTAAGTAGTTTCCAAATTACTTGGAAAATCATAAAGTTTTTTCATATTTTTAATTGTGATTGAAACCAGTCGTAAATATTTAAAAACAGCCGCGTAATTTTCGAAAGTATTCAAAATGGTTCCCTTTAAGAACAAATTGCACCAAATTTGCTACTGTTTATCAAAAATGTCTTCCATTTTCATTAAACATGACGAAATTACCAACTGCAACGATTATTGGCAAAACAATTTTATTTTAATTTTTGCATTATATTGGAATACACGAAACGAGTACAAACATTCATTACATTGTCTTCCATGTTTGGCAGTATAAACGACTAGGTGGGGCGGTGGGGGGGGGGCTGAAAGGCATCCCAAAAAGGGCACAAAACCATTTGTACTGAAGAGTAGGTAGGTTGTCACTGGGTACCCCTTCTTTTTAATGGCGTCTCATGAAATAATACACAGTAAATAAAAAATAAATAAACTGAGACCTAAATGTTAAAAATGATGCTCGTCCTCGTCATTTAAATACATACCATCGAAATTTAAAAAAAAAGAAATTAATCGAAAGCAAAGAGAAACTCTTTCCGTCTTGAGTAAATCAGTTGTTAAAGTGCTAAACTGCCTTTAGTTATCCCACAGGGAAATAGAAGTTTATCATAAACCGATTATTGCAAATAGGATGCTATCTAATAGCAATAAATATGTACATATCTTTTAGTGACTAGTCACATCCACCCACCGGGAACGGTTAAATTACATGTACTTCTAACTTTATTGGTCTATTAAAAAGGACTACACAGTGGCATCTAAATTGCATACATATTGTATTGTAGATACATATATTTAATATTAATTGAATTTACTTAGAATTTCACGTTTTCTATTTATTTATTCGAGACTCAAGGCGAAACGAAAATTCAAATGAATCTGATAATTTGCATTTCCAAGTTGGGATTCGCCGAGCAAAAACTGAATAAATAAAATCAGTTTACGATGCGATGTTAATTAATTAATAACTGAATAACTAACTGTAAGGACGCGAGGACACCCACGTCTTATGCAATGAATTTTTTCATCGGCCCAAATGACCTCCTCCGACTTTCAGTTTCTCATCAATTCAGCTTTCGGTGTTGTTTCCTTTTTTTTACAAAATAATTTATTTCGCAATAAATTAACTGCACTTTTTAATGTCTTGTATGTACGTAATAGTGTGAGCTTCCTCGAATTACTATTTTTTTTTCAATAGTAATTAAATTAGTTTCGTTTATACGACCAGCGGAATTTTAGACACAAATTCAATCATATAATTTTTGGAGTACTTTTATTTAAAGCAAATATTTCTCATTCTCATCACTTTTAACCGTTAGCGCTGCATTCTCTTATACACCTTCCTTTATTGTGATGATCCTTGACCGTGCAATATTGTTTTCCTTGCTTGCAGCAGCAATTTTAGCCATAATGATTACGGTACCATCTATTTAAAACTGCACCGTTGACAACTGATAAATGAACGTAAGTAAAATTTATCTTGTCAGACATGCCACGGACATAAAGCACGATATTTTTGCTTTGTATTAGCTCCAATGTTCGCACTGACAGTAAAAATGACGATAATAAATCGCCCGTACCGCGCTGACACAAAAAATATTAATAAATGAATTTGTTGTCTCTTTAATATGCGCACCCAAAAATAAAAAAAAATTAACAGCGCGACGCTCCGATAACAACAATAAAAAAACGTGCCGAAACAAATTTGTTAATTTGACGGAGAGTCGACGCCGAATTTTTGGATTCGAGGTGGGACGGCGTTTCGTGCAAATTAAAACGCACGTCATGTCCTGAACGTTTTTGTCCGAATGAATTATTCCACGCCGGAATTTAAAACAACACGTGTAAACCGCGACGTGTTCCTAATTGAGACTTATGTGGCGCATTAAACAGGCCATTAACGGCTTGCATGCGGGTGATGCGACGTTAGATTTTTGGCGACGCGACGCCGACGTGGAAACCGGAAACCACGTTAAAACACAAGGTCGTAAAATTCGAAACTACAAACAAAGTATTAGAATTACGAATTCTGCGTACATTTCAAAACAGTTTTCTTGCGCTTCGTGAAAAACCCGCCAGATGTCACTTTATAATCTCACGAAAACAGAGTTCCAGAATGTTGATCGGCCAATTAATTTGCATTTTTTAAATTGGCAATTAAAATTAATCCTTTCTGGAATTTCCCCCCGAGATGTTTCGGTTAAATCTGTGTACTTCATTCTTTTAACTTTTATTAACCGAACACAAAATATTTCGTGAATGTTTAGCCGAAACCGCCGGTGGACCTCTGATTACCTGCCCTCGGCCATCACATCGCGCCGCAAATATTTTGAGACGCAAGCAAGTCGAACCTTTTTTACTGCGAGAGAGACGAAGATGTTCGCTTTGAATAATTCACGAAACGTGCCGCCAGCTGACGCAAATTCAGATTTAGGCCCTGCAGGCGTGAAAGCCACTTCGCTTACGCCGACGGCGCCGCCGCCGCCGCCACTGTGGAAGAATATTTTAATGTGCGCCGGTGGCGTCGCGTGAAAAACGGTCGGAAAATCGGGTTTCGGACTCGGTTATAAAAGTTTTAAATCAGAACTTTAGGAAAAATTATCGTTCGCGGGGTAATTCAAATTAGTCTAACTTTTTTAACAGAAAATACAGGGTGACTGATAATTGTTCTGACAAAAAAAAAACTGCGTAAAAGAATGGATGTTACCGATTATGGGAAAATGTTTAAATAACATTTTGAAAGTATGTTACGACAGTGTGTGTAGATTAAGACGCTGAATTCACGGCTGTAAGTGTTTTATGATATCACAGGGCTGTACAACTTGACCGTGACACATAATAAATGGAATGCCGTTACGTTGTTAACAAACTGATGAAAAAGTAATGCGCTGCTCGTACGAATAAACTATCAAATTAGTTTAAATCACTCACAAGCGAGGAACGATTTAAACCGGTCAAAATTACAGGATAGGAAGTGAATTTTGTTAAACTTTCAATTAATTAATTTATTTGTCATTGAACGCCACACAAGAAACAAATTTTTTCGTCGGCATGGCTTAAACGAAAAGAACTATTACGGCTATGATTGAATACCGAACAATTCTGGTAAATACAACATAACGTACACACCCTGTATGAGTATAATAGAAAAAATTTAAAATGACCAAACTAACAAAATTCTAAGAAATAAGTAGGAGACGTAGGTGAATAATGTTTGAAATTAAAAAAAAAAACAGACGACTTTATAACAGATTGGAGAAAATAATCATGACAGGAGAATGTTGGATCGTTGCCAAATGCACAACTTTATTACCACAAATGCGTGTTGTGAGCACGGAGGCATGTTCGAATATAATTCACGAGACTAAAGCCGAGGAGAGTTAATCAATTACTATTTAGTTTAAATACTAGATGATGATGAAGTGAAGGAAGAAGGCTCAGAAATGAGCGGTAGTCACAAGCGCAAGCGTCAAGAAAGAAGTAAGATTCTTTTACCTTACTAAAGAAAAACAGTAACGAGTAAGATCATAAAGTAAAACGGAATGCGAAGGAATGGTAAGCAAAGAAATTTAAAAAAAAAAAACAACAAATACAGGAAAGGCAATCGCGGAATAGTTTTGGTCAACAAAAAGTACAAAGAAAAAATAAACAACAGGATTACAAATGCCACAGTCGAATAAGGAAACACAATAACACTAAAAACCAGAAAAAATGCAAAACTAATTTGTCATCCATGCGACGAAAAATTATGCAAATGAAGAAGAATCAAACTCGCTTTAGAAATCGCATAAAACTAGTGCGAAGAAGAGTGCAGAAAAAATCTAAAAATATTATTTGTATCGGGTTGACTTTCTCTCTCTGGTGTTGTTTCCGTTGCTCTGCTCGACGTCGGTCTGGCGGTTCGGGTTTGCTCGTCGGCGTCCAGGTTCAGCGTAAAAAAAACGAGTACGGAGCCCGAAGGCAACGCGGGATGGTTCGACACCGAAGCCAGACTTGCGTACTTGTCCGAACACACCAGACTCGTCCAAAAAATCGCAGAAGCATATAACAAACTTCTGACCAAGAGAGGAACCCACCCATTCCGACGTCGCCCAGCATACTGGTGGACCGAGTCCATTGCCAGCAAGAAAAGGGATTGCATAACAAAGAGAAGGATTCTTCTTCGCAGAAGCATGTAACAAACATCTGACCAAGAGAGGATCCCACCCATTCCGACGTCGCCCAGCTTACTGGTGGAGCGAGTCCATTGCCAGCAAGAAAAGGGATTGCATAACAAAAAGAAGGACTCTTCTTCGCAGAAGCATGTAACAAACATCTGACCAAGAGAGGAACCCACCTATTCCGACGTCGCCCAGCTTACTGGTGGACCGAGTCCATTGCTAGCAAGAAAAGGGATTGCATAACAAACAGAAGGACTCTTCTTCGCAGAAGCATGTAACAAACATCTGACCAAGAGAGGATCCCACCCATTCCGACGTCGCCCAGCTTACTGGTGGACCGAGTCCATTGCCAGCAAGAAAAGGGATTGCATAACAAAAAGAAGGAATCTTCTTCGCAGAAGCATGTAACAAATCTGACCAAGAGAGGATCCCATCCATTCCAACGTCGACCAGCTTACTGGTGCCAGCAAGAAAAGGGATTGCATAACAAACAGAAGGACTCTTCTAAGAGCAAAGAGCAAGAGAGCGGACAGAAGACGCATCACCATCGCCACATAGACCTACAAAGCGGCAAAACGCGAACTGAAGCGAGCCATTAAAAAAGAAAAACCACTGATGTGGGCAGAGTTACGCAAAGATCTGGATAGCGACCCCTGGGGGAAGGGCTTCCACATCGTAACAAGAAAACTTAGGGTAAGGCCTCCAGTCAAGTTGAGCGAAGAAGCGATCGCGGAGCAAATAGAGAAGGATAAGCTGGCCCATCCGAGGTTAGACCGATCACAGCGGAAGAGATGGACCTGGCGATTTCCAAAATAAAAAAAAGGGAAATCACCGGGCCCAAACAACATACTTCCGAAAGCGGTGAAAGCGGTAGCCCAAAACGAACAAGGGTCCCTTCATGCGGGGGTTATGACTGACTGCCAGACCGAGGGAGACTTTCCGGCCATTTGGAAGAAGGCCAAGCTGGTGCTGATAGAAAAACCCAGGAAAGCAGCGAACGACACGCCAACGTATCGACCCATCTACCTCCTCGACGTTGCAGCCGAGCTATTGGAGGCAATCGTCAAGCAGAGATTAGTGAAGGAATTGGATGATCTAAACACCCTACACGACCATCAATTTGGGTTCAGGCGAGGCAGATGCACTTACCAAGCTAAGTGACATCGTGCATAAAACTAAAGTTTTTTGTCTAATGCTTGCATTAGACATAGAAAACGCGTTTAACAGAGTTACAGCCTCGTGGCTGCATATAGTAAACGTCCTTATAAGGGCAGGCATCAGCAAACCGGTAGTCAGGATGGTACAGTCCTACCTACAGGATAGGACCACTAATACGCCAGCGGGGAAAGAAATCAAAATGTCGTGCGGAGTTTCGCAGGGGTCTGTCCTCGGACCGACCCTTTGAAACGTTCTGTATGACGGGATACTATGCCTGGACATGGGCCAAGGAATCACAACGACCGCCTACGCGGATAACCTGAATCATCACTGATAAAACCATTACCCTATTGGAAGAACGCGCGCAGTACGCCATGACCAAAGCAAGGAACTGGCTGGAAGAAAACGACCTGGAACTGGAAACCGTAAAGACAGAAATGATCATACTTGCGGGCCCAAGGAAATTAAAAACGATGACCCTAGTTGTCGAAGAAACGCATATCAC
Organism: Dorcus hopei; assembly: GCA_033060865.1. NCBI lineage: Eukaryota > Metazoa > Arthropoda > Insecta > Coleoptera > Lucanidae > Dorcus > Dorcus hopei. The sequence goes on from CM065424.1 coordinate 5,671,288, forward strand.
CTCGAAAGACACGATGCATTTAGACAGAGGACTAAGGATAACCACCCATGTTAAGAGAACATGCGCAAAGGCCAGGAAAACTCAAATGGCCTTAGCAAGAGTCACGCCCAACATCGGCGGACCGAGACCCAAGAAAAGGAAGGTCCTGGCGGGCGTCATCATCAACCATCATGTACGCGGCGACTATTTGGTCCCCGGCCATGATGTATAAGCGTTACGAGGGATTACTGAAATCCATCCACAGGAAGGTAGCCATCCGCATCACCTCCGCGTACAAATCGCAGCAACTCCACCTATAAAGCTGAAGATGGAGAAGCGGAAGCAACAGCACATGGCGAGAAAGACTACGGAGATGGCACAGCAAACAACTACCCTAATGGAACAGTGGCAAAACGCATGGGACTCTTACCATGGGTGGACCAAAACCTTCATCAAGGACATCGGCTCGTGGTGTAGCAGGAAACACGGAGACGTGGACTATTACATCACCCAGACAATGATGGGACACGGAGTTTTTGTCAACTACTTGCACAAAATTGGCAAGTCACCAAAAAACGTCTGTTGGTACTGTGACGAAGAAGACACGGCAGAACACACGGTCTTTAACTGCCCGAGATGGACAGAGAACAGGACTGCAGCGAATATCAAATGCGGTGTAGTCATCAGTCATCACCAAAGAAAACGTAGCGGACATCTTGCTAGAAAACGAAGGGAGTCGGCAGTACGTCACAGAAATGCTGAGAAGCATCATGATCCAGAAAACCAAAGACGAGAAGGAAAGGGGTAACAGAACAGAACCGGTCTAATTAGTCTACGAATAAGACCGGAAAGATCGCAAAGAGACCAAAACATACCAGACAAAACAACTGACAACAATAACACCGAATTGTTTACTTTTTTTACAGAAAAATATAATTCAATTAAAGTGAGATAAACACTAATACAAATATTTAAGGCAGAAAAATTTTCCGCCGCAATCGAGAATCGATCTCGAGTCTTTTGGATTCATGCCAAACGCTCTTAACCATTGAGCTATAGCGACACCGAGCTCGAGAAACGTCTAATAGAAATTAGAACAAAAAAATATACATCAATCAGTTGGTTGAAGTGGTTGAACCCACTAGGCTAGAAATGTTTTTTCAAAACAGCATTTTTTTTTAAGTGAATATGTGAGGCTTTTTTTATGTCCTGAAGTGGATATATCCGGTTTTGCACACGAGCTCCTCAACTGACAGTGCGAAATTCCTGACGTAATGCCTAACGGCGGATTCCAGGAATTAGCAGCTGCAAGAGAGGAGTAGGAATTTTAGTTGGTAGGTACCTGCGCTGTAGACCTTTAGAAAAGCTGCGGCCGGGTGAATCCAACACGTTTTCGGCTTGGAACCACCGCCGATGACGTCTTTGGAAGATTTCTCCAAACCTCTCAATTAAAAAAAAAGGTTCAGCGTAAATAAAAACACGTCGATCACTTAGAAACACAATTTTATTCGCAGTATAGTTTATATTTACATATTTACAACTTGGAAAGTATATACCAATCGCGGCCGATTTAAATATGACTAAAACTCGCTATTTAACGGTACGGTTCGGACTCCAGGAATCGGAAGCTATCCACTCAAACGGACGGTATATACGAGACACCCGTATCTGGTAGGTATGAGCGAGACACCCACTCAAAGAGACGGTATATACGAGACACCCGTATCTGGAAGGTAAGAGCGGGACACCCACTCAAAAGGACGGGGACGGTATATACAGGGTCCGGCAAAATAGTCTCCCACATTTTAATTTTTAATAAAATCGCCATTGGAAATGCTAGTGAGAATTTTACTTTATTAAATGAAAATGTATAATGTGCCATTTGTTTTCATAAAGTTTTCAAAATTACAGAGTCCAAATGGCGACCATTTTTTTCGATACACATTCGAAGCTGATTTTTGAAGGTTTCCATTACTCGAGCAGTCATTTGAGGTGATATTCCTGCAATTTCTTGGCGTATTGCCGCTTTTAATTCGTCAATGATTTGGGGATGGTATTGAAAGACCCTCGCTTTCAGGTGGCCCCAAAGGAAAAAATCGCATGGGGCAAGATCGGGTGAACGCGCAGGTCACCCAATGTCTCCACGTAACGAGATTACGTGTCCTGGAAACATTTCACGTAAAATGTCCATTGACCTTCTTGCCAATTCATGATGACAACTGAAATGGCAAGGTGTGAGCTACTCGATAAATACATTAAACCCCACCTCCCTTCAGTGATTCGGGCAAAATGTGGGAGATCATTTGCCGGACCCTGTATTAGGCACCCGTATCTGGTAGGTATGAGCGAGACACCCACTCAAGGGGACTGTATATACGAGACACCCGTATCTGGTAGATAAGGGACTAAAGTCAGGTTGCTTAACGCGTTAGAATCATGCACCGACGCGACGGACGGATAACTTGTTCTGACTGCGCTTTCATACGCTTATATACTCATGTGACTGGTAGGGAGCCCCACTCTGCTGGAACTCCCACCCCAAAACAGAACTTTTAATTCTGCGCAGTAACGAACTTAAACTAAACAATATAAAATAAAAACAAGTTTAAAAATATACAAATATTCATTCATAGTAACGAAAAAGGTTACTTCGTTACAAATATTTGAAATTCAAATTAAAAGAAAAATGTGAATGAGATGGAAAATCTCGAAACTTTTTTTAGAAGATTCAATGAGAAATAGAAGACTAAATATATAACAGCAAAACTTAAAACAAGAAATTGTAAAAGAAGTTTCGGTTAATTCATGAAAACAATCACAATGAAAGCGAGTAGGTAGAAGCAAATTGTGTTAAAAGTGTAGACGCGTAAGGAGGGAAAGAACAGAATATACAGGGTGCTTTACGAGACCTTTCCAGCAAATTGCGCGTGGTGATAATAGAGTTAAAAGCGGAAATTTTGCCTTGGAGCTTAGATTTTGTTCTAGCGAATCTGATTCAAACAGTTGGGAACTGCTAAGACTACACGCGATACATATTTAATGCTATAAGCAAGTATCGGAGCATAGCGAGAAAGGAGAGCTAATGAGTAAGCGAAATAAATGTTACTTACAGCGGCTTTCAAACGGTGCGGGTCGCTTTCCAAAAGTTCTTATCTCGGTAACTGAGACCTGAAAAGAAATCTTGTTAGAAGCCTTTCAAACTCTGCAGTGACTCTAATATTATCCTCCGAAGTTACACAGGGTGTAATAAAAGAGATAATGCTGTTCTTAATTTACATGCTTTTCTTTATTTATCTTTTAAATGTAGATGATCTATCTTTGTCGACTCATCACTCATTTCTTAGATTTCCGGAAGATTTGAACAGACTGCAGATATATGTATAAAAATAAGCTACAAAAAACTTGACCAAAATGGCGAGTTCGTAAAAAAAAATAATTTTCTTCTGATAGGAAAGCTTCTGAAAATATTTGTTGTCCCTTATCGTTTTCAAAAGGTGTCATCAACAACCCTCATTATATTTTTAAGAATTCAAGAAGAAATTAATCCTTGAAATGTTTTTGTAATACATACTTCCGCAAACAGAGAAGTGCTTTACGAAAAGTAAATCTTTGAACGTTTGCCAAGTTCGGCGAAAACAGAAATATTTTTAGAACTACAGGACACAACGAATCCGACAAATATGTGCATTTGAAAGGTTGAAAAGTGCAAAACATGCCACCGAGAAGAAAAAAAGAGACACAAGAAAACTTGCAACGCACGAAAAACCTGCAACATACCGACTGCTTCACTGAAACTTGAAAAACGGCAGAGATATTTTGTAAAGTAAAAGAATAAAACGAAATCTAAGTCACCTGTACTATGCTGTACATTCTAGACACTAGGGTTCATATAAAAATCAAAGGATTTAAGACAAGAGCGTGCAAAAGATACACGTACGTTTCCAGGCTAAAATGAAACATATAGTATAATTAATACAATGAAGTAAACTCTGCCTATCTTTCCTGTTTATTTTAAGTAAGATGCTTCTCCTAAAGCATTTTTTTTTATCTGTGGTGGTTGCCCAACGGGGTCCTAAGTCAAAGACTTGTCAGGACCTCAGGAGCGCGAGTGTATTTGAGTGTGTGTAAAGTGTTCCATGGCTTTGTTACTTCCAACCTTCTCGCCGTTTAAGGGGAAGCAGTGTCGAATTTTATCCCCAACACTGAAGGGTGCCTGAAGTCGATACCGACCACCCTCGAGAAAAATCCCGAGTGCGGTTCGAACCGACGACCATGCGGTTGGAAGGCGGGTCCTCTTACCACTGGACCGTTCAGGCGTTATTGGATTTCTTTATTTAAATTGTAAAATTCTATACTTGCTCCTCAACACGCATCTACATTTTAAGTATATTAAGAAACATTAAAATAATTCAAAATTCATACCACTTATAGTGCACAGAGTATTCTATACGGGAGCGTATTAAAAATTTCAAAATTATTATTCAAAAATGAAAAATTTGTATTTCCGAATAAAGATGACCTTTTTTTATATAAAAATTAATTCACACCCATGTTGTATGATTCTTTTACAATAGATCTGTATCGTGCATGCAGGAAATAGTTTAATACATTTCAAATAAAATGTAATACTGTATAGTACTGTTTCGGACACATGATTCATTCTAAAACCTGAATTCAGATTTCTCTTCAAATTGTAAATCAGCACGTCCGTAAGAAGCGCACCTGATTGGTTATTTCAAATGAAGACTCTCGTCCTTACGGAAGGGTTTAATATTTTCCGTACATTATAAAAGTTGCACTTGATATGTATATGAAAATGGCGAAAGGAAATAGAGACAAAAGTCGTTATCCTAATTTATGGAAAAGACGAAAAGGACTTTTAAAAGCGCGAACGGTGGTACGTAATTTTATATTGTAGATTTAATTATTTAATTAAATTGAATAAACACCATTAGTTAAAATTTTAATGATTACTGAAATAAAAAAAAAAACATAGGAAGAAGAATTCGAAGAAAAATGCAGCAAGTGGAAGTTGTATAAAGCACGTGAATACAAATTCAACAGCATTTAGGTAAGTATTACCGTGTTACACGTGTAAATTAAAAATACGATGACGATTTCTGGGAAAACAAAATGAGCAAACAGTTGGAAATGTTTATTTTGATTGCCTGTTGCCAGAAATAATAGATCCTCGCTTCCCAAATTTAGAGGGACTAATTGTAAGATGAAAACACAATTTACAAAATAAACAAGACAGAATATACAGGCTGCCATAAATTCGATGTTCACCGTTTTGATATCGAAAACGTAAGAGGCATGAAGTCGCTAAAACCGGGCTAAAGTTGGTGCTGAAGTTCAATGTGGCTGCCATAAGAAAAATATGAAGTTAATGATGGTCAGTACGAGACGAAATGTTTTAAATAAAATCTAATGATACCACCGTAAAGAGCTCAAGAAAGTACCTATAGAATGTAAATTTTGTTGTAATCTATCCAATAATAACTTTAGAAAAAAAGTTTTTTTTTTGGAAAAATTTTAAAAATTACAAATCGTAGAAGATTTTTCAAAATGGATTATTATTCAGCATTACAATACGCCCCAGTTTAACCGACTTCGTATCTCTTACTGTTTTCGAGATCCCAATGGTGAGCATCGAATTTGTAACAACCTGTGTAATACAATAAGTATTTATATTTTTTACTACACCGATTTTACGCCAAACAATTCGAACTACACTCCTAGCCATTTTCTTAACAAAGTTTCTTTCACACCCTGTATATGTGGGGGGGGGGTAAAACTGTGGTCTTTGCCGAGAGATTTGTCGGTTAATTAGAAGCGATTGCCTAGAGACTGCAATGCCAAAGCCACCCATAGTGGAGTGCAAATAAAGCAGTCAAAACTAATTTCTTTCGCTATAAATTAATTAGCTAGGTTAGACGGCGAAAGAGCGACAGACCGAGGGTCCTGAAAAAACAGGCAAGTGGGTAGAGCACCGCCCTCAAAGCAATTAATTAACGCTCAGGTGACGTAGTAGAAGAAGTTCGGCTCACTACACGCACCATATTAATCAGGTTAGCTAGAGATAGGGTTAAACCACCACCTCCCAAGGGAGTCCCTGAAAAACAGGTGATTGCTACTGATTTACTTGCAAATTGATCGCTGAAGGCGGCATTTGTATCACATACTTCTCTAAACCATCTGATTAATTCATTAATTAATTCCATTAATTAAGTACACTGTGGTCCCACTGAGGCGCTTTGTGCGTTGGTTTATTAAACAGAACAAGTCTTTGAGTACGATCAGAAGTGACCAACAGTTGTACCAAAACTCGAGCTCAGTTGAAACTCAATTAATTATTAATCTAAGTGAGAAGCAGAGCTCTTCCACAACCACCTGTGTAGACATTAAACCACCAACGGTGTGAATGGAAAGAAAGTAGATCGCGCCGATATTCGAAAGTGAAATCTGTTAAACGATTGATACTGTACTTTCTGAAAATCGTAATTTGTGTTTATTTGTATTGATTTCAAACGTAAGGGTTTTTCGCTCACGATCTCCGATCCCACAGAGGCGGATATCAGGAGTTTTTCCCATTTTTTCTTCTTTTTTTTTAATAAATAATTTAATAAAAATTAATTGTTGCGTTTCATTTTTAAATTATCCGCTCCTTGTTCATTCAAGAGTTTTACTGCTACACCAAAAGAACCAGGTTATCACGACGTATTTCCTATTAACAAAGATCACGGGCCATAATTAAGAGTATTATTCTTTATAGCGGTTTCTCCGGAGGGTCGTTCAACTGTAAACAGGAATCGAGGGCAGTAGAAAACAACCCTTAGGCGGCCGCTGTAGACAATAGTAGGGCAAGCGAACCCGTAGTGCAGATAATATTAACAAACAGCTGTTCGACCTTTCGGAAGCCACGAGACAGTTATTTAAATTGGCCATAAATCTCAAGTGGATTTGTTTGTACATTTTTACTACTTGTTTACTTGTAAGTAATAGTCAATAAGCAAGTTTAATTGGTGGGCGCGTCACAGCGCTTATGACGTAATATACAACATATTTAGTGACTGGTTTGGACGAGAAACGAAAGTTAGTATGACTCTCTCCTGTTATTTTAAACTCGTTGGTCAATAGTTAGCAACACTGAATGCAGGTACAGTGCCCCAATAAAAAGATGTCTCCCCTACCGAGTGCGATAGCCGAGTAGGCGGACAAACGAGTGGAAGGAGAAAAAGCTTAATATTTTAGGGGGGAGACATCTCTTTATTGGGGCACTGTACACACTAATCTTCAACGGCGACAGACATTATGCGGTGTTTATGAGCAGCACGTAATGTTTTTTTTTAATTTCATAAAGAAATAATTTTGTAAATAATAAAGTAAATTGAGAGTAATGTATTAAATATGTTTTACAGGATTTGTTTGTGAAATTGTTGAATTCAAGTGTGTTTTTCAGATATTTTAAGTTTATGTAAACATTTTTGGAAACAGGTAATTTAAATTATTATAAATAAATTATTTAGAATTTTTGAAATGTAAATACGTAGAGATTAAGCTCAAAATTATAAAGATTAGAAAAATTTATTTAAAATGTCATGACAACCCGAATATTAGGAGATAGTTAGGTAGTAAGGAGTTCCGAAAATGAACAAGTGAGGGCGCCGTGTAGCTACCGTAAGTGAAAGTTCCCGGTTGCGCTTCATAACCGGCAAGGCCCGCAGTACGGAGGCAGTCAAGCACGCGGTTCGGAACCTGATGGAAGTTATAAGGGCGGTTTTGTGAAAAACCGTCCAAACGTATTAAACTGCTTCTCTTTAAAACTCTGAACTTCTTTATGGGATAAATTTGTTTGTGCAACTCTTTGAAATTGAACTAATAAATTGTCGTTTTTATGTTCTATTCTACGAAATATCTTCTTATTTATTCATCCACACACACACACACACACTGACACAGATAATTTTGAATGTAAAGGCTCACGAGTGCCATCTACATCCAAAATTTATCACAACAAATACACTCTACAAGCAAGAATTGGTCTACGAGATACACTGCAAAATCCACCATAGCAGCAGGAGCTGTCGCAAGTAATCAGATCTCATTCCCATATAATGCCATTGTCTTACAGCTTACAGTTTCCTATTCTTAAAATTTTATGTAATCTGCCTTTACTTTCAACTAATTTTATGAGCCCTTTCTCCATTCCTTTGTTTTAAATCCCATTTCCACATGTTGACCGGTCCCGGGTATATCAAGCTTTAAACTTGGCCAAATTTCGGGCTTCTTCCAATAATTAACTATTCTCTTTGGTCTTCTCTTTATTGTGATACTTTCATTATTTTATTTGTCTAGAAGGATTAAACAAAAAGAAAACGTTTTTCGAACTCCTTGCTAAGCACCTGCTTGAGCGGGCATATTAAGTTACAATCCCAACTGCCGGCTATCTCAGTGGAACGAGTCGGGGTCGGGGTCATACGTAACCCCAAAATAAAGAGCTGAATTTAAACGAATAAATAAAAGTTACCAGTAATTACGCACTTGTTTATATTTGCGCATAGAAAAGAAAAATGGAAATTCAAAACGTGAAATGAATAAACGCAAATAAAAGAATTATGTATTCAAACGGTTAAAATATTATTGCCTCAATGACAAGAAACGTCAAAACACGAAGCACGGATCCGTTTTTCGCTCACGAAAGAAATAAAGCTAAATTCTCGTTAACACCAAGCTTGCTTGTGCCACATTAACATTACCTACGTAATCTACAAAGTCTTTCCAAAAATAAATCGAAACGCTTCAACCTTACTGCCATATAAAGCTGTCTCCATCAGCTAAATCAATGTAGTGGTCGCGGTCACGAGAGGGAGCTGCTGAAGCAATGTACGGCGGCTTCTTACGAACACGACTTAGCTTACTGACGCCATTATGGGACAGGCGGCCGAATTAAATCGTCACGTCCGCACGCCCGTTTTGCAAACTTCGTTAGTACGACAAATAGCGCAGCAGGGTGGATCCAAACGAAACCGTGGTCAAACGTCCGGAACAAAAAGAGCCTAGATATCAAAAAAAGACGTGTTGCGACCTAAACTGCACACAAAGTTGCTGATAAAGATCCTACCTGATTGTCTGCAGAAATCAGGCTTCGAAAAGGCCTGGAAGAAAACCTTTTGTTGCTAATAGTCGCACTTCTCAAACGTCGGAGTAAAATCCTCCGTTCACACTTCACTTTAAACAAAACAGTCTTGTGAATTTCTCAACATGGCGGAAGAGCACAAACACACGAGACTTACGTTGAACGAAAAGCGACAAGGCTGACGGAATTGGTGCGGTCGTTCACGAGTGGGGGTTGACGGATAAACACTGCAAGAGGGTCGTTAAGAGATGACGCCCGAATTACGCAGAAGAATGAGTGAAATAGAGCATCTCCGTGTGGCGGAAGTTATTGCACTTGCCTTGTTGTGCAATATTTTTCAATCTTTCGAAATTAACGGAAAACCAGGAACGTATTTTCGGTTCCCACAATATACAGGGTGATCCGGAAAATTGTTTAATCTCTGTCTCTACCGAGTGTCCACTTTGATTACGCACCATAGGGATTTCAATGCAATTTTTTTAAATTGCAAATTCCTGCTCTCCTATCCAATATATCATAAAGCACTAAACGACATAATACGTATCTTTGCGTTATGCGTTAGCTAAGACTACTTTTACTATGTTTTTCGAATAAATGAGCTTTCAAAATTAAAAAAAGAAAAAATTAAGTAAGCAGATATTTTTATATTCCACAGTTTTGATTAAGCGGGCAAACTTCTAATTGATAAACTTTATTGATTTTTAAAATTTTTTCATAAAAAATAGATACTTCAAACCTAATTCGTATTGAAAAATATTTATTTATAAATTAATAGGTACAACACCAAATGTTTAAATAATTCGCCGTTTGCGGCCAATCTGCCTTAGAAGTTTCTACGAACATTCTAGAAGCAATAGTTGCCCATTCTTTCACGATTCTACCTCTCAACTCGTTCAAATTGCGGAAAGGAATCTGATTTGAAATAAAGCCGCAAGAAGAAATCGTTTAGTATTAAATCCGGCAATCATGCAGACCATCGTGGATCGATAAGCCCGCATTCAGTATGATGCTTTTTTTAACAATAACTTCAAAACGGAAGCAGGAATTTACAATTACATGCGTGCGTTATCAAAGTGGACACCCCGTATAATAAATCTAAATCAATTTGAAGGTTGTATCAAAAAAAAAAGTAAAAGAGTTATTAGATTGAGTTTGATTAATTTTTTAGATAGGAGAAGTTGTTTACGTAACATGTGCTTTGTCCTCGTGATTAGTGTTAATGTGAACTTCCCCAAAAAGAATTCCGAAACTAATACAATAACGGCGGTTCATATTTGTCCTAAATGCGAGTTAGTTTAACTTTTCCACATAAAACCCGAGAGAAAAATCGCTTCATTAATAACAAACTGCTAGGTAAACAAGAACACACATCCGAGCTACGTTATTAACAATCAATTGATTGCCCCATCGACGACCCACTTAACGAGAGCCAGATTACTTCTCCGCCGGAAAAAGCGACATTAATGGAGATTTTCGAGTTTCGCCTTTGAATGCGACGCGATTAATTTCAATTGCCTTCGGCTTTCGGCACCGCACATCAAGGACACGCAAGAAAAACGAGATAATTAATTGATCGAGAGAGCCGGAGGAACCGTTGAAAGGAAGCTTTTAATGACTTCGACGAAACAGTTCCCGATAAGACCCGACGTGTACACAATAATAAATTATCGCGGGGGGGTGGTGGTGGTGAAAAGACTAAAAAGTTTCCGGCTTTTTTCGCGGGGGTCTCCTTAAACAAACAGAGCAAATTGCTTCCGTCTCCTTAAAATTCGTTTAATTATAGAGGGGAGGGGGGTAGAACTCTTTCCGCGGTTGCCACCCCTAACTTCGTTTGTATTTAGGGCGGAAGCATTTGAAAGCTTCTTCATTAAATCCAATTATTTGTCCTACAAAGCTCACGGAAAGGCAGGCAAATCTAAGCATACAAAATTCGGGTTGTTACAGTTTATTTTCCGCCTGTGTACGAACACACCCTGTACAGTACACATTTCAACGTTACGATCTATTTTTAGCACACTTCGTTTTGTTTCCCACATTACGCGTAGGAATTTACAATTCCTCGTTCGTGTAATTTACCCAAAACTTTCTTTTTAACATGCTTTTCGCTAAAAGCTTCAGATTAGACGAATAAGTTCATTATATAAAATTAGCCCCACCCTTGCTTAAGGTTGAAATTACGTTTACGCTGCGAGTATTTGGCAAATTTAAGGAGTACTACTTTATGACGCGGACGACGACGGGTGGTCGAATTCTTTTGTTTTAAAAAAACATCCGCACCTGAAACCGGTGCGTATATCCGTAACCCTTGCCCTTTATTTTGATTGGTTTCCGCTGATGTCACATTCTTATGTTATTGGTACGATTCAAACAGACCATCGTTCGTCTCATTTTATTCCGTTTTCCGCCCCTCTCGATTTTGCAAAACGCCGGAATTGCCAGTGTGTTGTCGACCGTCAGGTGATTTGCGTGTAGTTAGTTTTGTGGGTTCCCGCTCTAATTTCTCTTGGAGGAAGAGAATAGATCTTACGGCTGTTGGCCGACTCTGATTAATTCACCTGTACGCGAGAGTTGACTGTGTGCCAACTCGTGTTCAGCCTACGTCCTATTCTGACTTAGGTAAGGTTTACTCCATCGTTTTGCATTATCTTGCAGTTCACGGTCATTTTGCTCCCCTTAGGCTTTTCGTTTTGGCTGTCCTTTCTTCGTTCGGACGACTATCCCGTGCGTGCGACATTTACTGGGATCATCATACCGCCCGTAGTACCGTACCGACCCCCCAGTGCGCGGACCGTTAAACCCCGCAAGGAGACCGACACTCCGAGGAGCAGCGACGCCGCTTACCGCTTTGCAACGGTGGAACGCCCCTGACTCGACAGACGTATGAATGCTACGTAATCAGGTCGGATATTTATGTTTATTTATTCTTGTGTTACGGTGGTTTTGATGTTGTCGCTTTCGCACACGTAAATTTTGCGTATACTCGCGAAGTAAACTCCATTTCGGAGGAATTCACCTTTTCTCTTGCGTTACGCTTACTAAACGTAATTCATCGAACAAGTACTTCGGCGTTAGAATAAGTGAATGTTTTTTTTTATTTAACTTTGTATTAATTTCGGATCCGAATTGTTAGGATTTACTGTTTAACGTTAGTTGTGTTGTTCACCATCCGATTTAATCGATTACTTGTGATCAATCTTTTAATAAACTTGTGTTCATGCTTTGGACGTACCGTGTTTTTCTTAATTTTTACGCGAATTCCTTTCAAAAAAAAAAATTAAGTGGCGCCTATTTTGGATTGGCCTTCGCGTTATGGTTTAAGAACCCATTCCTGTCCCACTGAAGCTGCCGTCGACACTGGATCAATTTCGCTCCAGTGTTAAACTTCTGCTTATCTACACAGGTAGGTAGCACCTGAGCGAGTGGGAACCTCACCTACTCAACGTAGCGGAGCCGGTCCAAAAGCACCTTGCAATCCCTTGGGGGTAGGCAACTTAAGTCACTCCAGCGACCTAAATGAGCGGGACTAAAAGGAGGACTCGCACAGATGCCGCCACTTCGCAGTCGCAAATTACAAAAGGGGCTCGGGTTTTGAAAATGTAAACAATACGTTCCGCAGGGAGAGAAGATTCAAAAAATTATTAATTAATGTCCACCGAGTCATTTTCGTGAACGGTTGCGTTTCCAATTTTAATCATGTAAACAAAATCGATAATAAAAATTGTTGGCAACACTTAATTAGTTCTACCGGCCTAGATGACGAACGTCTTTCACGTCGCCGCCACCGTCAGGTTCGACGAGAAGCTCAAGCAGGCCGTGGCCATCAACGTGAGGGGAATGAGCGATCTCCTGAAGACGTACAAGGAAATGACGAGACTCAGTTCCGTCGTTCGTCATCGTCATCGAGGAGACGTTCTATCCGACGCCGATCGAACCCAAAAACCTCATGGCTTTGGTCGACTGCATCGGAGAACAAATTTTAGAAGATATTACATTACACCCAAGTGAGTAACAAAAGAGAATCTATAAAAAAGAACAGTCTAGAGTTTAACAGAAACCATCCAGTCGATCAAAGAACCACGAACCTTTCAATCGACTGCTTCGAAGATTAACTTCCGGAGCATATCTCACGGAACGTAGAATTAGAAACAAATACTAAACCTTTCCGGAATAAATTCTACAATAAGAACAGTCTAGAGAACCTCCTCAGTTTGATAGACGACTTTCCGATGTTGTCGATCAAAGAACCGGAACCTCTCAATCGTTAGAATAAGTGAATGTTTTTTTTTTTATTTAACTTTGTATTAATTTCGGATCCGAATTGTTAGGATTTACTGTTTAACGTTAGTTGTGTTGTTCACCATCTGATTTAATCGATTACTTGTGATCAATCTTTTAATAAACTTGTGTTCATGCTTTGGACGTATCGTGTTTTTCTTAATTTTTACGCGAATTCCTTTAAAAAAAAAAAAATTAAGTGGCGCCTATTTTGGATTGGCCTTCGCGTTATGGTTTAAGAACCCATTCCCGTCCCACTGAAGCTGCCGGCGACACTGGATCAATTTCGCTCCGGTGTTAAACTTCTGCTTATCTACACAGGTAGGTAGCAGGGTGTCTTTGAGAAGACCTCGGAAGCGACCTCGTTACGTAATCCAGCATTTCTTTCTTCTGTGAAATGGCTTCTCCTCGTATTAAAAAACGACTTAAGTCTCTAAAAAATTAATAACTAAATGGTCCTATTCCTATTATTATGGTGGAGGCGCCGGATTTTAACTTTAAAATAAAAGTCTATCCAAAGATTCACTTAAGATAGTGGGTGCTATTAAAAGTGTAACTTACGTAAGAGAATTCCCAAAAGAATCAAACTTAAAAGGGCACGGGGGGGTGTGTTCTACTTTCTCAATGTTATCTAATCCTGACCGAATAACTTACTTGCGAAACACGTCGTAGGCCGTTGGGGGAGAAAAAAAAAAAGGGGGGCGAACGTACAAGCTTTTCGGGGGCGCCGCGCAATATAACGTTTTCTTCTCATTTGGAGCGTCGCGGATGAATTATGTGCGGCTTACGATCGGCGCTGTTCCGGCGCATAAATTCAAGACGCGCTGTTTAATCTCGCATATTTCTTATTTATCCGGGTCCGGCCCGCCCTGCTTAGCAATTTACGTTTGCCGTATGAAATACGACGTTTCCGTCGCTCCGTGCTTTGATCCTGGGGGAAGATTGAGGATACGGCGGCAACTTGTTGACGTCGCTCTTGTCAAAGCAGGTTCAGTCTCACATATGAAAGTAAAGCAAATACTTACGATGTTCGGAAGAGACATCGACGACTTATCTGGAGCAGCAGTACTAAAACGGTTCGTCGTGACTCAGTATAGAATAAATTTAGTAGGTCACCACTAACGTTAGATTATTTATGTAACCAGTTAACCAGTTACGCTACATACACAACAGCAATTCTAGGCAAAACAATTTTTTAATGAAAATATGTGCTATGAACCAAAGTACATATACAGTGTGTCCCAGATTGAGTAGGCTACCATGGGTAACTTTCTTATTAGTGAAGATAGAGATTTGGTTAAATGGGCAATATTTTGCAGTTTTATGTGCTGATTCAGATTCCGTTGAGAAAATTTGAAAATTCCGAATAGTTCAGATATTATCGCAGAAAAACTGAAAATCGCTATTTTCTTTAATGTCCAATAACTTCGCAATTATAAAAGATATGAAAAAATGTTTCGTATAAAAGTTACTATGTTTGATAAAATGCAGCTGAAAATATAGTCAAAATAAAATTCAAGATGGCGGCTGTCAAGATATTGATAGCAACTTTCTTATTTTAAATGGACGCCATATTGGATTTTTGTACGATTAAATAGCATTTTTTTTCTCGTTTCAACCGTGTATCACAACCCATATCTAAAAAAAATTATTTAAAAAATTTAAAATTTTTATTTTAAATCAAGTAAGCGAGTTGCATTTACTTATTACTAATCAAGTAAGCGGGTTGCCTTCACTTATTAATAATAAGTAAAGGCAACCCGCTTACTTGATTTAAAATAAAAATTTTTAATTTTTTAAATAATTTTTTTTTTAGATATGGGTTGTGATACACGGTTGAAATGAGAAGAAAAAATGCTATTTAATCGTACAAAAATCCAATATGGCGTCCATTTAAAATAAGAAAGTTGCTATCAATATCTTGACAGCCGCCATCTTGAATTTTATTTTGACTATATTTTCAGCTGCATTTTATCAAACATAGTAACTTTTATACGAAACATTTTTTCATATCTTTTATAATTGCGAAGTTATTGGACATTAAAGAAAATAGCGATTTTCAGTTTTTCTGCGATAATATCTAAACTATTCGGAATTTTCAAATTTTCTCAACGGAATCTGAATCAGCACATAAAACTGCAAAATATTGCCTATTTAACCAAATCTCTATCTTCACTAATAAGAAAGTTACCCATGGTAGCCTACTCAATCTGGGACACACTGTATACAGGGTGATTCTTGAATACACCGAAGAAAAAATACTAACTTCCCTGAAGATGGGAAAATCTTAAAAAGTTCAGTACAACTATTAATTATAATTAATTAAATATTTACGATAGCAAATGTGGTTACGTAATTTACTTAATCGGATATGTGATAGCTCATATGAAAGCTAATTTTGTCAGACTTACGCTGGATTTCACAAACGTCACTTAACTTTAATCATCGATTAAGAATAATCATTCCTATACCTTCAACACATGTAACCATGGCAACGTTTATTTAATGATTAAATTTAAGTAACGTTTGTGAAATCCGCCACTAAATAGCTAAAACATAAGGTCTGCAACTTAAGTGTGTTTCGTTTGTGTTGGCCCACCCTGTATAGTAAAAATACATTTAAATAAAAAACAAGTGATTGCCGCACTGTTGAAAATTAAACCAATGTGAAACAAAATCAGTTCGAAAAGCACAAACGAATGACAATCGATCGGAAAAGAGCTGAAGCGAAAACGTGAAATTCATTTCTTTTAACGACAGTAAGCGTAGACTGAATAGAGCCGAATAAAGAAACAAATGACGATCGATCGTCAAAAACGTTATTAGCAAAGCAGAAAACGAGCGCAGCAACCAAAGAAAAAACCTTGAAAATTATAAATAAATGAGAGATAGAGAGAGCAGACGAAATAATAAATAAATAAATGAAATCGACAGGGCTATGAAAACTATTGTGATGATTCAACAACAGTTGACGCAAGCTACACGCGTCAGAGCCTGGCGCGCCAGACTCTGGAAGGTTCAGGAGAGGCTGCCGCTTCGAAATACATAATTTCGTTGGTGGAACAATCGGGACAGACGTTTTGGCGCCTTCAAGAAGCTTCGCGTAAATCAGCCCGGGTTATAAAAGCAAGCGGCCGATGAAAGAAGGGACAGTTCGCATTAGAGTTTAAAACTGATCGCTGGCCTATCGAAATGAAAAACCTTGAAATATTATAAATAAATGAAAGATAGAGAGAGAACAGGTGAAACAATAAATAAATAAATGAAATCGACAAGGTTATGAAACTATGCGAAAGTAAAGAAAAATCAAAATTAAAGAAAACGTAAAAGCAAAACATAAAAAATAATAATAACAAAGGAATAAAACAATCATATGTAGTTACAAAATTTAAAAAAAAGTAAGAAAACAGAAAAGATACATTGAAATTCGATGGAAAGCTTCACATAAAATTTCTCTGTCAAAAATTAACAAGAAAATCTAAAACAAATTCAAAAACAGAAACAAGTGACGCTCGACTACATAAATAAATAAATAAATAAATATCAGCTAACCAAGAAAGTTCGTGCGGTTTTTCTTTATATAGATTGCCATTAATATTTTTTAAGTTGTTTATTGATAGCACTTGTCTGTATACTGTCATCTAACACATATACGTTGCTTTAGTATTAATCTGTCTCTCTTTTGATATATACAAATATACAAATTTGGCAACAATTGTTTAAATCCTGTTTTAAAATAATTTAAGATGGCAACGAATAAAACTTTAATTCGAGGTTGTTTACTCTGTTGCACCGCTTCTCAACCTGGGGGTCGCGACCCCCAAGGGTGCCGCGGTGATATTAAAGGGGGATCGCGAAAATAGCCTAAACAATAATGAAATCATTTTATGACGACATACTTGTATGTTCATACCCGTCGCTATAAACGCAGCGACATAAAATTATAGGAGAGGGGTTGTGAAATATTAATTTTATTTATAGTTACTATTTGGGGGGTCGCGGAGCTAAGAAGGTTGAGAATCGTCGCTATTGTAATGATTCGTCGACAACAGTCGGCGCCAGCCTGTCTCTTGCGTCACAGCCGACGCGCCTTAGGCGAGAAGCTTCTGCAGATAGCCTGGAGAATTCCGGTGGCGGAATAAAACCAGACATTCTGGAACCCTTCGGGAAAGTTCGCGTCGATCAGCCCAGGGTTATAGGTAACCTGTGAGCAACTAAAAATCAGATTAGAGTCGGCGCGGCGCGGCGGTGCAAAGAAAAAGTATGTCTGTTACTAATGCGGCGTTAGGCTGATCTGACAGTTCATGAATGTATTAGATTAATTAATTCAGTTAATCACAGACATACATTTTCTTTGCACCGCCGACTCTAATCTGATTTTTAGTTGCTCACAGGTTATAAAAAGCAAGCCGACCGGGGATGAGTCAGATCGGCATTAAAGTTCGCATTAGACTTTCGCTCGGCTGTTAAAATAAATTAGACATAAGCTTGTAAATAAATTATTTTTATTTATTTGAAAACTAAATTACATGATGATGATTAAAAGTCATCAGTAAGTTGAAATTGTGAACGCGACGGCGAATTGGTCCGACGGCAAATTGGATCTATGGCGAATTGACGACTGCGAATCGGCGGCGGCGAATTGGCGACGGCGAATCGTCCCATACCCTTATCTCTAGCAGCAGAAATTGATAATGCAGTGCATTGAAAACAAAAACAAGTAACTAACTACCGCATTGTTGAAAATTAATTTAATGTAAAACAAAATCAATTCGAGAAACACAAGACATTGACCAAAGGTGAAAAAAGTTATCCTGAATCATTATAAATAAATGAGAGACGGAGAGAGCGCGAGAGCAACTGTAACAACAAATAAATACTTGTGCTGTTTTTTCCTTGTTGTGACGAACATCGTTTTTGACTCTCGTCCCAACTAGTTTCGGCTTTCGCCATCTTCTGGAGACTCCTAAAGAAGGCGTGACACTTTTCTAGTAATTAAGTATCTCACTTTTAGGAATTTTCTTTTCCATAAATTATTGTGTTTTCTCAACAACAGAAAATGTAAACTAAACTTTAAGCCGAAAGAAGAGATAAATAACGATCGATCGGCAATACAGGTACGTGTAATTAGAAAAGCGACCAAAGAAAAAAGAGTCACTCTGAAATGTTATAAATACATGAAAGACAGAGAGAGAGAGAGAGAGAGCAACTGAAACAAAAATTAAATACTTGTGTTGTTTTTTCTTTATTCTAATGGGGGCCATAAAAAGACGCCGAAATGTTTATGACGGACACGTTACTTTTGGAAATAAAGTTCATTTACGATACATCTTTTTCTTTATTTCAAAATTATTGTTGGTTTCAGTACAAACAAAATAACCAAAAACTAAAGAAATCATTGCACATGTTTTAATCAAAAGGTAAGGAGTTATTCACTAATCCAATTAATTTTAAAGTTTGATTTAATGGCAAATTATAATTTACATGTAAAAGTAATTTTAAGATCTCTTGCCTTGCCAACAAAAAAATTAAGTGAAAGTAAGATTCCTAATGAATCCTGAAAAACCCAAAAATTGGGATCAAGAAAAAAGAAACAACGAAGAAGAACGCGTCAACGAAAAAAATTTAATAGAAAACATAAATAAATTTACGAAGAAGCAGATGAATTAAGAAAGTCTTTAGAGAAAAAACGAATCGATAAGAAATTAATAGATAAATTGAATTGAATTACAAAAGAAATGTACAATGAAGAAAAAGGAATAATCGAAGGAAGAACTAATTAATTGAAGAAGATAAAGGCATCGAGAAGAATTCGGACAAGAAATAGATTTACGAAGAAAATATGAATTAAGGAAGCAAGGGTAAGACAAAAGTATGAATCAAATAAGCAAATCGATTGGATAAAATAGTCGAGGAAGAAAAAAATTCACACTCATCCTTTACAAACAGAATCGCGGAATGAATACATGAATTACGACGAAAACAGTGGAATCAAAATACATAAATGGATCAAGGAAAAAAGAAATAAGACAGATCAACCGAGAGAAAGAAGAAAATGAATAAAAAAAAACAAGACGCTTGAAGTGAGGAAGAGAAACACATCGAGAAAAGAACACAAATGAATTGAAGAAGATAAAGTTATCGAGAAAAATCGGAGAATGTTTTAAAATATAGCAATCCGTAAATTTTAGAGAAACATTAAAATTATTCAACTTAATTTTCAGTTTATAAGTGAAATCGCTTTTCACTGAAATCACAAGCAAAAAGGCGTTTCCCAAATCGAGTTCTTCTAGTGACAACTTCGTTAATTTTTTTATACACATTCAATTTATAATGAAGTTTTCGACGCCCGTTTTAACGCGTTATACTCTACGCCTTCATTATTTATTTTATATTTATCGCCAGGGAATATAGAAAAAATTCACGTCACGTTCCATTAGAAAAAAAAAAAAAAATCGAACCTATAATTCGGCACTCTAAAATAATTCCTCAATAAAAGCCAATCTTCCCCGGCGCGGCACGGTCAGCAAAACGCACGTATTTCAGCAAAATATTCCCCAGCGAATCTAAAACGCTTCGAAACTCCAGGGACACCACAATTTATTTACAAGCTGTCCGGGGAGAGGGGGGGGGCAAATCCTAGCTCAAAAAATGACGCAGCTTCGATTCTTTACGGATGTATCCCATATAAACGTACAGTTACATTCAAGATTCATTACTAAAGCCCGGATTTTTAGGCGATTCCCTAACATTTTATAAAATTGAGCTTTAAACAATTTAAATTCATGACAACCTTTACCTTTACAGAAAAACTCATCGTAGACATTTTATTTGTGGATTCCAAGCAAAAAAAAACAATTCACTGGATTCACTTTCAAGTAGTAAGATTCGAACGCATTCGTCGTACATACATACATAGTTTTGAAGGGATGAATACGAGCTTTCTGTAAGCGTCATGAATTATGATTGCGACCGTACAGCTGTACATGTTTACAGACAAATTAGACGTCTTAAGAAAGAACACGCAACGTAATATCGGGATTATCTCAGCTGCTACCGAGAGAAAAGTCACTAAGGCGAAGGAAGGCAAAAACTCGAACTCGTTCGAACAAGTTGTCCTCCACAAAGACAGATGAAATATTACAGTTGGCAGTTGAATGTATAGTGATTAACTGATTAACAAATGTAATGCTGCGACACAATTTCGTCGGCATGTACACACAACTAAATTTATTATTTTTTTCCGAATTTCTTTGTGCATTACTATACGTGTATGTAATTTAAACCTTGTGTTGTGAAACTTCTTTTGCAAATCTTGAAATCTCGTAGGAAGCTTGCAATATGCAAATGCGAAAGTGTGCATTCTGAACGTGAGTTCGCATGAAAAATCCTGAAGTACGCCGTTCCGGCATCGCGTGCCGGTTTCACGCGCGAAAGGCATTATCAATGCAAAACGACGAAATTGAATATGTATCGAAGCCGTTTGCATCCGATTTGCTGTGTGCGGTTGTGCCCGCGCAGTGATACTTGAATTAATTTTCAATCTGCTGCCGCATCGCGTGATGGAAACGCCAGTTTATTATGATTTGGCGAAGAAATTGCGCAGATTACAAAATTGAATTTCTGTTTAAAACCATGAGAGTGAAAACTGGAACGATCCAATAAAGAAGCACACACGTTCTAAAATTAACTTGGGACATACATAAATGCGGTGCAATTTAAAAAAGCAAATATGTCGAGTATTTATGGAGAGGAATTTATTTAGCTTTTGCCTTGCTTTTTGCGTTCGCGAACCGCCGAAGATGTTTCCTCCGCAGAGCGTCGTTTTTTCGTCGCCCTTTCGAATGCAACGGAGCAGGAACAACAGGTTTTTGTCAGGAGTTAAATGAATTCATTCCGAAGGACGTCATCATTGCAAATGTACACACTTACTTAAACCAACATATTTATTTACAGTTACGATCCTCAGCACTCCACATTATTTACGACCGTTAACACTCTGTGTTTTAAAGCTCGTACTTTGTTGCCTTACATAATTTTACGATCCTCGCGAGGATGCTTCCGTGCAGTCTCCTTTTTTCTTTTTCTTTTTCTTTTTTAATTAATGAAGCTTGTATGTAGATGTACGTACATACATATATATTTCTTCCTCACCATGCATCGCGATGTGTGGTTGATGATGACGAGAGCAGACTCTTCGTTTTTCTAGCAACTAATGAGATACCTATGGTAATGATTATTACGCTTCAGGATGTTTAATTACGGCAGACATTAATTAATGACACGGAGAAGGATAAGTTAGGCTCGCCTCAGACAGTTTCCGCTGTTTATCGTGATTAATAACAACAAATAATTAGTTGCAAAAAGCAAGAAAAAATATTCCGAACTGTAGAAACACATGTTCATACCGTTGCGGAGCGAAAACAAGTTTATACGCACTTAACAAGGTACTGATTGTTAATAACTTAAAGTTACATGCAAGTAGCTACATAAATATGAAACAAAATTTGGAACTAACGATAAACAAAACATAAAATAAAATAACGCAAGGAAATTAAATAAGGGTAACACAGTATATTCATTTTGCTGATTGGCAAACGCCATATTTGCAGCAAAATCCTTCGACGCTCTAATCTAGCCATGATCCAAGAACGCATCCAAATTACTGCTACTATTTCTTCTTCCTTCTCCTTTTGAAACTATCTAATACCGTCTCCCCAAAAATTGGCAAATCATTGATCTCTTTTGTGCATCTGTTTCTAAAAAGCTTCCTCGACCTCATGTCCTAAACACATGGTTGTGAACTAAAATGAAATTGCAATTCCCTCCATTATCACAAAAAATCATCTCATTGAAGGTTGTCACCAAAGTTTAAATTAAATTTACTTGCCTCTACTTACAAAGATTCAAGATGACAAGCTTCTGCCGATTCTACGATCAGCTGTGCCCCAGCTAGCAACAGTGGAAAAGGGGCAGGTTAATTAAAGGTGGTGAACCTATAAAGGGCGCCAGAAGACACTTGAATAACTAAACGTAATTCGACCGGCCGACGTCTCCAATCGACCAGATCGTGCAGAAAATGAAACACTAATAATCAGAGGCGAAACTACTCACTGATGTGCGTGAAAGTTTAAACAAGAACACACAACATAAATTATAAGCGTTTAATTAAACAATTTCGTGTGGCACACCACGTGACAGCCTTCTGTTAACGCCGTTGGTTACCGCCCGTATTTTAGCGGCCATCACCATCTTCGAGCCGTCTCTATTGTCCTTTTGTGTTCAGACCTTGGTTGAGTGTTAACGTCTTTTACGTGTGTTGTGAAATTATCGGAGTGGAGGAGTAACTCAATTGCGGCTGTGCCGGAAGATCTCGTGACACCATCGAACACATTTGGGGCACTTTTAAGCCCCATACTAAGCCTGGAAAGTTGGAAAATCCCAGGTAATGTAAAACGTGCAAGGGCGTGTACCTAACATGGACGCTAACAAAAATCGTTTCTTCTATGTAGGCTTTTTGGTTGAAGTTTTATTCGAGGCTTTCAGTCGGTGATTTAGCCGAAGTCTTAGCGGCGTTGACGTACCCGTTGAAAACGGCCTGTGATCAAACCATCCTGACTAGCCATTTTAGACGGTGTTATATCGACTCCTTGTGAGACCACTTTGGGCGGTGTTTTACCGACAGCGGACGTGACCTCCAGGTGGCGACATAATCGGCATTGACACTTCATGTCAAGTTGTAGTTTTAACCGAAGAGGTTAAGGTATTTATTTATTTTATTTTATTACGTTTTGGCAATCCGTGAATTAGTATTTGCATAAACAAAGAGAGCGAATCTCGACTGTGCGGACACTGCGGAGATATTTAGACGTAGTGCGGTAATGTAAATGTTAACTACCGTTTGACGTGTACCTTAAGGCCTTCTCAAACCGGCGTGATATGCGGTAGCGGTAGCGGTAACGGGATACCGCTGATTGAATCAAACCGAAGAGTGGTATTAACGCGGTAAATTAGTATTCAAAATACAGGCGGTACACGCGGTCAACTGTGTCTGCCGCGATACAAAAATGTATCGCTGCAGTACCGCAGCAAGTGTGCGGTATACCGCTCTCGGTTTAAACGTTTACATTTACCGCTGTGTAAGTACGTATCGCAGTACCGCTACCGCTACCGCATACCGCACCGGTTTGAAAAGGCTTTTAAAAATACACGCGGTACACACGGTCACCTGTGTCTGCCGCGAGACAAAAGTGTATCGCTGCAGTACCACAGCAAGTGTGCGGTATACCGCTCTCGGTTTGAACGTTTACATTTACCGCTGTGCGTACCGCAGTACCGCTACCGCTACCACATACCGCGCCGGTTTGAGAAGGCCTTTAGTCGTACTTGTATACCGGTCTAGGCTACTCTTTGATATGCCAGTTTTGTAATGTAGGGTATTATCCCCTTCAATTAGTGTAAGATTTGGTAGCTTAATTAAACGTTTATAATTTATGTTGTGTGTTTTTTTGTTTAAACGTTCACGCGCCCCAGTGAGTAAAGTCTCGCCTCTGTTTTGCTGTTGATTTATTTTCTGCCCGATCTGATCGATTGAAGACGTCGACTGGTCGATTACGTTTTTAGCTGAAGCATTGTCTTCCGGCGCCCTTACTAATTTTACCACCTTAATCAACCCGCCCCATTCTTCACTGTTGCTAGCTTGGGGAACAGCTGATACGTTACATCAGCAGAAGCTTGTCATCTGTCAGTGGTAAGTAAGAGGCAAGTAATTTAAATTTAAAATTTGGCGACAAGCTCAGAGTGTCGAAATTACCTTCTGGTTCATACCAGCCAAATACTTCATGAAGTGCTTTTAACTTGTGAGCATGTGTGTGAACTGAATATGGCAATGTATCTACGGATATAAAGTAATTGTAGGCCGAGATTATGTTTAATTATTTCTTGAACCTTTACTACTTTTAGAAAGAAGAAAAAGGGATGACTTCCTAAACCAATTGACGTTTAATGAATGAAAGCTGTCAAAGTAGTTGTTTAAAGTATTGCAGTGTGACTTAATTCCTTGAATTGACTTCCCCTTTGAATGATGTTTTTTTACAAATTAGCTGTTTTCGGGGCTAAACAGAATATATTTTTTTTTAGTTTAGTTGTGGAACGTGATACTTTCTTTTCATCAAAAATCTAAATATCTAATTCAATTCAATTCTGCTTCACAATGTTACGAAAAATTCAAAGGCTACTTGATGAACTTTTCAATTCAACACTTGATTTCAAATTGATGTCATTCAGTGTTCAACGCATTGACGAAATTACCAATTTTTTTTTTAATAAATAATTTTCGTCAAAGTATTTTTCATTTCCAAATTGAATCACTTTAATCAAACGTTTTAATTCAGGAGTCTCGTTTTCACGAGCGTTAAGCTCGATTTGAGACGGATGATCCTCGACGCGAATAATCGAAAAAAAGAAAAGGAGTAATCGAGAGGCAGACGATTAAGATAAATTATTTACTACCCCCCTCGCTCCTCTTGCGCTCTCCTTAATTAATAGCAATTACGTTACGCTCCTTAACGATTTATTTAATGCGAGTGTTGAGGATAAACTCAATAAGCATTAAACCTGCGGTTATTAATGGCTTATTTAACGCAACGATTTATTTGAGGCGATGCCAAATTAGTGTTTTGCTTTTTTTTTTAAATATAATTACAGTTCATTTCAATTTAGACTCAAACTCGCACGTGTTTGAACTTATAGGGTGACTCGTAAATGCATGTGCGTTACCTGTGGGTACATAAAAGGCAATTTGAATGAATGAATGAATGAATGAATGAATCGACTGTGTACGAGTAGGATTAGAGTTTAGATCTTCCGGTTTTTTGTCTGCTTAAAAAGGAACTCGTGTCTCCAATAACACAAGGCCGGCCGAGTTGTATTAAAAATATTTCTTTGTGTGTGTTATTAATATCACCATTTCATCCTTCATCCTTCATCCTTGAGGTAAGTAACAGTAGTTCTTTGTTATTTACTGCTTATGTGGCAAAATGTGGAATGCTATGTACGTCTACTGTGCCATTAAACAACTCGCAAATCATGTTTTATATATGCGTTTCGTTTGAGGATGCACGCTCCGTATGAAGGCAGCACTATTACGAAGGAAATTAAGCCATGAGATGGTCGTTCTTTTGCGATTCTGGATGACGTGCACGCTACGAGATAAAGCGAGAGAGAGAGACCGGCTGCAATTTTGCAGCAAAGTTCATAATTGAGCGCGGAATTAGTTTAACGTATAAGGCAAAACGAAGCGTGTGTGTGGGGCCTTTGCGCCAGAAGACACACACGGCGTTTAATTTACCGCGGGTCTTTGTTTTCGAATGACCGGAGGCGGCGTTTTTGGTCGTCGGCGAACAGGTAGTTTCTTTTTGTTTGTTTTAAGGTTTTCGTCGTCGCTTCCGCTTTTGCGTCTTTGTTCGTGACCGCATTCGCTTCACCGAATCCATTTCATTAAGAAAATCGCCAATTAAGTAGTGCGTGATTAAGAAATGCATGTACGAGGTGATAATAATATTTAACACGCTTAAGACATGCTACGAGGTGGTAGCGATAAGTATTTAACCTACCAAAGACAGTTTCTTTCGTTTCTTACACGATCGACCTTCGCAAATTGCAAGAATTGCAGTTGCATAGATGACTCGTTGAAAAAGCCGGGCGTTACGCAAGCGTATGAGCAGACAGTTTCGGAAAATCACGATGAATAATAGAGCAACTGGCACACATGTAAAGTGTTACGTAATCGGAATTTCCGTTATCAAACGATATAAAAGGGCGGCTGAATTTCACGGAGAGGAGACAGCTAGCGCCCGTCTTGTGGAGTGCAACTCCACAAGTCCCAGAGCGTAATCGACATTCACAGAATGTCATAGTGTGTGGTTGATCTCCGAAAATCCGTCCGTCTAGTACCATGGTATCTAGTACCACGGTTGGGTGAGAAATCAATAATTAATTTTTCCAATTTGTTATGCTTTTAGAAACTAACAACTGCTCATTTGAATTATGTTATAAAATCATTTTGCTTTTTGCACAGTTTCAAACAAACAAAGAAATTGTTACTTGGGTCCCTTGTGGTTTGATTAAAACTTTAATAAAAAAAAAATAAGGAGAAGTGGAAATTGTTGATTACTTTGAGTCGTAATGGAGCATAGT
This sequence comes from Dorcus hopei, assembly GCA_033060865.1. NCBI lineage: Eukaryota > Metazoa > Arthropoda > Insecta > Coleoptera > Lucanidae > Dorcus > Dorcus hopei. Next base: position 5,697,878 of record CM065424.1, read on the forward strand.
GTCTCGACGAGGCTTTGTAAAATTGATAAAGTTGAAAGTAAAGGATAATTCATCCCCTCTCTGTTATCATTTTTAACCAGCCGTTCCTCACACCAGGACAAAAAGCAGCGCAGCTTTCCGCGTTTTCTTTTTCGTGTTATTAATTAACTCAGGTAAGATTGGCAGGTGCCCGAGATAATAAATTGCGTTGCGCCTGCAAAAATCGTATATGCAGTTCATCATACCTCAAGCCAAATTAAATAAGTTCCAAATTCCGAGGCTTTAAAATGGATCGCCTTTTCGAAACTCCATTTATACGGCGGTGAACGCGTGTGCAGAACAAGTTCTACAGTAATCAATCAAAAATGGAATCCCGAAGAAACGGTTATTTAACCAAAAAAAAGAGGCATGAACAATTAAAAAAATATATTATATACCTATATGAATTTTTATGTGCTTCAAGTTTGTTCGTGCCGAGTTGTTTTATTTTTTCTGGGAGATCCGGCGTCAGAACTGTCAGATACTTATCTGGAGGATTTCCGCCCCCCTAAGCCTCCTTCGTGCTTTATTAAGAAGTTTGCAGAACTTTGAAACATTTTTCTCCCTTAAAAATTACATCTTAACCGTGTTTGTCTTTATTATTGAGTTTCTTTATGAAAGTTTAATGCGATGGAATTGACTATTGCACAAACGATGCTAATGAAAATTCTTCGCCACCAAAAATCAACATCATCGTAGGTACATAAAATTAAATTTAATTTTTTAAATAAACAGAACTGCGCAATACTTCATTAAATTTCTGCAACTTTACCCCTAAGCTTTCTAGCTATACTTGACGTCACTTATTAACTCGTCTTCTAATTCTCGTTTGACTTGTGCAAACCTTTCATTAATCGCCAAAATATTTACTGTAAAATAGATTCTGCTGGAGGGTTGAGCAACAATTTGTTTTCATGTTCGTGAATACTGCTTTTGGTTTCAATAAATAACTCAAGCTCGATGGCACCCTATATATAGAATCTGCAGGCTGCGAGATAAAAATAATAAATTACAAGAAACTTATGCAGGAATTCTTTTTTTATAAGAATGAAATAGACTGGAACTACGCAGATATCAGAAAAGAATTATATTAGAAACGCTATCATGTAAACAGAACAGGAAACACAGGGAGGCATGAGGCAAGGCTGTTTGTTAACTTTCACTGCGATTGTTTAACCTGACTTAGAGTTGCGCATTTAAAACACCGTGAAACGCTACGGAAAGAAGGAACAGGGTTCTTCCTATTCACGAAATTTATATTAATAAATATTAAACCGAGTGAAAGTAATTTTGTTTTTCTATCTAAAGCCATCCACCCTTTGAGAAAACTTTAGAGACATTTCGGAGACGCTTTTACGAAAATAAATTAAATCCGTCTGGAACGCAATCGATGGCGGAAGTAATTCACAGACATAAATATAGTCTCCTTGGAATGCCACCTCGCCCCGACGCCTAATGAAGCGAAATAACAAACCGCGTCTTCGCCAGTAATTGACATGTGACATCGGATGCCACATTCACTCAAACTGTCAGCCCCAGATCGGTTCAATGGCGCAATTAAACCTCCGTCGTCACCTTGTCCCGACTTGCCTACAGAGGGTTTATTGATTTACCCGCGGTTCATTTAATTCGCCCGGTACTAACTCACATGCATTTTCCCTTTTTGGGGGATGAAATAGACCACCCTTGCGTTAGCTACGTTGCGTTTTCTCTCCCAGTGCAATTGAAATAGACGGCCTACGTTTTTTCCGTTGCGTTTTATTTCATCGAAATAAAATAAGCGTTATCTCTCTCTCTACCTAAAGAAAAAAAAAACGCTCGTCTCTTTGAGGCCTAAATTAATACCGAAGGAACTGGAGCCATCCGTCAGGAATCTTAATTAATGCCGAAACGAAACCAATTTGGCCGATGCGATCCCGAAGGCTTACATCGCACTTTACGCGCGTGTTAATATTTGCCCGACATCATGCATTAAAATTCTCATTTGGTTCTGTAAAATTAATAGCTTTTTTCTTCGTCTCAAAGTCGATTTGAGTCGTGCTCCTCTTATGGAAGAAAAATTTGCACTGCTTGCAAAATTTTAAACGAAGTAAAAAATAATTGAAGTTTAAAGAACATCAAAATGTGAACCAGAGAGAGCAAGGATAGTACCTTGAGTCCTTGTGGATACCATTAATTAAAATTTAAAGAAAGCTTCGTTTTAGGCACGTCATTCGGATAAAAAATAATAAGTAAACCGAATTTTAAAATCGAAACACTTGTGTTATCATAACAATCAAAATTGTGTTTTGAAAACTCCTGAGTAGGTAAGAAAATCATCATTAAAAATAACCGACGACGAAATAAAATTAGACAATATGGAACACAAGAAATAACTTAGACAATCACAGAAGCAAGAAAGGAAAAGAACTTTGAATAATACAAAAAATAACTTACTTATAATTTAGATATTCATTTGCATTAAAGAAAAAAAAAATAACATTAATCTACCGTATGTTAGTATGTACTTTCCCAACGACATGAATAAAAAGTGTCAAGAAACTTGACAACTCGAGTTATTTTATTCCTATTAGGTAATAAATAAATTATGAAACGAAATGTTGTTCAATAAACATAAAACGAAACCATGAAAACCGCAAGTATTGCCGCCTTACAATTGGCTCTAGCGGATATGAGCTTTCTGGGTGTATTTCTTTTGTTTTAAGCAGTCAATTTGTGCAATTTTTTTGTTAAGTAGAGGCCCTTAGTACAGTTTTTTCCCTTTTTATATTAGATCTTAGCGTGATGGATTCTTCTTTCGTTTAGATTTCAGAAAAGTTCTTTCTCTCTTTATATATATTTTTTATTTGTGTGTATGTGTGTGTATGTCAATAATCCCGTCAGCAGTTTTAAATGAATTGATTATGATCCTTGCAAATCATCGTCAATACCACGACCTAACTATATTTCACGAGACAGAGTTCTTAACCGGCCTGAGCACATTTCGTTTAACGCAAATTTTCCTCGCTCGCCTTGGCGCTAGTTATCTAAATAAGAAACACCATAAATAACGAAAGAAAACAATTGATTATGATCCTTGCAAATCATCGTCAATACGACGACCTAACTATATTTAACGAGACAGAGTTCTTAACCGGCCTGACACATTTCATTTGACGCAAATTGCCCTAGCTTTGGCGCCAGTTATCTAAAAAAGAAACACCATACATAACGAAACAAGACAATTGATTATGATCCTTGCAAGTCATCGTCAATACGACGAGCTAACTATATTTAACGAGACAGTGTTCTTAACCGGCCTGGACATATTTCATTTGACGCAAATTTCCCTCGCTTTGCCGCCAGTTATCTAAATAAGAATCAACACAAATAACGAAAGAAAACAATTGATTATGATCCTTGCAAATCATCGTCAATACCACGACCTAACTATATTTAACGAGACAGAGTTCTTAACAGGCCTGGACACATTTCATTTGACGCAAATTTCCCTCGCTTTGGCGCCAGTTATCTAAATAAGAAACACCACGAATAACGAAAGAAAACATTTGATTATGATCCTTGCAAGTCATCGTCAATACCACGACCTAACTATATTTAACGAGATAGTGTTCTTAACCGGCCTGGACATATTTCATTTGACGCAAATTTCCCTCGCTTTTGCGCCAGTTATCTAAATAAGAAATACCATAAATAACGAAAGAAAAAATTGATTATGATCCTTGCAAATCATCGACAATACAACGACCTAGCTATATTTCACGAGACATAATTCTTAACAGGCCCGGGCATATTTCGTTAGACGCAAATTTCCCTCGCTTTGGCGCCAGTGATCTAAATAAGAAGCACCATGAATAACGAAAGAAAACAATTGATTATGATCCTTGCAAATCATCGTCAATACGACGACCTAACTATATTTAACGAGACAGTGTTCTTAACCGGCCTGGACACATTTCGTTTGACGCAAATTTCCCTCGCTTTGGCGCCAGTTATCTAAATAAGAATCACCACAAATAACGAAAGAAAACAATTGATTATGATCCTTGCAAATCATCGTCAATACCATGGCCTAACTACATTTCACGAGACAGTGTTCTTAACCGGCCTGGACACATTTCATTTGATGCAAATTTCCCTCGCCTTGGCGCCAGTTATCTAAATAAGAAACACCACAAATAACGAAAGAAAACAATTGATTATGATCCTTGCAAATCATCGTCAATACCACGACCTACTAAATTTCACGAGACAGATTTCTTAACCGGCCTGGGCAATATTCCACGAAACGCAAATTTTCCTCGCTTTGGCGCTAGTTACCTAAATAAGAAGCACGAAAGAAAAAAGCACAAGGAAACTTGCCGTAAACTGCGTGAGCTTGACATTAATTGTAAATGACGCTGTGAAATGACGTCTCGGATGTAACTCGCTTCCAATTTTAGGTAAGTGGCGCCAGCAGAGACACTCTTTGAACTAATAAATTGCGCAGGCGTAAAATCTACTAGATCGAGGTCAATACATTCATTAGATGAAGTAAACTCTTGTATGTGTGTGAATGCCAGCAATTCACGTCAGCAGATTTAAATGAATTGATTATGATCCTTGCAAATCATCATCAATACATTCAGACTCAGAGTAGGCTATGTTAGGGTGACATTTTTGTAATGTGGGGACTGTTGGTTGAAAAACTGGTAGTGGAGCCCCCAAAAAAAGAAACTCCTGAAGTTTTGGCGGATGTTTCAGCAAGAATGGAGCAGTCTCCTAAAAAATCTCCGCAGGCTGGCAGGGGAGACTGTACTTTTATATGGAACTTGCCAGAAAATATTGAAAAAAGATTTAAATCTTCATCCATAAAATAATGGCTGTTCAAGAGCTTCTTCGACGAGATTCTCGTATTAGGATGGAATATTGTCGGTGGTTTTTAAATCACTTGAATAATAACGACACTTTGGATTTAACATTTTTCACGGATGAAGCATGGTTCCACCTTTTTAGTTATATAAACAAACAAAATATTTATGCGTATTTGGTCTGCAGAGAATCCCCATGAGTTTATTCAATCGCCTCTTCATCCGGAGAAAATTGGTGTTTGGCTGGCAGTTTCGAGAAGACACATATTTGGACCTCTCTTTTCATGGAACTGTCAATGCCGATAGATATCGAAATAATTTACTCGAACCTTTCTTCCAAAATCTTCATGAAGATGAATTTTTGCATGGGTACTTTCAACAAGATAATGCTACAGCTCACAAGACAAAGCAAACCATGGAACGAGTTCACGAATTTTACGATGATCGAGTCGTGCAATTTCCACCTAGATCAGGAGTTTTTCCCATTTTTTTTTCTCAGTAAATAATCAATTAAATTTGATTGTTGCATTTTTATTTAACGTATCTAATTCCTTTGTTCTGACGAGTTATTTACCTTTCGCACCAAAAGAACCAGGTTACCACAGCGTAATTACAGGGTTGTTTGACGATCGGACCATAATTAGGGAATATTATAATTATTATCAGCTACCGCTCGAATTCCGGAGGGCATTCATCGTAAGCCGAAGTAGGTCACTAACCCTTAAACCGTAGCGCCTGCCATAAAGCCCTCAAGTCTAGACAGGACCGAATGCAGCTCTAGTATTAACATCTGGTGAGCCTCTCGGCTCGAAAATAAGTGTTCCATACAGTTACTTAAGGGGCAATAAATTCCTATTGTCGGTTGTTTGGACCGCCTATTTGTTTGCTTGTCCGGGAAGTAAACAAACAAACAGGATTATAACAGGGCGCGTTACAATACTACCTTCAAACTACCGTGAAAACAAGTCATAGAAATCAATCAACCATTCAGAAAAATTAAGTTATTCGCTGGATAACCTTGATCTAAGACCGTCAAACTTAATTTCCTCGTTATCAATAAACCAGTAAACATCTTCTCTTACTCCGTATTTTGTATCAAATTCACTTTCCACATCAACTTGAAATTGTATAATATAATCACGTGGTAACGGATGATGTCGTTCTAAAACAGCCTGCAGCTCTGGTGATTCTAGATTCTAATCTAGATTGAAGGATTGATTTCAGTTTTTGTAGAAGGCTACGAGAAAGGGCTTCGCATACGTCCGGAGGGATACTGCTCTCGGTGTGATATTCTTCAACTTCTTCATAAGCGGATTTTGATGTCGGAGATTCCGGCTCGTCATGGGGGAAGTAATGAATTTCTACTTCTTCTAAGATGAAAGGTTGTTTTTTTTCCAATTTCACGACTAACTGGTGTTGATACTTACATCGTGCTTTTCTGACCCCATAATCGTGATGAAGGATCAGATTTTGATTTATAAATGGGTCTTTTTCGTATAAAAGAACTTTTTGCCTCCCCTTTAAAACCTTTTTTACTGACTCCGTACGATCGTTGCTCTTCTTTTGACAATATCTCTTAGTGTCTCTACAATGGGTGAATAAGTTGCCTTTGCGGCCAAACTTTCCCAAGAAATTTCTTTTCTGACTAGTTTTTGTTCAGATGTAAGCAATCTGGAATCCACCGTGCAGACACCTTCTTCATTTCCAAGTCGTTACGCAAAACTTTCAGGACACTTGTTCCGGATTAACAATAACAAAGACCTTCGTAGGTACCAAATTTTCGACTTTTCGCACCTCGAACTTCCACGAATCGTTCGGACTTGCGTCATTGTTAATTGATTTTGGTTTGACATCGTGGCTCTTTTTTTCATTATCAGATGACATAAAAGTACGTCCTCGTTTGTAAATTTGACTTGAGGAGCCATAGTTTATTCAGCTGTTTTGATAAACACTCGTTCGCTAGTTAGTCCCTTCTAGTTTTCTCTCTCTCTCTCTCTCTCTCTTCACCTCGCTTATCGCGCATACGATGCATTGTGAGAAACGGATACACGTACAATAAATAATGCGATTTACATCGGATGTCCGAAAATATTTCAAATACTACTCACCGGGGGGCCTTGCGCGCCCCCGCGGAATCCAACGGCGAATCTAGTAGCAGCCATTCCCTCACATTGATAATGGACGCTACGGAAGATTTCGTCGGACGTTGACTTCTTATCTTCGCATGCATTAACACCAGATTCACCTGTAATTCGAAAACCCGCCCTCCCGATGGATATTAGCATGCCTTGCCTCCTAAGCTGACGTTCTTAGGATCAGTTGATGTCACTGAGCGCGTAAGTGTCAGCATCACTCCGTTTCCAGTCCAGTGAGCATCATGTCATCTTAAGCCTTGGTCTATCTACAGCGCAATCCGCACGCGTAATGCGTAAAGCGCAATCCGTCATCCATTGCTTTAGTGTTTTCTTATGTAGCTGGTCTAAATTAAGCGTAATACGGTCGCGAAATAAGTTTTCCGCTGCGTAGTGCGCATTAGTCGCCTCGTCGGCAATTTTTACGCAGCGCACAGTGGGGGTCGTAGCAATATTAAGCAATTGAAATGGTGACAAAGACGAAACACTTTTGTAAATTTACCAAAGAAGACGAATTATCATTAATCGAGTGCACCCGACCACCACCACCAAAGATGGGATACATTTCATTTCTTTCTTCCATCCTTAAAATCATCGACATTATTTCTTCATCGTTATTTTCTTCCTCTAACATAATAGCAACTAATTTCCGTTTAAATTTATTCATTTTTCTCTTCAAATTTTATAAAATGACAGCAGTTAACAACATGCGCTTCAGCGTAATTCGCAGTATAGATAGACCGCTTCGTGCGTAGTGCGCGTATGCGCATTGCGCACTGCGCATTTACGCTTGCGGATTGCGCTGTAGATAGACCAAGGCTTTAGACCCTTCTGGAGCACAATGCTTCCACCAGGTCAAGGACACAACCCAATGAATTCACATTCACAATGAATATGGAATACCAGCTGACTGTCTTGCCGACATCGTGCACTTCATCAGCGGTGCTGACCACTGCGACAAGTCACTCACGATGTCGTATACTGGTGCACGGTATCACCCCCCTGGCCAACGCCCCGGATCATCGCCATCAGGACGATATTCGCTATATCAGAATAACTCCACCTCATTGCATGATCCTCATCCCGCATTGCCAATAAACAGGGTGTACCGCGATGCTACTTCTGCCAGAACATTGCCTTCTTAGGGCAATATTCTGCAGCCACCCTCTAGGTCACACATCCCGTCACCTCAACGCGTAACACCAGGCCAATTCGTTACGCCCTTTACCGACGTTTCTCACTCTGCATTCACGCGAAGACTGTCGTTCCCTTCCTCTTATTATTTTACGTTCCCTCGGCTAGGTTTATCGTCAAAACATAAACAAACGTCCCCTGATATACAGATATTTATTAGGCATTTTAAACTACAGGCTTACTCATTCCTTCAAAATAATTTTGGCTACAACATAATGGAGGGAAACAAGCATATTTTCTTCATATTAATACGCTCTGAACTTATTTTAGGTGCGGAATTCCATAAATAATAAAGTATTTGAGGCAAAACACTTAACCTATAAAATTGAAATTGCTTTTATCTGACTTTTATGCCTAATGTCACGTAACTTTGAATTTATCTCTAAAATAACTCCTCGTATTTGACCCATCCTCCAAATCTTTAGAGATGGTTTTTGGGAGCCAGTTTCTTGCTGTTAGTGGATGTTTGGGTTGTTTGTGGACTTTACTTAAGCATTGGCGTCTTGCAGTTCTTGTATCCAGGAAACCTCTTCGTCTGGAATGTGAATAAGAATACCGTCTTCACCCCTTGATGTTTAATACGTGTTTTTGTTTACTTTGTGTTTGGTAAGTCTTTAGAATGGTTTCGACCATTTATCTTTCATAATTTTGTTTTTTTTTTAGGGTTCGGCACTGTATATGTGTGACCTCGATTCTGAATCTTCCCAGAAGGTTTCTTTTGCTGTGTGGAGTACTGTTTTTCTGATGTTGAAGACATTTTTTAAGTGACTTAGTATCATCGCTCAGCATACTTGTGGAAGATGGATTTTTCTAGTCTTCAAAAATCACACTGTATTCATCATAGATATTTGCATTTTGTATATCATTTCTTGCCACTAAAGCACCACTTAAGTCCATTTGCACCAATCACTTAATCTGAGCTTAAATTTAAGTAGTGCTTATAATGTGACATTCTTAGGTTACACATCATTGTGTAAGTCATATTCTAAGTGACACTTAAAGTTAAGTTGACCTTAAGTGTATGGTGCAACTGGCCGTTAAGCAACTAATAATATCGTAAGATAATTTCAAAATATTTTTATTTATTTAGAAACTTGAATAAAACTCCTGAAATCCAACAAAGTGTAATATGCACACTGATAATGAGTTAATGCTCCGTGGGCAATTTGTTTTACATTTCCATGAAATAAAACGAGGCACTTAATGAGCTGCTAATAGACTGCAGATAATTACCGGTTTAATATTTCATGACTACCTCTTTAGCATCTCCATTAAATAAACCGATAAGTTTCAAAAGTGTAGTTATACACATACAGACGAAACAAAAAACGCACCGCATTGGTACATCCGCATGTGAAACATCATCGTTTTCTTTATATGAAATTTCAAATTAACATCCGCGATAAGGGCAACAGAAACATGTATTCAAATGTATGTAAATGTAGTCAAATATAATTGCAGGATGCATTATGCACGGCGAGCAATTGAATAATCCTGGAGACGCAGCTGCTATTTTGCGCGTTACGGTTTTATTTTCGAGCGCGAAAACATATTTTCGCCCGAAAATTTAAAAACGGCGCGGCGCGGCGGGGCTTTGAATCAAATGAAATACACAAGTAAATAATCGGCCAGCGGCCGTGACCGTTTATTTTTATTTTGGACGACAATACGGGTGTAACCGTCTGCCAAACGCTCGGAAGGTCTAATTACTGTTCTCACTTTCGTGTGCGCCAGACGTAAACACGCGACAAGAGCTAAATTCGTAACAAGCACTCACTATTCAGAAGAATTTTTATAACTGTTTACACTATTAATATATCTAAGTATATATACACAGGTGCTGTAGCAACCAATTAAGTTCGTAATATCAAATATCGTTGCCATAGGTACATAACTGAAAACTGAAATTGCAAATCCTGTGAATGAAGATTAAATAAAATTATTATTATTATTTAATTTTCATCTGACAAGAAACTACGTTAATTGAAACAATAAAAAAACAAGAATACGCCTTTCAGTTTAATGCTAAAAATGAAAGTAATTTAATTCTAGATGGAACATAAATTGCAATAAAGTTATCCGTGCATAAATTTCAAACAGAACCTATTCTATCTCATGCTAAATAATTAACGGACCTGTTTTCTTGATTTGTAGTGTAATTGAAGTCGTTTGTATGACTCTTAATTAGTAATAAAGACACAACAGGTGCGCTGATATAAAATTAAAATATATTTCATGAAAGCGTTGCCGGGGAAATTAAATTCAATTACACCGCAGTTTGCATTCATTGAGGAGTAATTTAGGCAAAAATGAAAATAACGCGATATAATAAATTGAAATGAACTTGATTATTGAAGGATTAGGCTAGTTATTTGTTAGAAAAACAACGAATCTCTCTCCCGCAGAATTTACAAAACTATGCAAATTAGAGGCGGGCGACATGTGTATTCTCAAATAGATAAGGAGATAATCATTAATAAAATTTATTTTCGAGTGCACAAGTTTTCGACTGACGCAATAACGAAAGCGACATCGATTTTTGGCATCGATTCAATGAGTTTTGGTAAGCACAACATACGTCCTTGTGCCTGCAACACGTGGTCGCGTAATTCTATTTTTTACATTGCGTACACATGTTTGCAATTAGATCCTTTACAAAGCGAGCAATAAAAACACTATCAGCCGAACTTTATTAAGTTACACTTGAACTTTAAGTTCGACTTAAAAGAAATAGCTTCTTGCACCGCCACACGCTTTTGATGTTCTTAATAAAGTCAAACTTAGGTAAAGATAAATGTGTCAACAGCGCAAAATACATTTTTTTTTTCTGTATTTTTTGACATGTTAAATTTTGAGCATTGACTCTGGCAGTGACATTCAGGCCTATGGTGTATCATAGGTGTTGTAACGCGCCCGCTTAAAACCCTTGTTTGTTTACTTTTGCTTACAAGTAAATAAAGATTCTGTTTACAGTTGAACGACCCTTCGGAATAAAAGGAATGATAATACTTAATTACGGCTCGTGATCGCTATTAATCTGGATCTGCGTCGTGGTGGATCAATAAATAAATCGCAAGAACAAAGGAGATAATTACGTTAAATAGAACCACGAAATTAGATTTAATTAATTATTTAATGCAAAAAAAGAATAAAAACTCCTTGTACCAGCCACTGCGGGCCTGGTATAATGAGCGCAAAACCTTGCGTTGAAATCAAATACAAGGAGACAAAAATTACGATTCTCAGAAAGTACAGTATAACCCGCTTAACAGATTTCAGTTTCGAATATCGGCGCGGTCTACTTTCCTTCGATTCACACCGTTGGTGGTTTAACGTCTACACAGATATTTGTTGGAGAGCTCTGCTCCTTAATTAGATTAACAATTAATTGAATTTCAACTTAGCTCGAGTCTTGGTACTAGTGTTCGTCACTTCAGATCGTACTCTAAGACTTGTTCTGTTTAATAGACCAACGCACAGTGTGACACAGTGGGCCTACACTGTACTTAATTAATGGAATTAATTAATGAATTAATCAGATGTTCTGGAGAAGTATGTGATACAAAATGCCGCCCTCGGCGATCAATTTGCAGGACAATCACCAGTTTTTCAGGGACTCCTTTTTGGAGGTGATGGAATAACCCTAACACTGGCTAAACTAATTAATTAAGGTCGAATGGGTAGGGTCCCTCCCAGCTACTTCCAATCGCCTTGAGAGAGTGGCTCTTTGGCTCCTTTTTTCAAATCTCTCCCTTCGTCGTTTTTTCGTCAGCTAAACCTATCTAACTAAATTATTGCGCAAGAACCCAGATTGACTGTTTCTCGACACTACACTATGAGAGGTTATGGCCATTTGAGTCTCTCGGCAAATCGCTTCTAATTAACCTGAAAATCCTTCGGCAAAGACCACAATTCGGTTCACACAACTGGGGTAAGAAAATGGTTATGAATATGTAGTTCAAATTGGTCGGCCTCGTAATTTCACGAAATTCGTAACAACAATTAATTGGCCTCGATTTCTTTGTTTATATTGGGCTGGCGCACTTGGTTTCAGCGGCAGATATAATTGCCTCCCACCAGTGATTTAGATCGGCGACTTCCCTGTACGAATCGAAAACAACCGTTAGCGTATTTCCAACTTGCCGGAGAAAATCCCCAGGGGTAGAATTATTTCTAAGAGTACCCTGTATTGAATTCCAAGGTAGATTCCAATGTAAATAAAAATAGTTTGATTAAAGTTATCTAATTGCAATGGTAATATGAACTTTACTGACTCTTTAGTCACTAATTAATGCAAATCAAATTATCCCTACGCAATTGTCAATTACCTAAAACCGTGTAATTCGTGTAACACCCGCGCACTTCTCACTCTGATTTAAACACTCGCGTCGCGACGCTCACGTGTTTGATTTTTTTTTAATTGCCCTTTCTTAACACACTGTATTTTAACCGTACCGAAATAAATGATTTATCTAGAAAATGAGTAAATGACTGCAAGCGCAGTCAAAACAGAAAAAAACCGCTAAGTCAGAATTTAAAATATTCGACTGCTCGTTGAAGAGATTCGAACGTTTCTGTCCGTTTTTCGCGTCCCGTCCTTATTAAAAAATTATTAAAACACACCCCACGGACTTATTACGATCAATTTTGAAATCACTTCGACCAATGACCATCGCCTATAACTACGCCTATTCCAGATACCCCGCATGTATCAAGAGACACCCCATTAGCTTATCAGGAACACTCACTGTTGTCTGTCGCAAATGAAGCACTCATAACTTGAACTTTACAAGTGCCCAAGCTGACATTTTAAAAGTATCTGCTGCCTGCTTGAAAGAAACCAGACTAAAGCGAATGCTTCAACTTGCAATGTAATTTGATATCTTTACCCAAATTTAACGTCTATCTGCAATTTTAACGCGACAAAATGTATACAAAATCTAAGCAAAACAAATCTAAAACGTCAAGTAGATTTGTTTTATGATGTCTGTGCAGCTATAGTGCATTTGAATGGCGCCTGCGATTATCGAATTTCTGAAGAGCTCTCTGGGTGGTAAACCAGCGCCTTGAGAAAGGACAGGGCATCACGCTTAATTACCCTGGGCCGTATTTTTACAGCGTGCAGTTTTCGAACACGTGTTCGTTATTTGAAATGAAACATGCAACAATCGATTTTGTTTTGAAAACAAATTCCGCGTACATTTCAGTGTTGAGATAACATTTAACAGTTATATTAACTGCACTTGGATGCACCTTACCTAAATGCATCGACAATTTTTAGTCCCAATGCTCGTCTTAGGCCCGGTTTTTCAATATCAAGTTAAACTGTAACTGTCGGTTTATTTCCATAGCGACAATTGTGTTCTTATGGGAGTAAACTGAAGGTTAAAGTTAACTTGCGATTAGGGATGAGAAATTTTTAAAAAAACATTTCAATAACAGTAAAAGACACTTGAGAAAGGATGCTGTTGAAGAAAGAAAGTATGTGATGAAAACAGGTGATGGGCCCCCTCGCCGTTCTGATTTATTATTATTATTTAGTGTGAGACAACTTACAGATCATTAAAACAACTTATAGGATGTCGCTACTTAAACTCTTAATAACTTACAGATCATTATCAAATTCTAGTTCTACTTCTAATTTTTGCAATAAATATAGAACACCTTCTTTTTGTAAATGAAATCTCCGAAAAAATCCTAGAGCCTCTAGCTCGTCGAAATAATTTCTTCCTTCATATGCACAACGAGGAAACCCAAAATCAATTAATTCTAAAACGCCTAAATCTTCTTGAAAAGTTTTTTGTAGTCTTTAATTTTTCAATTACTTTCAAACTAAAAACCTCAACAGGTTATGGGCCCAGTATACGTACTGTACTATAAAAGGAAAATAATTGAGAAATGAGTCTTCCGGTCAAACTATCGAAAAATTGGGCAAGCTGGAAAGTCGATATAGATTTGCAGCTGACTGTTCACATTCACAAAGTCAATAAAATTGTGACGGGCGAACTAAGAAAGCCTGAAGAATTACAATCAGAAAATGTTGATAATGCTGGTACTACAAAGTATGTCAAAGCAGATGCCATTGTCGGGTGCATAATCGGCTGCAGTGTAAAGTCAGAAGCCAAACAACTCATTTTGACATGCGAGTCAGGAAAAGAAACGTGGCATACTTTACAAAGCATATATGAGCAGAGGAATGAACACAGGTTGGATCTCTTGTATTCTAAGTTGTTTAGTTATCATAAAGACATCGCTGATGGTGATGATATTGCCATACATGTTTCAAAATTGCAAAGAATATGGCAAGATCTTCGAGAGGAATTAAAATCTGAAAAAGTCCAGTTACCACGGTCAGTGTTATTGAATAGAATCATCAACACTTTACCAAATGAGTACTTAGAATTTAAGAACCTGTTCCAAATTCTGAAAGAACAGTTCATTATCTTCACTAAATAATCTATTGTTTTATATGTCATAACATCTGCTGCAACTTTCTTCCATGCATGGTATTTCGTGTGATATTAAATTTTCTTTGCAATTTTGGCGTTGATATTTTTGACAAGATGTTACTACTTTCTCTTCAATGTTCCTAGCTCTTAATTTACATTTCTCTATGCCCATATATGTCCTGAATGTAATTGATTTAACATCTCTTTTCGTAATTCTGATGGAACTACAAGTCTGTCATTCATAAATACTAGATTATCATCTGTTGCAAGATCATGTTGAAGTTTCCAGTAAGGTAAGGCATAATCCGGTATTGTACTTTTATCCTCAGGCCACCCATTGAGGCAAGCACGTTTCACAAAATTTAATGATAAGTCATTTTAAGTTGCTTGTTGGACAATTAATCTCTTTTCTGGACTTATAGCCATGTGTTCACTAATTGAATGTACAACATAATCTATTTCTGGAGCATTAGGTACTGCAGTGGGAATGTAAGCTCTTGAAAGCGTGTCTGCAATAAGCATGTTTTTTCCAGGAACGAAAACTAAAGAGAACTCGTACTTAAATAATCTCAATAGTAATCTCTGTAATCTTGATGTCGTCTTAGTAATGTTTTTATTCACTATTACCAATAATGGTTTATGATCGGTTTGTATTTGAACATGTCTACCATATGTGAAACAATGGAATTTTTCTAAACTATATTATACAATCAGTCTTTTTGTTTATTTTTATTTTTTATATTAAAAGTTCCAAACATTTTCTTATGAGCTAGAGAACAATTTTTATAAAACCAGTTCTCGTCCGAGTATTTAGTTCTTAGGGCTCGTATAAGGAAAAGAAACGAACGGATGAAGAAGATTCTGTCGGTCAAGAGAAAGGTCAGTGGAACAAATTAAGAAAGAGAGAAATATCGTAGATATAGCAAGAACGACACATCGAAGTCTCTAGGGGGGAAGAAGGAACAGAAGGGAAGAAATGACTTCGAAAGGGGAAGCTTTCAGGCTACGCAGATGAGGAAAAAGAACGCATTCGCAAGTATAAGTTATGGACGACAAAAGAAAAATAGGAATTACAGATTGAAAAGCCAGACCAAAAGGAAAAACAGAACAGATGAAGCGATATACGTTAGCAAAGAGACGTCGATATCTCTAGGGGGGAAGTAAAACACGAAGAAAACTGGAAATGAAATGGATTCGTAGGGCTGCGAAAACTAGGGCTGGGGAAATAAATATGTATATGTACACCTGCAATATTATGTCACATCTATTCCATGAAGCTGCTTGCAGATGTGAGTTGCTTAAGAGATTCTGTCAACGACGCGACATTGAGACATATGTCAAGAAAATTGAATTACGTTAATTTTTTTGCCAACATAATTATAATAATATATATAATAATAATAGAAACATAAGCATGCGTAATGCATTAAAAAAAAACGCAAGGATTTCCGGAAACAACAACAACAACACAAAATGCAATCAGAGAACGTAAACATTCGCTAATTACAGCAGAACGCCGCCGTCTCGTCCTTTCAATTTATTAATAAACACATCGTAGATGGGAGGCCTTACATACATTATTAATAAATAAATGGGCGTACATACGTAAATAAATCGCGATGCGAAAACAGAATCAGCGTTTGCAAAAAAAAGGTCGCCGTGCGCAAAAAGGGAGTTTTTTGCGAGCCCTTCAGGACATTCCTGGGGGCAAAAATATTTCAGTTTGCAATTTCATCGTCCAGTTCGCTCTTATTTTTAAGCAACCTCAAAATTTAATAAAAAATAAATTACTTCAAGTGCAAAAATCGCTCGCGTTCGCGTTTAATGGTGCGCAAGATAAACAACGACTTTTTTTTTAGTTTCCACCTCAGAAAAAAGAAGTGTGATTTTTTCCGGTTTCGTGTTTACGAATTATGTCGCCGACAATTATTTTTTTTATTTTGGGGGGCAAAAAAATGTAATCTGCATACCTGACTTTTTTTGGGTTGGCGTGATGAACTGCTTTCGTGATGGGGAACGAGCGGGTACAAAACCGGTAATAAATATAAAAAAATGATGATACCACTCGCCCGCGAATTTCTTCGCGACCGCAATCCCGAACGTGTTGTTAAAGCGCTCGCTTCGCACGAGGAATCGAGCAACACTGAATGCACTCAAAGACGAGATAGCGCTCCGCTTGTTGACCTGCGCTGCGTGCATTGCAAATTTCTTTGAGTGGTCGCCAGCACCGGCCTCAGCACATTTCAATCTGCGAGAAATTCTTTAGATTGTTTCCACCCTGATTCGGTCAATTAAGTGCGAGGATCTTGCCCCACATTCAGGAAGAAAGAATCAAACTTATTGCCTACTTTATGAAGTTCACATGTCTATTTAGTCGAATTAACAAAATTCTTATCCCTCTTCTTTAAGTTTGAACGAAACTATACACACAAAGACTTTAAAACCACATTTCCACATTTAAGTTTGTGTACTTCAACTTGCTCGTCTATTTATGGACTTATACGATAGCAGTTCGGACACATAGAAAAATCCTCAAGTATTAAACTTCTGTTATAAGTAGATAAGTCTGATTATTCAATAGCCCATTAGCAGGGCCGGCGAAAGCGGGCGCCGCTGCGAAGGGGGCGTCTAGGCCGGGGTTGGGTTGGGTTCATAAGTTCATTTTTAAGAAACATGTTCCTTTCTGAACGACTACTACATTTTTCGCCTGAGAAACCGTTTTTACGGGCTTAAAATTTTCTATTGCATGATCAAATGTGCCAGAAGCTAAAATTAAAATATTTCGTAAACTTAGTGGCGCCATCTATCGATCAGTAGCTAAAAGTATCAACAATTATACAGGTTTCTGTAAGGCTATTAAAGTGCGTGTGAATGTGAGATTTTAGGATACAATTAACGGTGAGCAAATAAAAATCAGATTAGAGTAGGCAATGCAAATGTACGTCTGTGATTAAATTGTCAGTCCATTAATTAATTCAGTTAATCACAGACTACTCTAATCTGATTTTTATTTGCTCACTTTTTACAAACTTCAAGAATTATATTTTCTCAAAGGGACTGTTGCCAGAGGTGGTACTTTGGTACCATTTTGATACTTTTAAGAAGTTATTGGTGCCAGGGTACTGCCGCGTCCGTTTTAGTACTTTTTTGATCAAGCTCAATTTCACCCAATTTTCATTACTCCCATTGTTACATTTTAATTAAAATAAGCAGTGTAAGTATCCTCTGTACATTTAGTTGCTTGTATCTGAATTGGCAGTGAACGGGTGAATTAATCGGTTACTTTAAAGGCACATTTGTAAAGTGAAATTAACTATTATACAGGGTGTTCTTTTACTACCTGCAAATATTTAAACCTGTAATACATCACCATAAATGGCAACGATTGAACTCACATGTCCTTAACAAAAGTTTTACACATTTCGAGAAAGTCGCAGTTGAAAATCGGGCAAGAATTAATCGCACGTCTATGTCTTTGAGGTAGGTCAAGAAAAGGAAATTTTATTGCGACCGCAGAAAGCATCTGTTGGAACAAAGAACAGAAGTGCAATCGAGCAGTGACTCAGTGACCTTTGCCGAAGTCGGGCGGGCAATAAAAGCATTTTTTTTCACGTTGCAGTAAGTCGTATCGTAGCCAAGGAATTTACTTCATTTTTTTATGATCAAGACACACAATTTATTTCTCCGTATCCTTTGGGATCAACAATTTAGTTTGTGAAAAGTGGTTGAACAAGTTGAAGCTAAATACGATTACTATTTTTTGTGCTTAGTATTACTTATTAAAATGCCGCAATTCACGAACGGCGAGAGAACAGATGCTCCTCATCTACGGCGAAGCTCGAGAAATTGAAGAAGCACGGCGGATTTACGGAAACACATATCCAAATCAATGCAAGAACATTTACAGCTAATGTCCCAGCATTTACGCGATTGTGGAACGTTTCGTGTGTGTGTCGCTAATGATGGATGCCACTTTGCACAGTTGTTATAAACATTCTTAAATTACTGTAGTGAACGATTGAATGTGTTCTTCCACACAGATATTATTCGGTGAGTGAGTGCGCCTTTGCATATTAGTCACGCCTGCGATGTTTATTGCCTGCGATCAACGAAGCAGGTTGCAGATTATTTACTAGGGCGGAGTGTACCAGCTATTTCATACACAAAGAAAATGCAAGGGTTTCAAAGTGTTTAAATGAGCGGTTTATAATAAAATTACAGAATGTATGGAGAAGTTCAATCTGATGAGTGATACTCAACACGGCTTTAGGCAGCACAGATCTACGGAGAGTGCTGCATATCAGTTTACTGAAACAGTAAATAGACATCTGGACAATAATCAGTGCGTCGCGGGATTACTGTTTGATTTAAGCTGTGCGTTTGACTCGGTAACCTGTGAATTTGTGAGTTCCAAACTATACTATCTAGGCATTAGAGGTGTTGTTTTAAAGTGGATAACATCATTTCTTAGCAACAGTCAAAAATCAAATTTTTATGACATACAGTTGGGTGTGGCACAAGGTTCGGTCTTAGGACCACTCATTGTTAATCTTTTTATAGATGACATGCCACGGTATATAACCGTAGGAGAACTTATTTAACTTTGCTGACGATACGTCAATTGTGGTGACAGCATCGAACCCGGAGTCACTCCAATTACAAATAAAAGAAGTAATAGAACAAGTTAGACAATGGTGCCATAACAATCGGCTCATACTGAATGAAAATAAAATTGATTGTATATTTTTTTATGTAACAAAAGTGCCCCCTCATTTGACTGATTCCGACATAAAAAAAAACAGCAGGATTTTCGGGCTTAACCCTTGATTCTAGACTTGCCTGGCAACATCACATCAGTCAAGTTTGTGGGAAAATCAATACATCTTATTTTGCCTTGGTAAAACTTAGGTCACTGTTTGATACTGATGGACTACTGCAAGTCTATTACTCAACGGTATATTCATATCTGTCATATAATATTATCTTGTGAGGCAGATCTGTTTCATTATAAGGCTGATATTTCACTTACATCCTCAAGAGTCATGTAAACCTTTTTTTTTTATAAATCACAACATCCTTACACTGCCTTGTATATACTTCTACAGATGTAGGTGCTTTCGCAAGAAGAAATTTACAATTGTTTGAAAAGAATTCTAATGTACACGATTACTAGCCAACTGCGAAGCATTAATCATCACACAACTTTTATGAACGCAGCCCGCATTATAATTCCTTGACAATATACCGCGTCGGCCTGACCACCACTGGCTATGCGTTTTTCATGAGTAAATGAAGGATAGAATAGTAGAAAGCGCATGAGTAAACGAAATAGCTACATCAATCGACATTGCCGATTGATAACGCGGGCCACGCTCCGGCCGCGGCATTCCTACCTTCGCACGCAACATTGTAATATCTCTATTTCATTTCCACACAAGTTTCAATGAGCCTTTCCTTCATTTACTCACAATTAACCGTATACCTAGTCTTAGTCAGACCAACTGTGTATAATAAACTATCTCACAATATAAAGTGTAGTAGTAATTTCAATATATTCAAACACAAAGTCAAATCGATGTTAAGCAATAGAGCTTTTTATAGCCTCCTTTCAGAGTTCTTGACGCAGTTTAAGTTTAATGTTAGTATTTGTGGCTTGTCCAATGTATGGATTTATACTGTTCTCTGGACCATTAATAAAGTTGAAGTTGAAGTTGATCGCGGAGATCAATGCGAGTCCGAATATGTATCACATGGTAATTTTGGTTTCCATGCTAACTAACCATGAACTAATCTAAGAAGCACATGAGGTTCCAAGGTTCCATTAAAAAAAAATAAGTGGGTTACGACCTATTTTATGATTTATGTCATGATTTATGTCATGCTGACATTTAAAAGTTAGGTTATGTTCAATTTTAACACTGCGACATACGTTTTCCAAAACAAAATATTGCCACAGGTAATGCTACCGGATTATTAAATGAACACACCAATACCTTGGTGGTTAAAGTTGATCAAAACAATTACGAACCTTCAACCTTCGCAGCAAAATAAACAACGACACACAGAAAAACCTACGGTAAATGTGCTCATGGAAATTTAGTAATTTCCCAATCGGTAAGAGGCGGAATATTTCAACTCCTACTAGGACCTACGAATCATTTTTGTAAAAAGTCTCTTTTACCTCACCTTACAGATATCAATTGTTGTTTATTTTTAATTGCCTTCATTGTATAAACGATAAAGGATAAAGGGTTTAACTGAGATTAAAATGGGTGGCTCCTAGCCTGTTGGATGCTTCATAATTACGGAATCTTTAAAATCGCTCGATTATCAATCAACGTTTCGCTGTCGCTGCCCGATAGTTTCTTCACGAGCTCGAATATTTATTTATTTGTTTTACGATTTCGCTCCTAATTGAGCCGTAAGTTTACAAAACGGTTTCATTTTGCTTTAATAAATTGTTTTCAGTTGTGGGAGTTGGATGCATCATTTTCAGAGAGAGATTATGTCAGGTTTATCTAGTTGAGAAAAGGCGCTAAATTCAATTGATCTTGAAAAAACGACGACGTGAATGTTTGCATCTTTTTTAAATTTCTGAACTATACAGGGTGCAACACGAACAATTTCAAGACGCTGCTTCAATGTGTTGTTGGTAGATGGCGCGTCAAGTCATTTGCGTCTTCACATACTGCAGCTTTTTGAAATTGTTAACTGTATAGATAGGGTGGGGTAAAACCAATTTAGTCAGTTGGCATGTCAGGTCTTTTATGTGTAGGTATTTTTTTTAAATTTCTAGCTATACAGGGTGCAACACAAACAATTTTTTAAAATTTCGTGCTATACAGGGCGCAACAGAAACGATTTAAATTCGGGTGTTAGGGATGGCGCCCAAGTCTTTTACGTCTTCAAATTCTGCATCTTTTTAAATTTTCAAGCTGTACAGAGTGGGGCGGAAACTATTTATTTAACGTGTTGTTAATAGATCGATGTCTGTTTTGATGCGCCATTTAGGGGACAACATTACATTTTCAAGTATATTCATATTATTGGGTTATACATCTAGCCGCCTTGTTTAACAAATATTAACAATATCAAATCGACAGTTTCTAGTGAATAATTGAATTAGTATCAGGATTGCATATGCTTTCTAAACAAAGCGTTAGTAACAACCCGAAAAATTTAGAAGGCACGCATAAATTTGCTGTTCAATTTGAAAGTTCCATTTTTTTTTAAGTTATTAATAAAATAATACGGTTAGGCTTAAGTCGTGAGGAGTCGCTAAGAGCTGGAGGAATGATGGAATCAGGCATGACTCGACGTGATGTTTCTGAAGCTATTGGGACAAATAAGAGCGTTGTAAGACCCGAGATACGGGAAAGGGTGATTTAAATTTTGATAAAATAGCTTTCAACAAATAACCAAAATATTACAATTTATCCCTCTTGGACTTTTCTTACCCTTTGTTACCCAAAACTTTTACAAGCCGAATCGAGACGCTAAGAGCGACTCCTTTGTGAGTAGCGTTCCTGGAATTAGTGGAAAAATAGCCAGGAGTCGTTCCGTCGCTCTCCTTGGACTCGGTATGAGTTTTAGCCCTTTTGATCTTCGGACTTACTACTTTGGAATTGTTGGATTTTCCTCCTCTCCTGGTTATGTACTTATTTAATAAAAGGTTCTCTAAGCTCTACTGTGAATAATAAATGAAATTCGGAAAGTTTAACAAATAAAATTATATTGGAAGTAAATTTGTATTATTACACATTAACAGATAATAATAGTAAAAAAACAAAAATTACAAAAAATAACCCGAAACTCGTCCAGGAGGAAAGATGGTGCGGTACATTTAGAAAAATGCGTTTTGTTAGTAATTGACAAACTTTTAAGCCGAAAAGACATGGAACTTACCGGGGACGAAACTTAAAGGATTTTTCTCGTATCCGTAACTCAGGAAAAACACTAACGATTTAGATTTACGAATATTGATTCGTTAGCGAGCGAATTTATTTTAAAATAACTGACACAAAAGAAACTACACGAAAACCGATATTAAACTCTGAAAAATTAAATCAAAAATACAACCGAACTTACAACAAAACTTAAACTAAAATTTCGGCGAGAATTTAACGCGCAACAAACTAATGGAACCGGGAACCGCGCGGCTCCTGTACTTAAGCCCTCGCCACCGCCCTCGAACCCCGAAGTGGGATCTTTTTCAAATTCAGCAAGTTTTTGAAAAAGTCCGTGGTTGATCCGGGCTTTTAGCGGCGAGCCGCTTTCCACTAGGTGGCGTACGCGTGTTGCTTTTACCATTTTTAGCCCACGTGTCGCGCGGTCAGTAGCCAGAGAAGCTGGTCGCACGGTTTCTTGCTGGTCCCTTAAAATTGAAAACAATCTTATCTCCGTAACTTAATATTTTCTTTAGTTGGAGAGCACGTTCTAGACTACTGAATATAATATGTTTTTCCTGCGTTCCGATTTCGTGAGATCAAGTGAAACTTTTAAGAAAGAATTTATAATGATAATTTGGAAATTTTCCTACGCATTTTTCGGGTCCTTACATCGTCATAAATCGACTTAACATCAGATACAGGGAAACGGGAGAAGTGTCGGAATGTCATAGAGGAAAAGCGCAGACAAGACAGAAGATCGTTATATGCAATTAACGGCCAGAAGGCAATCTACAGTACAGCTACAGTTGCTGCTTCTGAAATCGTCGGAAGGTTACGCGAAACACATGGCATAACAGTTAGCGATCAAACAGTGCGAAATCGCTTACACGAGGTTAACCTTCATGCTAGACGACCTTCGACCACTTATTCCACCTAATAACAGAGCTGCTAGAATTGATTTTGTAAGAAATCGTCTTAAATGGACGGAAGAACAATGGGGTAACGTGATGATCGCTTCGATTTACATCCAGACTCTCGAAGAAGATTTGTTTTCAAAGAGAAGGGATAGATAAATAGCCTACGAATTATTAAGGAGGTCTATGAATATTTCGGTGGAACGATTATGGTATGCAAACAATTTTGGTCCCAATTTTGTCTTAAATAAATAAAAAAACTTTATTTATAATACGATTAAATTAAAAATGAAAGCACTTGGAATTGAGATTTAAATTGTTTTTGGTTTTAGTGGTTTTTTGTTTAACTGGGTGTTATCCTTTGCATCCAATACTCCGCTTCAGGTGATTTGCACGCATTTGTCGAGTAAATATCTTGTAGTTCGTATTTCACAGTGTCAGCCGTTTACCTAAAAACGAAGTTGACGTGAAATTCCACTTAACGATCAAGGCCGCTTTAGGGATAATTTTTTGATTAATTATTTCACGAAAACTAATGTAGAATTAACATTTTCCTCATACTTCTTATTGTGGTTTCATTTTGTAGTGTTAATTAACAGTCAATCGTTTCTTTGTCGTCGTCGTTGTTTTACCGCCAAAAGCTAACTGGAGTTAAGCTAGCGACTTTACAGAAGATTCAAGGCCAATGGAAACTTTATCTTAAAAATTTTACAACTCATCGCTAGGACCGCGCGAAGCCATTCTTCTTCGTATATTTTTTGGAGATTTTAATTATGACGACTTTTTCCGAGAGTTTATTATAAAAGAGCGTGATTTATAGTCGAGGGCACGCAATAATTTACTTTGTTACAACCGCCATTATTTACAGTCGAATGTTTCGCATTTCATTTTTATCGGTCGATCAGCGATTAATTCGATGATGAAGTTCCCATGCACTAGAAGCGCGCGTTTTCCGGAAAGGTGAGAGGCCGTGCATGTTCGAAACGGTTTAGAAATTTCGCATATGCGAGAGGTTTCAAGTATGTCCGAAGGTTAAACGCAGCTATTTGTCCTGAGTTATGTACGTACAAGCGTAAACATGGAATAAACCGTGTTTACAATCACGTAGAAAAAAAAATAGAATGTGTTATGAATTATTTTTTTTTGTCATTCCACGTTCGTTTCTCCTGTCTCTGGACATATGGCGAAACTGATTTCGGCTTTCAACGTTTCTTGAAGCGAGCGTCTTTCTCTAGGGAATAAGTACGTCACGAGACTGCATAAACGAGAAGTACTTTAGCCGACATTCTCAGTCATTGTCTTGCATTTCCTTTTAAGTTGTCCTGCGCCATTAGACTCGGCGAAATATTCCTGCGAACACATAATCTCGGCATTGCGCCAGCTTAAGCACACCGACGAGTGCAAAGACAAGGACGAATCACTAACAAGATTACAGATTTAAATAACAATGTTCTTTGCAGGAATACTAATGAAGATCGAGTTTGCTGTTACGACCAAACTATTTAGAGAAACGTCATCATAAAATTATTAAACCTTTCCAAAAAAATTCGTCCGCGCGAATAAAAGAAAGGAAACTCGTAAAAAAGAAGGAAAGAAAAAAGGAAATGACTCGGCAAATAGGCAGAAAGGAGGAAAACAAACGCCGAGTCGTTACGCTGAATTATCCTGCACAGAACGAAGAACTCTCATAAAACGGGAACAAAGACGTGTGCTTTGAATGTACATACAAAAAAATAATTTCGCAATTTTAAGACGCCCCCTCCCCCCCTTCGCCGTTCCATTCTGCAATTAGTAAGTAATTTAAAAAAAGGAAAAGGACTGCCGAAATGAGTCGCACAAATGGAGCTGCGGCGAAAGGAAGCGGCCGGATTAAAAATAAACACGGGGACGGAGAGACTCAAAGGACTTCCTTCGACTTCCTTAAATATTAATACCTAGAGTTTTGTTGAATTGGAAGCTACTTTGTAGACGTGTTTTTCTATAGAAAACGCAATTTAAAGTATGAATTATTAAAATCCATTTGCATATAATAAGTGCAGTTCTTATCAGCGTATGTTACTCTTTTTTTTTCCTTGCTGGATGAATTAAATTTTAATGTTCCGGCGAACTATTTCGTGAGCGCCAGCACAATCACGTCAGGCATAAATTTTCCTTGGCGTGAGCATCTTAACGAAGCGGTTTTTCTAATTTCTAAGAGCTATTTAAA
This sequence comes from Dorcus hopei, assembly GCA_033060865.1. Lineage (NCBI taxonomy): Eukaryota > Metazoa > Arthropoda > Insecta > Coleoptera > Lucanidae > Dorcus > Dorcus hopei. Next base: position 5,723,530 of record CM065424.1, read on the forward strand.
GTCCTTGCTGATACGGAAGTGCTGGTGAGGAAGTTTTGGCGCTCGTGCGCACTTTGATTGCAGGGCACGTAGTTTGAATGCTTTTACTTTCACTCTGCACTGAAATCTTGATGGACGTTCACTTCGAAATAGAACGACATATTTAAATAAAATATACTATGTGTTAGAAGCGACGTTGGTTTATTTTTGAATTTACAGGCAGAAATTAGGTATTTAAACGGAAACTATAATTTTGAATTTCTTTGCCTTTCACATCTCTTCGTACTCTCTTTCACATGTAATTTACATTATTTATAAAACGATACTTATATCCATTCAGGACTAATAATAATGGTAGCTTTGCTATTGCAATGACATTCCCTTGCTTTACTATAAACAGAATTTTCTTTCGCTAAATTCTTTCTTTGATTAATCACATAGAGAAAATAGGTGGTGATATATTTTATCAGAACTTGAAAGCTCTATCTGGATCTCATCTAAAATTTTGGAACCGTGGTCTTTTATTTATTTATTTTATTTATTTAAATTTAAATTGCCCAACGGATACCTCCATATATCCATTTACAGGACAAAAAATACAATATTACATTTAGATATATTCAAGGTGATAGAATTGTCTACACACCATTCGTGTACAACATCTAAATTGGCCACAGTCATAAAGAGAGTCAATAGTATACCATAATTTTAAGTCGCATTTCACTTTACCAACTAAGTCATTCACCTACAAATTAAACAACAATGGACCCAAATTAGAACCCTGAGGTACACCCGAGGTAGCAACAAATGGCGAAGGTGAGAGGCCCTTATAGATGACATTCTGAGTTCTGTTGGTCAAGTACGATAAGAGAAAGTGTAATAGTGGTTTATTAAACCCAAAGTTATTTAATTTACTAATCAGAATTATTGAGGTTTTATTAATGAAAATAATTCAGATACAAATGGCAAAGAAAATTAATGATATAACTCTTTATATATTCATACAGTTGCTAACAACAACATTCTGCTTTTTCATAGTCCTGTACCTACAACACATACACACACACGAATGCTTGATTTATCTTCAACACTTCCCCTAAATAAAGTCATTCTGTAGTAGTCATTCGCACATTCCAAGGGCAGACCGGATTATTTCGAATCGTTTCCTTGGCAGCGCCTTTGTAAAAATATCTGCTACTCCGACTTGTACTCCCATCATTTCTACGTTTTATTTTAAACACCCATCGATTACCTATAGCTTTTCTTCCTTCTGGTAATTCTACAAGGTCCCAAGTTTTATTTTCTGCTAATGAATTCATTTCTTCCTTCATCGCTTTCTTCCATTCATCAGAATCTGTACAACCTCAATCAAAAGTAATGAAATGTTCAAAACCGAAACGCTATAGTCAGAGAGAGAAGATACCGAGTGAGATAAAGCCTCATGGCGAACGAATGTTTCTGAAGTCCTTCGGAACCCTACAACACGTTGCGCTCTCTCTGACGCGGCACCGATGCACTCTGACTACAGCGTTTCGGTTTTGAACGTTTCATTACTTTTGATTGAGGCTGTACATCGTATTGCTTGCTCATATGTTAATGGTTCACTGTTCTAAGCAAGCACGATGAAATCTTCATATTTAACCGGTTACTTTATCGTAGTTCTGTCTCGAAGATTTCTCTTTTCTTGATATTATTCTGCATTATCTTTTTCATCGGTTATTTGAAGATTCTCCTGGCCTTCATCTTCTTCAGTAGATTTATCTATTCTTGCATCCGTCGATACTTCCCCTGCATTGTTACTCTCAGTATTATTATCTCTGGAAATAACAGGAACATTTAATTCTCGAGATGAATTCCAAATTACCCGTGACGTTTCTTCATTTTTGAAAATTACATCACGTGTCAATGTGACATTATTTTCTTTAGGTATCCAAATTCTGTATCCATCTTTATCACCACAGTAACCGACCAGATAGCCCTTTTTTGCTTTCTTGTCAAATTTCTGTCTTTTTTGTTTCGGAATGTGTACAAAACACTCTGTTCCAAAAACTTTTAAATGTTTCATATGCGCCTCTTTACCAAACCAAAGATCATATGGCGACTTGCCTTCAACCAATATCGGACCTGTTCTATTAATTATGTACGCTGCGGTATTGACCGCTTCTGCCCACAGCCTTTCTGGTAAATCTTTTGAATGTAGCATCGTCCTGGCAGCTTCTACTAGAGTGCGATTATCTCGCTCAGCAGCACCATTTTGTTCTGGAGTATACGGCATGGATATTCGGTGGCGCACACCATACTGTTTCATTATTTTGCTGAATTCTGTATGGTGAAATTCTTTCCCTCCATCCTTGACAGTATGCCCAATGGATTTAGCTTCAGCTAGAAAATCTGCTAATTTTTCTTTAACTTCAGATTTTTCTTTCAAGAAATACACAGTTCTGCACTTAGAAAAATCATCTTTAAAAATCAATAAAATATCTTTTACCTCCGATTGACGTTTTTGGCATAGGTCCACAAACGTCTACATTTATCAATTCACCTGGTGCTGTAGGACGATTCGTGCGTTTACCAAATTTCAATCGATGCATTTTCCCATAGATGCAAGCATCACACGGCTCTTGGTCCCATTTAACATCAATTCCACGATTTTTAATATACGTATACACATGACGTTTGTTCTGATGTCCAAGGCGTTCATGCCATATCTGTAAATCGTTAATTCCATTTCCAACTGCTGAACAAACTCGTAGTGGACCCGTAACTCTCATTAACAACTTCTAAACACCACTGACATGCCGTACTCCAACAGCAACAACTACTCCCTTCTCATTTCTAAATTCACGACGTTTACTGTCAGCATACTCACGTAATCCGTTATCTAAGGCTGCACCAGAAGAAAAAAGGTTTTGGTCACCTTCTGGAACGTACCACACTTTTGTAAGGTATCCAGGCTTCCATCTACCACAAACCAACATTTCAACTTGAATATCACCTTCACCATGAGCATGTATAAAACGTCCATCACCAAGGTGAAGTGCTTTTGGAGATGAAAAGGCTGAATAAAACGAAAACCAATCCAATCTTGGTGAAACATGATGTGAAGCTCCAGAGTCAATTAACCAATCTAGTCGCTGATTACCATCATTTACACTCATGAATGCCTTTCCCCTTTCATTTCTCTCACTTTCCTTTGCTTGACCTCTTTTTTTTGTTTTAAGTTGCCTACAGTTTCTTTTAAAACGACCTGTCTTGCCGCAATAATAACATTTTGGTTTATTATTTCCTTCTTTTTCCTTATCTTTTTGTAAGACAGCAGGATGACTATAATTTCTCCACTTCTTGCCTTTATTCTCAGAAGTATTATGTTTTGCTACTAGCGCTACGCATGAAGACTCACTTATAGCTTGATCTGCAACTTGCAGGCGCTGTTCATGAAGCCGAAGGCGTTCTATGAGACCGGTAACGGTTCTTTCTAAATTTGGAACTGATTCCCAAGCATTCTTAAATTCTAAGTATTCCTTTGGCAATGTATTGATGATTCTATTCAGCAACATTGACTTTGGCAGCTGAACCTTCTCAGATTTTAATTCTTCTTGAAGATCTTGCCATATTCTTTGCAATTTTGACACATGGGTTGCAATGTCATCAATAGGATCTTTACAATAACTAAATAGTTTTGTATATAGAAGATCTAATCTATGTTCATTCCTTTGCTCGTATACACTTTGTAAAGTGTCCCACATTTCTTTTCCTGACTTGCATGTCAATATATGTTGTTTGGCTTCCGACCTCACCCTGCAGCCGATAATATATCTGACAATAGCGTCTGCATTTTCGAATTCCTTGACATTTTTGACATACGTCGTATTAGCTAAATCATCTGCATTTTCAGGTAATGCCTCGGGCATTTTCAAATCACCAGTCATAATTCCTTTTACTTTATGAACAGTAAGTTGTAAATCTACATCAAACTTCCAGCTTGCCCAATTTCTCTGCCCCTCCAATTTTTCAATAAGTTGAAAATTAACCAGCTTCATCGGAAAGCTCATTTCTTAATTATTTTCTAATTGCTCTTTATTTCTACAGTACGTAAACTGGGCCCATAAAGTATTGAGGTTTTATTAATGAAAATAATTCAGATACAAATGGCAAGGAAAATTAATGATATAACTTTTTATATATTCATACAGTTGCTAACAACAACATTCTGCTTTTTCATAGTCCTGTACCTATAACACATACACACACACGAATGCTTGATTTATCTTCAACAAGAATATTATGATCAATACGATCGAAAGCCTTTGACATGTCTGTATAGAGAACATCGACGTGATTGAGAGTCGCGAACATCTGAGAGGTATTGAGTAAAATAGGTTAGATTAGAGACCGTGGGACGTTTAATTAATTTACTAATCAGAATATTATGATCAATACGATCGAAAGCCTTTGACATGTCCGTATAGAGAACATCGACCTGTGCTTGAGAGTCGAGAACATCTGAGAGATATCGAGTAAAATAGATTAGATTAGAGACCGTGGGGCGTTCATCCATGAGACCATGCTGCCAAGGAGAGATATGATTCTTAACAACAGGAAAAATGTGGGAGTAAAGTACCTTCTCAAAGATCTTTGTAAAATTTGACAAAACGGAAATAGGTCTGTAATTGGATAGAACAGCAGGATCCCCCCAGGACAAACGTCAGCTGTTTTCCATAATGTAGGAAGCACGCATGTTTTTAAAGCTAAGTATTAAATAAAATTTGCAATGGCAATGCTAAAATAGGAGCACAGTCTCCAACGAAAAAGCTGGGTATGTGATCAGAGGCTGAAGAGTTTTGGCAGCTTTCTCAATTTCATCTTGAGATAGATCCTGAATTTTGAGAGATAATATATTAATCTTCTCCTCATCAAGAATTGGTTGAGATGGTGGTGAATATACGCTATTGAAATATTCAGCAAAACCTTCAACTACTGACTGCGGATCATCATACGTTATGTTGACCGTACAAAAGACCAAAAACACTGTGAATTACTTGAAATAGATTCTTCAACTCTATGTATATACTTCTTATACTCTGGCATTAATCACAGATTTACACTGACCTCGTAACAATTTGAAACGTTCAGCATTTCCAAATTTCTTAAATGACTTATGGAACTGCGCTTTAAGTGCGAGTGCTTTTATTATTTCTGCATTATACCAACAAGGAAATTGTCTCTTAGATTTTTTATATTTATAAGAAGGAACAAATATAACAATTGCAGCGTATAAAACATTGTAGAATTCACTACAGGCGAGATTCACATCATGAAAATTCACAAGAAATGGCCCAGCAAAAATTGGCCTTCTTGTAGTTATAAATTTTTGCTGCTTGATTAAAAGTAAAGTTGTTCGAATGACAGGGCGATGTTATTAAGGCCTTAATAAATAAGACTGGATGATGTCTATCTTCGGATCCAGCAGAAGAGTATTGAAAGAACACAAAGTCAACTGAAATGGAATAAAGATAAAAAGTTTAAGGCAGAAATAATCACGTACAACTGAACAAGCAAACAAATGAACCTGTGAAAACAACCAAGGAACAAAAAGATCAAAAAAATTAGAAGTCTAAATAACTCTAATAGTGAACTATAGTAAATATTAGAATCAAAGAAAACTAAATAGAGAGGAATTCTAATAAAGAAATCGAAAAAGCAAAGGCAAATTTGGTTTAGCAGTATTATTTAGATGTAGCTTAAAAATACTGAAAAAGAACCTACATGGATTTATTGAGATTATCAAAAAGAAGTTGGTGGTACGAGATAAAAAAAAATATTGCAGGACTGGACGAAAAATACTGTTACGGAAATAATTTACGAAACTGAAATAAGGGTCGTAGCTCAGTATAACGAAACATTTATTTACATAGAGTTTCATGGCCTTTTTGTTCACTTACACAACAACTCTGACTAGTTGACACTCTGACTAGCTATCTCATGATCAGCCCGTCGACTATTTAAAGGAATTTCGTCCGAGGACGTTTTTCCCGGGATGTTATGAAATTTGTGACTTGACTTATGATTCATGCGGAACTCCAAGCGTGTTACTCGGAATTTGTGTATTCCTTCCTTGACATTTCCGAACGATTCATACTTACATATAAATATAATTGTTTACGGAAAACTTTGGCTGACCGATTCTTGCAGCTGCGGATTCTTACGTTAATGGCGTTGTCCTTGTCCTTGTTACATTTTCCCCCCTCGCAAAAAAAAATTGCACATCGGTAAATGTAAGGGTAGGTTACTCAGTCCTTGTTGCGCCAGAAGGTGCAAAGCTTGATGGACTTCTCCTGCAGTATGTTGCGGGCTGTTTTGAAGTTTTTACCAGGAAGTTTATTTGAGTTGGGGTTGCTTTAACTCCAATCGTTTTGTAGACATTTGGTACTGTAACGATTTTAAAACAAAACACGAAATAGTTAATAAACTAATTTATTTAAAAGCAAACTAATTTATTTGTTATACTAAATATAACACTAACACTAAATTATTTACAAGCTTATACCTAATTTATTTTAACAGCCGAGCGAAAGTCTAATGCCGAACTGTCCAACGCCGAATTGTCCCCCATTCACCGGCTGCCGCTTTTATATAAGCCGGGGCTGTTTGTACGTGATCTTTCGCGAATGGTTCCAGAATGTCTGGTTTTATTCCGCCGCCGGAAATCTCTAGGCTGTCTGCAGAAGGTTCTCGCCTATGGCGCGTCGGCTGGATGGCTGTGACGCAAGAGACAGTCCGACGCCGGCTGGTGTCGACGAATCATTACAGTACAAAGGCTGCTTCCATAATCAGAAAACAGAGGTCGTTACATCCTATGTTCGAAGAATGTGTTGCTTGGAGTAAGATTTATGACCGAGGACGGTCGGCCTGTCCCTTTACCTGCGTTACGCCCATCGACTCTAACAGTGCAATCCCCCAGATGTTATTACAGGGTGAATGACCCGTCGGAATTCGCCCTGTGCTGAGCTACTTTCGATATTATATAATTATGACACAATTATCGAAAGTAAATGGCCCTACGTTGTGATTTCCCAGATTCTTTGTTTGGTGCGATAGTACAATTATTCCGCCGCCGGAATTCTCTAGGCTGTGTGACGCAAGAGATAGTCTGACGCCGGCTGGTGTCGACGGCTGATGGTGTGACCTTAGGATTGTTACCAAGGTGTCGTCCATATGAATGTGTAGAAGAACTTCGGAAGAATAAAGCAGACAAGCGACATGGAGTTATCTATGACGCTATTGACTTGGAGGAGATCTTTTGGGGTAGATAAAGAACGATGACGGTTCGCTGGGCTTAGGTTGTCCAGGTTGCAAAGTTCAGGATCAGCTGAGTGGTTGTTGGTCGACGATGCATGTGGGTCAGTTAGTGCGTCGGAGCTGACAATTGATTCCGGTCATTGTGGGCAATCATCGGGCACAACCAAGTGACGTAGATCAGGAGGTGTAGTCGAGTCGATGAGGAGGACGTATCCATTTTGTTAGCTGACAGTTTTCTTAATATTTCTCCATTGATGCTGGTGACGACAGAAAGTTTCTCAGCGGAAGATGTGGAGGCCAACCGTTAGGTGAACCTAGTGGGATGGACATCAGCCTTGCTCATAAAAGTTGGTAGTTAATTTTTTCGATTTTTTAATTCTAGCAAAATACAGTTTCAATTTATTTTTCAAGTTAAAAAAGTACCCAAAATATTTGGAACTATTTCCTTTTATAGGTTGGGACTAATTTTGTCTTTTGGTCGGCAATTGTAACTACCCCACGAAACATTAAGTCAACAAAATAAAACTAACGTAAGAAATCGGCATTACGTGAGTTAATTCGATAAAACGTCGCCTACGCGACCACGGGAAAATACGCTCACCTAAAAATCATGTAAACAAACGACTAGCTTTATCAAAGGCTTTGCTGTCGCGTGTCATACTGTCCTTTGCAATAAAACTGCATCTGCATATTGCATCACCCGACGGTCGCCGAAGTGACTCATCAGAGAACATGCCTAAGGGAAACCACGATGAGTCATAGGGCAAGTGTTCCACATGCAAAGTTTTTCGTAATCTGAATTCCCGCTAAAAACCATATAAAAAGCGACAGGGTTTCATGATTAGATATCACATAACTACAAGTTGTGTGGTCGTGCACGTCACCCAGAGTCTGAAGCCGAAAGTAGCATTCACCGAATGTCATAGTGTGTAGGCAAACTTCAAAATCCGTCCGTCACTCTATACCCAGTACCATGGTTTGGGTGAGAAAACATTAATTCATTTGCCAATTAGTTATGTTTTATTTGATTTATAAAATGCTGTTATAAGAAGGTTATTTTGAATTCGCTTCACTTTGTATCGACGATATCGTCCTGAAGTAATCGTCAACTACATTTAAATTCAATTTTCCCGCTTTTCTACCTGATTGGCTGCGATCAACCTGTGCGTCGCCCAGCAGGAGTACCAACCAACGTTGTAGGTAGTATAAAACGACGGCGTTCTAAATTTAAACACCATTTTCAATCATTTATGAACGCAGGATATAAAGAGAGGCGTTGGTTTCTCAAAATAAAAAAAAGGACTGTTTTCCATTTATTTATTTTAAAGTTATAACACGTTCGTTTCCATTGCCTACTATTATTCATTAAAAAGTAACACGAAGTAATAAAAGTGTAACGATAAAATAAATCACCTCGGGCATTGGATCTCCCCCCCCCGCCTCATAAATCAGGTCAGTTTTTATTTAGCGCACTTCATAAACGTCTTCCACATACAAAATAATCGAAATTTAATTTCGAGTACTACGTGCGCCCCTTTCGTAGGCGAAGCGAATTTCAGCACAAGCTAAAATGCAGTCGCCAGAATAGAAATAAAGGAGCACGACGAAAGCTCTTTAGTCCTACGTCTGTGAATACCGAAGTGGCCTGGCGCTTTTGCACCGACGAGTGTTCTAGCTATTAGTCAATTGTAAAGGAAAAGTACGGCGTATTTCAGGCGTCGCGGCGCCCGCGTCCGCCCCAATGCAATTCTAACTCTCGGTCGCATACTTTTCAACTATTCGCGGCGGTGATTAATACGGGGGGCGATTCAGAAGGGTTTTAAAACTGAAAACTATGCGTGAAACTTGAAACTACACGAACGTATAGTGTGCAGATTCAACAGGCGTCGAAACGTAGATTTAATTAAAGCTATTAATTAGAAATAAGTACAAAACTCATAAGATTGCTTCTTATTAGTCTTATTAGAAAAATGTCCAGTAGTTTCTTTTTTCGTTCTAAAATGATTATTACAGTGAAATGCATTTATACGTCTTATCCAACTTACAATTAGTGTTTGTTGTATTACACTTGCGACAGTTGTAATTTCCTTCGAATTTGATCACAAACAGAAAGCATATCCTGGGATCCTGGCGAGAAGAAAGAAATTTCAATTAAATTTCATATTTTCTTTCTCCTCGCGACGACAGTTCCGCTTAAGCCGTCCGACTTTCAATTACACGTTCGCCGAGCGAAATAAATTTCGCGCGGGCCGATTTTTTTGCGGCCGGACGTCCGCGTTTCCGGGCCCGCCTTATCGCGAGGATATGAAATAATCAAGATGAAACCCCCTTATTTATAACATTAATAACTTCTCGAGGGGGCGGCGGAATAAGACCGCCGCCGTCGCCGGCCGTCGTCATTTACGTAACGGCTGTATTTTCTTTCGCATTGTGCGATAATAAAACGCTTGATAAATGTGCCCGGTCTTGCTTGCACATTTCCCCCGGACGCATTGATTATGATTTGCGAAAGGATGAGCTCGCGAATCTATCAAAGCCGGAGGAAGGAAGACGAAAACAATGACGCATGAGATTTCGCCGATGAATGCAGTTCGCGGCGATGCACAAAATGTACGGCAAAAATAAATAAGCGGCGCGCGGGCAAAGGCAGTGGCTCGATCGAGATGGAATTTAATAGAATTCTTTCACGTTCCTTGTTCCTAATTGCAGTGTACACGATGTTCGTGACTTCGGCTGGGAGCGTTTCAGAATTCATAACCTCCCGTTGAAACTACTGAACGAAACATTCAAACGAAATTCCGAACCCGCAATAGATAACTTATTAATATAATTAATAGAAAATAAATAGTTATAATTATTTGTATTGATCATGGTATGGATAGATTTTAAAACCCCTAAAATATCAACGTTTCGCAGCTTCCTCAATATAAAAAATAATAATAATTTAAAGTAAATTCTTGTCAATTTATCTAATTGTTATCTGCGTTCTTTGCCCTTACGTTGGGTTATTATTTTTGCTGGGAATGTGAATTTTGTTTTTTAAAATTAGTTTTTACAAAGCTTCTGTGATTGGTCAGTGTTAAATCAGGTGACTCCCTCCGCACCTTGTTTGCTGGTCGCGTGCAGAATCGCTCCATTATTACGTTAGACTTGTAGGGGTGCACTTCGTTGAGTTGGTAGCTGTAAGCCATTTTGTGTTTCATCAAATTGTGATGTTTGTGTGAAAGCTGAGCGGAAAATTAATCCGTGCTCTGGAAATAAGCACTCTACGTGCAATGTAAGCATCTTGTAACGCGCCCCAGCTATTAATCAATACCTACAAGTAAACAGACAAATACTTTACATAAGGAAATAATAAATATGGGTCGACGAAATTCCAACTGAGATTTATGACCGAGGACGGTCGGCCTGTCCCTTTACCTGCGTTGCGCTCGTCGACTCTAACAGTGAAATCCCCCAGATGTTATTACAGAGTGAATAACCCGTCGGAATTCGCCCTGTGCTGAGCTACTTTCGATATTATATAATTATGACACAATTATCGAAAGTAAATGGCCCTACGTTCTGATTTCCCAGATTCTTTGTTTGGTGCAATAGTACAATTAGCTTCTAACAAGGAAATTGGCAAGTTGATAATGAAACGTAACAATTAAATTTAAATAATTATTTATTGTAATAAATAATTTGATAGGGCAAAAAGCTCCTAGTTTCCGCTTCTGTGGAAACTGAGAATTTGAGCGTAAAAAAACCCTGTTGTTAAAAATTACTACAAATAATCAAAAATTTGCAATTTCAGGAAATACTGGGGTATTATATCTCGGATATTATATACTGCTACCTGTGTACCTGTCATAACTATAAACTGATTTTAACTGCTCGGAAACTGCTACCTGTTTCCAAAAACAGCTCAGAAACTGCTACCAGTTTCCTAGCAGTTAAAATCAGTTTATAGGCAACAACCGAGCACCGATAACGTGACATGTAAGGTTTACCACATATCAGAACCACTTCGAGATTTTAGACCCCTATGCTAAACCTTATGGGAATTTGGCCCCGAACGCCCATAGTACATCTACTAACGTGTTTATTTTATTTTTAGTAAATTCCGCGATCGCAGTAAGCAGGGTTAGTTATGGGAAAACTCTTTACCTTTCACCCCCAACGACCCTACTCACATTGGGATTAGTAAAATAAATGAAACTAAATACAAAACTTTTTTGGTATCCGAATTAATTGTGAATGATTTCAAAGAAAAATTGTATCAGCATAAAGAAGAAACCGAGATGAGTCAAATTTAACGTACATATAAGAGAAAAAAATGGAGGAAGCTATGAGAAAAGAAAAGATAATAATCAAAGGAACAGAGGGAACATAAGGAAGAACAAAGAAAATTAGAGCATAATGCATAATAAGATACCAAAAAGTAAAAACGAAAGATAGGATAAACCTAAAAAATAGCAAAGAAGAAATGAGGAAGATCAAAGAAGTTACAGAAACAAAGGAAGGGCAGGATGAGAAGATAGTTAATCCCAGAAATGGTGATAGATCGAGACGATAGCAATTGCAAAATAGCATAAAGAGAAGGAAGGTGCCAGTAGCACGGAAGAAGAGCCATATGACAGTATGTGGGAACCACCATTATCTGGTACTTAAAGGAAGAAGGCAGAAAGGGTAGTTAAGAACGAGCAAAAACAGAAGCACAGCTGCATAAATGAAAGCGAGCGATTTCCAAAAACAAACGGAGACTATAAAAATAATAATAAAATAATTTTAAGAAGAAAAGGAAACAAGGTAAAAGTTGTTTAGTTGAATCTTCCTCTCCTCTCGGTTTTGCGATGTCCTTGGCGATCGTTTGGAAACTGCCTTTCCATTTTTGGTTGTTATTTTCTGGCCCATACTGTCATCCTATCAGGACACGCGGTTCAACCTCTTCTCCATGGTCATTTCGATCTTACCACATCTTTAAGTTCTGTTGTTATTCATAGGGATTCCCACCTTATTCTAGTCTCTGAAATAGCGTCTCCACCGTTTATGGCGTATTGCTTTAGTGAAGAACTTTCCAGATAGTTGTCCTTAGTGCTTTCTTAGAAATAGCAACAAGAAATACAAAGAAATACAAGTTTTGCATGTTTGCCTTCGGACCCGAAGGACTTGGGTTCAATTCCAAACCCGGCGGTAGGTTTTACAAATGCGAATGGAAATCGTAAGCATGCCTTCTTCTCGGATATGAAGTAAAAGCCGTAGGCTCCATGTCAATACAATGTTTACCACCTTAAGAATCCCTACTGGGGGTGGAATTCCCCAAGATTCGGCTAAATTCTAATAGCTTGGCCATTTGACCTTAGTAGTTGGAGCCTTAGGTACGAGGAGTATTCCGCAACCTGATAACTTGCTCATTAAAGGAAAGAAAATACCCCACGTGTAATATAAGCATCTTGTTTCATCTCATTGTGTTGTTTCTCTGAAAAAGAAAACACTCAACGTGTAACATAAACACTTGTTCCATCTCATTGTGTTTTTTCTGTGAAAGCTGAACGGAAGAATTCATCCGTGTTCTGGAAAGAAGCACCCTACGTGAAATATAAGTATCTTCTACTACTTTTGGAAGTCTGATGACTGCGAAGTAATCAGATAATTACTACGAATGAAGTGTGACCGGATCTATCTGGGTTGTAACGACATTTTTGTTCTTTTATTTAGACTTTTTTTTCGTTTGGTGCCGCTCTTGAGGTACCGGTAGTTCCCGTACCGTTTCGAAGGATTTACACTCCATTACCAACAAAAGGACCAAGATTCGTAGTAAAGGGAGGACTCAAATAGAAGACCTACCTAGGCTAATGTGCTGCACCTCCCTCAGAGTTGTAATACCTGGACGTCATCTTCTAGACCGAAGTTATCGATAGTCGCACAGTTGAATAACGTAAGGTCGGATTGTTTTGTATTGAAAGCGTTTGGCGATAGTTTATTGCGAATTACTGGATAGTTATTATAGAGGTTACTGATCAAACTTTACACTCGGTACTTCAGTTGCTTTATATTTTCTAGTTTTCATCTTCATTTTACTTAAGATATCATTCTACCTCATTCATGCCCTACCTTTCACCTTCTGCCTTTACTTTTTAATTTCGAATTTCGAATAATGCAAAGAGATTTTTCAACAAAACAAGAAATCGAAGAAAACTTCATAAAGGTCCTCACATTTGTTTACGACCGGTTTATTCACGGGAAAAGTTTCGCGTCAATGCGTAACTTATAGGACGGAAATTTTCAATTCCGCCGTTCAAATAGCGGGGCCCTATTCGATTTAAACCGGAGGACCTCCGTAATGCAATTTAGAACCGCGTCCGGATTTTCATCTTCCGGATTTTTCCGCCTGCCAAAGTGCACACAAACTAGATTCACATTGTTATCAAAAAAACGACGCACCCGTGCATTTTCCTCAAGTCGTTTCTGCACCCTTTAGTAATATAAACAACGTAAAAGAACGCTTGTGGTTCCTGCAATTATTACGAGGGGTTATCGAAAATTGCCAGTACATTTTTACTTTCCGATTGTTGCACCAGTTTTTTTTTATATCTAAGAAAAATATATTACATCACATGCATGTTATGTAAATCTTTCACATATGTTGTCGGAAATGTACATACATACTCTGAGGTCAGGCCACTTAACATCGTCCGACCCTTTTTAAAATAAAAAACCGCGCTTCACAGCGACCCGGTTTCATATTTATTGAAATTTAAATAACGCTAAAATAAATAAGTTCGCGTATGTGTGGCGGTCAACGAACACGTTGTTTACTGGATGCGTCGAGGCGTTAAAACCAACCAACGCGTTGCAATCAGCATGATGAATTATTGCGCTTTAAAACTGCTAATGTTAAGTGTACAAGAACAACCAAAAAAAAAAAAAAAGGATTCCGACATCGATGCGGAAATGCTTGGCTGTAAATGAAGTAGGTATCTATAGAGCCAATGTTAGCCGCTAAAATAAAAGGAGAAGAAATTGTATACATGTACTCGTACACAAGTAGGTATAACAACAGATGGAAGTTCTGCGAAGCGCACGGAACACATGTTAAACATTTCAGTCGTATTTTAATATAATCATACGTAAGGTCAGGCAGGTAAATGTTTAAAAACAAAGTATTTTTAATAAAACTTCAGTTTCAGATGCGCCTTTCGCTTGACTTTTGTCTATCAGTGTACTCACAAACTGCCTACTCATCACAATTTTACGACAATCATTCCTACATTGCTAATATTGTATACATCCCATTGTTAATAACTAGATGCACGTTTAAAAAATTTGACAAGTAAACGATTATTTCTGGCATGCCGTTGAAGAGTAAATAAAAAGAGCAAAATAAAAAAATTAACAGAGGGTGGAGTGGGTAGAATATTTTAATTTTTTATACAGCTTGTGGTAACAGAATGCTAAATATCGACGTGGTGGCTATTTTTATGTCTAAGACAAAAAAGATCGATAGTTTTCTGGTGAAGTGTAAGATAATGAAATCGTCAACGGGGAGGGGAAAAAAACAAAACAAAAGAATTATTTATATGGAGTGTCGAATGTGATTGTAGGGCTCGCACGTTGCCCAGCGATCAACAAATCACGTCATGATGACAGATGTCAACAAAACGTCGTCAAAATGACAGACATCGAGAAACGTCAGATTAACAACGTCAGACAATGTCAGATAGACAAGTACGGGCGAAGCAACACGTTGACCTTTGCGTAGCAAAGCGACGATGACGGTCGTCGCATATAAACACAATTTAGGCCGGGGCCATCCCTTGCCGAATTAAAGTTGTAACACGCCGATGTGCTACGCTCGTTTGTTGACTTTTACAGACAACTAAAGAGTAATAAAAAATGTCCACACAAATAAACCAATTTAATTTATGGCCAAATTAATTGACTGTTTTCTATTGCTAGTAACAAATATTTAGTTTTTCTTGTCGTTTAATTTTCTACCAAGATAAGTGCGTGCGTAAAACTTCCCAAACAAATACGTAAAATATGTCGTCTGCATAAATGTAAAAACAGTAAGTAACTTGGGATAACCGCAGTCGCGAAATAAACCTTGAAAAGCATGCACTGCGATGATCACAAATTGAATCTGAAAGCAAAAAGATAATATCTTGGGTAAAGAAATTCGGTTCCTTACAATTTGCAACTGCGTTAAATATTTTTTCCACCAGACGAAGCGCTTGTATTCTGGACCAAGAGTTGTTACGAAATAATAACTATACATTATCGTGTGTACAAGACAATTCAGACATCCTCCAACAAATGCATTTCCACCTAAAATCAATGCAAAAATTCAACGTATTCCAACTTTATCACGTTATTTACCTGGTTGATAATTCATGAGTAGAGCACCAAAGAATATCATAAAAGTATGATGGTAGATGTGAAGAAATGATAACTGACCATCTTTCTTTCTTAGCAGGAAAAATACCTGCTCAAATTAACAGCGTTCGTATAAAGTGATATAACTAGTGAACTTAAGAATTTAGCTTACCGTATCCAACAAGTCCATTACTCTGCTAAAATAGGCCCACCAACAGACAGATACTTGCTGAAAAAAAAGAGCAGGTACTAACAGAATTCCTGCTAAATGAACAAACTTACTTGCAGAGCCGTTTTGCTGTTAGAGAAATCCACTGGTTGACAGAGAAAATTAAAATCGTGAACAAAGCGGGCCATGTATCCCTGCAATTCTTGCTTGATTAAAGTAACTTTAAAGAAATTGAGAAAAATTTACCTCATAACATATGTACAAATTAATAACGACTTGGAAAGCGTTATAAGCACTCATAACGTATCGCAGGTTGTAGGGGGTTCTATTTTTCATGAGCCATGGCCCGACACGAAATGTGAAAATCAAATAAAACGCTTCTATAAGTAGGACATGCGTAGGATGAAGGAACAACCAATGCTTTACCCTTGGATCTGTAATAAACACAATAATATTCTACCTATATCCGATTTTTTTTTTGTAATTCAAATACTGAGTGTGAAAGTATCTTAATCGCAAAAAGAATCAGTTTAAAAATAATGTTTAGCATTATTTCATAAAAGTCAAGCACTCTTTTATATTAAATATTGAAAATCAAGCGTCCTTTTATATTAAATATTGATTGGAAAATATTCCACTAAGAATTCACAGTAATTCCATTATGCAAGATGGTCTATGGAAGCGGGAAATTTTGAAAATGTTATTTCATAACTACGCATAATTAGGTGTGAATTTTTTTTGTCGATTCATCTGTCATTATATGTCTTTTTTAATGTATGAATCAGTGTAATTGAATATTGTAATTAAATATTACTTTAAAAACGGCCTCCGAGATATCGCCATACCTTAGTGCGTGTAACTATTATATGTGGGGTTACTTCAAGAGCAAGCTTTTCACTGACAAGCCACGGAATACTGAAGAATTAAAAAAAAAATAAGACAGATATTGGATATGCTGCGTCGTGTAATGCAAACTTTTAATAATCGACTTCAGGAATCCTTACAGTATTTGTTTGAATTTTTTTTTATCTGTGGTGGTTGCCCAACGTGGTCCTAAATCAAAGACTTGTCAAGACCTCAGGAGCGGGAGTGTACTTGAGTGTGTGTAAAGTGTTTCATGGCTTTGTTACTTCCAACCTTCTCGCCGTTTAAGGGGAAGCAGTGTCGAATTTTATCCCCAACACTGAAGGGTGCCTAAAGTCGATACCGACCACCCCCGAGAAAAATCCCGAGTGCGGTTCGAACCGACGACCATGCGATTGCAAGGCCGGTCCTCTTACCACTGGACCGTTCAGGCGTTAATTAAATACATTTATTTTAGTTTGAACTTTATTTCATCTTCAAAATTTCCCGCTTCCGTGGACCACCTTGCATTAAGATTTAAATTGTTGCACACCAGATAGACTCAAACAGTAAACTATCATCTTATTAATAACCAACCAATAAACTATCATCTTATTTTCTTAAGAGAGTGGAATTATTTTCCGAACATAAAAGATTTAAAATTTTCTCAATGAGTGACATTTAGAAGAAAGGACTTCGTATCATCCCAAGAACATAAATAATATAGACGAACGTACCTCTGGAATCCGACAAGAAATTATATAAATCAGTAATGCCTTGAATTACTAACGCCATCGTTGCTTGAAGGTTTCTAATTTGGATTGTCATTTGTTGATGCACCTGTACGAAACTTGTTTTGCATATAATGCTGAAAATTCAATATTCAAAAATTATACTTGTGCATAATTGATTATCAATTTGATGACCACCGGAAACCGTATTTGGGAATTACTTGGAAGTCATTTATTCAATTTTTTAACAAAAATTAATTACTTACGTAACGGATTATAAAAGTCCTGTACAGAGAATATTATCAAACTCAAAAGAAGTGCACTACTTAAGATGAAGTGTAGTGTAAAAGCACATACCTCAATAAATAAATTTGTTTCAGTTTCGGTTTTCGCTATTCTCAAGAATTTCTTGTTGTTGGTAGTTATTCTCAGTTGTTAGTATTCATTTGCCTTTTCATACCACCATATTTTTTTCTTTTTTTATGGTTTGCCTCCTTTTATTACCTGCTGTTACCTATCCTGCTCAAGTCTTCTTCTACTTCTTACAATAATAATAATAATAATAATAATAATAATAATAATAATAATAATAATACATTTATTTTCTTTGATTTACAAAGTAAATATCGACAGTGTCACTATTTGAAAGTTTTACATACTTAATGTATGACGTCAGGTACCGTGTATACAGTGTATAACAGAGTTATATGAGACATGTACACATATAACATAAAAAACATTTACAACAGAAAAAGGACATATTAAAATTTATAAACCAGAAATTCTTCAAGAGAGTAGAAAACTTCGTCCAGGAACACAGATTTTAATTTCTTATGTAAATTATTCACATTTAATTCCCTGAATGATTGTGGTAAATGATTGAAAATTTTTAGTGCAGTATAAGCTATACTCTTGTGATATAATTGTGTTCTGTGTTGTGGCAAATATATTAAGTTGTGTTCGGTTGTACGTGTTTTGTATTTCATGTTTACCTCTGAAGCAGGTGTAAAATGATTAATATGTTTTTTTACATATACAACACAGGCTAAAATGTATACAAGAGTCGTCAAAATGACAGACATCGAGAAACGTCAGATTAACAACGTCAGACAATGTCAGATAGACAAGTACGGGCGAAGCAACACGTTGACCTTTGCGTAGCAAAGCGACGATGATAGTCGTCACATATAAACACAATTTAGGCCGGGGCCATCCCTTGCCGAATTAAAGTTGTAACACGCCGATGTGCTACGCTTGTTTGTTGACTTTTACAGACAACTAAATAGTAATAAAAACTGTCCACACAAATAAACCAATTTAATTTATGGCCAAATTAATTGACTGGTAACTGAAAATTGGCTGTCTGCAAGAATTTAACGCGTATTTACCGTAAGGGGTACGGCTCGGTCAGGATTTCTGAAAGAGGTCAGGTTTTATTGCCTCATGCCCTACGTCTAGACTGCGCCTCTACCTGCAATTCTAAGGAAATCCTATTGACCTACAATACTACTACGCTCTGCCTATTCTCAGAAATACCCCGATGTATCCCTTTCAATATTTCAAAACAACTTCCAATAATTATTGCCTCGTGATCGCTAATTAGTGAAGGACTCTACTTATGTCTGAGCACCCTGGTTCGAATCCCGGTGAGACGGTAATAACTGAGATAGCGGGAATTGGCTACGTGTAAATAAAATACGGACTTATATTTAATTAATTATTTATTGCAAAGAGCAAGGTAAAAAACTCCGATTTCTAGCCGCACTGCAGTCTAGAAAAATGAGCGGAAAAACCTTGTCGTTTAAAAATTTAATACAGAGGAACACAAGAAAAAATTACGATTTTGTAAGAAATACAGTAGAATTCGGTTAATGGTTTTCTCGTTCGAATATCGTGACGAACTAACCGTTTCAATTACACAGCTGGTGGTTTTATGCTTGTCCCAAAAATAGTGGTGGACCTTGTTATTCAATTTATATTAACAAGTAAGTTGTTTTCCAAATTAGATTGGTCTTGGTACTCGTGTTTACCACTTTCAATAGTACTCGAAGACGCTCTGTGTGATCAACCAGCGTACAGTGCGGCCGTGTGCCTACAGTGTACTTACTTAATGAACGTAATTAATTAATTAATCAGATATTTGGGGAAGTACGTGATACAAAATGTCGCCCAGGCGATCAATTTGCGAGAGGATTAATAGTAATTGCAGGTTTTTTCAAGGACAGCCCTCCTGTGGAGGCGCGGGAGCCGACTTGTTTCTAACCTAATAACGCGGCGAAGGGGGAAATTCTCAACCGCGCCTACCGCCAAGAGGTGGAGGTGCAGTGACTCTCACTTCATTTGTTAACCTCTGATTGCGTTATTTTCGACGATTATCTAACCCTATACGCAATGGCAAGAATTCACCGTTTTATTTGATACTCTACTATGGTCTACTATGATCTTTCGGTCTCTCAGCGAATTACTTCTAATTAACCCGCAAATCTCCTGACAAGGACTACACTTCGGTCCACACACAGGGTGTGAGGGAAGCTCGGTTAAGAAGATGGCTATGAATGTGATTCAGAATTGTTTGGCCTCGTAATTTTACGAGACTCGTAACGGCAACTAATTGGCCTTGATTTCGGGAATTAACTTGTGCTGGTCACACTTGATTTTAGCGACAGATCTAGACTTGCCTTAGACCAGTGGTACAAAACAGTCGACTTCACTGCGCAAATCGAAAACCCCTTGCTTGAGTGTTTCCAACTTGCCAGAGAATATCGCCAAAGGGATTAACTAATTTCACAAGAGTACACTGTATATGGATTGCACTATAGCTGAAAGCGTTGTTTGACTGCCTCTGGTCAATTTAATGACAGAACGCCAAGCAACTAGTCTAATAATTTATACAACAATGGTCAGCTAACTCCACTAATGTGGATGCAACTTATTTACCTTTACGCTCGGTTAGGATGCAAATGAAAATACTTTAGTAAAAAACAATGGCACAAGCCAAGCAAGTACTGAAGTTTACAGATTATCTGACCACAAATGGCTGAGGGAATTAAAATGATTTTTAAACAACTTATACCACCAAGTATGTAATGAACAAAATACAAATTAAGTCAGATTACCTAACTCCGCGTCCGCGAAATTACAATCCAATACACTCACTGCACGAAGTTTTAAATACACCCGCGATTAATCTACCGTGCGCGACTTCGACTTGTTTAGTTTTTATTTAATTGCCTCTCAAACACTAGAATTTTAGGCGTACCGATATAAAATGATTTAACTCTACTGTGAAAACTAAATCAGAGAAACAAGTACACAAAGCAATTTCGCCAAGCCCAAATAATACGACTGATCGTTTTAAAAGCTCGGAGCTATCTGTCTGTAATTTTAATTTTCATTTTTCGGCTGAACAAAATTAATTCCCCTTCCTCCTATCAGAAAACCAAATTCAAACACCCCTTGACCAATAGAGCTGTGTTTTGCGTTCAGAAGGATAACCGCCCCCCGATTCCTGGAATGTCTTTTTTCTAGCTTTTACAACGACCACCCGGGCAGACCACGTGTGCTGTCTTTTCAAAGTTCACAACAACTTCTTAACCACAAATACCCTCTGACATCTTTATGTTTTTCGCTTACTGGGGAAACTCGGCGCCTGCAGCTTTTTGTTTAGAAGCAATTTAAAAATCAGCATGTTATTGCCCGTTACGCCCTGCAACCGATAGTTTTCAATAGCAGTATCTTTTTACAGACACTTGAGCGAGTCAGATTGTACAATTTCTAAAGAACACCAGATGACCATTAGAAACTCGCATGACAGATTTATATGATAGTCAACTCAAGAAAAATTTTAAAGTCCCAGAGTGTTACAAGAATTTATGGCCCACCCCTGTTATATTGCCTATTGACAAACCGTCGTAAGGACTGCCGAAGTCGTGGCGATATTGCTTCCGCTTATTTGTTATTTTAAAATTAAAATTACAACAAGAACATGCTTTTTGTTTTATAAACAAATTCGCGACCGTTTCGAAGTGAAACCACATTCGTTCATGATTGGCCCGCAAATAGGATCACATCCTCAAATTTGGTCGTAAGACAACCCCTAAAGTATTGTTAAATACTTAAACATCAGACATTCCGTCACGTTCGAGGAGCTTCTAGTAAATCAGCCCCTGATATAAAAAGCGAGCAACCGGTGAATGGAATAGTTCGCATTAGATTTTAAAACTGTTCGCTCGGCTATTAAAATAAATAATGTAACTTTATAAATAAATTAGTGTTTTCACTATAACGCGTTAAAATAAATTAGTTTATTAAGTATATCGTATTTTGTTTTTAAAATAAAAATTAATCGAACATTAAAAACGTAACAGTATCATAAGAGCCACGGATGCAGGAAATTTAACTATTTTGGAAGCGTTAGATTATTCAAAGGCTTTTGATACCATAAACCATAAGCTCCTGATTTCAATTTTACATTATATTGGTCTAAGGCCCGGTTTTTTCACCTCCAGTTAACTTTATCTGGCGATTAATTCCCATAGTAACGATTGTGATCACAATTGTTACTATGGGAATAAACCGACAGATAAAGTTAACTGGAGGAGAAAAACCGGGCCTAAGTGATGAAGCTACTATATCATCGTATTCAGTCTGTTAAAGTTGGCACCGATTTATCACCGACAATGGACATTCCAAATGGAGTTCCGCAAGGCTCCATCCTTGGGCCTTTATTATTTTGTGTTTATACTGCTCATTTGCCTTCGTATATTCAATATTGTAACTCACATTTCTATGCCGACGATACTCAAATTTATTATTCAATTTTTCCTTGCGACTTAGATGAGAGGCACGTTCAAAAATTAATTCAGACTTAGATAGAATTTACAAAAACTCACTCTTACATTCTTTGTTTTTAAATCCCTTGAAGTCGACTGCTATATTATTTGGACCAAAAATTCATCGCAAAAGAGTTAATAATAAAGCACAATTAAAAATTAATAATACGCCAATCCAACTGCAAGCTAGTATCAAAAGTTTGGGTGTCTACTTAGGCGCAAGTTTAAGATTTGGTAAGCATGTGTCTCATTTATTACAAACTGTATATTTGAACCTTAAAATTATATATAATAATCAGCATGTTCTTGTTCTAGTATAAGAATACTAAGACGATGTTCTGCAGATCACTTGTGCTAAGTAAACTTAATTACTGTGATTCGGTATACGGTCCTCACTTAACGCAATTTAATGTAAATCGAATTCAAAAGATACAAAACTTATGTCTTACACTTATCTTTGGCATAAGAAAATAAGACAGAATTAGTCATACGCTTAAAATTATTAGGTGGAAATGTACTCGGAAACTGCATGCATATTGGCTCTTCCACAAAATTATATTAAATAAATGTCCAACATATCTATATCAATTGATCTCTTATCGTTCAGATGTTCATAATCTAAAGCTGCGATTTCAGGGGCTCCTTACGCCTCCTCGACACCTTATGGAATTTTTCAAACGTTCTTTCTCGTACCTTATCGTAGATTTTTACAATAATCTTAATGAGGACCTTAAGTGCTTGGACCATAAACATTTTAATATAAAATTACTGAACAGTTCTTATCTGAACGAGCTGCCGAATGCAGCATTGGATTGGATTCCTACACGACAGGTTTACATTTGTAACATCACAAATCTCCTCTTAATTATTATTATTATTATTGTTTTTTTTAATCTGTGGTTGTTGCCCAACGGGGTCCTAAGTCATAGACTTGTCAAGATCTCAGGAGCGGGAGTGTACTTGAGTGTGTGTATGTTCTATGGCTTTGTTACTTCCAAACCTCCTCGCCGTTTAAGGGGAAGCAGTGTCGAATTTTATCCCCAACACTGAAGGATGCCTGAAGTCGATACCAACCACCCCCGAGAAAAATCCCGAGCGCGGTCCGAACCGACGACCATGCGATTGCGAGGCCGGTCCCTTACCACTTGGACCGTTCAGGCATTCAGATAATAATTAATAATAATTATATTATCGCATTATTATTATTCTATTCTTTTCTATTTATTTATTTTTATTAACTTGTAAGTTCACTACAGCTGTCAACTTATATCGGTGTACTCATCAAATTAATTTGGTCAATTCAATTTAATTTAAGTTAAATTTAGTTTTAGTTTAACTAAGGTTAGGTGGGTAGAGCAGATGGCGATATTTAATTGCTTATCTGAACCTCGCCTATGCTTTTTCATTGTAAAATCAAAATTTGCTTTTCTTGTTGATCTGGTAATAAAGACATTATTATTATGAAATCTTAATTTGACTTTCAAAAGCCTTAAATTTTTAAATTCTTTAGATTCTTCTTGTCAAATAAATTTGAAATAAATTTGATGATAGTCGCTTTTCTTTCAATACTGAAATTTTTTGTCTGAAGCTTTTAGTAGCCCGTATAAACAACAGGTTAAGTGACGACATCACGCGGCCAATTCTTGACCTAAAATTGTGTGAGATTGCAGTGGAGTTCTCAAGCTACTCTTCTGCCGATGAGGCCCCAACGAGGTGTTACAGTTCATTTTTCATTTCTGTTCCGAATACACCATGTATATGCATTGCCCTGTTCATTTTTTTTATTTCTGTTCTAAACACACCCTGTACACGCGTAATGCGACGTTCCGGAGAATTTCTTGGAACGTGTCGTTGTGCGCATTGCATTCGGTGTAGGAATCCAATGTATTTCGCCGGCGTAATTTTCTTAAAATTACATTCCAGCATATTTCCATTAACAGGACCTTCATTTAATTAAACAAATTCATTTTATATAAGTAATCCATCCTTATTTAGGGGCAAAATCGTGCGTTTGTGAGTCGTCGGACAAATTGTGACGAAGTTCTACTTCGCGACGCGTATTATGCGTGATCTTTGCCCTTTCAGCCGATTGGTTCCCACTGTTACTAAGAAAGTTCCCCGGTGGTAAAATTAGAAGGTGTCTCGCTTGTTTATAATCGTTCCTTTTCTGTCAAACGAGAAATGTTGCGCCATTGTCAGAACGAAACTTGCCGTCTCCTGGGTCGCACTTTCTTTTCGTCAAATACGTTATTTGTGTGTGCCATTACATCGAAGGGATGTTAGTGCATATCTACGGCTAATTGCCGACTCTGATTAGACCCACTTGTGAGACAGGAAAAACCGCGTGTTCCGTGGTTAGTCCCAGCTTCGGTGAAATACCGGGGTAAGTTCTATACGCAGCAATTCTCGGTTTGACTTTTATGTTCGTTTTATTTCATTGATTATAGGCTTTTCGTTGGGAGTTATTTTATCAGGAATTCTCGTATCAGCGCCCCTCTACGCGGAGGCCGGCACATCACCGAGTGACGCCGCTGTTACCCCTCGAAGATACCGACAAATGAATCGGACATCGGAGGAAAAAAACAGGTCGGAGCGTTACAATTACATTTTCGAGCAGTAATACGCGAATTTAATTTTCGTTTCATTTCTTGAAGCTGCCGCAATTAACCATGTAACTTATTGCGTACACTTCTCCGTGAATCACCGACGATTGTTCGTTCTGTTGTAAATAGGATATAAGTAGACGAACGTTGTCGTGTGCACGTAACTAGAGATATTTTTCTTTACGTGTTTGGTTTATTGTAATTTAGAATAATGCGAAGTTCGGATCCGACAAATCACTAGTATTTTGAAGAGTAATTTTGTTCTTTTGTTGTCCATTTATTATTTAGTTGTCTGTGTTTCTTATGGTGTTTGTTTGATTAAAATCAACGTGTCTTGGACGTAACGTGTTTTCTTAATTTTTCACTGACCCCCGCACAAAAAAAATTAAGTGGCGCCTATTTTGAAATGGCCTTCGCGGTTTGGATTTGAACCCTCCCGTCCCACTGAAACTGGCTGGCAACATTGGAGTAAAGTTTCGCTCCAATGTAAAACTTCTACCTATCTACGCAGGTAGGTAGCAGAGGGCCAAAATAACTATCCAAGGAATTCGATTATTGCAATCAAAACCGACTTGCAGTACGTTTTTAAATTTTTTTTTTTCAAAAAGCAGTTACTAATGGATTCGTTAAGGACGTGGCAATTTCATTATTTTTTCAGACATGGTAAAACTAATTCCAATAATTTTTTTTTTTTTTTTTAATACACGAAGTGATACCTCAATTTTTTACCATATCGTTTTGCACTTCTTTTAATTTGCAAAACGGTTGTATCAAATATCTCATAATTATAATTTAATCCTCCTTTATTACACGCAGATAAGTGTAAGGATAATGTTATCCAACTATAATTAATACTTACAGAGGATTATTTACAACTTAATTATGTCATTAATTTCCTTCTATGTGATATATTTTTTTTGCTTCAACAAATAAAATTTATGATAAGTACAAACGGAAGCACATGATAAACGCATCCACTCTGAATAAAATAAATATAAATTTCGGAGCGTGCTTCTTCGCTAACGTATGGCTTTCGCGTGTGAGCGTTCGCTCATGTTTCGGCCCATACATAAAACATGTTCACGCATGCAATTTATTTTTGGCGCCGAAAGGACCCCCAAACAAATGACAGATATCTACTTCGTGGCAAGGTGTACGTTATTTACGGCGTTTTAAAGGTAAACAACCGCCGTGCATTTATCGTTCGATACGGGAAGCACCTGGTGAAGATTTTCGAATCTGATTGTGATTTATCAACTCACTGTGTCGAGAATTTTTGAAAGAATTATAAGAAGTGATCAAATGAAAAATAAATTAGAGTTGGCGATACAACCAAACACGCAGTCACTTTGACGTTTCTACAAAGCAAGAAAACAGTTTTATTAAAAAAAAAAATTAAAGCAGATGCGTAAAATGACCACTGACTGCTGCATCAAGACACGTTTGAACTCTATGAATAATTGCGTGAGTAACGCTAAAGAACATTTGCGGCGTGTTATTTGTGTTACAATTGACGTTATCCAATAAATTCCAACGCCTACCCTAATTCATTTTTATATTGATCGCTTGCTAGTTAACAATAGTAATTTTCTTCGTTGTAATTACGTCCTGAAATAAACCGCGCGGCAAGCCGTATATTTGAAATACGCAGCGTGAAACCCACCCTCTTTGTTACGATACAAACACACACACACACGCGTCTAAACTACCCGCATTCGAATTACGATCGGCGTGGCACACAAAACGCGAAAAGCACAAAAGCGTCCCCCGCAAAGACGCGTTTCCGCTGTCGCGATCCTTTTAGCGCGGCGCAACAATTAAGCGCCAACTTCCGGCGCAATTCTGTCGCAATTTGGCGGAGACGTTCTTTGATTTTGCGTGGCACTTAACGCCTCCTTCGCTGCCGTCGAACAGGAAGTATGTAAAAGCGAGTCTCAAAAGATGAGCAGTTAGGAACTTTCTTGATGAAGAGCGGCTAAATGGGGTTGCCTTTTACGATACAAAGTCTGACGTATGTAAATTAACGCCTGTGGAATCGCTTTCATTAAATAAATTAAAATTTTAAAAATTCGTTGTCGGGGGGGAATTAATTTGTTTGCGATTCTTCTGTCGTTGCGGGATTATTAGGAGCTCGATTCCTTTAACACTTTAAGTACCTACTAAAGGGTGAATATTATTGTGCAGGCCCAAATCTCTTGTAAAATAAAAAATATTTATGAATTATATTAACTAATTTTAAATGTATTAGGTACTATTATTGAAAATAATATGAATAAAATTTAATTCAACGTATACGTCAATCTATTATAATTATTATTATTAACCATATACACATTTGTCATGTGGCTGCCGCTCGTTTATTTATTGTGTTCGTAGAGTAAGTAAATTAATTTTGCAATTTTATTTTAATTAGCTTTGTCCGTGTCGATAAATTACGTGCGCATAATGATTTGCCCGCGTTGTGTTGGAATAATTAGTGCGTTTTTGCTCAAATTATTAATATGTAACGAATCTGCCCCGGGCATGTTAAAAAATCACCGCCCGGCGTTATTTTCAAATTTGTATAAAATTGTGTGGGATAATGAGCTGTTGTAGATGTCTCCGTTAAAATTATAAATTTAATGGCGGTTTTAATTTGCAATTGCCTAAAATTTTATTTAAAAAAAAAACATAGCTAATTAAGTTTTAAACGTTTAGGTCGCAATTTTAATTAGAATGAGATGTATACATATATTTTTTGCCTAAGTGCCTATTTTTATACTATTTTAAGTATTTGCCTAGTCTTAAAGCTTGAGCACCTACAAAATTTTTTGTTGCCTATTTTCTGCTGGGAATTACTGTATAATTAATTTTTATGAATCGTTTTTTCTGTGTGCGGAAATGCATACGTGGGCTGCTGGAAAAGTTTCTGGAAACGATATGAAAAAAACCAAATGAAATTTGGTAAATGGTTCTATTGTTTTTCGAAGTAATCGCCTTTGATGTCAATACACTTTTGCATACGCTCGAACCAATTAGTAAAACATGTTTTCCACTCTGAAGCTGATACCTCAGAAACCAGTGTCCGAAATGTTTCAACCGCTGCTTCAGCCGACGAAAATCGCTTTTACTTTTGTTACTTGGGAACAAAAAAAAGTCATTAGGTGATAAATCAGGTGAATACGGGGGATGAGTCATTAATTCAACATTTTTACTGGATAAAAAATCAACGGTTTGACATGCTGAGTGAGAGCTGGCGTTGTCATGATGAAGAATAATTCGTCGATTTCGATTGTTTCTTCTTATTTGATCGATGACTTCCGGTAAACAAATTGTAGTATACCAATTAGCGTTTACAGTTCTTCGATCCTCTAAAGCCACAGTTGCTACATGTCCAGTTAAATCGAAGAAACAAGCGACCATTTCCTTCGCAGCACTGCGTGAACGAACAACTTTTGTTGGTTTTGGCTCACTTTGAAATACCCAAACGGTAGATTGTTGTTTACTTTCGGGCTCGTACGAATAGATCCAAGTTTCGTCACCAGTAACGATGTTATAAACCAAATTTGAACGACCTCGTTTAAATTTCTTGAGCATTTCTTCGCACCATTTGACACGACCCTGTTTCTGCGCTTGTGTCAAATTGTGTGGAATCCAACGACTGCAAAGCTTTCGTACGTTCAAATGATCGTGCAAAATCACGTTAATTGCTTTCATGTCAATGCCCAAGGATGCTTGAATCTCACGGTATGTCACATGCCGATCTCGCTCAATCATTTCACGCACAGCATCAACATTAGTGGCAACAACAGATGTTGATGGACGACCTTCACGAAATTCGTCACTGAGAGTGGTACGTCCATGCTGGAATTCGGCAAACCAGTTGTAAACACTGCTTCATCTCCAAAAGCCATATGAAGCCGATGGATGCATTCTTTCGGCGTTAGACCACATTTAAAATCGTAAAAAATCACGAAAATTTTCACGCGAGATTTCCATTTTTACACAAAATTTCTCTTCTTAAAACGCTGTGTAAACAGACTGTTCACTTAGGTACGAACTGTCAATAGCATTATAAGTGAAAAACTTCAAATTTTTCAAATATGACAGTTGAAAAACGCTAACACCACTAGAGTACTAGATTCCAGAAAGTTTCCCAGCACCCTACGTATTTGCTTGCCAAAACATTTTAAAGTCATTGGACATATTCAGCTAAACTCACCGCCGCCGTAACGCTTTTGTAAACAGCTGATTTTAATTTAAATAAAATTACGTCAGAGTTACAATGTCGCGCTTTAATTGTTAATATAAACAATCTCAGGTGATTGGGGGTCCAAGCGACAAACTCTCCTTACGGCAAGAGGCCATTAAAATACGTTAAAGTAAATAAGACCCTGAGCGAGTGAAAACCTCACCTACACAAAGTAGCGGTGCCTGCCCAAAAGCACCTCGAAATCCCTTGGGGGTAGGCAACTTAAGTCACTTCAGTGACTTAAATGAGCGGGACCAAAAAGGGGACTCGTACAAATGCCGCAACCTCGCAGTCGCAAGTTACGAAAGGTGCTCGGGTTTTGAAAATGTAAACATTACGGCTCCCAGGGAGAGAAGATTCAAAAAATTAATTAATGTTCACCCAGTCATTTTCGCGAACAGTTGCGTTTCCAATTTTCATCATGTAAACAAATTTGATGATAAAAGTAAAAGACCGAAATCAAATAATGAAGTCCTAGGTTTTGTCAGATTTTTGTAGGCATTCTATCCGCTTGTGACTGGTCAGAACTGTCAAATCTTCAAATGTCAACTGTCGACAATGACAGTAAACAGATTTCAACTGCCAACATGACCACAGAAAATTTTAACGGTACGTCATTTTTCGGGTCGTCTGATGTTTTGTTGCTGATCGTTGCTCTGCTTGACGTCGGGCCGGCGGAAATAAAAGCGTCGATCACTTAGCAACAACTTTATTTACAAACTTAGTTTATATTTACAAGTGTGTACAAATTGTGTCTTAAGGACATTAATCACGGGACGGTAGTTTCGGAAACGATCTTACGGACACTAATCGCAGGACGGTAGTTTCGAAGACGGTGTGTCTTACGGACACTAATTGCAGGACGGTAGTTTCGGAAACGGTGTCTCTTACGGACACTAATGGCAAACAAATGACAACGCACTGTGCATACGTTCCGGTACAGGCTCCAGGTATCGGATCGGTAGTAAGGTTGTGAGTGAAACTCCCACTCAGGGTTAGGATGTGCGAGACACCCGCACCGGGTAAGAGAGTGCGAGATGCCCGCATCGGGTAAGAGAAAGTGAGACACCCACTCAGGATCGAGATAAGAACAGGAGGAGCGGTTGCAGGTAACGCGAACGTAGCACAGGTTGTTAGACGCGTTTGAGTCAAAACATCGACGGACGAATGACTCCGCGGATAACTGCATTCGAGCCACGACCGACGACTCGGAATGTCCGGCGAGTCACTATCTTCTAGTGATGGGTCGTGATTTTGATAACGTGATTTTGGTATGTTATTTCTCAGTCACGTTCCGGAACGTTCCGCGAGCCGACGAACGACGTTACAACGTTACTTGAAATGTGAAGCAACACGCTGCGGCCTGCGCACAGCGCGACGTACCGAAATGACACTCGTGATCACAACAGAAATTCATTGCACAATAGACCATGCGATTTATTAAAAACAGGCCAGAGTGGGCCATGAAATGTACAAAACGCAAATTTACGTCTTCGATAAGATTACTTTTAAAACTAACGTCAAAATAATTCAACCTGTTCTGACGTCAAAACATCATAATGAATGTTAGAAATGTTGTCTTTTACTTGCAAAACATTATTGCATCCTTCTTTTTAAATTTAAACTTTCTAATTAAAACGATTTTTGTTCATTAGAAAGCATTCCAGTCACAATTTTAAGAATATTTTAATATTTTTTCCTTGACAAATTTGGAATCTAGAATTTATTTAAGACAAACGTTTGGAGATTCTAAAGCCAACTCTGACCTGTTTTTAAAAAATCGCGCATCGAATCCGCGGTCGTTGCAGGAATGGATTCCGTTCGGCTCCTATGGTCATTCTATTCAAGCTTGTGTCAGAGCTCCGAAGTTCTGAAACGGGTCCGGAACCGTTTGTTTCAGAGAGAAGGATTCGGTTACGGGTTCGATCGGACTGACACATCTCTAGATCAAATCACAGTACCTACTCGGAGACGTTCCGAATTCACGTGATTTTTAAAGAACGACAACGTGCGGAACGTTCCAACAGCGGAAGCGTTTTTCCCATCACTACTATCTTCAAGCCACGTCCGGTGGCTTGATAGTGCGGCGGAGTCACGACCGGCGGCTCAATGAGCCGGTGGATGACTGAATAAAGCGTGCTCCCAGCAGTCCCCAGCGCGCTTATAAAGGCTTGCGCGTGGTGGGGAGCCCTACTCTTTTGGAACTTCCACCTAAATTATGCTTTATAATTCTACGCAAATATATCCTAAATATACAGGCTAATTAATATATACAAAACTTAGCTAAATATGTACAAATATAGTAACGGAGTGGTCACTTCGTTACAAAATAAATATTGTCTGTTTTTGTCACCAAAACCAAGACATCATCACGATTTTTTTAATTCTGCGTTCTTTTTTTGAAATTCATTCGGTATTTGTTTTTCTCTCTTGAGAGAACTTCAGAATTGCTCATTTAATTCATTAATGAACTAATCTGAACGTAAAAATAAAAGATCGATATCAAAAGTCAGATTTTTGTGGATGACATTTTTGCCGCCCGTCACTGCTTAGAACTGTCAAATCTTAAAACATCAACCGTCAACGACATACAGCAAAAATAAATATCTATTTTAGTCATTAGACAATAAGTCCTAAACACCAATTCATGAATCACTCTTCTCTTTTATTCTATGATTTTATTTTGCAGACGATAGTCATTTGTTTTTTTCTTTTCACAACTAAGGAGTTCAAAAGTTTTTATTCATTTTTCTTATTTTCTTATTGGCTTAGAAATGCTCGGCATTTGTTGATTCCGCAAGGTTTCTCATTATGTATGTTGTTGTTTTAAAAAAGTCAGATTTTTGTGGACGACTTTTGTTGTCGCATGTCACCGTTCAGAACGGTCAAATCTTAAAGCGTCAGCTGTCAAAGATACAAAACAAAAAGGTCAAAAAGGTATCTGTTGCCAACATTGTAACTGAAAACAAATATTTATATCATCAGGTAATAAGTAATCAAATAATCATGATTCGATCTTTTTTTTTTTTAATTCTGCGACACTGTACGACATTTGTGTATCACTTTAATTGTTAATATAAACAAACTCAGGCGATAAGGGGCCCAAGCGACAAACTGTAGTTAAAATACTGACTCTCCTTACGATAAGTGGCCGTTAAGATACGTTGAAGTAAATAAGCCACGCGATAAAGACCCTGAGCGCGTGAGAACCTCATGCACGCAAGGCAGCGGAGTCCGTCCAAAAACGCCTGGCAATTACTTCAGAGCAGGCAACTTAAGTCACTCCAGTGACATAAATGAGCGGGACCAAAAGGGGGCTCGCCCAGATGCCACCACTTCGCAGTCGCAAATTACAAAAGGGGCTCGGGTTTAGAAAATGTAAACAATACGGTTCCGCAGGGAGTGATTTTCCCGATGAAATGCAATCGATTTTTATTCTACATAAATTTTATAAATTAAATCTCAACCAGTTTTGGCTAGTTATCTTCAGGGGAAGTTTTTAATATTATTGTGCAGAAACACAATAAAACCATCATTATCAATATTCTTTGATGATTTAAATGAAATTCATCTGAGTTTAGTGATATATTGCGGTGTTTGTGAGCAGCACGTAAATCTTTTAAATTTCATAAGAAATAACTTTGTCAATAATAAAGTAAATACATAAGATTTAAGCTTAGAACTGTAATTAGAAAAAATTATTTAAAAATGTCATGACAATTCCGGATGTTAGAAGGAAACTGTAGGTAGTAAGGAGTTCGGAAAATTCATCTCTGGTAAATGGAATTTTCCCCAGCAACCGTAAACTTTCAATCGTTAAACCAATTTTAAAGAAGGGAAAAGAAGACGACATATCTAATTATAGATCTTTAAGACTATTATTATCCTTTTCAAACATTTTTGAGCTAGTCATGTACCGAAGAATAACTTGCTACCTACCTGAAGGACAGCAAATTGTGCGAGTAACTTCAATGATCACCAGCACCGTCGGCTAAACTCCTGGAGAAGGGAGGGTTCAACGATACCCCAAAAGCAAAAGAGGGACAAGTTAAATAAAATAAAAGTCACCAGCCGAGCACACTTGTTTTTATTTGAAATGCTCAAAAATGTAATAGAAGGGGTCACAAAGAGTTGAACAAGAAATAAATAAATTATCACTCTAATGATTAATTAGAACTTTGGAAGAGAAACAGATCTGCTTATCGTTTACAGAAAAGCTTAAAATAAATATCTAAAGTCACTCGATTGAATTTAAATTAACGCAACACAGCGTTTAGACGACGCAAACCAATAAATAAATAAAATAATTCTGACCTATCCACGTTTAAACAAACAGCTGTCAAAAGTGGAATGGAAGAATTCAAATGAGCGCCCTCCAGCTGAGGACAGTGCTGCCAATGACGTAAAACGGCGTTAAGTATTACGTCACGAACTCTCCGATTGTGGCGTCACGTCTGAGGTCAAGTCCAACTTTTACCGGACGAAGGGGGGACCGTGATGCCAGGACTAAGGACAAAAGGACGTTGATAATTGTCAGAAAGAGGGTGTACGACTACCACGACGGGAAGCCTAAGTAGTATGTGTTACAAACTGAAAATACGCACAAATTTGCCGATAAGAACCTGCCTGTTCTCTTGTCCCAGGAACAGGCTTAGAGAAGCTTATAAAGAGCTTGAATTTACTTGGCGTGCACTTAAGCAAATCTCGGAGTACACATGTAAAGAAGCACAAAGATCGTAATCACACACAAACAATAGATGTGCACGCCGAGAAATTTGTCGCAACAATGAGAGCGAAGCGGAGAGAACGCGTTCTGCCCAACTACGCTGGGATGGGGGTCGTTGCAAGATGAACTCAGTTTTAAGCGGATGAAAGAGTGGAATGGACTGATACCGCGGGGCTTAGGTAGCGGCGTATGGTTTTCTGTTGCAATCTGGTGCAACGTTACAAACGGCACGTAGGCCAAAGCTAACCTTTGTTTCCTGCACAAACACAGGGCGACTGGCAAATATTGTAAATAACTTAAATGAATTTTTCAACCGTAACAAACTGGCTTTTTTACGGCCTGTAGTCAACACGGTTTTCTTAAGGGACGATGTGTAGAAACGGCTATATTTGACTTTACAACCACAATTCTGGATTACTGGAAGAATCGTCAACTTGCATGTGGAATATTCTTAGATCTTGCTAAGGCCTTCGATACTCTAGACCACGAGATTTACTGTCTAAATTACAACAGTGCGGTATCCGAGGTAAAGGATGTGACTGGTTACAATCTTATCTTTGCAATCGGTATCAAAAAGTTGTTCTTGAGAATGATAATGAAATAAAAGAATATTCTACAATTTAAATCGCTACTGGAATTCCACAAGGAAGTATTCTAGGTCCCTTACTGTTCATCATTTTCATGCATAACCTATCTAGTAAGAAAGACAAAAAAGACAGTAACATTTTGAATTGTGGGGATGATACTTGCATCTTTATCAAAGGAGAAACCTTTTCCGAAATAATTAAAAAATAAATTAATTCTTAACGACGATAAAAATTTTGTTTAAAATATTTCATGTCATAAAATTTTATTTTGCGTATTTATAAACTATTGTGCAATTTTGATTTCAAATATTTTAGTAAATGAAATATGATGGATGCGAGTTCTGCTTGAATTTACAATCACTTCATCAAATAATACTCGCTTTCAGTTCTAAAAGGACTCCAGCGATTTCCGCTGAAACAGGATTCAGGATTGTCTGTGTTTGCGTTGCGCGGCGCGGTCGTTTTGGTGTCGATGTATTTTTTTTTAAATTTATTTTTCTAGATAGTCTGACCTGCATCATTT
The DNA here is from genome assembly GCA_033060865.1 of Dorcus hopei. Taxonomy (NCBI): domain Eukaryota; kingdom Metazoa; phylum Arthropoda; class Insecta; order Coleoptera; family Lucanidae; genus Dorcus; species Dorcus hopei. The sequence continues at coordinate 5,758,411 of CM065424.1, forward strand.
GTCTGTTGTGCACAATATATACTTACTCTGTCGTGTCTGCATCTGATATTTTAGAAAGTGCATTGTGGGAGGTTATAATTAATGACATCAAAATGTCCGTACAGAAGTTGTTTACCTCGCATGTCACACTTTCATATTTCATATTTAAGCACCGACCATATATTTTTTATGTACACACATAAAACATTGTTGAGAGTCTACAATGTATACGTTAATTTATAGATTGTAATTTCTTTCAATACGCAGTTGATAACCGATCAAATAGTTCACCTGGTATGAAGGGAGCTTAATTGATATCTGCAAATATGTACACTGGCAATTTATATACAAATTTATCTTACTTATCGCCGTGGCAGTTATTCAGATTGCGAATAATAATTATTTCCGATAGCCTACCCGTAATATCAATCGACCGACATGATTTGCAAGGCACAGGAGGTATTAGCGAACGAGTAACCGCATCCGGAATGCAGTTTTTCAATCGCATAAATTAAAACCAGAATAAAGAGTAAACCATGAATGAATAAATAAATTTAACGAACACAGGAAACTATTCGTTTTGAAAAAACTGAACTGAACTCGGAACGTAAACAACTGCTTTCACGTTTCATTTATTAAACGTGTCTCGGTAATTGTGTCGGCCCTGCAAGAGTAAAAAAGGAACAAATTCACGCCGACGCGAATAAGATGACAAGGTTTTTTTTCTTTCCTCGAGTAAGTGCATTGCGAAACGCATTCGCGGAGAAATCGCATCTTCCATTATGCCATTACATGAATGATGGCTTTGCTATTATAGCGCAGTCTTCGGTTAAGCATCGCCGACATAAATCATATGTTGGATCTTTAAAAATTCTGTGATGCGATGATGCATCAGCATCTGCAATAGCGATTTTTTGTCCTCAATTTATTTTCACATTCCTTAAAGTCACTTACGAATGTAATCAAATGAATCAATTTAGAAATTCTTCTATTGGGTAATAAAACATAGATAAATAAATGGGGTCGTAGTAACTGTAAGAGATTTTCTTTTAGGAACCAACTCAACGAAGTTTTATTGTAATTGTATATTCATGATACATGATACACTAGATTGGAAGAAGGCCTATTCCATTTGCTATCGCAATTAAATCTGTATGCAAAAGTTAAAACTATTCTCGTTTTAAGTACGGGTGAATGGCACCAGAATTTACGACGAACAAGGGTCTGAGGCAATCCCTTATGCACTTCGCATTACATACCAAGTAGGTACTGGAAGGTGTAACTCTTACTCTAATAGTTTATTATTGTCATTTACAAACTCATCTTTTTATTGAATTTTGCATAGATTATGTTCTCTCACGTAAGATATAAATTATAACAAATTAAGCTGCACTTAGGAGACGAAATTAAAAATGAAATTTTAATCGCATCGTTTGAAACCAATAAATAAATTAGGTCCGCGTTGAAGAGAGCGCGACAATTGTTTTCAAAATAAAAGCGATTATTACATGTCTAATTTCAAATAAAAACAACATGGCCGGCTTCTCGGAGGCAACAATTCGAGGCGCCGCCGCGTTTTCCTTTCAGTGGACCACCCTCGGCTAGTTGTAAATCTGTCAGAATAACCTTTATCTGGTATTTCGAAGTTCTGTACAAAATTTAGTCACGCGGTAATCGCAGGCAGAGGCATTAGGGTAGCGCGGACGTCATAAAACAAATCTATTCGACGTTTAGATGTGTTTTCTTAGATTCTGTATACAATCTGTCGCGTCGAAATCACGGGTACATGTACATTAACGGAAAAGGCAGATCGAATTACGCTCGAGTTGAAGTGTTTTGTTTTTGTCTGTTTCTGTTCCCAGTCTAGCGTCATAATTCTCTGTCAACTCAAGAGGCTTTTGAAATGAAGTTAGAGAAACCAAATCGCAGACATCGTGAGACAGACGCATTCCTGATGACAGTTTGGAGCGCATAATTTATAGGTGTTTGGGGAGAAAATGCAGTCAAGGGCGTGGGCTAGAATTCAAATCAACGGTTACCATTGGTCGAAGTGATTTCCGAATTTCGCTGCAAAGTCCGAGGGGGTGGATTTTAATTGTTTCGTGGGAAGTAGTGGACGCGAAGAAACGGCAGATAGCATTGACGCTTTGACGAGAACGGTTGAGTTCATTCTAATTTGGCTTAACTGTGTTTTCCTTAGTCTTTATTCATTTTTTGGTTAAATCATTTATTTCGGTACGGTTTAAATACAGTGTGTTAAGAAAGGCAATTAAAACTAAACACGTAGGCGTCGCGACGCGAGTGATTTAATCAGAGTGATAGTGCGGGGAAGTGGGACACGGATTATATGGCTAAGGTAATTGACATTTATTTGTATTCCTTCAGCGCACGTTTGGTGATAACAATTGCGTAGGGATAATTTGATTTGCATTAGTTACTGACTAAAGAGTCGGCCAAGTTCTTATTGACGTTGCATTTAAATAACTTTGATCAAATTATTTTTTCTTACATTTCAGCGAGTATTAGAACTCACTAGCGACCTTCATCTTAGAAAAATTGATTGGTCAGTGTTTCTTTAATTAGTAGACAAATTATGTAATTTAATCAACCAACAGCAATTAACTACTTCCTACATCTACCTGGGCTTTCAATACAGTGCTACGTGTCCCCAAAAAGGGTCCGCGCAACAACCACTTGTGCGTGGCGGGTAATACCCTGAGGGGAATTCGGTCGAGCCGGTCGGACCTACCTGTGTGGCTCTCTTTTGCAAGGATACGCTGTCGTCCCAGAAGCTCAGTGGAGACGGTCGTGCAGTGCGAAAATTAAAACGCACAAGTGTCAACCCGCTCAATGAGGGAACGATCCCAAAGTTACCATATATTAGGGCGCCACCTAGCCGTAATGCAGCGTTCCTTAAGGTCATGGACCGACGCTAGAAGAGGGTTCAAAATATCAACACTGGGTAGAGCTCCAACACCGAAGGGCTCGCCAGAAGGGCAAAACAAAATGAGAACGACCCCAAACCCCACCTAGGTAAAAGAAAACCCCACCGAAAGAGTTAACAAACGGTATATTAAATAATTAAGTAAGAATGAACGCGAAAACACTGCCAGCGGTCAGAGATCGATGCGTCAACCGCAAAGTTAATCTAACAAGTATTAAATAACTTTAAAAAAAAGGAACGACAAGACTAAAGGGCGTAATATCTGTACATAGATAACATTCAAATAAACAAACAAATAAATTATCCGCTCGCGTGCGGGCCCATTCGCGACGTTCACAAAAAGAAATTTTACCCAACCGGGTGTATCAATTATAACAGATCAAAATTTTCAAAACAACAAAAAAAAAAGAACAAACTGATTGTCTGAAATTAAACTTGAAAAAGTACAAAACAAATAAAATAGAGCAAACGGTTTAGAGTAACCGGAAGCTCAGTACACACGCCAGGTCCGTTAGAAGTTATTCGACGTCACTGAATTGCAATCGGTGACAGAACAAAACCAAAAAGAGGAAAAGAAATAATGGTGTTAACGATACCATCACTCCCTGTATACTTCGGGCCGGTGGTCGACGATTCGGAAGCGGCGCCACCAGATGGCTGATCGGGCGTGGTTAACCAACCCCCGTAGTCGGTCCGAATCTGGCGGTGGGACACGTGCGAAGAAAAAGGGGTCAGAGACTACCGGTCAATCAGGGCCCCAGCGAGGTCCGTGTGGCGATTTATGAAGATGGAAAAGTCGGCCACATACCACTTGCTATTCAAGGGAGAAAAGAAAAAAAAGTCGCAATAGTAAACGTAAACGCAAATGACCGAAACACGAATTCACAAAAGAATTACTATATTCTTTTGTGAATTCGTGTTTACACTTACCCCGTATAAAATACGAGCCGAGAAGTTGCAATAAAGACGCTTGTCTTTGGTGTGCCAAAAAAAATTCGGTGTTCACAGCAATTAAATCCGCATAAGCGAAAGGCTTACAAAATTACAAACGGCCCATCAACATCCGTGGACACAATCCTCAAACTAGTCCCCTTGCGCAAACGAAATTAGCAAACCTCCCAAAAGGGATGTCTGACGGAGTTGAACACACGAGGCACACGCGAAAAATGAATGCGACCAAAGATGGCTGCCAGCCGCACCCACGGACAAGGTCACGTAGACGAAAGTTCTAAAATTCAGGGAAACCAACCGAAAATCACACCATAACAAAATTCTCTACAAGGTAAATCGACAGAAAATCCTTTCCTAAGTGAGAGAGGGGGAAATGCAACGCGATTAAATTTTAGCGAGGAAACTCCACGCTACGTGCGGGAAAAGAATGCGATATGACATACACGTACGTTGGTAAATCGGCAGTTGGCAACACTGTCTCGCCTTGTGTTGACAAAATCAAATGTAAACAAACGTTTGCCGTCAATTACCGGGCCCCAACGAAGTAAGGTATGAAAATTAAAAGCATCAAAGAAAACGTAACAACAGTGTACTTTTAGATATCATTCTACCCTTGGGGATTTTCTCTGGCAAATTGCAAACCAAACATTTTGAACTGCATTCCTAGCCATTTTCTTAACAAAGTTTCTTTCACACCCTGTGTACGCGTGGGGGGCGAACTGTGGTCTTTGCCGAGAGATTTGTCGGTTAATTAGAAGCGATTGCCTAGAGACTGCAAAGCCAAAACCACCCATAGTGGAGTGCAAACACAGTCAACTTGCGCTATAAATTAATTAGCTAGGTTAGACGGCGAAAGAGCGACATACAGAGGGTCCTGAAAAAACAGGCAAGTGGGTAGAGCACCGCCCTCAAAGCAATTAATTAACGCTCTGGTGACGTAGTAGAAGAAGTTCGGCTCACTACACGCACCACATTAATCAAGTTAGCTAGAGATAGGTACCTAACACCTCCCTTTAGGGAGTCCCTGAAAAACAGGTGCTTGCTAAGGATTTACTTGCAAATTGATCGCTGAAGGCGGCATTTGTATCACATATTTCTCTAAACCAGTCTCTCTCAAAGTGGGCGAGAACGCCCCCTTGTGGGCGCTAGAGGCCTATAGGGGGGCGGTAAAGGGCACAGAGAAAATTGGGGGAAACAAGATAAGACTCATATATGGCAGGCAATAATTTAACTAAAGTTATTAAAGCAATGATTGCGATTGTGATTTTTAAGATGTGGTAAAGTTAAAAATTTTAGGGAGCGCTAGAAAATAATTGATTCTCAAAATGGGTGGTAGACGAAATTAGTGTGAGAACCTATGCTCTAAACCATCTGATTAATTCATTAATTAACTCCATTAATTAAGTACACTGTGGTCCCACTGAGGCACTTTGTGCGTTGGTTTATTAAACAGAACAAGTCTTTGAGTACGATCAGAAGTGACGAACACTTGTACCAAAACTCGCGTTAATTTGAAATTCAATTAATTAGTAATCTAATTCAGGAGCAGAGCCCTCCAACAAACATCTGTGTAGACATTAAACCACCAACGGTGCGAATCGAAAGAAAGTAGATCGCACCGATATTCGAAAGTGAAATCTGTTAAACGAGTTATACTGTACTTTCTGAAAATCGTAATTCTTATTTATTTGTATTGATTCCAAACCAAGGGTTTTTCGCTCACAATCTCCGATCGCACAGAGGCGGATATCAGGAGTTTTTCCCATTTTTTTCTCTCTTTCAATAAATAATTAATTAAATTTAATTCTTGCGTTTCATTTTTAAATTATCCGCTCCTTGTTCATTCAAGAGTTTTACTGGTGCACCAAAAGAACCAGGTTATCACGACGTAGTTTCCTATTAACAAAATCACGGGCCATAATTAAGGGTACCGTAATCCGGGATGTATTCGAACACAACTTTTGAATTCGAACGTTTGGCGTGTTTTTTTTTTTTTAGATATCACATCTAAGATATCACGCGAAACTTCAGATTCAACTTCGGATTCAAGTTGAAGTTTCGCGTGATTTTTAGATGTGACATTTAAAAAATCACGTGACTCTTCAAAAACCCCAAACGTTCGAATTCAAAAGTTGTGTTCGAATACACCCCGGATTACGGTATTATTCTTTATAGCGGTTTCTCCGAAGGGTCGTTCAACTGTAAACAGAAATCGAGGGCAGTAAAAAATAACCCTTAGGTGGCCACTGTAGACAATAGTAGGTAGCAAGCAAACCCGTAGTGCAGATAATATTAACAAACAGCTGTGCGACCTTTCGGAAGCCACGAGACAGTTATTTAAATTGGCCATAAATCTCAAGTAGGTTTGTTTGTACATTTTCACTACTTGTTTACTTGTAAGTAATAGTCAATAAGCAAGTTTAATTGGGGGGTGCGTCGCGTCATAGCGTTAATGTGACACGTGAAACGTGCGCGCCCAACATCCCCGCCGAATTCCTGGATAATCGAGTTTTCATCGCGATAATTTGCGCCGGGAAAAACCAATTCCGGCCGCCACATCGGCGGAGTTCAAAAGTTCCGAATCTGATTTTAAATATGCGTCGAGTTTTATTATTGTTTTATTTCGTTTTCGGAAATTGCACTAAAACGAGCGAGCCGGCTGCAGAAGTTGGATTTAAAAAGTTTTCTTTCGAACGCGAACGTGGCATCCACCGCAGTTTCAAAAAGAGGGTAATTAAATTAAAACGAGTTTAATTTTTAAAATTACCACCGCCCCCTAAATAGAGATTGAGTACGAAATTCCAAACTGCAACAAATTGATGGATCTTTTACTTAAACAAAACTGCAGCGGAGGTCCAAGCTAACATCTTCAAGTTTCGGCGATATCACAATTCGATTAATTTTACGAGTATTGTGGATTTTAACTTGACCTAAATCAATTCTGTAAGCATTGGTCGAAAACAGTAGTAAGAGGCCTGAAACTAAATTTTCTGGGCTGTTGGTTCAGGTTGTGCGAATCACGGGTAAACGCCCCCCGGCCCATTCAACTTAATATAAACAAACGAAACGGTTTTGCGGCCCAGGATAAATAATGGGGCCCCGCTGCGGAAGTAACTTTTATCTAACGAATCCGCCGCGCGCCGTTTTGTAATTTCAGGATTACGTCCTGCAGCGGAATTATCTTTTTCCGGTCGAACGGCCCCCGTAAAAGTTTGCTCGCCCAAGAAACTCTCGTTAAATAAATACCTGCAAATTAATGCCTCGGCAAAAACAAGGTAACTTCGCCGAGCTTAAATTCAAAGAACGATTCCTGGGGATTATACCTATGTAACGTTTATTACCCGACCGTCTTAATGCAACTCAACTAATCTAAAAACGGAATTAAAGCGAAAAAGACTCACAAAGAGGTGACTTTATAGAGCCTTTTGATCTCTGAAGCGTTTGTTTGCACTCAATTTGTAATGCGCACGTCGATACTGAACTTTGTGGAATACATATGTATAGAGCGCGCCTTTAATAAACAACAAAACGCAAAAAAAAATTAAAAAATAAACCAAAATAAATGCTGCGCACGGAAAAGTTTCAAGCTCGAAGGGGTAATAAACCAACAAATACTGAAAAGCTTGGAAGTAATTGCATAGTTTATAATTTAGAATTTTTGAGTTTTCAAATTCGTACGTGTTTGCTGGATTTAATTAAAAATAACGTTTTAAAAGTCATGTATTTTTTTTCTGGTGAAATAACAAAGATTAGGGTGAGGGGGGGAGGAGAAAGCTCACGGCCGTGAAAACGAGTCCGTCGCAGCAAATTGATGAGTTTTCATAAAAACTGATGCGCCTGAAAGATAAAAAAAGTTTAGTATCCTTTTAATTTTATCACGATTTAATTTGGTTTTTGATTAAAGAAGCTCGTAATTTTTTTTAAAGATTTATAATATTGCACACTTACTCTTTTGCATCTAAAGCTGCGCACACATGACTGTCGCCTTATGAACCTTATATCCCTTATGAACCCATTGCATAGAGTCTTGTTTCGTTGGAGGGTCCCAGGTCTCATCTCCAGTTACAATTCTATAGAAAAAGTCTTCATCTTGGGGCAAAGCAGTCAAATTCTCCTCGCAAATTTGTCGTCTGCAAAGTTTTTGTTCAGGACTGAGCAGCTTAGGTATCCATCGTGCCGACACTTTGCTCATTCCCAAATCTTCGTGTAGAATTTTATAAACACTCGTTTCTGATATTCCTATTTCTCTAGCAATACGTGGGCTGCTGGAAAAGTTTCTGGAAACGATATGAAAAAAACCAAATGAAATTTGGTAAATGGTTCTATTGTTTTTCGAAGTAATCGCCTTTGATGTCAATACACTTTTGCATACGCTCGAACCAATAAGTAGAACATGTTTTCCACTCTAAAGCTGATACCTCAGAAACCAGTGTCCGGAATGTTTCAACCGCTGTTTCAGCCGACGAAAATCACTCACCGCGCATTTTACTTTTGATACTTGGGAACAAAAAAAAGTCATTAGGTGATAAATCAGGTGAATACGGGGGATGAGTCATTAATTCAACATTTTTACTGGATAAAAAATCAACGGTTTGACATGCTGAGTGAGAACTGGCGTTGTCATGATGAAGAATAATTCGTCGATTTCGATTGTTTCTTCTTATTTGATCGATGACTTCCGGCAAACAAATTGTAGTATACCAATTAGCGTTTACGGTTCTTCGATCCTCTAAAGCCACAGTTGCTACATGTCCAGTTAAACCGAAGAAACAAGCGACCATTTGCTTCGCAGCACTGCGTGAACGAACAACTTTTGTTGGTTTTGGCTCACTTTGAAATACCCAAACGGTAGATTGTTGTTTACTTTCGGGTTCGTACGAATAGATCCAAGTTTCGTCACCAGTAACGATGTTATAGACCAAATTTGAACGACCTCGGTTAAATTTCTTGAGCATTTCTTCGCACCATTTGACACGACCCTGTTTCTGCGCTTGTGTCAAATTGTGTGGAATCCAACGACTGCAAAGCTTTCGTACGTTCAAATGATCGTGCAAAATCACGTTAATTGCTTTCATGTCAATGCCCAAGGATGCTTGAATCTCACGGTATGTCACATGCCGATCTCGCTCAATCATTTCAAGCACAGCATCAACATTAGTGGCAACAACAGATGTTGATGGACGACCTTCACGAAATTCGTCACTGAGAGTGGTACGTCCATGCTGGAATTCGGCAAACCAGTTGTAAACACTGCTCTTTGATGGTGCTTCATCTCCAAAAGCCATATGAAGCCAATGGATGCATACTTTCGGCGTTAGACCACATTTAAAATCGTAAAAAATCATGGCACGAAAATTTTCACGCGAGATTTCCATTTTTACACAAAATTTCTCTTCTTAAAACGCTGTGTAAACAGACTGTTCACTTAGGTACGAACTGTCAATAGCATTATAAGTGAAAAACCTCAAATTTTTCAAATATGACAGTTGAAAAACGCTAACACCACTAGAGTACTAGATTCCAGAAACTTTCCCAGCACCCTACGTAACTGAAACCTATACTCGGCGGTCAGTCAAACTCCAAGTCTTCAACTTTGTTGATGATTTCTTCAGTTCTTGCTTCCAAAGGTCTTTCACACTTTCGGTCATCGTGAATGGATTTCTTGCCCCATTTGAACCACTTGCACCAATATTTGACTTGGAAATAGGACGGGCTGTTTTCTCCATACACAGCCACCATTCTCTCACGAATAGTCTTCGGGCCACTGCTTTCTTTCGATAGAAGTTTTATGACGCTTCTGAGTGCAAGTTTCAAATTACTCATGTTCATTTCTTTAAATTGACGTAAAAATGACAATTGGTAAGCGATTGGAACCAAACTTCAAGATGACACTATAAAATGTCACAGAAACTTGACATATTGTTTTCATAACTAGGTAGATAACATAAAGAACTCCCCTCGTACATTTGCGCTTCATTATTCGATGAGTGAGTAATATGTGGCGTAATAAAAGTCATAAACCGCTCATCTGCACGTCTGCAAGTGACATATTTTTCATTGCTTACTATTTACAAGTGCTTTTACTATTTATGACTTGGTCACACATTTCTTGTTACGCCTATTAATTAAAATATGTATTGCATTGTTACAGTTCATTTTTTTTTTCATTCCTGTTCTGAATACCCCCTGTGTATGCATTGCCACCGTCCAGCCTTCATTTCTGTTCCGAACACGCCCTGTATATGCGAAATTCGACGTGTCGGATTATTCCTTGGACCGCGTTGTTGTACACATTGCAGTCAGTGTAGGAATACCCGTATTTCGCCGGCGTAATTTTTCTTAAACTTTCGTTTTAGCATATTTCTAATAACAGGACCTTCATTTATTTAAACAAATTCATTTTATATACGTAATCCCTCCTTATTTGAGTTCAAAATCGCGTGTATGTGAGGAATTGAACGAATTATAATGAAGTTCTACTTCTGGACGCGTATTATACGTGACCTTTGTCCTTTCAGCCGATTGGTTCCCACTGTTACTAAGAAAGTTCCCCGGAGGTAGGATTAGAAGATGTCTCGCTTGTTTATAATCGTTCCTTGTTTGTCAAACGAGAAATGTTGCGCCATTGTCAGAACGAAACTTGCCGTCTCTTGGGTCACACTCTCTTTTCGTAAATATTTTTATTTGTGCGTGCCATTACATCAAAGGGATGTTAGTGCATTTCTACGGCTAATTGCCGACTCTGATTAGACCCAGTTGTGAGACAGGAAAAACCGCGTGGCCCGTGGTTTGTCCCAGCTTCGGTAACAGACCGAGGTAAGTTCTATACGCAGCAACTCTCGGTTTGACTTATGTGTTCGTTTTATTTCATTGCTTATAGGCTTTTATCGTGAGCTTTTATCGTGAGCTTCTAGCAAAAGCTATCATTAATCCTAGACTTTAATCTGGGACCTATATCAAGAGGTATTTCTCGTTGGGTGCATCGCGAATTACGGCGTTGGAAGCTCCCTCCCTCGCCCCTCTACGCGGAAGCCGGCACACTACAAAGTGCCGCTGCGACATTGCCGCAAAGACACCGACAAACGAATCGGACATCAAAGGAATAAAGGTCGGAGCGTTATAATTTCTTTTCTTAGTTTTGAGCGATATTTCGCGGATTTTATTTTCGATCCATTACTTTGATTTTGCCGCAATAGAACTTGCAACTTATTGCGTGACTGCCGGTGTAATTTAAATATGATATAAGCAGACGAGCGTTGACGCGTGCAAATAACCGGAGATTGCATTCTTTTGTATTCTGTTGCATTAGTTACGATTTGAATTATTTTAATATAGCTGTGTAGCGATTTCGGATCCGAAAAGTTAGGTAATAACGTATTATGTTTATGGCCTTGTTGTGTACTTAGATCGTTCGACTTGCGTTGAATTTGTTTTATTTGTTTTGTGTTTCTATTAATAAAAGTGTTCATGTTTTGGACGTAACGTGTTTTCTTAATTTTTCACGCGGTTCCTTTTACAAAAAAAATTAAGTGGCGCCTGTTTTTGGTTTGGCCTTCGCGTTTTGGTTAGAGAACCCCCCGTCCCACTGTAGCTGGCTGGCAACATTGGAGTAAAGTTTCGCTCCAATGTAAAACTTCTGCCTATCTACGCAGGTAGGTAGCAGCATACTTCATGTTTTATAAATTTTACATGAAATTATTGCAACTATTATCGGTGTATTTCTTCAGGTCTCTTACAGTATACAAGGTGAATGGCAATTGACAAAAAAGACGCATTAAGAGAATCGATGTCACAGTTTAGGGGGCAGTTTGTAAATGATTTAAAAAAATTATCCCATAATGAAGCTGCGGCACTGCGCACGAAATAGGACGCCACGTTCTATAAATGCGGCAGTATAATAGGACTATAAATTGTTTATTAATTCGTGCAGATTATTTACTAGAGCGGAATGTACCAGCTGCTTCGTCCGCAAAAAAATATCGCAAAGATTTAATCTGGTGATCCCAGACAGGCAGCTGATGGTAAAATATTTCATCTCGTTATCGCACGGAGGCAATAAAACTATTAGGGTACAGTTGTTTTAAACATCGCGTAGAATTTTTGATCAAATCGCGTACATGAATGCTTGTCATAGATTACGAGAAAATGTATTTAAAATATTGTGGAACACTTTGTAATTAATTAATTATAAATATACCCAAAAAAAGTAGGTATATTTAGGTTAAAAGGCCAAATTCACAGCGTACGTATTGTAATATTTTTTTGTATGGGGTGGGGTGCTTTTTGATTATCGAAAATACTTTCCTTTTTGAGAGCCCCACGTTGTCTGCCAATGATGTATTGGCAGACAACGTATTACAATACAATAATGTATTGATTTGGGGGGTGTATGTGTGTTTTCTTTTATTTTTCTTCTTGTGTGTTTACCTGTTTTTATCTCTCTCTTTTCCTGGATGAACAGGGTGGATTCCTCGAATAATTTTAGTGGATTTTGCTTTCAGTCAGAGAAGGAAATGCAGAATGAATGGGGTGAAATTGTGTATATGAGTGTTTATATGGAATCTGACTTACTTTGCTTCTTCCATATGTTTCGTTTTCTCCCCCTTTTTTTGGTTTTATTAATGTCGGTCGGAAATTTAGGATGGTTCTTCCGGATTAAGATTTTTCCTCTTCTAGGTAGGTACTTTGTTCTTTTAAAAAAAAAATATATATAGAATATCCAGAACAATCTTAATTTATTTTCTTTTTCTATTTTGTCGAAGGCAAAATTTCGGTTTTTTTGTCGCGCGGAATTGATTTGAAGTTACGAGCTCGAAGACCCAACGACCCAAGCGGAATTCTTTTTTACTTCTTGCTAGTATGGCGATCCAAACGGAATTAATTCAAAAACGACGCGCTCGTCTTTTTATAGGTGTCGGTCTGTTGACAGTGACCGTTACCATAGTTACAATAATCTCGACCTCCATTTTTAATCTCGAACCCAAATCGCATTTGCCTTTGACACTTATTTGTTTACAATGTTTGAAATTACAAAAGAAGAAGTAAATAGCGGCTTAGCTGGCAAGGAAAAGTAACTGTCGACGCACGTTTCGGTCTTATTAGACCTCATCAGGACAGTATAAACAAGGTGTAAGGTGTTGGTTGACATTTGGAGATAGAAAACAACAAATGAAGCAACAGACCAGGAGACCAAATGCACCTTACACCTTGGTTATACTGTCCTGATGAGGTCTAATAAGACTGAAACGTGCGTCGACAGTTACTTTTCCTTGCCAGCTAAGCCGCCATTTACTTCTTTTATTGTATTTTCCTGGCGTTAACCTTTCCGTTGTTGTTTGAAATTACATTATTTTTACATCAAAATTTACAATAAAATGGTTGAAATTAATATTTACAACATGTTTGGCTTATTTCATGTCCGGTAAGTATCATTTCCTTTCAATAATTAATGATATTTACGAAATACATACATACAACACATAAACATGAAACCTAACCTTAATTGACAAAAACTTATTTTCAGAAACTCAAACAAATAACAATACAAAACGAAAAATTAACACGAAATTAAAGTCTAGCACCAGTTCACTGTAAATGTTCGTTGCACAACCGTTGATGGTTCACTACGTCCTCAAGATCTCGTCCAAGTGAATATGAATGCGTCGGTGATTTCCATGGAAATCAGCACCCCTCTCTCGTTGTTCAACCAAGTGAAGTGGATCTTATTTGTTGTGGTAACGGAGTGTTGTATTGTTGCATTCCGATGCGTTTAATGTGGTTTTGTTTGTAGAATGAAGAGAACTTGGCTCGATGTGACGTTTTTGTTTACGGTGTGACTTTATAGCTGCGTACGATGGTCTCTTTCGCTCTGGTATGCCCAACACTTTCCCAAGGAACTCTTTCATCAAAGCGTAGAGGTGTTTTCGCATGACATGCATCTTCCGGAGTACTTGACGTCGAACTTGGTGCGCTTTTCTGTCTTTGTCGCAGAAATTTGTTTTTCATAATTGTTCAAGGTAATTATCACTGCAGTATGTCATAAACGTTTTACGATATTTACTCAGGATAAAGCTTGTAAATCTTGACCTTCTATAACAGACGTGTCGAACTGCATACACACAAACATGTCTGGCGATGCGCGGCGCGGCGTACGCTCTCGAGTCAATCGGAATGCTGTCGGTGCTCACTGTACATGTAATATTTTATATCCAAATTTGTTTACTGTGTCGCGCACACTCTCACCAAATAAACCGAAAACCAAAAAAATTAATATCACAAGGAAAAAAAATGACAAAACGCCAACTAGTACCAAAAGTCGAGTGTGTACGTCATGTTACCTGATAGCGAATAATAAATGGGGACGCCGAAACGGATACAATCGAACCTACCTGGATCGCCAGATGTCTGGGACTGATGCTGCGACCAAAATCCCGAGTCAGTGGAGAAGGCCGTGGGCACACGTAACTGTGGATCTAAAGGGGTGCCACCTGTTGTTGACCGCAACAGCTTGCAACCAAAGGAAGGTCCCCAACAGGAGAGAAATTCCTCCTTACCAGTTGGTTCAACGCCGAAGTAATCCGTTCCGAAGGGAGGAAGGGTGATCCTCAATTCCGAAAATACGGTACGCAAAGAGAGAAAAACAAAAAAAAAGACATCCGCCAATTTAAATAAACTTTAATTGAAATATGGTACTGGTGGAAAGAAAACTTGTCCTGCCGAGGTACAAGCGTGGTCGTGACAATTACACACGGCGTCAAGTAAAATACTCTTAAGAAAGCAGTCAGATAAGACTGCATAAGGCGCGAAAGGCCTCAACACACTTTTCTTTCTTAAAAAAGAATTGATAACAAAATTTAACGCTTAAGAAAAAGGTTTCCGTACGCTAAGGATCCCACGTGTCCGTTCACGAAGTGACTGAAAAGCAGTCTCATACAGTATAATTGACTTAACGAAATTTAAACGCCGGTCATACCCGGAATAATCATTACAGAGCCCGTCCGCCAGCGAAAAGCGCTGCGACAGCACAAGAAATTATCACACAGCGTAAATAATCGCAACAGTAAATGTAAAATAAAAACGAAAACGGAGTTGTAACCTCATAAATCAGACAAAGACGAAAAGATAAAAATCCCGAAGGGGGTTGGATTTAAATGTGGCACAATACCGTGAACCTTCCAAGCCCGTTGACTCTGCATCGGCAGCAGCGTCCTGGGGAACAAATAGTTCGCACATCAGTCCCACGAAGTTGTAAACGTTTGGCCTATTCCACCGACGAAACAGCAGGCTCCCACACGAGAGCGAAGCCGATCAAAACGGGGGGAACCGCAGCTATATTTAAAGAACAAAACACCCTAGGTTAACCCATCCGGGATGAAAGTGAAGAAAAGGTCAACTTACCTCGGCTTAAACAAGCCGAGCTGGTAACGAAGGGGGCACACACGCGTCGATCCTATCAAGACCTGCAAAAAATGCGCCGGAGTATAGCGAATTCCAAACCAAAACCGCAGAATTTCTAAAAGGATCAACGGAAAAAATCACGTGCACACAAACAACACCACTTTCTTCGACAACCACACTTCGAACAGTGCAAAAATTCAAGTGCGCCGGACCGTCGCGTCGATGGCGTCAACCAGCTTCCAGAAAATTCTAGCACGGAAACATCCGCACGACGCGAATTTCAAAACAACCAAACTGGCCAACGAGAAAGCAACACAAAAAAACACACCTAACAATCCGAAATTCTAAAAACACGTGCCAAACGACGAACACACAAAGCCGAAAGGTAAATCGAGCCAAAAGACCAAAAATTCGGAGGACTGGTCACAGACCGTGCAGGAAAAGCAAGTCGGACGCCTGAAGTCAACAAATCACATGTCACACATAACCCCCAAAAGATATGTAAACATGCTACGATTCGTGTAAACGTGTACGAGCAAATTCCCCGCTTGAAATACAACGACGGAAGCCGTTTAGCAGGAAGTCCAAATGATACCTAAGGTTGACAAGAAACTGCGAAACAGCAGCCAAGTAAACAAACGGGTGTCGCCAAATTTTAAATTTAATTTACTTGCCTCTTACTTACCACTGACAAGATGATAAGCTTCTGCTGACGAAACGCATCAGCTGTGCCCCAGCTAGCAACAGTGAAGAAAGGGGCGGGTTGATTATGATGGTAAAATTATTAAGGGCGCCAGAAGACAATTCTTCAGCTAAAAACGTAATCGATCAGTCGACGTCTCCAATCGACCAAATCGTGCAGAAAAAAAATCAACAATAAATACAGAGGCGAGACTTTACTCACTGGTGTGCGTGAACGTAGAAATTAAACTCGAAGCTAAAGTTATCAATAATACTCTTTATTTGCGGTTGTGACTTCGTATAAAAGCAGGTTACTACATGAGTTCACTTAACTAGGCTAGGTTCGTCTAAAGCTGACAAACTTCGAATTCAAACAAACAACGCAAATAATTTAATAATGCAAGGTCTGCATTTGGCCGAAGATTCGCTCTCCACATAAACTAATAAACATGCGGTATTATCGCACCGATATATGACTTTAGTTCAGTAATAAATGCAACATTAACAAAAGAAACTCACGAATTTGTGTCTTTCGGTCGGAGAAACGTCAAACGCATTTGCTGATCACCACGCCAACTACGGTTCCTGTCCCGCGATGCTAGTCCGGGATGGACCGGTTCAATGCGGTTTCGATAGGGACGCATAGGGAAACGCCGGTACTAAATTCTTCACAGGAAAAGACGGGATGATTCAATGCGATGGTTCGAAATTATTCTCCAAACAAAATCCACAAACGGAGGGGCCGGGGCTAAAAGCCTGAGAGAACTGAAGTCCCAGGCTTGGTAAAGGGATTAAAAACTATCCCCCAAGGATGTTCGGCGGTGTCAATGAATCTTCCGGCACAGCCGCAAATGAGTTATTCCTCCCAAAGAGCGAAAACTCCGATAATTTTATTATGCACGTAAAACACGTCTAACTGGCACAACGTTCCGAACAAAAAGGACGCGACGAGATTGAAGATGGAGAAGGTCGCCAAGACGCGCGAAAATTACCGACGATAACCAATGATGAACTACCGAGTAGTCACATGGTGCCTTCATAGCCTATGGCTGTTGAGCGTTCGCATCACGCAGGTTTCCCCTATAGCGATGTAAATGAGGGGGGACAGTGTAGCCAACTGTGTTAAAACGCAGTTGAATGATACTGTATCGCCACGATGTTTTGGCGCGAGATTTGAACGTAACACGGGTTAAGGCGTAAAATCGACCGTAACAACTGAAGACTTCGAACAATTGGATACGTCCTAGTGCGGAATTTTTACGAGAGCGCGACGAGGCAATTCGTGTTCTTTATCAAGCCTGTACGCAGCTTTAACCAGCTGACGAAATAATGCGAATGAGTGCGCTAAAACAACAGAATATAGAATTGCAAACGCGTCTTGAATTTGTTATACTTTTAACAGATTCATGTTCATAATAATTCGTCACACACAAAACAGATCGAAACAGATTACGAATGAGTTTACTGATTATAATGTTTTAAATTCTGGTGACACGTTCCTTCTGGAAACGCACTTTATTTACAATACGATTTAAATTAAAATGAAAGAAAAACACTGGGAATTCTTAACACGGAAATTTAAATTGGTTTTCGCCTTAGTGATTTATTTGTTTACTTATCAAAGCAGGTGTTAAAAGTGGGGCCGTTGTAATCCTTTGCATGGAATAACCTGCTTCAGATGATTTGTCAAGTAAATATTTTGTAGTTCGTATTTCACGGCGCGGCGTCCCGATCGTTGACCTAAAAACGGAGTTGACGTGAAATTCCACTTACAGGTCATGTTCTAAATGCTACGCCACTAGGCCCACCATACCCTAAGACTTTTATGAGGACATTTTTTAACCTGGGGCGCATGGTCGTTTTGGGGCTAATTTTTGATTGATTATTTCTCGAAAACTAAAGTAGAAAGAATTTTCTTAATATTTCTCCCAAACTCTCGGACATTGCTTCTTATCGTCGAGTAATTAACAATGACCCTGTATAAGGATCTGTTTGTTTGTCCTTTCCGAACAAATTAATTTTTATTTGCACAAATTGTTAAACTTTAAAACCGAGGACGCGGACTAACAAGCCTTTATCAGATCGGCAAATAATAAATAGCATCGCGCTTCGCGAAATCGAAATAAAATGCCTAGGCGTGCCCGTTCATTAAGGAAGCAATTTTACGTTGTGGCTAACTTCAGAGCGGGATTAATAAAATATATACAGGATGTTAATGAAACCTAATGCGAATGGTACAACATAAACTTCAAGAATTTTCACCTTAATCCGGTACTGCCGCCTACGATCGATACAGCAATTTGTCTTGCGTAAGATAAGAGGATTTTACACGAGGAGGCTCATTAATTTTTTTTATTTGCCAACCTGCTTTTACGACCGCCCCAAAACACAAGACACCACGGCATAACAACACACACGCACATACGCGCCTAGGAATTTTAATAAAGCCCTCTCGGGAGAACGAAGGAGTTCAACCCGACGAACGGGGGGGGGGGAGGGGGCGAATTTTCGCCTCCCTAATACGGGGAGGAATTCGTATTTACGATGGAAAATAAATAATTTTTGTGTTCCGCTCGGTTTGATTTACGCGAGTAATTTGCCTGTGTTTGTTTTTAAGATGAAAAATATATTTATTTCGCGTTATCATTTCGCGAACGGAAATTACCTACTGTATAAATAACACCGTACAAGTAATACATTTCCGTTTTTGAGTTCTTCAAAGCGTTACCTTGATCGCCGAAGTTATTATTATTATGACTATATGTTTGTTTTTCATCTCTAACATTTTCGTATGAAAAATAATAATAAAAACCCAATGTTAAGTGTTGAAATCAGAATTGCTGTGTTAAATATCGTTGAATTAATTAACACGTGTGCAAAAACCAAGGGTAGGCGCGGAGACTTCGACGCAAAGTTAGAACACAAACACGTCGATGCCTATAATTAAATTCTTAAACGGTGTAACCGTTTGCCATAAACGTTAACTGAATCGTGTAAGGTTAGACCTACTTTTACCGAGAGTTAAAAACGTGCGTGCTGGTTTCGGTTTCTTTTAAAAACAACGTAAGTCACGTGATGTGAATCAAAACCAATATCTGTGTGACTTGTTTTGATCTGACGCAAGACGTTCATAAAAAAAAATAAGAACAAATAGATAAATGCAAATGCATTCGAAACAATTACAACTGCAAGATGCTCATGCCCGATAGATAGATAATATTACGTATAGATATCTGCTTGATTCGTTTTCTTCTTGTATAAGTCTGCCTTTGTTATCTTCAATCGATGATCGTTTGGTCTTCTCGACAAACAAGTTGGCAAACGATTTATGTAATGATGCGTCAAGTCCCGCAATCACGAGACTGTCGTGATTTCAATTGCCTTAAAGACAAATAGAAAAAGATTGGAAATGATAACTACGAAAACAATAAGTTCTCCAAACGAAACCCTACACAATAACCTTTTTCTAAATGTCCACTTTTTTATTCAAAACTTCTACACACCAAAAGAGATGTAAGTAGCAATTCTTAGAACTTAGAAAAATCAGCGACGCGCAGAGTCAAGTTTAAAAAAAGTATTTACCGGAACGGAACTGTCTTCTTTCTTCCCCGCGACGGCTTTGAAAGCCTTTCTTATCAATTTTGGAAGAGATGGCTGGCGTCTCGAGAGCCAATTAAATTCGAAATTTCCGTGCGGCGTGTTTCGAATTACAGAGTAGCTTCCGCTAGATGGCAGATAGGTAGGTACTGTTTTTATTGTTTTTTCCCTGCAACGCAAGCAAGTTACTCCATCCTCGCCTCCAATTGCTGACTAAACAAAAAAAAAGGTACGAATTTGCTGAATTACTTTAATAGCTCTAAATTGTGTTACATTTCGACTGATTTCTCCAAGACAAACGGACAACTCGAGACAAGTCGATCAAAAATAAACTTGTGATATGCGGTTGACATGTTAATAAAATATTTGCCGTAAATACCCATCGTGATACATACCTTGATAAGTTGTTATCTTAATGCCCCTGCGTTGAATAACATCCAGAAGATTTAATTTATAAATTGCCCGTCAGCGTCTGAAAACTCGACATTAATCCCGCACGACGGGCAGAAACGAGAGCCAAGAAAAACGGTCAACTTTGATTAATCCAGCCGCTACATACATACAATCCCCAGATTTGATAATGATTTCGTTCAATTCCGCTGCAGTTGATGGCGGCAACCATCTCGAGAATTCACCTCGTTAACTCTCCGAAAGGCGAGGCGATTTTTTGTTGTTGTTATTTTGCGCCTTCGATTAAGCAAAAATCTTCCTCTCGAAGTCAATCGAACTAGTTGATTAAAATCTGATTTATTTATTTTGGACGAACAAAAAACGATTCCATTTTAAAACAAAATTCAAAGCGACTGCATTATGTACGTATAACACCGCCATGCAAAATCACAGGAGGAGAAAGTTTAAATCGAGTGATAAAATATTCAAAAATCCGCATTGCGAAATTCCGTTAAATCAATTAGCCATGGCCGTAAATATCGACGGGAAACAATTTGCAACTGTGATATTTTGTATTTCGTGTTTTATGCCGTAGTAAAATTTTATTATGTTTATTGTCTGCTCAGTAAACTATCCCTCCGGCTTTTAGCTTCTGTTTGACTCGCTGCATAAATATCCCCGGGAAATAAAAAGTCTGCGAGCGCAGTAAGCGCATAAAAGCAGCGATGAAAACTAGATGAGAGAGCGTTCAGAGTTGAAGCTACGAGGCCCTAATTGCCCTAGAAGTGTTCTCCGGGCGACGAAGCTAATGGTCCGGAATATATACGTGCGAATCATTTTTTATATTCACTTACATCGCGCTGAAAAATACCCCCAAGTAAATGGCAACAAAAACTAAAATTTTTACTATTCAGAATACGAGATTGAAAAACAAAATGAAATACAACAATGCGAAATAAATGTACACAGGGTGTAGAAGAAAGCTCGGCAAATAAATATGACAATTACAACAAGTATGGGTAAGTCATCCTTGAAGAGACTGCCGGTATCGTCATCAACAGTGACAACTCTTAGTCAACGGAACTCCAGTGAAACGTTCAGAATAAATAGAGGGGACCAAATAAGAATGTTTAAAACTAAATAAAAGAGAGCACAAATTACGAACCGACCGTCGCGTTGCACGATTTAACGCTAAAAACATACCTGCCGTAGATACACCGCAACAAGCTTGGATAAGCCTCGAAGGAGGCTTGGGTTTCGTCGCAACCAATTTCACATCCGGGCAGTAAACCCGTTTACTTTTCACTCCAAAACAAACCCCGCTTAGGCCCGATTTTACAATCGTCGGATAAGCTTTATTCTTAGAATAACGTAACGTAGATATGAAGGAACATTAAAAGATATTCGTGCTTATTCCACGATTGTAAAACTGGGCCTTAATGAAAAGTTTAGACAAATCGAGAGTAACTCTCAGTGCGGCCACAACGACTGAAAGAAATTTACATCGTGCGTCGTTCAACGCGAACGGTTCGCGGGAGGGCCGACGACAGGCCTGTAATGTATCCTACTTTCGACATGGGACAGTCTCATTATCAAAGAATAGGGTTGCCCAGGCTTGTTTAACGTTCTAAAGCGGACTTGTCAGACCTGTCCAAGTTCCGAAGGTCAAACTTCGTCGTAATTACACTTTCGTCAATGTACAGGTGACTCGAAAGTTAGAAAATAAATTTAATGAAATTTTCAGCCGTAACAACAGCAGAGAAACACGGCACGAACTCAGCCAGTGACGTAAAACGACGCTAATTGGTTGCGGTATATCGATGTCGTCATCAACAACGGGTGGCGCTCTGAAAAAACGTCACGAACTCGACCAGTGACGTAAGACAACGCTGATTGGCCACGGCAATGACTTAAGACAACGTGATTGACCACAGCGATGACATAAGACAGCCGGCCAATAGGACGAGAGGCTACGCCATCAGATGATTGGACAGGCTATCACGCCACCTAAATTAATTACCCCCACGCCCAATAAGAAGTAGGGATGACAACGATATACGATATAAAAATATGGACGTATTTATTTCGATATATCACTTGTATAGATGTAAAGCTTTCGATATATCATATGATTATTACATGGATATATTTATATTTTTTGCCATCCCTAATAAGAAGCACCCAGGAAGACCGGGCATCACAGCGGCGATTACGGGATAAACCATATAAAAGAAGGCGACCGCGGTATCCAAACTTAGTTGCTCTCCGACTGCGAGCAGGTCTGCATTGTCAGAAACACACACGCTCGGGCAAGCCACGTGGCACCCTACAAATATACACACTCGGGCAAGCCACGTAGCTTGCTACCTACCTGAAGGCGAGCAAATTGTGCGAGGGACGGACATATCTCCAGCACCGCTCGGCAAAGCTCTTGGAGATGGGCGGGTTCGACGAAACCCCAAAGCAAAAGGTGGGCGAAGTAAATAAAAATAAAAAGCACCAGCTGAGCACACTTGCTTTTATTTAAAATGCTCAAAATGAAATAACGAATAAGAAAATATTTAACAGGTATCCGAGTTCGACCCCGAACGGGTCCCAGTGAAAAGAACACGAAACGTATTTAAATAAACAACACGTTAGATATTACCCGATCAACAGATCTGTTCTTCGTTTACAATTATCGCTTAAAGTGATTAACCTGAAAAACAAGACAATTAATAATAACGCCGCGGAAAGTTGAGTCGACAAAATAAATCAATAAGAACAATTAAAGTTATTCCGACCTGTAATTCGAACATCCAGCGTTAAAGACAATCAGCTGTCAACAGTGTCGGAGCGCCCTCTCACGGCGGTTAGCGCCGTAAGTCGGTGAAGCGTTGAGGTCTCCAAAGTAGCGTCGTCTTGCAAGTTGAGTCCATTTTCACAGGCAGGGGGTTGCGAGGCTTAAATCGTTTCAAAAGTCGAAAACCCGCCTTTTCTTTCCACCCAAGGAATGACGGTATTCTCAACCAAGATAAAACTACCACTAAAAGCTAGAACTGGAAGCTAGAGCTGGAACTAGAACTTGAAGCCTAATGGAAGGAAAACACGCGTTACGAATCAGCACGCCACAAAATGGCGACAGTTTCAAAGACAGGCTTTCGATAAGCTGTTTAACGAGCTTGAAATTCTCTCAACGTACGATTGCACAAATCTCGGAGTAATTCCGGTTCCGTCTTCCTTCACAGAATCACGTGAAAGGGAGCACGAAGATAAAAATCGCAAATAAACGAGCCGTACGTCAAGAGCTCTGAAGACAGACTGAAAGCGAGAGACCGCCGCGTTTTCTCCTACCATAAGTTCCGACAGGGGTGGTTACGGATAAAATCAGATTTAGCCGGGTGACAGAGTGAAATGGAGATATACTGTAAGCAGGGTTCCCAACCCTCCCGGAATGCCCGGAAGACTCTGGGAATAATGTTCAACCTCCCGAGCTCCCGGGATGCAACAACTTCTCCGGATTCTCTAAAATAAAATTAATGCTCACTAACAAAATAGATAAATCGCGCCACATCACGCATAATTAATAACGCATAACTGCGCTATTCGCCGTCAGTTCAAGCATCGCTTTTGCGCTCTTTTGAGTCAGTGTGAATGGTGAGGTGTATTCCACAGTGTTTGTAAGTTTGTAAAACCTGATCCCGAACTAAGAGGTCCTTTATTTATATTACCAAACAGTGCGCTCTCAGTTTAGTCAAATCTTATTGTTAGTTGGAAGAGAAATACCATTTTGATTTGGTCCAAACATAAGCAGCGCAATACTAAATGAATCTTCCTACATTTCATGAAAGTATGAATCGGCCATAATTTTATTTTTATTTTAGATAACATGTAAAACACTTCACGTGAAGCTCCCGTTTTTATTTCTTCATTGCAAGGAAATATTAACAGAAGTTTGGAAAGTTTCCACGACAAAGTTACGAGAATTCATTTTGGTTTTTTAACTACATCGTTCTTAGGCTTTTCCATATCTGTAAAGTTATCAAATACGAATGAATGCACTAACAAATTAGCGACTTTTATTCACCCCCCCCCCCCCCGGATTTGTTCAAATCTTCCGGAATGGCTCCTTCGAGAGTTGGCAACCCTAACTGTAAGACTAAATAACAACGTATGATTTGGTTATGAAACATTGTGAAACATGGGGCAAAGTCACGTACGCATACGGAAGCTACACATACAGGGTAGCTGCCAATTATTATGGAATCTTTTAAATGAATTTTTCAACCGTCACAAGCGCCCTACAAATATACACACTCGGGCAAACCACGTAGCACCCCATAAACACACACACACGGGCAAGCCACGAAGCGCCCCATAAACACACTCGGGTAAGCCACTTAGCGCCCTACAAACACACATACTTGGCAAGCCACGTAGCGCCCTACAAATATATCTTACACAAACACCACTGGCAGTCGACCTTGTAACCGCTCCTTCACGTGGCCGTATCTGTGTGAAGTACCTCTTTGTATCTCACCGCTGCCAGTGACTCCAGAAAAGCTACGTCGAAACACCCTACCAGTCGAATCGCTAGTACAAGCCCTAGAAAAACCCCCAGGTGACACTAGCTCCAGTCAGCTACAGAAGAATCGACACTTTTACTGTTAAGCTGCCGTCCGACAGCAATACCGGATGATGCACCTGTGAGACCACCGCTTTTCACCGCTCCGCATCGTTTCACCGACCGACAGGCGTTCCACATGCAGCAACTGACGCAGCAATAAATTATATTTCATGCAACATTAGATTGTAATTTAAGTAGGTATTTCTACGTTCGTTACAACTTTGATTAGCGACGAACCGCCACAAGACCTTTACTTCCCTCACGACTATACATGACGTAAGACGAGCAATTTCTTTTCCTAAACATTAAGATAAACAAAAACAAAAGTTCTTCCGGTATTATTAATTGAGAAACTCGGAATTAGTTTCATGAAGCAATTCAACTTTTCCGCACGAACTTACCCCCTCGCACAACAACAGAATGTGACTTCCGGGCCGTTTTCTGTTGTGTATCTCCCCGACGTTTTCCAGAAAGGAAGAAAAAGTGAACGTAATCTCGGGGTTTTTCCCTCGCAATACGTAATATCATGTGCGCATATAGCCTCATGTCCGCAGTAGATATTACGGTCTCCGCATGTTTCTCCCTCGTCGAACTCGATAGCGTTCTGCAAATATGACATGTGCAGTTATTAGCCTGGAACAATGCATTTCGTTACGTTAAAAAAGTTCAAAGTTCACAGCGACACACAACGTTATGTAACCTAAATACGTAAATGCTATATGTTTTGAAAATGGTAGTAATTAATGTAAACAGCCCAGCAATAATGGAGATATGTAGGTCTATTTCAATCATGTATCCTTAAAAAGGATAAAAAGCGATTCGATTCAATCGATAGTACGCCCATACATTCGTGCATGCATACACACATCGGAAACAAATTGGAATAATCGGAGTTTCTCCTTCGCACTGTTCGACAGACGGGCAGCGTCAATCAATTATTCATGAATGGCGGATTTCGACGACTCAGATCGCTCGAATTATGCGGGATAATATCTGACAAGCCGGCGCGTCGCTTTGCAGGATTTATTGCCTGCGATGTGTCGTCGTCGTCGACGGATTTCCCCAAATTTTCAGCGAGAGCGCCGATGATTTCCATCGAAGCTCAATCAGGGCTCGACGCTAAATAAAACCGAACGAATGTGAATCCGCAATTTGAGGAATTCACTTTGGTGTTGGGAAAGATTCGACATGTGTTGAACATGACATGTAAAATCACAAATAATTACTTAGCTATTAAATTATTGGAGAAATTTTGGAAACGAGGAATTCATAAAAGAAGTGTGCTGTACAATTTTAACGTTGACTGGACAAATTAGTTTACATTATGTAATTTTCTAGTAAAAAATCAACTTCAATTAACGTAAAATAAAGGCGGAATGAATGCTAATTACTCGAGTATGTAAGTATATGTAAACATATATTTTTAGGGGTTACAACAGTTTTGTGTAAAATAATCCAAGGAAAGCTAATGCACACGTCGCGTCGTTTGTATTTACGTGCCCGTGTCCCGGGCGAAGTCGTAATGCGCTCTGCTTGTTTAGGTGCATCGGTGCAGATTGTTGAATTAATTATAAGGTCTGTGTTTTCTGCCGGAGTTGTGTCAGAACTGGGGCTCATGGGACGAGACATGTAATAGGCGAATAAAATTCAAGGAAGAGGGTGTAAAATTCAAGTGCAGCTTCGAAATATTAAACACCCGTGTTTTATACTCAAAATGTAAAATATATTGTAACGATTTTAAAGGTTCATTAATTTTTATTTTAAAACAAAACACGAAATAGTTAATAACTAATTTATTTACAAGCAAACTAATTTAACACTAACATTTAACAATAATTTATTTACAGACTTATACGTAATTTATTTCAACAGCCGAGCGAAAGTTTAACAGGCCACTTTTAATTTCGAACTGTCTCACGTTGCATTCTAATCGAACTGACTCCACCCTCCGGCCGTGTACATTTTATAAACTGGCTCTTTCTTCGGGAATCGCCTGGAACAAGCGGGAATGTCTATTCTAGTTTATTCGGCCGTCAGAATTCTCTGGCCCAAGGCGCGTCGACTAGACAGCGTTGACGCGAGAGACAGACGGACGCTGGCTGCTGTCGGCAAGTCATTACAATATTCAATTTTTCTTAACTCTATATTTAACTAATGATAAGAGGAATAATAAATTATTTAAAAAAAAATGAACGAATGAATAAAGAATGTTTTTTTTCTATTCAATTTCGATGCTCGAATTTATTTAAAACTCTTTCTTGGCCGAAAATTCTGCCCACTCTTTGTGAATCCTCTTTTTTTATAAACATTTATATGAGTTGAAGAAGTAAAAAAAGAATTCTTGGCGAATGCAAATTTAAACTTCGTCACAGAAAGAGCCAACAAAAATATCGAGCTCAGGGCTGTGTACGAGAACTACACCCTCGAGTGTAAGTTGGGCGTGCATCGCATCTTTCTCACGCACGATTTCTAACTCATTTTGTATCTCGCTTATCTGTTTGTTACGGATGAAAATTTCGTTAAAATCACTTTCAGTTTTTCGAGTCACCCTGTAGTTCGTGGGAACACAAAAATACCGTTATTTGCCGACGTGCGTTTTAACTTGTTGCGTCATTAAACAAGAACCTTCTGCTACCTACCTGAACGCCAGCAAATTGTGCGAGTGACTTTGACGTTTCTCCAGCACCGCTCGGCTAAGCTCTTGGAGATGGGAGGGTTCGACGAAACACCAAAGCAAAAGGTGGGGAAAGAGAATAAAATAAAAATCACCAGCTGAGCACACTTGTTTTCATTTAAAAACGCTCAAAAATAGTTAACGAAAAGGAAAATAATTTACAAGCATGGAGTACTTGCTTAACAACTAAATGAGAATAAAACACAACGCCGCGGAAAGGTGAATCAATACAATAGAGTAATTAAAAATAATTAGAGTAATTCCGACCTTGTAACCAGAATCCGACGTAATGCCAGACAGCTGTCAACAGTGAGGGAGCGCCCTCCAATGGAGGTAAGTGCAGTCAATCACGTACTTCGACGCAGGTGTTACGTCACCAAGTGGCGTCGAGTCAACTGGTGAGGGTGAGCCGTGTTGCCGGGGGTTCAACTAGTTTCAAACTCCACCCAAGAAGGTTTAACAAAGGTTTTCTCTGATGGGTAAAACTACCACTGGAAGCCCAATAGAAGAGAGAGGTACGCGTTACTCACAGAACATTCGCACAAAATGGCCAATAAGACATACCTGTTCCTTATTCCAAAGACAGGCTTTCGAAAAACTGTTTAACGAGCTTGGCATTTTCTCAGCGTACATTTGCGTACAAATCTCGGAGTAATTTCGTTTCCGTCTTCCTTCACAGAATCACGTGAAAGGGAGCACAAATAGCAAAGTCACAAACCATACGTACGCAAAGAGCTCTGAAGGCAAACTGAATGCGAGCGGAACGCCGCGTTCTCTAAAATTATTTTAACCGGACGACAGAGCGAAATGGAGAGATACTGTAGGACTAAATAACGTCTATGGTCTAGTGGCGTAATATTAAGAAATATGAGGCAAATCACGTAAACCAAGCCTGGCCGTTAGATTCTCACGCTAATACAAGGCGTTCGACAAATATTATGAATAACTTAAATGGATTTTTCAACCATAACACTTCACTACGCATCACGGAATTGTTTTGTCTCCCTCATTTCCCATGCGAGTCAAGTGTTTTCTTCTATCAATTCCCCTCTTTATTTTGCCCGTCGATCTTTAGATGCGTCGAAACTCTGTACGTCCCGCCAGCAGAGTTGCCAGTACTGGTGATTTTGCACCAGATCTGGTGATTTTATAAAGAAACTGGTGCTCTGGTGATTTTTTTAGAAAATCTGGTGATTTTTGCTAGTAGTTAACCACTGCCACCGTGGGTAATGTTTCCGAGATTAATAACTCGTAGTTTTTTTTTAATACCTGTTAGTGTCAAAATTTTAGAGTTTCTGTTGGAACCTTGTTTTTATCCTTAAATGTAGAATAGAAATTTTGGAATTTCCTAACGTTTAGCTAACAGGTACACTCATACGCAGCTTAACTGGTCCAATTTGACAGTTCTGTGAGCCTTGTATTACAAGAATTTAAGGATGAGGTTCGCGTGCGGGAGGTGCATTTAACAGCATTTAAGGTGCTTATGAGTGTACCAACATTAGAAACAGTGTTGCCAGATGAATAAGAAGAGATTGCGCCAAATATTCTAACTCGAAGCGCCACTTGGCGCCAAATTTTAAATAACTAGCTAAAGTGCTACCTGGCGCCACATAAAGCAAAATAATGAGTAAATAAATAAAAACAAAATTCATTCACTTATTTATACATATATGTATTTATTT